>OY728131.1:2015269835-2016519835 GCA_963277665.1 Viscum album | reverse complement strand
ACACAACGAGGTGTAGGCATAGCCCATGGAGGGGGTGAGTATAACGATACTCAGTTGGGACCTTGAGACCCACAGGGTATCACAAAATTCAACAAGGTTAAACCAAAAATTATGAAATCAATATATATCCCCACTTAGGTATATTCCCACACATATACCTTTGTTATCAAGTAATCCATTTCAATCATGAGGTAAACACAAAACTTACTGACTAAGCTCACACAAGTATACACAATAAGTAGAAAGATAGAGATGATTAGATGTAGCCACTGAATAATATACTCTGTCAAGCCCATGTAGGATCCTAGAATAGAAGTCATAGCTGGTGAACCCACATAGGATCCGAGAACAGTAGTCTGGGCTGTCAAACCCACGTAGGATCCTGGAATAGTAGTCAAAGCTGTCGAACCCATGTAGGATCCTGGACTAGTAGACGGAGCTCTCGAACCCACATATGATCCTAGAACAGTATTCGGAGCTATCAAACCCATGTAGGATCCTAGAATAGAAGTCGTAGCTAATGAACCCACGTAGGATCCCTTTATCACAAAGCAGCCAGCCACAGGGTTCTAACACAAAGCACGCTTGATTCCGGGAGGGTCCGCTCCTTCTGCCAAGTTTTGATACATCAAATACCATGAAGTCACATGAATAATTATCCCAAAGGTCCACCACTTCATAGGGGTCTCAACGTAACTGACAGCGTGTCAAACAGATGCACAGTTTGTCAGTTATTAGCCTTTTAGTCCTGGGAGCCTGGTTGGATTTGTGCTCGATCCAACCTGAACGTATCTCAACTATACCCACAAATTTAGTGGGGTATACCTAAAGGTACCATCATGCTCCATGAAAACCATTGCCACTGAAGGTTCGTCAAACGGAAGTCCGGTGTCAAAGATATGTCCAAAATAATGTAAAGGGTGGGTAGTAGGCTTGGGTTCGGTCCAACACGGTCGTACCGACCCAGTTCGGATTCTGTCTTGCCTGACCCATTGGTACCAGCTGGGCCAACTAGGTATATACTATTCATCCATGAGGGCTAAAATTATAGTGAGGGCGCGGAATGGTCACGAGGGCGCAGACCTGCCACAGGGCGGTGTAAAGGTGGTTCGGCTCGAAAGTGCCGCGAGGGGCGCGGGAGGCCAGCTCGTCCAGGCGTGCGTGGGGCATGGAACAATAGCTTGGCCCATGAGTATGGGGCCAGATTTTCCAGAACCATGAGGGGAAAGGCTCAGACAGCTCAGCCTCTATGGACCAGGTTGGTTCGGCCACCAACGGTTTAGTTGGGGCACCACGAGGTGGCCGAGGACCGGGGCGGTTTGGCCAGGGCATCGTGAGGGAGCCCGCAGGCCGGTGCGGTTCGGGCCGGTGAGACCAGCAGCGTTCAGTGGAGGGCCAGGAGGCATGACCATGGAGAGGTAGACAGGAGGGGCTGAGAGACGTGGTCGGTCGGGTTGAAGCCTTGGTTCAGCCCGGTGTGGCAGAGCTAGTTCGACCGGCGGATGGGGTGGTTGGGACATGTTCATTCGGTGGATGGCATGACAAGCAGGCAGTGTGGGTCGCGGAGGCCGTGGGTAGCGCGACCATTGCTTGTTTTCATTCTTCATCTCATCACCTCATCTCCATGTTAAAGATTATCACAAACAACAACAGTGGAGGGGTCACTCTTTGTTGGTTTGGCCCGCACCCTCCATGTTTAGGGTGGTAGCAAACAGTTCATAAGAACAAAGCACAACAACCCTCCCGCAAAAAATAAAAACATATTCATTCTTCATTTTGAATGAAAGGAAGAACATTTAAATTAATCACACATAAAATAAATTAAGACCCTACCTTGATCGCTGTTCGTCGATAGAGTCGTGGGATAGAAGACCGATTGATGGAAATGACAAACGTCCGTGTTTTCCTCGATCTTCGGTTTGTGCGACGATGTTCTTATTTGGAAGAATGCGTTCTTCATTATTCGTTGGTGAGAGCTTTTCTCCCTAAGGTCTCTCTCTTCTCCCAAGTTCCACCCAAAGAATAATTCCAACAAAAATAATAGATTATGTTTATCTATTATTTATTTGTTGGCACTAAATTCAAATGGTATAATTAATTAATAGAATGCGTTTGCTCAATTAATTATTGAGGAGGATTAGACACATTATGTTTTAGGGTAGTTTAATGGGCTCCCCTATACTTAATGGAAAATTTGACTGTTTCTCCCCATTAATGGGGAGTTTCAAGGGGGTTTTTAACCTGGGTGGTCCCCACCACAAAAAACATAAGGAGGAGGTTAGGTTTGGGTGGGCCCCACTTACATAACCTCTCATGGGAAGTTAATGTGTGTTAGTCCCCACCTACAACATCCACATGGATTCATTAACCAATAAAATAATAATAAATCCACACAAATTTTTTTTTATTTAATTCATTCACTAAAAACCCAAAATCTAACTTTTATTCTCGACCCACTACCGTCGAGGTGAAATTCTCTTTAAGCGGATGCTGGTTCTGTGAGTTCAAAGGTGCCCTCAGATTTCAATTCTGAGAACCGGTCCAAATGTTATAAAAACACGCTCGTATGTTTACTGAACGCACCTGGACAAAAAATCAGAAATTGATTCTGGGCACACCGGGTCTCGGAATCCCGTGCCATCAATTTTTGTGGACTCACAAAATTTATATGTATTTAAGAAAATAAAATTCAATGGAAATTCTGGGTCTTTACATTCTCCCCACCTCAGGGCTATACATCCCCATAAACTACAACTCAAACTTATGGAATACGTGGGGGTTCTGAGCACGCATCTGAGCCTCCCACTCCTATGGTTTCTCCAGGAGGTTCCTTTGCTACCAGCAAACGTGCACCAGAGGTATTGACCATCTATGTAGGACATGATCCTATCTATAGTTATTCTCAATTGGAACCCTCATAGATGTCCCTCCATCGTCAACATCTAGCTCTCCTTGGTCGATGATGTGAGAAGGGTCGTGCATGTATCTCCTCAGGTGAGATACATGGAAGACGTAGTGCACCCGATGAAACTGAGGTGGAAAAACTAAGTGGTATGACACGTCACCAACTCTATTGAGGACCTGGAAACGTCCGATGAATCTTGGATTTAACTTTCGGCCTCAGCCAAATCTCAATACACCTCATCGAGGTGAGACCTGTTGAAAGACGTTGTCTCCATCCTCGAACACCAGAGGTCTCCATCTCTTGTCAGCATACGACATGTGCCTGTTCTGTGTCATCTTCATCCACTCCTGGAAGATCTGCACCTTTTTTGTGGTATCCCGTACGATCTATGGTCCCACGAGTGCTGACTCCCCTTAGTCAGTCCAACACATAGGTGATCTGCACGGTCACATGTATAACATCTCAAATGATTCCATCCCAATGGTGGAGTGATTTCTATTGTTGTATGAAAACTCCACCAAAGGTAATTGATCCTCCTAGCTACGACAGAAGTTGAGGAAACAAGCGTGCAACATGTCCTCGAGGGTCTTAATGGTCCGCTCGGTCTGAACATCCGTCTAATGATGAAAGGCGGTGCTCAGATGAAGTTGTGTCCTAAAAGCATCCTGCAACCCCTTCCATAGTTGGGATGTAAACTGTACATCATGATCATAGACAATAAAAGAAGGTACTCCATGTATCCACGCAATCTCCTACACATAGAGGCGTCACAAGCTCTGTACTGAACCCTACTCTCTGATCAGTAGGAAGTGAGCCGACATGGTGAGTCGGTCAATAATCACCCAAATAGATCCATGAACTTTTTATGTACGTGGATTTCCTATCATGAAATCCATGGACATCCCATCCCACATCCACTCTAGAACTTCTAATGGCTAAACCTAGAATTCAGGTACTTGACACTCTGCCTTCACTTGTTGACAAGTGAGGCATCGAGAGACAAACTCCGCAACTTCTTTCATCATTCCCTGTCAGTAGTGCTGTCGTCAGAGATCTTAGTACATCTTCGACACTCTTGGATGTACCTCTAGAGGGTATGTGTGTAACTCCCTCAACACTAACTCTTGATGTGACACTGTTACCATGATACATCCATTTAATTTGATGAATTTCTCCCCACATTCCAAAAATCCATCAGGTGCCTTCCTTGTGGATATCCAACCATGTTGTGTCTCACGTTATGTGTCCCCATGTTGCGCCCCCTGACCCTCTAATGAAGTGGGGGTGTGACTGTAAGAGACTATAGGAAAGCTGATCTATCTCTATCCAAAAATAATATCTTCAAAGAAGTTAGTTTCTCTAATGCTAGCTGTATACCATACCTCTTGTTGAGTGCATCTGCAACAACGTTCCCCTTCCCAGGAGTATAGAATATCTCATAGTCATAGTCCAGGAATAACTATAGACAACGTCATTGTATCAAATTCAAGTCTTTATGGGATAAGATATACCTAAGACTCTTGAGATCATAGTACACGGTAAAACATTCACCCATAATATAGTGCTGCCACATATTCAAGGCGAATACCACTGCTGCTAACTCCATTTCATGGGTAGCATAGTTCTGCTCATGTTGTCTCAGCTTATGAGAACCATATGCGATCACTACTCGTGCCTGCATCAGGACACATCCAAGTCTGATCCATGATGCATCATAGTAGACTATGTAACATATTCCCTCCTTTGGAAGCCTCGTGATGGGGGAACTAGTTAGCCTCTGCCTTAGCTCTTGAAATATCTTCTTGCATCTCTCCGACCCCATGAATGATTTCTCCTTATTTTTCAATGATGATAGTGGTGCTGAAACTTTGGAGAAGTCTGGTACGAACCTCTGGTAAAAACCAGCCAAAGCCAAGAAACTTAGTACTTCTGTCACACTCTTGGGAGGCTCCCAAGCAATTACCACCACAATCTTCGCTGGATCCCCTGAAACTCCATCTTCTGATATGACATGTCCTTGAAAGTGATCCTCTCAGATCCAAAACATCCACTTTGAGAGCATAATATAAATCTAGTTCTCTCGGAGTGTGTCCAGTACTACCCACAAATGATAATTGTTATCCTCCTCAGTAGTCGAGTAGATCAAAATGTCTTCTATGATGACTATGACAAAGTGATCGAGGTATGGATAGAATTTTTTTTTTCAAGAGTCCCATGAACACTGCTGGAGTGTTAGTTATGCCGAAAGGCATAACCAAGAACTCGTAGTGGCCATACATACATATGAAAGTTGTCTTATGTACATCCTCATCTCGAACTCTGAGCTGGTGATATACTGATATGAGGTATATCTTCGAGAACCACTTCGCTCCCTTCAGCTGATCAAAGAAGTCTCCAATCCTCGAGAGTGTGTACTTTTTCTTCACAGTCACCTGGTTCTGGCGACGGTAGTCGACACAAAGCCTCAAGCTCCCATACGCCTTCTTGGCAAACATAATCGAGGAAGGCCAGGGGATAACACTGGGCCAGATGAATCCCTTCTCTTGTAAGTCCTCTAGATGCACTCACAAATCACGAAGCTCCGTGGGAGCCACTTGATACACTGGACTAGATATCGATGCCATCCTAGGGTAAAAGTCAATGTAGAAGACCACCTCCCTATGAGGAGGTGGACCTGTGACATCATGAGAGAAAACATCTGTGTACTGGTCCACCACTACAGGATAGCTCTGACTCTCCACATCTACTGCTCTGAGGGTAAGGAAAGCCAACTGATGAGTGATCTGCTGCACCCTACTCCAGGTAAGTCAGTCTTGTGCAACAAAGGCTCCCTTCTCACTAGTGAATGTAAACATGGTCCTATCCGTGTGGACACATCGCACATTGTGCCTAATATAGTCAATCTGAACATGGAATATAGATAACCAATCCATACCCAAGATGACGTCGTAAGGCCTCGACACCGCTACTAGGATATCCCATCTGAAGCCCTTGCCTTCTATAGTAAGATCACACTGCCAGAACCAGTGTGTAATCATCGAATATGCTCTTGTAGGAGTCTCTAGCCATAATGATCGAGACAACGGCTCCATCAGAATCTCCGAAATCCGAACGTGGGTGGTGGAAATGAAAGAGTTACTGACACCTGTTGTCTATATGAACTGCAGCTATGGTGGAGTAGACACCGATTGTACATCAAATTATCTCTGAAGCGCCATGATCGTAAGCCTCAGCTGTAGGGAGCTAAGATCTATTCTGTCCAACTTCTCTCTACGGTCAGGGGAGACCTCCTAGTGGTGGTGGTGGTAACACCTCGTACCGTCATCCACTGCCAGCTACACGACCAACTCCTCTTCCATTTCCACATGCACCCTACGGATCCCCTCGATTGAATCTATATCTCTACCTGGGCAGTCCTTCGACCGTCTGCTGATCATATCCATGGCACGTCAGACGATCTCGAGCCATTTGACCATACCTATCAAATGTGTAGCACTACTTGTTCCTCGTATGACTGGATCTGTCTCGTGTGCCTCACACAACCAAACCCGTGTCCTGAGTTTGTCCACTAGAAGGCCTGGACCACTTGGATCTATGTGAAATATGTCTACTTCTAGCTGCAGAAGACTCTGCTACGTGTCGCACAGTGGTGGGTCTCGCTGCTGGTGACTGATCAGCAAGGAAACTCTCCACCAAGAGGGCTTTCTATAACACATCTCCCAACATCAGGATGTTGAGAGAGATCATCGAAGCCCTAATATCTCGCATGATCCCATGTTGAAAGGTTCAGGCCCTGAATAATGGGTCTCATGCCATATCTGTAGAGTAGCACAAGAGGTTGGTGAACCTCCCTGAGTATTATGCCACCATAATGATTCCCTACTGCAGATGAAGTAACTCATGTATCAACACTAAACGTAGTGTGGCTGGGACAAACTCCTCCATTAACAGGCTCTCAAAATTGGCCTAGAGAAGTGTCACCTCATTATGCACCTGGAGCATCAGGCTCCACCATCTGCTTGCTTCTTCCTGAAAGAGACTGAAAGAAAGTATCATCATATGGTCGGCAAGTATCCTTACGAGTCTGAAGACTCTCGCTGTAGCCTCTAGCAAAACCTCAGATGCATGCAGGTCTGTCTCAACTCATATCCTTGGTGACCTCTGGCACTGGAACTCGGGAAACGGACTCCG
This sequence comes from Viscum album, assembly GCA_963277665.1. Classification (NCBI taxonomy): domain Eukaryota; kingdom Viridiplantae; phylum Streptophyta; class Magnoliopsida; order Santalales; family Viscaceae; genus Viscum; species Viscum album. The sequence goes on along the minus strand of OY728131.1, from coordinate 2,016,512,739 downwards.
GCGGCGTGCAATATCTGCTGCTGGGGCTAGTATCATCGGTGACCCAATGGGTAGTGGTACCACTGGTGCCCCCACTATGATAGGGCCTTACACCGAGTCCTTATCGCTCGGTGGGTGGCCATCGCGTACAAAGCCTGGAAACCTAGCTGGATCTCTGCGTGGGGCCATCATGAAATGAAACAGGAGCGCCATGGTGAATAAGTTATACCTGGTGATATGAATAAAAAAAACTTTTGAAAACACACATGAAATCACTGTTTTCATGCCCTGAGTCGGAAATTAGAAGGCACAGTCCTGGTGTATGGATAGGTCAGCCGCCACACCAACACTAGACTCCCTAAACTAAAAACCTCACTTAGTATCCTTAACAATATTTCCTCATAGAAAAGATCAGAGTCCTATGTTCTGTGGTAGAACTAACTCTTTTGATACCAATTTGTCACAACCTGTCCGTTGGGGCCCGTGTCGTGACTACCCCAAGCCCGTCTTCCATAGTCCAGGGGATGGAGACTAGCACCAAAGACATAATTCCCTAAAAATGGGAAGTAATTGAATTTATAACTAGTAAACGCACACACCTAGATACAAAACCCAAGGTAAACTATATAAAAAAAGACAGCTGAAAAGTAGAGGGGTCAAAAATACAATCCCAACTGTAAAGTACAAGGAACTGGTAGTAAAAGTGCATTTGAAGAAACGAAAAACCACTACTAGGTCGTCCTCTGGGATTACCACATTAAGAGTAGGTACAGATATCCTCCTAAACATTCCACAGCCGTCAGTCTTCTCTGTGTACTGACTCATCGTAAGGACTACCTTCGGGTTCGGTCGAGACCTGATACTCTCAGCCTCGATCATTGATGTCTATCGTTTTCATCCAACACTACGAGGTGCAGACATAGCCCGTTTAGGGGTGACTGTAATGATACTCAGTAAGGACCCTAAGAACCTCAAGGTCTCACAAAATCTAAAAATGATAAACAAAAAATTATGAAATCAAAGATAACCCCACTTAGCTATGCCCATACATATACCAAAGTTATAAAGTAATCCATATCAATCACAAGGTTAACACAAAAGTTACTGACTCATCTCACATAGGTATAAAACATAATCATAAAGATAGAGATGATTATATGTAGCCACTGAATCATCTATTATGTTGAACCCACATAGAATCCTTGTACATTAATCAGAGTTGTTGAACCCGTGTAGGATCCTGGAATAGTTATTAGATATGTCAAACCCGTGTATGATCCGGGAATAGTGGTCAGAGCAGTCGAACCCACCTGGGATCATGGAATAGTATTCAGAGCTGTTGAACCCACGTAGGATCCAAGAATAGTAGTCAGAGTTTTCAAACCCACGTAGGATCATGGAAGAGTAGTCGGAGCAGTCAAACCAACGCAGGATCCCTTTATCACAATGCAGCCAGCCACATGGTTCCCGCACAAAGCACATTTGGCTCCTAGAGGGTCTACACATCAAGCAATATGTCTATACATTAAATGACATGAAGTCCCATTAAGAGGTATCCCAATGGTCTGTCATGTCATATGGGTCTCAACACAACTGACGACATGTCAAACGGACGCCCGGTCTGAGAGTTATTAGCCTTTTAGTCCCAAGGGCCCAGTTGGATTAGTGCTCGATCCAAGCTGACCGTATCTCAACTATACTCAAAAATCTAGTGGGGTATACCCAAAGGGAAAGTCTCTCTCCCGGAACACCAGCGCCACTGATGGTTCGTCAAAAAGATGTCTAGTGCCAAATATATGGCCAAAAAAGTAAAGGGTAGATAGTAGGCCCGAGTCTGGTCCCACCTGGTCAGACCTACCTAGTTCGGGTTCAGCCTGACCTGACCCGTTGGTTTCAGCTCGTCCCACTCAGCCTAGCCTAATAGGCTGCGAGGGCCGCAAGTAGTGCGATGGTGCAGACTGGCTATGGGTCGGTATAAAGGCAGTTCGTCACAGAGGCGATGTGAGGGGCGCGAGAAGATGGCTTGTCCAGGCATGCATTGGGAGTGGCTCGGCAGCTTGGACCAAGAGGTCATACCCTGTTTGACTAGTGTCGCAAGGGGCGTAGCTCAGACAGCTCGGCCTAGATGGCCGAGTCTGGTCTGGTCAGCGGCGGCGTGGGGCGTGTAGGGCACGCCGAGCGCACGTAGAACAGTGTTGCCTCGGCCGCCATGGTACGTCTGGGGTGACGCCAGGGGGATGCGGGCATGAGTTGTTCGGTCGGGGCGCCGCGAGGGTAGCCTCATTCCGACATGGTTCGGTCGGGTGCCACAACGGAGGCCACTGGATGGTGTGGTTTGGGTTGGCGAGACTGGCGCGGTTCGGCTGGGAGTCGGGAGGTGTGGTCGTGGCAAGGTGGGCTGGTGGGGCTGGAAAATGTAGGCGGCTAGGAGGGAACTGCAGTTTGGCCCGGGGAGGCAGAGACTGTTTAGCTGGCGGACAGGGTGGTCGGGACTGGTTCGGCCGATAGATGGCGCGATCGTCTGGCTGAGCAGGTCACGGAGGCCGCAGTATGTGCGTCGGTTGCCTAAGTCACATTTTTCATCGCATTGCCTCATCACAATGCCAAAGATCATCACAAACAAGAACGACGGAGGGTTCGGGCCATGTTGGTTTGGCCTACACCCTCTGTGTTTAGGGTGGTAGAAAACGGTTCATAAGAACAAATCACCACAAACCTCCAGCAAAAAGGAATACATCCTCATTATTCATTTTGAATGAATGGAAGAACGTCTAAATTAATCACACAGAAAAAAAATTAAACCCCTACCATGATCGTTCTTCATCGACGGAGTCACTGGAATGAAGATGTATCATTGGAAATGACGAATTTCCGCATTTTCCTCGATCGACAGTTTGTGCGTCGGCTCATCCTAGTCGAAGACGTCCTACGTCGAAGTAGGTTCCGAGGAAGAAAGTCGAAGACAATCCTTATCGACGTTGTTCATTGGAAGAATGTGTTCCTCATTCTTCATTGGTGAGATCTTTTCTCCCTAAGCTCTCTCTCTTCTCCCATGTTCCAGAAAAAGACAATTGAAAACCAGAATAATAGATTATGTTTATCTATTATTTATTTGTTGGCACAAAATTCAAATGGGTTAAATAATTAATTAAAAGCGTTGGCTCAATTAATTAATGAGGAGTATTACGCACAATATGTGTTAGGGGAGTTGAAGAGGCTCCCCAACACTTAATAGAAAACTTGATTGTTTCTCCCCATTAATGGGGAATTTTGAGGGGGTTTTTAACCCGGGTGGTCCCCACCACAATTAACATGAATAGGAAGTTAGGTTCGGGTGGGCCCCACCTAAAAAAACTCTCATTGGAGGTTAAGGTGTGGTGGTCCCCACCTTTGTGTTCCACATGGAGGCATTAACCAAAAAAATAAAAATAAAGCTTCAAAACTTCATTTTTATTTAATTTATTCAATAAAAACCCAAAAACTAACTTTTATTCTCGACCCACTATTGTTGAAATGAATGTATCCTTAAGAGAATACTGGCGCTGCGAGTTCAATGGTGCCCTATGATTTCAATTCCGAGCACTAGTTCAATAGTTATAAAAACACGCTCGTATATTTACTAAACATACCCAAACTAAACATCATAAATTGATTTCAGGCACAACAGGGCTAGAAAACACGCTGTGTTAATTTTAGCAGACTCGCAAAATTCCCATGTATTTATGAAAAAAAAACACACAAAATTCCGTGTTTTTAAATAAGTCTTAAATTTTTAAAAAATGTAATCAACGTTATATCATATTTTCATATAGTCAATCATCCCATAATAAATCAAAAATAATTAAAACCACATTAATACATGAAAACCCCAGAATAATGCTAACACCAATTCATTAAGGATGTCCCATTCTTTATAATGATTTATAGTCATTCAATTTTATATATCTCTACCAGTGACACTCATAACATCCATTTCCAGTGAATAAGTGTCATTTAATTTAACTACATCATGAATGATAATGTCTATACATACTAAAAGATTTTAATTTATTTATGATTATGATATTACTTAAAAGGATTTAACTAAATCACTAACATGAATTCCAATATATGATCTATAAAAAACAATGTGATTTTATACATTTTTATATTTAACGATATCTTTATAAATAAAATCACTAAATTAAATCCTTATAATCTAATATTATGCCAATATATTCCATAAAAAATATCTGAAAACATAGTCAGTCTACTATATTCCTTTTAAAAAATGAAATTACTTACTTTGATCAATTTTCAATAATCATGACCAATATTTACCAATAATCAAATTAAATACATTTTATGATGATATTTCCAAGAGCCGTGTATTTTTTCAATGCATGACCTTCCCATTATTGATACTCATTATTTTCTATCTCGTAACTGGATTCCTTCCATCCAGGTCAATTCCTAGAATAATTTTTCCTTACCTTTCCATTCTGTTAATATCGGAGTACTTCATTACACTTAATTATATCCCAAAATTATTTATTAATAGAAACATATTTTGGTTTCATTTAAAATATATAATAAAATTATTGCATATATTCACTAAAATTTAATATAAAATAATATGATTTTTAAAACCAATATTTGACAAAATACTAATTTTTTTATATATTACATTTAAAAAATGAAATCCCATGATATAAATTTTTTAAAATCCTTTATTTTCATTTTAATTTGAAAAGAGTTATTTTCATTATTAAAAAAACATTTATTAAATTACATTATTGTATATTAAAAATCAATAAGATGAAAATATCAAAAACAATTATTTCATTAAATAAGAATTAATGTATTAATGAATATAATCCACCAACATTAGGTCCCTAATTTTGAATATTTTTTATTCCTAGATTTTATAATAATGTTATTGATTTGATATACAATCACCTACAATCATGAAATAAAGATTCAAATACTCAAATTAATGATGAAATTTATAGTAATTATGTCACTAAACATCTGTCTAACACTATAAAACTATAGGGAGAGAACCAAATAGATTAGAAATTTCAATACAATTATCTATCATTGGTCAACTCAATTTTAGAAAAAAATTGAATTGCATTCTGTATATATTCCCCAAAATCACATCCAGGAGGCACTAATCCTAGAAAAACATGTTTTCAGGATTAAATTATTAACAATTTATGTAAGGCCATGAATTTAAAAGTATATTATATAATGTTTTTCCGTATAGTATAGTTTGGAAACATAGTTTACAAAAATGTTCCCATAACTATACAGGGATAACTATTTAATTTTTCAAATTATATATGATTATAATACATGGTTTAATTAACTATGTAATAAATTATACATGATCCTCATCTTTAAAACAATATACTATGATTGGAACACATGGATAAGACAACAAATATCATTATAGTACTTTATCAAAAAAACCCAAAACATTAAATTTCAATTTAAAATGCATTAAAAACTAAAAATAAAATGTACATACCAATTTGGTAGTGTCCCAATTGAATGTGGGATAAAACGATTTCTCAATGGTTGTTGGATTTGAATTTTGAAAAAATTGAATTAATCCATCCTAAATGTATCCCATGAAATAAAAATATTCAATTAACAAACACATGTTAAAATTTAATATTTTTAATGTGGTACAATACATACAATTCAAATACTATTATCATCTGTATGAAAAAATAATTTTATTCCAAAAAACTCCATGTCTTTTGAATTTTTTATCTTATTTAATTATTGGAAATTATCCATTTTATATTTAATGAATGAAAAATAAAATGCAATAAATGTTGAATATCCAATAATTATAATTTAAATATATAAATCACAACATTGATATTTTAAATTTTATAATTTATGGATATAAATTTTTCGATTTAAGTTATTAATTTTCTTCGTTGTTTTTAACCCCCCTGAGTTAGATGTTTTTTAATAAATTTTTGTGTATTTTATGTTACAAAACGATTAGTATTCATATAGAGATGTTTCTAGAAGGTTTATAATGGATTTTTAGTGGTTTGGGTAAGAGAATGGTTTTTTCATTGTTAGGGGAGAACATATATCTTTTTGAAGTATCCTTGTGATAAGAAGAGTGGTAATTGAGGTAGGGTAAAAATTAGTGCACGGTTTTTATAGACATAGTGAAAGTAGAGAAGACTCACCATTTTTAAAATAGTGGTGATTTATTCAATTCGAAAATATGTTTCTAAAATATTTTTCCAACCCATGTGATGGAATTAATTATACATGAAAATAACGTTCCCCCCAAACCTTTCAAAAAACGAATTTTTTATCATGAAACATTGTAATAAAATAATGGATATTTTCAAGCTGAATATGGGGATTTAATTTCTTTTAGAGGTTGTTCTCATTGAATAAAAGAATTTCGGTTCATGGTAATCAATGGTTTGGCCTATTTATCTTCACTTACTCCCTTCCCATATTCATTTATCTTATTATGAACTCTATATGGTGGATTCCATGCATAATATAGTTAGTGGGTTATGGATTTGATTGTGACTATTTTTAGAACAATATAGGAGGGTTTTCAGGTATCAGATATTTAATATACCTATTTGATTTCATCTTGGAAACCATATTCAAGTTATTTGACTTCGTACCCTCTCTACATTTCATAGAACATGTTACATTCGTTTTTATTAAAATAAAATGATGGTCTTATTTTAATTAATAATATCTAATAGATATCACATTAAAACATTTCATGTTGTTTTGGAAATAAATTGATGGGATGTTAGTGTCGACCATAAAATATTTATTGAAATCCTCAATGGGATTCATGACTAATAATTACCTAATTTATGCTTATTTGAATTTTAAAATGAATTTTTGATTAAGACTTTTATACAGAGAAAATATTTGTCCATATATGATTACCCGTCCAAATAATGAATTGGGTTGGGTTGAATGTATAATATATTCATGATTTAGATTTTTAAGAGATATATTTTATATGATATTTATTTGGATTAGATTCAATTCATGGGTGCCTATGTTCACAACATGGGTGTGATATTTATTGATTGGTATTAAAACCATATTTATTTTTATATCATGGAAAAATATTTTATACTTCAATCTTGTTTTATAATAGAAATTTGATTACGTGTTGTGGTTTCAAAGGAGGGTCTGTGATGTCTCAGGTGTTTCCTATTTGGTTGTATAATCACTCACTACTTATGAACCTAGGTCCATATATAGATATTATTTATCAAGATATAGGTAAGAAAAAAATCTAAAACATCACCAATAAAAAATCTTATTATTCTATTCTTGGTTATAGTGATTTGGAGAAAATTGATGGGTATATGATGGAGTATGGTTAAATACAACATTGGTACACATAGACTATTTAACTTTTTTTCTTTTATTATATACTTATGTTATGTATTTTCTTCTATTTCTACACATATTATCACCATTTCATGTTATTAGAATTCATTCTTCTTTTATATCCCATATAATATTGTGTCTCATTATTTTATTTTGTATCAGGTTGTGTATTGATAATAGTAAATCATCCATCAATATTATTTTATATCATTGGGATTTATTTATGTCTTTCAGTATCTGGGGGATGTCTCGTAAAAATATTTTAATTCTAATCATTGAAAACACAGTTGTTTTGGGTCGAGATGATTTTTTAGAAATGAAGAATGATTTTGATTAAGTTTACCTTTAATTGATGAGATCCAAATTAAACTAGTCAATATATTTTCATTTATCAATTATTTAAATATTATATAATTAATATTTTTTTTAATGTGGAAGTGATTTTACATAAAAAAATTCTTTTATTTTAGATATGAGTTATCCTAAAATATCGTTGAGTTTTTTTTTCAGGAATTATAAAATACTCTAAAATGTATTAATGTAACCTCTATTTAAAATAAAGGTATCATATATAAAAATAAGGTGGGAAATTCAATTTTATTTGAAGTGAGTTGTAAATGGTTAACAATTCCATGAAAATGATATTATTCATGTCCAAACATGTATAATATACACCAGTAAATATTTTATAGGGGAGATAAAAGAATCCATTACTCAACATCATTGGATTGTTTAAAAAAATACTGGAGAAATTGATAAGGATACTTTTTTTATAATATTGGTGAAATAATATAAAAAAATAGCTATTGAATCCAAATATGCTAATAATATCAAATATAAAGTCCCACGAATATTTTGACATAATGATCAACTGCATATTTTTAGTTCTTATGAGGAATTAGGGGAACATGGGTAAACACTTTGAAAAAAATAAATAAAATTAGTTACATTATAAAGTATCATAATTTTATCAGTATTAATTTCATCCAAATATCTAAAAACAATAAATTACGACCCCAATGTTTTCATTTGATTCAAATAATTAGTTATGATTTCATCAACTATGACATAAATATAGTGATTTAAAACATTTTTAAAATTAGGAAACAGTAATTGAAATTAAAATATTCATAAACTAGTATATATGTGCACTAATTCCTTATAATACATCGATTTTTATTTAAACTTGTAAATTTTATAAAAATTCATTGTAATATTATTATGTTGTAAACTATATTGATGTATAAAAACAATTGTTTTTATACATAATATAAGTATCAAAACCAGAATGTATATACCATTAATAATTTTTTAAACTATAATTCAATTATAAATATTATCGTGTCTTCTGTTTTGATATTAAATCGAGGAATCTCTAAAATAAAACTAATTAAAAGAATATTCTGACTAGAATGTTATTCTATATATTTATCATAAAAATCATATTTTTTTAGTCAATAAGACATCCCTCTTTTCAAGGTCCAGTTATCAATTTTTATATGAGATCTTGTTGTAATACAATATACATTATTGGCACACCAAATTACTATATATCGTCTTCCTCTCTATTAGGAACCATTAATATTCAATAATTATGTAATATTATACATGATAAAATGAGTATAGGTGACACGAATAGAAATATTTTGTGTATATATCTCCCATGAAAAGTAAAATTTTATTGTGTGACCTATCCATAAAAATGAACTACCCATATTGGTAGATGTTCAGAGGAAGGTTAAAAATCTCATGTCTAAATTTCAGTATTATGTTTATGAAAACTCATAATCATTGTTGCAAAAATTTTTGGAAGTTTATTGGGTGAATTTATATCGTATTTTCTAATATACCTCTTGGGAAATAATTTCTATAATGAGACCATGGAAATAATTCACTCTTAATTATTCAATGTTCATATAGATAGTAATCATACTTCCCAGGGCCAATTTATCCTCATCTCTATAGGATTCTAAGTCCTCTAGGATAATTAGAATTTCATTTGATATCATTTCATAAATCATAAAGGAACATACTGAAATTTAATACATATAACACTTGGTATGGTACTCAGATGATTTTTTATAGAGGTAGTGTCACATAAAATTCATCATAACCAAATCCATCATGTTATCCCTAGTTATTCAATGTAAAATTGATGAAGTGATGGTGTTTGGATGTTCTAGAAGGCTCTAATCCAATATTTTAACCTCATTTCAAATGTTTAATGTTTACATGGAATAATTAATATAGGTGTTATTTTCAATGAATTGAGATGATCAGTTTTCATTTTATATTCATCCTTCTATGGGGAATGTATTTATATTTTGGAGTAATCATGGTATAAATTTATTTTAATTAATCTTAGTATGTCCTACAACATTAGTCTTTAGAAAATTTGTTCTGATTATTCTATTTTGGTCTCTTGAATAAAGGGTTTCTCTCATATAATCTGGAACACTCTCTATATCATTTGAACTTCTCATAGAAATCTGCATCTAGAAGATGATATTTTTTTCACTTTTTATAATGGGAACAAGTTGGTGGATCATCCTGTTTCAAATATATTTTAGGGATAAGGGTTTAATAATAATTTTATCGTGTGATTCTTACCAAATAGACTACCAAAATATCATTATTTTTTATTCCCCTAAGATACATAACTCAGGGCCTCAATGAACATGGCTTCTTTACATTACTACATTGAATAATAAAAATAATGAATTTTCATTCATAAAGACACTATTATCATATAGTTGAATTATATAGATGCAATTGGGTATAAAATAATATAAATATAAAACATCATATTAAAATAAATCATTATTGATAATATATTTTCGTTGAATACCAACATTTTATATAATTAAAACAAATGTTTTATGTTTTCCCTAAAATTAATATTTTTTACTTTCCAATTTAACCATGTTTTAAAAGGTGGGATTTTATCCATTCGTGTAGATAGAAATAATTATTTTTAGACCATAGTTTAATTTATTATAACTAAATATATATTCATAAATTTATAAAAAAAATGTTATTTCAATAGTTATATCATTCATAGTTTTTCTAAGATAGAAAAAATATTTTCCAAATCCAAAAAAGTTTGAAATTATTTCAATATAATGTATGAAAAATCATGGAAAAAATTATATTCTAAAGTGTAATTGTTCATCCATGGAGTAATATAGATTCAAATACCAAATTTTGTTACACAAATAACAAAAATATTGAGCAAAAAATACGATTTTATGGATTTTTAAAAATAAAATTGTTTTAACAGAGATGTTAAATAGTAACAGTACGACATCCTATATCATTATCATGTCCTATAGGTGTTTAATAAAAATTATCCTTTCAATCTTTTTCACTCAAAATAATGATATAAAATACATTTTTGACTATTATTTTTATACATAGAAAAACAAATATATGACTGTCGGTGTGTCACGACCCCCTCCCACTAAAGATGCCCCTCTTGAGTCGGCAATGGTGAAAGGGAGATAATGACCCTCGAGTCCTGCCTCCAGTAGGCCTCGGGGTGGCAACTAGCACCAAGGGTATGAGTTTTCAAAAATATGGGAGGAATTACCCTTGTTATTATCTAGGATCGAGAAATAGGACAAGTCAACCACCAAAAAAAAGAACAAGTGTATATAAATAAACCCAAAAAATCCCACATGCATGTTTAAAAAATTTTAAAACAAGGTAGATGTACAAGAAAGCTCAAAGTATAATACGAAAAGAAAACAAGAGTACATCAAATACAAGAACTCCAACTGTCCGACTAGTAGGGTCCCGCACGGCCCTGGTAGTCCTCATAGAAACCTGAAAGTAAACGTAGGGTGAGCATACAAGTATACTCAGTAGTGAAACCTAAATCTCACGTGCACAATTTGGGAGACATCCTAATGTCCCGTGAGAACAACAGAAGAAACCTAACAAGGAATTCTATCCACCCAACCTCACCAGCCACAGTCACCAAAAACACAATCACAACAGGTAGTAGTATATAAGAAACAAGAGTATTGGGTACCCCGCACCATTTCCCAGTAGTTATATGGTCTTCCTAACGACAAACGTTTTGACGCTGCCACACTCTCCCCTCCCGAACACAACTGGGCCTCACAAACCACACATCCCACCCGTACACACATGGGTCTCACAACCATGTATCACGCCCGCACACACCTGGGCCTGACAACCACATATCCTGCCCGCACACACCTGGGCCTCATCCCAAAGATTCTTGTGAAATAGTAGAACCTGCTCGAAGAGCCTTGGGATAAAACCAACCCAAGCGAAACCTACCCGAAGAGTTTTAGGTGTAAGGTTGCCTCAATCCATCACAGCCTAGGGAGGAAGGAGCAGGAAGGAGCTAGTAACTATGGGAAAACACCCTCTCCCATGAAATGGGAGTGTTAGGCACTAAGTGATCATCATGGGTGGGGTGCGTCAAAACACAAAGATACAGATATATATATACATATATATACCAAACACTCAGCCCAACCTATGGCTTCTAAACAAAGAGACTGAGTATGTGCCTCAACACTGCTACTACAAAGCATGCATACAACAAACAACCCCAACCCCATTTATGTTTCCACGTTTCAACAGAATTAGTTTATTAGTTCCCTAACTACTGAGAAACTATCCACAACCAACCACATCGATCGTTCATAAAACATATCCCTGCCATCCAAACATCAAGTTAGGAAAACACAAGCAACACAACCATGTCCTTGTTATTAACCAACCAACACCATTGATTATTAATCCCCTTCCATTACCATGCCCCACCATTCATTAACTCTTCCACTTTTATTTATTATTCACAACCCATAGCCCATTCACATTCAAACCCATCCCTGTAGCCCCTCTTCCATCTGCCATAACTGCAACTTCACCGTACATCAGTATCCCATTAATACCATTTATCGTAGCCCTACTGCCTACCCGATCAACAATAACCCACAAATCAAGGTTCTTGCCACATCATCACCCCTATAACATCATTTAAAGCAGAACTACTGTCTGTTCTATTCATAACAACCCAGGATTCACCCCTTCCTTTCAAACACCAATAACCAAGCCAAAAACAACATGTTCATTATTCAATTTATTTTAACCGAGGTGATCACATAGGGGTTCGAGATTTTAAACATCCAACATTACATGAATAAACAAATTCCACATTCAACAAAGTTCCATTAACTAAAATGGTCTAGAAGATAAGAGAACATTTAATTGCGCAAGCAAAGGCCCCCAATGACCGTGATTTTTAGTAGGCAGAAGCTCATTCAATTCACAATATAATATCACAGGATAAAAAGATAAACATAACAACTTCCCCATCCCCGTTCTTTAACCAGTTATTATCTTCTTATATTGGTTCAACCGTTTTTCATGAAAACAAGAGGATACCCAGCCCACATGATGCACAAATTAGAGAGACGAAGGTAAGATTCCTACCTCAATAGGTTCGGATCGCAACGCTCCCCCAGATCAACCATAGAATATGTCCGTCGGCGTCCTTCACTTCTGTCGGGTCTCGAAAAAAACTCCTCGGGTGGATGTAGGAAATGAAAGGCTGAAGGAAAGACAACAGATCGAAGCTCGGAAGTTCCGCCTCATCGTTACGATCCTGTGGCCGCTGACGAATCGTAAATCGGAGCTCAGACGAAGAAGTTATGGAAGAAAGAGCCTTTGAGTCTCCTGGGAGAACTCTACTCAGAGGAAAGGGGGGGGGGGGGGAGGGGTGAGTTGAATAGGGGGAGGGGACCCCTCCTTTTATAGGAGAGAAAGGAAAAAAGTAAACAGTGTGTACTTTACCATACACGGCGTGTACTCGGTTATTTCACACGGACTTCACGCGGCTTCCAACATGGCTTCGTGACCGTTGACTGCTCAACACACGGTTTGAGGGTAACACATACGTGGGGAAGGACTGCACGACGTGTAGTTTGGACACACGATGTGTACCCATTTATTTCACATGGCAAAGACACAGCTCAAAAACGACAAACAACTGTTGACTGGTAATGCGTATGCGGGGAAGGACTACACGGCGTGTAGTACTGGACACACGGCGTGCACCCATTTATTTTACACATCAATGACACGACCTTAAACACAAGGTATACCCAGCGAGGTGGTACACGGAATTTACCCACACTACACGATGTGCTATTTCAAAATTCTAGAAAGTGTGGGAAAAGTCCATTTTAACCTCCAAAACACTTTTTGACCTTTTTTTGACTAAAGAATGGGCCGGAGAGGTCTGGGCCATTACATCAGATACCTCTTAAAACATCCTCGTCCCCGAGAATTCAAAAACCAACATAGAGGAACACATCAAGATACCTATTAGGGTTCTCGTTATACCAAGAAACCAACCAACAACCCTAATCATAGTTGTTAGGAATTTCCTCTCCTAAGTCAAGATATTATCTGCTTTAGGCGGCATTGAATCCCCTGCACGGGTTTAATCGCATCCGCATTAATGTGACTTGATTAAGGATTGGGCCTTATGACTTCCATATATTAGGATTTTCCATCTTACATTGCCCCCAACATCGCACAACCAACACATTTCCCGAACATGTGGTTTGGGGAAAAATTCCTTCTCCTATGTCGAGATATTATCCGCTTTAGGTGCCACTAACTCGCCCACACGGGTTTAATCGCATCCGAATTAATGCGTCTTGTTTAAGGATCAGGTTATTCCCTTTCCCCACACATCCGGACATGTTACACATTACCAGGGGACAAGGAAACAAAATGTCTCACAACCGACAAGCCAAGCATTCCATATATCAAAGGCACATAGTAAAACATCGGAACAATGATCAGAAGAACAAGAGAAAACCCAAGTCAAAACAACTCTATGTACTGAGCGTGCATCTGGGTCTCCCACTCCCAAGTTCTCTCCTCAAGGCCGCCATGCCTCCACAACACAAGAACTGATAGAATGGTTCATCCACGGAGCACCTTCTCTTTACGATCCTTGATTCTGACTTGTCATTCCTCAAAGGTCACATCATCTCCCATATCTAACTCTCCCCAGTCGATAACGTGAGAGTCGTCTTGTAAGTGCCGACGAAGCTGGGAGACATGGAAGACGTCATGAACCTTCTCCAACTGAGGTTATAGGGCTAGCTGATATGCAACCTCGCCGACTTGCCTCATCACCTCAAATGGTCTGATGAACCTAGGTGAGATCTTGCTCCCTTTCCCAAACCTCTGTTACTCCTTCGAGGGGAAACCTTCAAGAACACATGATCTCCCAACTCAAACTCAAAGGGCCTCCTCTGACAATCAGCATAAGTCTTCTGTCGGTCCCGAGCCACTTTCATCCTCTCACGTACAAGCTGGACTTTCTCTATGGTTCTCTACACTACCTGTATCCCAAGAGCACCTGTCTCACCAACCTCTGCCCAACAAATGGGTGAACAACATGGTATTCCATAAAAATCCTCAAACGGTGCCATGCCAATAGTAGAGTGGAATCTGTTGTTGTAGGCGAACTCTACTGCAGGAAAGTGTCATACCCATGATCCTCCGAAATCCAGAACGCATGATCAGAGCATGTCCTATAATGTCTGGATAGTCCGCTTTGTCTGCCCATCGATCTGGGGTTGGAAAGTAGTGCTAAGGCGTAGCTGGGTGCCAAAATCATGTTTTAACCCCCTCCAGGCTCATGAGGTAAACCGAGTATCCCTATCTGAGAAGATAGTCTTTGGAACTCCCTACAAACGCACCACCTCGTCTACGTACCTCTTTGCTAAGGTACTCACCAGGTCTGACTCCTTAATTGCTATGAAGTGAGCTAATTTCGTCAGTCGATCCACCACTACCAAGATAGAATCATTACCACCCTGGGCTCTAGGTAGTACTATGACAAATTCTACTGAGATGTCATCCCACTTCCACTCGAGGACATCTGAAGGATACAAAAACCCACTGCGAACACGGTGTTCAGCCTTCACTTTCTGACACACTTGGCATTTAGCCACAAACTCCGCCACTGCCCGTTTCACCCCGGGCCACCAAAACTGTTCCCTCAGGCCTTGGTACATTTTTTAAACTTATGGATGTATGGCCAAGGATGAGCTATGGAACTCATGGAGAACTCCCTCATGAATTGTCTATGGGACAATCAACCTTCCATAGAAAAGCATCTGATGTCGGCTGTCCTCTGACCATCCTTTTGGAGCGTTCCCCTGATCAACATGATCCTGCATCACTTCCGCCTCGGAGTCCCCCCACTGAGACACTACCACCTACTGCAACAAGGATGACTGCACCATCATCTGAAACAAATAGCCTCTAACACCTTCTACCATGTCATCCAAGTGCAAGGTAGCCAACTCTACCATCGCCTTCAAAGCATTAGTGGATTCCCGATCCAATTCTGTATGCGACTTCCTGCTTAGGGAATCAGCCAAAACGTTGCCCTTACCTTCAGTGTAAGAGATCTCAAAGTCATAATCTTGGAGAAACTCAACCCATCTCCACTACCACAGGTTCAGGTCACGCTGGGAGAAGATATAACGCATGCTCTTGTGATATGAGAAGACTAAAAAGTGCTCCCCAAAGAGGTAATGTCGCCACAACTTCAGTGCGATCACTACTACTGCAAGATATAGGTCATAGGTGGAAAACTTACGCTCATGAGGGAATAACTGCCTAGACCCATAATAGATCACTCCCTTCTTCTGCATCACCATGCACCCCAGACCCAAGCCAGAAGCATCACAAAGCGCCTCATACAAACAGCCCTTCCTCTGGAAACCTGAGTATAAGAGCACTGGCCAACTTCTCCTTTAGGTAGTCGAAATCCTTCTGACATTGCTCGCTCCATATGAAGTCCTGGTTCTTCCTAGTCAAAGATGTCAATGGACCAAAAACTCGAGAGAAGTCTGAAACAAACCTCCGATAGTAACCTGCTAACCCCAGGAAACTACGAACCTCTTCCATGCTCTTGGGTGCTTCCCAAGAAACAACTTCCTCCACCATTGACTGGTCCACAGACACTCCATGCTGAGACACCACGTGCCCAAGGAAGTGTTCTTTTTTCTTCAAGAAGTTACACTTTGACAATTTCCTATAAAGCTGGTGGTGTCGAAGGACTTCCAAGACTGTCCTGAGATGCTCAACGTGCTCCTCCTCTGATCTTGAGTAGATCAGAATGTCATTGATAAACATAATGATGAACCCGTCCAGAAACTCTCAGAGGAAAAAGTTCATAAGTCCCATGAACACAGCTGGTGCATTCGTAACTCCAAACAACATTAATACAAACTCTAAGTTCCCATACCTACACCTGAAGCTGTCTTCGAGATGTCACTTTCCTTTACCCTCAGCTGATGATATCCATATAGTAGAACAATCTAAGAAAACCAACTGGCTCTCCTCAGTTGGTCAAAGAGATCATCTATCCTTGGAAGGGGGTAAATGTTCTTGACCGTTACCTGGTTCAACCTTCGGTAGTATATGCATAGCCTGAGACCACCATCTGCCTTTTTCATGAACAAGACTAGAGCACCCCATGGCGATACACTGGGTCGAACAAAACCCTTATCCATCAGATTGTCAATCTGAATCCGCATCACCCACAACTCCGAAGGTTCCATCCGATAAGGGGCCATCGAAATCGGACGAACAAAAGGCTGTAAGTATATCCCGAACTCAACGTCACGTTGGGGGGGGGATAGAGTCACAACCTCCACAGGAAATACATCGAGGAACTCTCCAACAACCTCTGGAACATCCATCATCTCTATATCAGCTGGAACCACTGATAACCTGCCTAATAAGGAAAGGAGAGGCTCCACACCCTAGATTCCCATATGATAGCTCCTCTCGCCAACAAAAGATACACGTTTCCCATCCACGTCGGAGAACACGACTCTTCTCCGGAAGCAGTCGATAACAGAACTAAATGAAAACAACCAGTCGATGCCTAGGATGACATCATATGGATGCATCTGTAACAGAAGAAGGTCCCCGCTAGATCGATGTGGTCCCAACGTCAGCCCACATCCCCTGAAAACTCATGATACGCTGGTCTGGACTCCAACTGGTGTACTCAGCACCAGTGGTACAGAAAGTTTCTCTATGTCTAGTCCCAAAGCATGGGCTAGACCAGGTGAAACAAAGGACTGTGAAGCTGCCGAATCGAACAAGGCAGAAAAAAGAGAGCTGAACAAAAAAATCGTACCTTGCACCACATTTGGTCCTGCTAGAGTTGTCAATTCTATTGCGTGCAACTGTCCACACCCAGCTCCTCTGCCTCTCTGATGTTGTCCACCACCCCAACCATGCCCTGGTCAAGGTCCTTGAGGAGCACCCTGAGGTCAGCCTCCTCTAGCAAAGTCTTCCCTCGGCGGAGCATGGTCCTGCTACTGCTGGAAGGGCCTCGCCAGCAATTGGTGCTGCTGAGTTGGGCGCTGAACCTGCCCACCTCCATCATACTGAGCTCAGGTCGGGCACCAACTCTGAATGTGCCTGAAACCTCCACAAGAAAAACACTTCGGTCCTGGGCTCGTGAAAAAGGTACGAGGACCCGAAGATCTGAACTGGAACTGCTCGGGCCTACTCCCTACTGGCCTGAAGTTGGAAGGTCCCATCGCAGGAGACCTGCTGCTGACTGCCTTCCCCTTCGACAAGCCTGAATAGATCCCCTCTTGGGGAGCACCTCCTAGTGAGTGCATCCTCTTTAAAACCTTTTCCATATTATCTACCTCCATGTATGTCGGAAGGGTGAAGGGGGTGACATCATACTGGAGTGAAGGACAAAGCGCCTCCTCCAAACGTCTCACCCGAGACTCCTCATCTGGAAAGAGATCCGGAGTAAAGCGCAGGAGATCCTTGAACTTGATCCCCAACTCTCATACTGACATACTCCCCTGCTGAAGGGAGGGTAACTTCTTCTACTTTTCCTCCATGATCATGGAAGAAATGAATTCCTCTCGGAATTCCTTCTCAAAGTCAGCCCATGGAACCTATGCCTCTATCCTCTCTCGGAGGTAGAGCATCCACAACTGTCGCGCCACGCCTCTCAGATGACTGACTACTAGGGGAACCCAATACTCCCTCGGAGCACAGATCAAGGTATCAGTGATCCCTAGCTCATCCAGCCACCCCTCTATCTCTGTATCCGAAGTACTACCCTCGTACTTCTTGAGGGTCTGCCGCTGAAAAGAATGGAGATTCTTCTCCACTGGCTATCTTCCTCCTCTCGGTCAATCCTCAACTGATCGACCGCCAGAATCTACTACTCCTCGGCCATCTGAGCCACCCAGGGACGACGTCCACGTGCCATAGCTGTACGGTAAACAAAGATCGCCAAAGCCCAAGTAGTAAGGAAATTTATGAGGGTTTCATTTTATCATTTTATTTCAATTTCGTTCCCATAACACCAAAATCATGTTAAAAAAATCATGATGATTCATATAACTTACCCAGGGTCTCTATCCTACAATCAATGTAGTCTCACTTGGTCGTTCGGTAGGCTCAGAGTCCTTGAATTAGATCATGGGGGGCCCTAAAATCACGTGTCCTAGCCGGTCTTCCATGGCCTATGTCACGCACCAAGATTAACTAACATTGTCTCCCTACCATCCCATGAAATCCTCATTGTGCCTAACTCCAGACTCTATCCTATCTCTCAACCATCACCACTGATACCATTCTATCACGACCCCCTCCCACCAAAGATGCCCCTCCTGAGCTGTCAATGGTGAAAGGGAGATAATGACCCCCGAGTCCTGCCTCCAGTAGGCCCTGGGGTGGCGACTAGCACCAAGGGTATGAGTTTTCACAAATATGGGAGGCATTAGCGTTTTTATTATTTAGGATCGGGAAATAGGACAAGTCATACACCAAAAAGGAAAAGAAAAAGTGTATATAAATAAACAAAACCAAGCCCACATGCATGTTTAAACAATTTTATAACAAGGTACAAGTACAAGAAAGCTCAATGTACAATACCAAAAGAATATATGAGTACAACAACTACAAAAACTCCAACTGTCCAACTAGTAGGGTCTCACACGACCCTGGTTTTCCTCCTGGAAACCTGAATGTAAACGTAGTGTGAGCATACAAGTGTACTTAGTAGGGAAACCTAAATCTCTCGTGCACAAGTGGGGAGACATCCTAATGTCCCATGAGAACAACAGAAGAAACCTAGCAAGGAATTATATCCACCCAACCTCACCATCCACACTCACCAAAAACATAATCACAATAGGTAGTAGTATATAAGAAACAAGAGTATTGGGTACCCCTCACCATTTCCTAGTAGTTAGATTCTCTTCCTAATGGCGAACATACTGACGCTGCCACACTCTCCCCGCCTGCACACACCTCGGCCTCACAAACCACACATCCCACCCGCACACACCAAGGCCTCACAACCACGTATCCCACCAACACACACCTGGGCCTCACAACCACGTATCTTTCCCGCATACACCTGGGCCTCAAAACCACGTATCCCTCCCACACACACCTGGGCCTCATCCCAATTATTCTTGGGAAATAGTAGAACCTACCCAAAGAGTCTTGGGCTAAACCACCCCAATCGAAACCTACATGAAGAGTCTTAGGTGTAAGGTCACCTCAATCCATCAAACCCTAGGGAAGAAGGAGAAGGAAGGAGCAAGTAACTGTGGGAAAACACCCTCTCCCATGAAATGGGACTGTTCGGCACTAAGTGCTCAACATGGGTCGGGTGCGTCAAAACACAATGATACATATATATATATATATATACCAAACTCTCAGCACAACCTACGGCTTCTAAATAGAGAAACTGAGCACGTGCCTTGACATTGCTACTATGAAGCATGCATACAACATACAACCCCAACCCCATTTAGGTTTTCACATTTCAACAGAATTAGTTTATTAGTTCCTTAACTACATGGAAACTATCCACAACCAACCACATCTATCGTTCGTAAAACATATCCCTACCATCCACAAATCATGTTAGGAAAACACAAGCAACACAACCAAGTCCTTATTATTAACCAACCAACCCCATTGATTATTAATCACGTTCCATTACCACGCCCCACCATTCATTAACTCTTCCACTTTAATTTATTATTCACAACCCATAGCTCGTTCACATTCAAACCAATCCCTGCAGCCCCGCTACCAAGTACCATAACCACAACTGCACCGTACATAATTATCCCATTAATACCATTTATCATAGCCATGTTGCCCACCCAATCCACGACAACCCTCAAATCAAGGTTCGTGCCACATCATCGCCCCTTTAACATCATTTACTGCAGCCCTCCTGCATGTTCTATTCATAACAACCCAGGATTCACCCCTTCCTTTCACACACCAGTGACCAAGCCAAAAACCACATGTTCATTATTCCATTTTGTTTAACCGGGCTGATATATCAGGGGTTCCAAATTTTAAACAGCCAACTTTATGTGATTAACCAAATTCCACATTCAATAATGTTCCATTCACAAAAACGGTCTATAAGATAGGGCAACATTTAATTGCGCAAGCGAAGGCCCCCAACGACCGTGATTTTCAGTAGGCAGAAGCTCATTCAATTCACAATATAATATCACAGGATATAAAGATAAACATAACAACTTCCCCATCCACGTTCTTTAACCAGTTATTATCTTCTCTTATTGGTTCAACGGTTTCTCATGAAAACAAGATGATACCCACCCCACATGATGCACAAATTAGAGAGATGAAGTTAAGATTCCTACCTCAACAGGTTCTGATCGCAACGATCCCCTAGATCAACCTTAGAAGACGTCCGTCGGTGTCCGTCACTTCTGTAGAGTACCGGAAAAACCTCCTTGGGTGGAAGCTGGAAAGTAAAGGATGAAGGAAAGACAACAGATCCAAGCTCGGATGTTCCTCCGTGTCGTTATGATCTCGTGGCCACTGATGGATCATAAATCAGAGCTTGGACGAAGATGTTATGGAAGAAAGAGCCTTTGAGTCTCATGGGAGAACTATGCTCATAGGAAAGGGGAGGAGAGGGGTGAGTTGAAAAGGAGGAGGGGACCCCTCCTTTTATAGGTGAGAAAGGAAAAAAGTACACGACATGTACATTATTGTACACGGTGTGTACTTGGTTATTTCACACGGTCTCCATGCGGCTACCAACACAGCTCTATGGCCTTTGACTGGTCAACACACGGTTTGAGGTAACACATACGTGGGGAAGGACTACACGACGTGTAGTTTAGACACATAGCGTGTACCCATTTATTTCTAATGGAAAAGACATGGCACAGACATGGCACACAGCCGTTGACTGGTAATGAATATGTGGGGAAGGACTACACGACGTGTAGTACTGGACACATGGTGTGATCCCATTTATTTCACACAGCAAGGACATGGCCTTCAACACGGGGTATACCCTGGGAGGCGGTACACGGCGTGTAGTTTTAAAATTCTGGAAAGTGTGGGAAAAGTCCATTTTACCCTCTAGAACACTTCGTGACCTTTTTTTGACAAAGTAATGGGCCGGAGAGTTCCGGGCCATTACACAGTGACAGTTTGAATGATAAAATATATTAGTGATATCAAAATAAACTGTAATTATTTCAATTTTCATACGTAGATGAACATTTATTTTTCAATTCCTTCATTCATAAGTATCTGGACATATTAGTGGACATTGAATTATTAATTTAACTATTAAACTAATGTTTTAGTTCTTGTATTCTGTAAATATAAAAAATAATTTAGGATTCACTGATGAAATAAGAAATTGTGTTATTTTCATCAAAACATGTGGGAAGATAATTTATCTACTTATTATTATTATATCACTTTCTATGAAATTACATTCAAACAATCCCCACTCAAATTATATTATTTGATTATCTTTAAAAATATATGTTATTATGCATTTATTAATATTCATTATTTTTCATTTTTATTATTACAAATATTATTAAGGGTTAATTTTTGTCATTAATAATATTTAAATTTTGTATACTATTTATTTTGGTTGCACTTTTTATTCATATTTAAAATCATTCTGTTTTTATTCGTCATAGAATTTCTTGTTGTTTACCAAAACTAGAAAATGATCATATATCCTTTATAGAATAGAAATTAATGTTAAAACTAAAGGAATTACAAATATTTTTGTGTGTTTCAATTAAATATAAATAATATTATTACACAACCTTTATAATTATTGGAAAAATGGAAAACATTTTAAAATATAGATATTATTATGAAAACAAATCTCAGAGGATTTCAAGAATATTTTATTTTTTCAAATTTGAGGGTTTAATTATTAAAATGTTGATGTTTAATAGAATATTTATAATAGATTTTATAATATTTTAATAAACGGAAGGTAAATTAGATTTTATATTAATGTAATTAGAAGATATTTGTTATCCAAATATTTTAATAATCTCAAAAGACAGAAACATAAGGACATTCTAGGAGATAAATGAACTCCCTTGCTATAATTTTGTCATTTAATTTCATGGTACATTCATAATAAAAATAAATATTAGAACTGTCAATCAATTAATTTTCTATAGTTCAATAATTTTATTATAGTTCTAACTTGGTCTAAAACATAACTTTTCATATAATCTCGTAAAAAACTAAAGCCAAAGTATATCATATATTATATTAAATTCATATGTTTTTCACTTAATATTATTTTTTAAGTTATCCTAAAATAATTTTTTTTAATTTATCAAATCAACTAATTTCAGTATTATATTTGAGATATCTATTGGTGGGATTAATAGTCTAATCATGTAAATATGGTTGAAATGTTTTCCCTCATCCTCTAATATGGTTTTATTAAATTACATAATTAAAATAATGTGATAAACTTCTTCTTAAGGTATCATTATTTATTATTATCCCCATAAATAGATTATATTAAGAACATGTTTGAAATTATCTATATATTCCCATTTGAATAAAAAAATATAATGTATAACTAATAATACAAGTGATAAATATTTTAATTTTATTTATGAACATTGTCATGTTAGTTAATTATATTAAAAAAATTAATAAAAAATATACTTTATATTGGTAATCATTGTATCCATTAATATCAATATAAAGAATTGGAAATTTACAATTCTGGTACCATGATATTTTACGGGTATTTTTTTAAATTATATCAAATTTGGAAACCAAAAAATCATATTTTATTATGAATAAATTGTTTTAATGAATATATTTTAAATAATTGTTCATAAATGGCATTAAAAAATTAATTATTTTCATGTTACTAATTATTATTCATGTGGTGAAATGGTTGTTATGAATCATCTTATTATTCTTAAATTTAACGAATATTATATATTAAATTATATAATTAAAATTATAGATACGAAAATTTATTCCATAATTTTTATTTGTATTTGTGGATACAAATTTTAAAAAAATACTTTTATTAATTCAAATTATATTACATCCAAATGACTATATAAAATTTGGATTGTTTTATTAAATATTATATTATTTAATTTATATATATTGATGTATAATTTTTATTGTTTTATAATTAATTTATATTTGATGTAGTTGGAATTATAGGAATGTTGGGTGAAAAAATATTCTTGGTAAAAAGTATAAAATATTACTCAATTATGTTGGATAAAGTTACTTACTCCATTAAATATGTAACAAGTTTTATTAGAGGTGAAACATGAAGTATTTAATTTTTGGGGTGGATTATAATGTATAAATAATACTAGATACATGGATAATTAATTTAATAAGAACATTATTTAATTTTAACATGATTAATTTAATGTTTATTTTCATGATCTTTCTGTTGTAGTGGTCTTATAGACTGAAGGATGACAGTCATAATGACATATTGGGGTATCTTTCATCATTTTGAATAAATCATTTTGATAGGTATATTTTAATTGTATTACCCTTGTTTTTTCGTCTAAAATTATAATTATTTGGTTATTGTGCTTGGTTAAATTATGATACTTGTATAATTGAGTTCATTTTTGGAATATTATCTTTATTATTAAATATATTTTTGACACCTATCCTAGGTCACTCAGAACTGTAACTACAATAGACTTCCATGTGACCACAATTAGGCCAAACAAAAATCTAGATATTGTCGAATAACAATGGGGGTCTAGTGAGGTACCATAGGGAGGATATGCATCCAATATAGATTGGTTGAACCCCATGGAAGAAAGTAAGTTCCATACCAAAAATTAAATTAATTATATTGTTGAGGAAACCAAAATAAGGCATCTTATATCAAAATAAAATACAATGTACTTCTGTAACGGTCATTCTCAGAAATTTTAGAAAATCACATCAACTATTGGCCAAATCGTTATACCCATGATAAATAACAAATAGAATCTGGGATTTACTATATCTATTATCTATACCACATGCTAATCTCCTTGTCTCATCTGTGCTTCCCCACTCAACCATGTATATACTAATCCTATACTAAAACCCGCTCTATTCTTGTAGTTCGCGAGATCTATTAATGTACTCATGTGCAGTGGTTTCTTCAGTACGACGTGAGTATAAAACATAGTATAGAATCCCCAATAATGTCACGTAAAAACTCATGTATGTAGTTATGTATGCCTTTGACATGCTCATCATAATTAAGTAGTTAATCATTAGAACATAAATAAATAAATAAAACCTATAATACCTAATTCATATAGTGTTAGAAATTATATGAGAACATCATGGGGAAAAATCCAACCGTACTACCACCGTATCCCTAAGGAGACACTTATTAAATGGTATTATTCCCATAAACATTATCCATCATATGGTATATGACCCTGATCATCCATACCTATTTCTTCAGGTCTAGAGTGTGTCTAAGCGAGAGCATCATATCATGGGGGACCTATGTACACAAATTGGGGATTCCATGCTCATGTATCCACAATGATGCTTAGCAACACTTAGGATGACATCAGGAATCCCTTATCCTCAAGAATAAGAGTTGAACCCTAGGTTATTACTTTGGAATTAATAATGTTAGGTTTAAATCTTATTTCTATGAGGGGTCATGGAAATCCTAAAATATGACACCACTAAACCATACTCCTATATCAGGTTTTCATAAAAAACTAAATTACATTACTTGATTTAAATCAGCTGAAAAATTATAGATATCACCAAACATAAATTTGTAATTAAAAATTATTATTTCATATATAACATTAGGAGGATATTTTTAGTGTCGTATCTCTATAGATTTATAAACCTACATAAAATAATAAATATCTTGTTCCTTATATAAAAAGGATAAATATACCATTATACAAAAAATAATTCAGTTAAATTCATTAACATCTCCAAAAAAATCCCTCAAACTTGATACCCTTTAAAACAATTCAAATGCACTTATTTTCTCGATAACCGAGGAAAATGGAAAACATATGAAGGGTTGAGCTAAAACATTCTGGTAGGGAAACATATAAGGGATTACATAAACATGACATAAATATTATAAAATAAATAATTAAAGAACATTAATACATTTTAAATACAATATTGGGAGCCTGAAATATCAATGAAAAAAATAAATAATCTATATCAATAATATTGATCCCATTATGATGGAATTCATAATGTCATACATTAAAACCCAACAGTCAAGGCCTTTTTCAAATATAGGTTACATGTTGTGAGGGATGTAATCAATACAAACACCTGTCAAGGAATTATACCTAGATAATATCATGTCATTGGTAGAGGAATATTCCAAAACCAAACTTTTTTCTGTCTCATGATATCTGTTGATGAATACATGGGCTATATAATTTTTATCCCCTTCATTCACATATTTAATTCCAATGCATTATTTATAAAATAAAATTAATAAACAACGCAAAATTGATCTTATGAATATTCATCCATATATAAATAAAAATATATTCAATTACAATACACATTCATATTTCAATACACAATATACCCTAACCATTACACAACTAGAGGAAGAAGATGGATCATTAAACAATAACTATTCAACTAGACAATAATCATCTTTATTGGAATAACAACATACAAACTAAAAATACATTTCCCCATTTTAATAGAATATCATACATTCTATGTGAACATTAACCAATATAAGTTATATTAAATATTATTTTCATACCATATAGAATAATGAGCATACATAAAATTCAATAGTAGAATAACATGATCAAAATCTATCTACATATGGAAATATGATGGTTTCAAAAGTTAATATCTCGTGAAGTGATAAAGATTTTTCAATGGTTTTGTGTGGTGAGAATTAATATCAATAGAATTTAATTATATAATATGACAAAATAAAATAAAATTTTATTATATACATAAATTTATTAAATTATTTTTAATAACGATCATAACATGTTGAACAAACATTGATTTTCCAAAAATCCTCACTACTTGGAGAAATATAAAATCAATATCCCATTGAATTGGGAACAAATTTTTGATATTAAATACCATTAAAGATATTTTTTATGATAATAATATATCATTATAAATGATTAATCCATATAATAAAAATATGGTGCACAAAATTTATTATGCCTCAAAAAATGAGACCATGAAAACCATTATGTCTTCAGTAACCCATTTTTATTAAAAACCATTTTATATTAAAACATGAAATGTATAAAAATAAAATAATATATAAAATTGATTCATGACATAATATCTTAAATCTGTTGCATTCACACATTTAAAATGAAAATATGTGTGTAAATACAACACTTTTCATAAAAAGTGGAAATAGAGACGATAAACCTTTAAACAATTGGAAGATTTGAACCCAAATGCCTTGGAAAAATTAAAATTCAATTGTATATTAAATCAAATTAAATATAATATAATCATTATGTATGATTTACATTGGGATGGTTTATGCAATATACAAAGTAAAAATGGTGTATAATATAAACATATCTCAATGGAAGGAAATTGGGATAGAAAACCATTCCCCTTTTGATGAATTATCAAAATGTACCTCATACTCCATTATAAAAAACATAGATATGTTACTTTAAAAACTAATAAACTTAATCGTATCAATCATCAATCACAGTCTTCATAATAAGACATTATCTACTTGAAATGATCCAAATTTTCACATTAGATGTTTATAGTTTTGATTATTTGTATTATTTTAATTATAGTTGTCCTGCGATAAATCATATTAAAAAGTTAATCATTAAAAGATAATCTATGGTACATGAATATATATTAAAATATTGGTTATAAATTTATATTTTTATTTCTTGTCAGTTTTGGTTATGAACCATGATGGAGGAATCAATAATGATCATGCATCAATTATTCTTAACTAATGAATTGAGGATTATTAATTGTTTAGTTACATATTGATATACTATTAAATAAATAAATAAATATTAACCTATTTATATCATATTACTCCATTAAATATGTTCTCAGCATCATCCATGTCATATATTGACAGTATTGTTCAATTAGGTGGCTA
The DNA here is from genome assembly GCA_963277665.1 of Viscum album. Taxonomy (NCBI): domain Eukaryota; kingdom Viridiplantae; phylum Streptophyta; class Magnoliopsida; order Santalales; family Viscaceae; genus Viscum; species Viscum album. The sequence goes on along the minus strand of OY728131.1, from coordinate 2,016,484,850 downwards.
AATCGACCAAAACATGAACATAATCCAATTTAATGATTGATTATTAGATTGGTAAGTTGTAATATCATTATAATAGAGGAATAATGATAATATTTAGTTAATATTACTTTCAAGTGATTTAAATTTAAATTATTATAAATATAAGTTGATTTATATGATGTCATTACTTAGAAAAAATGGTCATCTTCCTCATTGTTATAACTTTTTAAATGATTAAGTAAATGATGACCATTTATTAATAATATACTTAGTTGGTTATTAAATTAATCACTTCATAACTATAATTATATCATAATAATAACATATATCCATTAATATAATATTTTTATTAAATCACCTGGATTAGTGATGGAAGATGAAACACACTACATCGTGGAGGTGGTAGTCCACACAACGAATGAACTACATGTTTGTTTTTCTTAATATATAGAGTATCTGAATAAAAAATATAATAACATTAATATATAATAATTATAGAATGTAAATTATAATAATGACACTAAATTAGTGTTTATAGAATAAATTTGAAATAATATAGTGTAGAAAAAAGCTATATAGTTGATAATACTCAAGTCGGGGACTTGAATTTTCCATAGAAATCGACTTGAATTTTAATGAATTTCAATAACAATAACTGAATAGGATAATATGTTATTGAGATAGGGTTATAGAGATAAAAATAATTATAATTTAATAGTTTTTTTATAATTAAATTCGTGTCTTGTAGTGGTAAAGATGTAACCCTTTTACATGTGAAGGAATGTGTAGTTTTTTTAATCCATAACATTAATTAATAATTTTAGGAAACTATTAAAGGGAAAATGGATAAAAATTATATATAACTATAGGGAACACATTTCTGGGTCATTTCATGTATCTATAATTCATTTATATTCATTATTTTAAAATTTTACAAGTATTTTACTATATGATAAACATAATTTATACATTGTATTTCTACGTCGATAATTTATTTCTCACATTAGGAATTAATTTTAATGGAAAATAACAATTTTGTAAAATTTATGTAATTTGATACTTCAAATTTCAAACAGTATGATCATTTTATAAAATAAAATTTCTAATGGTGTGAAATGATTATTCTAAAATAAAAACACTCAATTATGTAAAAATAGTTTATTAAAAGAAATAATATTTTAAAGTAAAAATTTGAATATATTATAAAAAATTCATTGATATATATTTTCAAGAAGTAAACTCATGTATAACAATTTTTATAAAATGTAAAAGTCTCCTGATTCAATCCAATAATAAACCATAATTTGAATATAATTCATTAAAATATACTAAAGAATTCATTTTTATATTAATTTTACATCGTAGTTACTTAAAAAAATTATATACATAAGTTTTATAAGATAATTAATAGTTTAAAAAGAATAATGTTTCCCTAAAATTCATGTCTTATTACTAAAAGTTGTTTGATATCTTCTTGGTTATGCTTAAAGAGATATAAAAATATGGAGATTATAATTTTTTAAAATAGGAATTTTTCTATGAAAAAAAACATGTTTAAAAAAATGTTCAAAAAAGAAAAGGAAGATAATTCATTAATTAGAAAACAAAAAATGAAGTTAATTTTTATTAATTTCATATTCTAAAACTGTCAAATTAATTTTTTTTACTAAAATCCAAAAATATAATAAAAAGAATTTTTATTAGATTATGGTATTCTAAAACATTCACTAATACTATTCATATTTAATATTATATAATAACTAAACAAGTGTTAACCAATTATTAATAATAAATATAATTTATAATTATTCATATGTATCTTGAAATATGAATATGAATCACATATATGATATTTTTTTAAAAATTACTTTTAAAAACAATAACTTATCATATTAGTCATTTTAGGAAAAATAATTTATTTATATTCATCAAAAAAGTAGTCTTATTTTTTAAAAAACATTTATAAATGAAATTACTCAAATTAATTATCTTTAATTCAACAACTATTTTTTACTACCATGACATATTGGGTTTCTTTTTAGTTCAGTGTTTCAAGTGGAAAAATATGTTGAACAAACTATAACAGTTAAAGTAAAACATATATTAAAATTTTATGGTGTTAAATTGTCAAAAATTAAATAAACTGTATACTCACAACTTGACGTCTATTATTATAGTAATTTATATCTTTAAATCATAATTAACAGTGAATCTATATACAGTCATGGGTTTATTTAGGATGTGTAATGATATTTATCTATATACGAAATATTATTATATATTCTTAATAACGATAGTTAAACCATTTATAATTTCACAAAGAATTATACTATGGAATTTTGATCAATATTAATAATGAGTAAATTACATCAAACCCTAAAATTTCTTAATTTTATAATCCTACCGCTATGGGTTTTTATAATTCAATATCATATAGTTGTTGGATACATACACGACACAAGACTACAGAAAATCAGGAGTTAAAACTAAATATTTGATTCATTAGTGAAACTACAATTTGATTTTTATTGTTTGCCAAGTAATTGGAGACTATATCCCTTATTAAGTCTTGTATTGGTACATTGAGTGTCTTACTACCCATATCTCATGAAATTGAAAAACAAAATTGGATCTTCTCTATTTTCTTTAACCTTTTGAGTTTTATTACTGTCAACTCTACACATACTTAATTTACCAATAAATTTAATTCAATTTCCCCTATGTTTATTCCCAGATCATAGACATATATGAAGTTGAATATTTTTTACTTCATGGTATTTAACTTGTGATCTTTCCAGGGACTCTATATTTCTCTATCTTGGTGTATTTGGGACTTCAAATATGTTCACTTTGTTAATCATATTACATGATAGGTGTTTTAGAATAATATTAAGGATTATCACTATGGATCCCATTTTATTATGTTTTTCATCTAGGTTATGTCTGTATTTTCTCTCACACATATGGTATGCATTAACAAATAAACAGAGTTATCAAGAGTGATGATTAGTATAGGAGGACAATCATAAATAACTTCAAAAATGTTTCCTCATCATGTATCACTTTATAAAACAATTATGATAGTGTATAGTTATTTAAAATCAACTTTTGTCACACTATATTTAGCCTATACCACTTTCATCTGTCTCTCAAGGTTCATCATTGTGTTTGGTTATCTTATACATATTATACTATATCATACAGTAGAGGTCATAAATTACCATGAACATCATTAAAATATTCAAATCTCAATAATTATTGTAATAAATTCTCTCAAAACCTAATATATATTTCCAAAAACAACACTAGTAATTACAATAATCATATACCAATGAATGTATAAAATATTATTATATAATATCAATAAAACACCATTCCAAAACCAATTTTAGTATCCAAGAAATTAATCCACAATTATATTATCTATTGACTTCAAAAATTAGCACTATATATAAAACTAAAATGATGGTAACCACTATCTTATACACTCATCACTATATATCATAATTCTATAAATGTGATAATATTATCCGAAAGAATCATGAATCAATTATCTATCACATGTTTACTAATTAACATATAACGTTTTTATTCATAATCAAACCACCCATTATTATACTAACATAAATCTTATACGAAATGGAAAACATATACATCCCATAGACAAGTGTACTTGAATATATATCCCAAAAAAATAATCATGACAAAAAATCATTTCATAATAGTTATTGATACTATTTTATACGATTTGAACCATTAATGGAAAATTATTGATGAATTATCTATAGATGTTCCATATAATCCTTAATAACACATAGAATATACCAGAATGGATTTTATGAGGGAAAATTTACTAGTTAAAAAATATAACTATCAGGAAATAATTTATATTACAATACCAACCAATCTATCATATATATGCCTATGAATGTAACTATTTCTAGTATAATAAGAATACACTGAAATTCATAACCATTTAATCATTCTCTCATATTTTATTATATGTCATAGTGGTTTCTCGGTACATAACATTCTCTTCATCATTTTTGTGATATTGTTTCAACAAAATAAAAAAAATTATTATGATAATATATACATCATTAATCCAAAAAATTAATCTGAATATGGAATCCCTTATGAATCCTTTTTTTAACATATAATACATTCAAAAAAACCAAAGACTTTATTTTATCAATCATTGGTAATCAATAGTAAATATCTAGTGGATTCTTAAAAAACAATTATCATCATTCTAAAATCATTTATAATGTTTTGTGAAGAGTATGTGAATAACCAAATCATATACCATATGACTGTCTCTCGATGTGTGTATATTTATGACCACTCATCATGAAATAGATTGAGTAATGAGTCAATTTTAAACCATCCCTTTTCAAGGCGATTACCCATAAATGAATCTTATTTACAAAAACATCCGTATTTCAATGTCTTGGCATGTATGTATTCCTAGGAAAAACCAAATAATCTCTATTATACTAAAACATAGGGATGTAATTCAATACTAATACTTTTTCATTGGATTCTTACTAGGGTTCTCTAACCCTAGTCCTTATATATCATGTTCATTATTACCATAATATAAAATCAGATAATATTATAAATGGTTACATATAACGTGAAAATTGTGACCACTATTATCATATTATTCTTAATAAACAATTTAATTTTAAAGTATTCTACATCATTCCATGGATATGAATAATAATTCCCCAAAATAACACTCCAAGCATTAGCTCTCTTAAATACTTATAGTAAATCACATTCTTGACACTAGGGGTAAAATCTTGGATATAACCAACATTAATAAAAAAATTAAAAAAATTATAACATATCTTAACTACAATTTATCTTGTTTACGATTAGAAATTTAGAAAATTTAGACACAATATAAAAAGACAAATGTTGGGTTGTTTAGATTAGATATGAAATTCTCCCATTATATGTGACAATATATAATTCAAGAAAATTATTCAATGTATTCTAAAAATTCCTTCAAAAATGATATATTTCAAAACATGCCACATGTACTACTTTATATCCAGACCCTGATGAAATGAAAAACATTAGAATACGTGATATTAATAACTCGATAAGAAAAATGTGTAATTGAAGTAATCAAGGAATAAATATGAAATAAATATTGTGAAATTATATTGTATAGAATATGAATCCATAATCAACCTAAAACTAGAATAATGTTATATCTATGAAAATAAATTAAATTAAGTATATTAATAATATAAATATCATTATATTGTAATTCACAATTTTGGACATCATAAACCATCTTTCAAGGCCATGTGATAAGACACATTACTTATTGTTAAGACCATAGTTAAGACATCCTACTATCAAATTTTTTTTCATGAAAATATCCTATTATGAGAAGTAGAATATTATATATCATAGCATGTTTTTTCTCATGTGACATTTTGATGCATTGTGGGAATATAAAATGTCATGACACACTTGTTCTTGATTTATCCCAACATAATAAAATTAAGAGAAAAATTAATAAACAACAGGAAATCAATCATTCCAATAGTTATCCACATTGAAATAAAAACACACAGAATTCCAATACATTTACTCATTAAAAAAAAACGGATTAAATTTTTATATCCAATAAAGAGTAATAATTTGGATGGTTAAAAAATATATATCTCGCTTTAAAATAATAAAATGTATTGTAATAACAACATAAGTAATTACAATACATTTTCCATGTCAAAATAATATCTCATATTTTAGGATAAAATCATCCAATCTGAGTTATATAAATGAGATGATCACACTATCTTGGATTGTGGGTATATATATAAATTAATATTGGAATAACATGATGATAATCCATCTAGAGATATAAAATTGATGGTTTCAGAAGAAGATATCCCTAAAAAATAATGAGGGAATACCACAGTATAAAATATAAGGTTATTATTTATTAAATATATTTAAATAACTTAAATGAATGATTATAACTCAATGAACAAATTTTGAATTGCCATAAATCCTTGGTATAGTGGAAATAAATAAATCAATAGCTACATGAATAAGGAAACACTATTTCTATAGTAAATGAAATGAAATAAAATTATTTTTAAAAATATATATTCATGTTAACTGTATACATCAAATAAATAAAACATGGTGAACAATATGTATTTTGTATCAATTATATTAAATTTTTTCTAGAACCCCTTGCAGGTTGACTAAAAATTTTGGATCAGAATCAATTTATAATAAAGAATAGAATTTATATTTATATACCATGAGATAAATTGGATTCATTATAAAATAGCTCAAATAGAAAGTATAAACTCCTCCAAAGGGAAAATATATTTATTAATATAATACATGTATGGATGTATGGAAATTGTGGTGGAAACCCATAAAACCATTAGAAAATTAGAACCAAAATAACATAATAATGTTACTATAAAATGAATCATTAAATTTCCTAATTTATAGTTTAATAATCATATAAATACTAAAAGTGGGTGTTAATTAAAGCATAAAAATTTAAACACGGTGTATAATATAAACATATCATAATGAAAGGAAGTAGTGACTGAAACTCACACCTCTGATCATAAAATCCATGATCGTAATTTCACTCCTATATATCAAAAATATATATCTAACCCACTTAATTTATAACCATAGTAATTTCCATTTATATTTATAATATTCATATTTTTTTAATTCTCTATATAATACTTCTTATTTTCCACATTGTGTGTTTATAGTTTTGATTGTTTGTAAAATTTTTATTAAAATGGTTCAAATGTACATAATTCTTTAAATATTCATCATTTTTATATATTGTACAAAACTATAATAGATTTTTCTATATATTTTATAATGATAATATTTCATTTCATGTCTATTTTGTTTGTGAACCAGGAAGATGTAATCGATAATGATCATGTTCGAGTTATTCTTAAAAAACCAAACAAATTTTTTAATTAATGATTTAAAATATGATATATCCTTAATTGAATAAAAAGAATTATTTAAATGATTATATACTATTACACCATTAAATATGTCTCATATTAATTCATGACATAAATCCTGAGTACTTTTTCATTAGGTGTGTAGACCGACCCAAACATGAACACACTGAGATTAATAAATGATTATGATATTTTTTAGTTGTAAAAGAATTGTTATAGATACATAATGACATTTCTAGTGTATATTAGTGATATATAACCTAATTATAAATTAAATAAAAATGTAATTTATTTTATTTAATATGTTTACATAAAAATGATAATTTCTCTTAGTATTGTGATTTTTAACTATTAAGAAAAAATGATCAATTTTTTAATATAATTCTTAGTACAATTATTTTAAAATACAATAAAATTAATTAATTCATAAAAATAATATTTATCCATCAATACCATCATTATATATAACATGGTATGGTGGTGAATGAAAAAGAAACACATTTCATTGTGAAGGTTGTCGTCTAGAAAACACACAAACAACAATTTTTTCATAATGGATGGGGAATACAAAAAAGAAAATGATAATATTATAAATATTTTAACCATATTTTATATAAATCATAATAATATCACGTTATTATTGTGTCTTAAATTAATTATATATAAGGTAATAAATAAATTAAATTAGTTGTGGATGATACTCATTTTAGGGACATGAAGTTTCCTTTAATTTGAAGGGATTATTCTATCTATCCGTGACAATGAGATTATTTTAATCGTATCAGATTATTGGGAGATTTTTTTTATTTTAGATGAGTAATTATATGGTGTAGTTTTTCTTGAAGTAGTGAATATATAACAATTTTGTAAGTGTATGAATGAGTATTTATGGAAACACCATTAAATTTTATCTATAATTCTATGCCATTAATCAAGGGTGAATGGACCTAAAGTTGAAAAAATAGATGGTAAATATTTCATTTTTATATATGTATCAATAATTCCTTTGAATTATATTTGATAATTTTTTTTCTTTTACACTAGAATAAACACAATTCATCAATTTTACATTTACCATGGTAATTACTTTCTTACCTTAACAATTAATTTTAAATAAAAATGATTATGATTGACCATTTTAACTAAAATTATATGGGATAATGATTTATCATTAATAAATAAACTTATAATGTAATTAATAAATGTAATTATTCTATAAATTCCACAAAAATTAAACCTCAAATAAAAAATATATGATTTAATGAAAAAATCCTTTTATTTTAAAGTGAAATTTAAATTAGTAATAAAAAACAATTCCCTAGTTTTTATATGTTAAATGAAAATTTTAAAGTGAATAATTTTATTCTGTAATTATTTTTTTATTACTTAAATATTTTTTCAATCTTCTTAGTTGTGCTCACATAGTTTTAAAATCATGGAGTCTATAATTTTCCTAAATTATATATTTTTAAATTAAAGGAAACCATATTAGTAAGTTACAGAAAATTAATTATGATTCCATTTGGATACGATGAAGTAAAAAAATGATGTTAATATTTATATATTTTTAATTATAAAATGTATAAATTTGTTTTTGGAATAAAATCCTAAAATACAATGAAAACCAATCATTATCTAAAAATGGAATTTTAAAATATTAAATGAAAATATTGTTATTTTATATCATTTAGAAACTGAAGTGGTTTGATCCAATTATAAATATAACAGCCCGAGATTTTATGAAAAATATTCTTTTTTATTTTACTAATGTCTTGTGTTATACGCTACACCAAAAGGAGCTTGCACAACACGCATCCTTGACTTGCCTTGCATTACACGCAATCGTAACCTTCCTCGATAGCGTGTGTGGTACGTAATCCTGAGTTTCACGAAACAATGATATGCTATTAAAATATTATTAAAACTAGCCGTTATGAATAGTAATAACCACTTTTTAAATTTTTGAAATTTTAACTCTCAAAATGGACTTCATTTTTGGATTCGGAGTATCGAATTTAGCCTAAGGTGAAATTTTGGTACTTTTCGGATAACTTTCATATTCTGATGAATAGTGAAAATTACTAAATTATAATTAAAAAACAACTTTTTTAATCAAAATAATTAATAGTGATAAATTATTAATTGGAGTAGTTTTAAAGTATATTTAGAATATATTTTTACAATTTAATACAATGTTGGTCATTGGATGTAATTTCACATTTAAACTAGACATAAACAAGTGTCAATCTTTTGATAGATATTGTTTCTTAAAAACACGCTATTTGTTTTAACAGCGGGATTTAATTATAAAATTAATTAATGAAACTTTTATGTTATGAATTTGGTAAAATAGACTTCATTTTTGAATTCGGAATATGAAATATAGCTTGGGATGAAATTTTGGCATTGTTCTGAAAAACATCAATTTTTGATAAATAGTGAAACTACTAAGTGGTAGGTTAAAAACTGAATTTTGCATAAAACTTAATTTTACCGCTTCTGTGAATGGAATTTCGAAAATCCGAGAGACACGGTTAATATCAAGGACTAAAATGTGGTTCAATGAGATGAAAATAATTTTTTTGGTGAATAGTAACTTTTTACTTTTTTTACCGCGGTTAATAGTAAATAGGGTAACTAAAGGTAAATATGATATTAATATTACCCTAACACATGTCCTAATTCTATTGGACAAGTGTAATTCGACAAAAAACAAACTTAGGAATAAAATATGACCATTTAGGCCCACTTGGATTAGATTAGGACATTTATTATTAATTTATTTAAAGAAAGGTTAAAATAGTTAAAATCAAAGTTTAATAAGTAAATCATTTTTAATATGGGGTTATACATAAGATAAATTCGATTGTAAATATTCATTAGAAAGCTAAAAATATTTCCTACATGATGGTATTTTATTTGTAATTTTTAGACATCAAATAATTTAATTTATTTATGACACAACGATGATGCAGTAATTATCTTATTAATGAAATATTGACATAATTGATGTTATAAACACCAAAATAAATGTAATTTGAGATTTTTTATGAATTCCACTAATTTTATAGGTTACTATGATATATTAATGTTGATTTAATCAACTTGGTTCGAACATTTAATTCTTTTATGACTTTCACAAAAATCATATATCAAATAGTGTCAAAATTGACACAAAATAGTTTTTAAATCAAATATTATATTATTAATTGTTATTTTATTCCTAAAAATCTACGGTTCGGCCAAATGACTTAGATAAGGATATATTTATTAATAATATACAATTTTGGGTTCGTTTGGAATGTTATAGTAAGTGTATTAACCATATAGTGAAAGAAAACAAAAAGACACGGTAAAAGTTAAATTATTTGTCTTAGAGTTAAATCTAATTGATAAGGTTAAAATAATATCCTAAACTTGTCTAAATTCTATTGGTTGATAGGATTTCGACCCATCCCCACTTTAGCTTCGAAATAAGACCCTTTGGAACCATTATAAACCGATTTTGACTTTAATATAAAATAATATTTTGAGATATTCCTAAGGTGCCCCTCTCCTCCCTTATAAAAGGACACCTCCTCCCCCTCCTCCTCACACCAATTTGAGCATTCAATCTCGGCCAAACCCTGCCAAAATCTCTTCTCCACTTCCCTAGCAACATCCTAGAGGTTCTGGTCTTCCTCAAAGACCAATTCTAGTGCCCTAAGAGGTGGTCTCAAAGAGGCACTTCAAAGAAGAGGTAATTACCGTTACCAATTCTTTCATCTTTATTTCTTCTTCCACTTCTTCTTATTAGGTTGTTTCATTATGAAGTAATAACATCAGTATCACTCATATACTGATATGTTATTATAATTATGAAACAACCCTATTTCACCATCTATCCATCCTACGGAAAAAGAAATCACCGCGCGTGCGTACGTACGGAATACCGTCTCCACGCCGTGGTGTAATCTATTTTCCACCACCACCTTACATGGATGGGTATAATGGTGTAAATAATAACTATACATAGTTATTACAACATCATATTGATTCTGATATATTTTATAATCCACTCCAATTCAATTCAATATTTATAGAAATGATATCATCGCTCGTGCGTACTTACGGAATACCGTCTCCACGACGCGATTAGATTAATTCTCCATGTTAACCATTTAAGAATGATTATAATGTATATATAAGAAATAATAATGAAATATATGACATTATAAATCTACTGGATTTATGTATATATATACATATGTATGTCATCTACTTACTTCCACTTCAAGACAATAAGGAAAGGAAAACAGCGTTCATGCGTACGTACGGACTACCGTCTCCATGAACGGTGTTTTTCATTTTATTTATCTACCTATTATATATATATATATACTGAATATATATGATATATAAATCATATTTTATATTCTGGAAGTAAGTAAATCATGATATAAGTAATAATGATGTCAAGAACAACAAGTCAAAACACCTACGATAAATGAAACGATTTTACCCAAAACGCTTCTTTAACATGGAATTTACAAAAGAACGGGTAATATAATGTCATAAGTGAACAATATATGATATCATAACAATGAATATGATTCTTTAATAAGTCAATAACCTGATTTAAATCATTATACAGGAGGTTCAGACACTTACAAAGCATGTCGGACCTAAGGTAAGGGAAATATCACAATCTCATCCGAGATTGTTTATTCGTAAGTATTTACTGGGGTGTATTTTATCATCCACATCCATGTTTACTCAATATGTAATATTATTTCCATCCACCTAAAATTGTTTAAATCCATTTTTACCCTTCGGTGAGTTTTTAGTAATACGTATGAAAGGAATCTTTTGTCGTTTTTCGTACGAGGTACTTTTTGACTTTTCCGAAAAAAGTACAAAGAATGTTTTTTTAACTTATACGGCACGAACGGATTTCTACTGTTTTATAAAGCCTTATTTTCATGAAGCTTACTCTAAAAGATTTCATGACTATTTTCAATAAAATCTCTTTCTTTTAAAATTGCATGATGTTTTGTGAAAAGAAATTGATTTTGAAGAAGAAAGGATATTTTCCTCAAGAATTCAATTCAAGTGTTTTATCAAAATTATTTTCCATCTAAGATAATAAAGAGTTCTGTTTCTATCCATATTTTTACATTGATTTGACTATGTTGTGATGTAATTATGTTTATGAATTCCTTTATCTTATATGAATTGATTTATGATGTCATGATGTTTCAAGAATCCCATTTTTGTTACATGTGTTATGCGATGATGTATGTTTTATGATTATGTGGCACACATAAGAAAGGATTCATTATAAGATGGGTGGGACCTATATCTCCCTCCAATGCATTGGGTAAAGATTTTATATCTCATGAGATAGACAGGGCTGGAACGGTAGGTTATACCGGTTCAGTGAAACAGGACTGAAACGAGGATTACTCGATTCAGAAAGGGACTTTGTCCACTAAGATAGTCTTGGCAATGAGTCATGACTAACAAGAAATGATTTTCCATGATTATGTGTGCATGCCACAAAGTTTCAAGTTTCATGTTATGATTATGGTGATCTCATTTTCACTTCTATGATTTATCCCATGTTATTATATTATGAGCTCTTTTGCAGGTTAAGATTTCCAAAAGCTATGTTCTTATGTATATGATGTGATTGATATTTCATTTGTTTACCCTTACTGAGCATTTGAGATCACCCTTTTATGTTTTCTTTTCCCCAGGATATAAAGAAAGGTTTTTAGGTAAAAAAAAGGGAAGATCTTTATGGGAGATATTGAAGATCTTTCACCACGATTAGAAGATTACGTTCTGAGTTTCCAAAGACACTAAACTATTACGATCCTTGTGTGTGTGTTTTTGTTATGTACTAAGTATTCCGCAAATGTAATGTAATGTTCATGTACGATAAGCTTCGGGTCTCTACAGTTGGTATCAGAGGAAAGGTTTAGTCAACCTATGGAAACTAGGATGCGAAAACGTTAGTGAGATCCCTAGAGATATTTCTAAGGTATGTCTAGGGATGCCCCTAAGGATAAGTATACGTATAGGATATAGTCCTAGAACTATGGTAACGATATTAGATTAAACCAAAGATGATAGATATTTAAGTTACTCCCCCTTTATTATGATTTTTGCATGTAACACTATTCTTTTTGGGTTTTAGAAAATGGTTGGAAACAAGGTGATTCACGATAATGGAGGATATGATGGACAATGGAATGATATTCTTCATGAGCAACCAAAGGAAATGGGATTTGGAAGTCCAAACATCATTATTATGCCGAATCAGCAATCTCATAATATGATCAATAAAGTAAAATTTGGTAAGTTTCCTGACTCGACTAATAAGAGAAAGATGGAGTTCCATGATGATCATAGAGGAAAGAAAGTTCAATTTCCCCTATGTAAATCATGTGGGAAGAGGCATCAAGGAGAATGTTTCAAGGGAATTGGAAGATGCTTTGGGTGTGGAAAAGAAGGACACAAAGTAAGTAAGTGCAAAGGAAAAGGGTCGGTTAACACCATGGATGAGGATAATGGTATTGCTACGACATCAAAAATGGTTAAGTGTTTTAAATGTGGAATGTATGGGCATTATGCAAACAAATGCCCTAAGGGAAAGACTCATGAAGAGAATCAGTATGGTCATATGGGTAGTATTTATGTGGATGATGATGAAGAGACTACAAATGATATGTGAGATGAAAGAATTTTTGAAGCTCGGTCAATGGTTTGAGAATGTAGTGGAATGATTACATGTTTATCATGTGTAATTTTGGAATAAAGAGACATCTATGGATTGTTACACTGTTGTCTTTCCTCGTGTATGATTAATGTTACCAGTATCCATGAAATGTTATTCAGTTATTTTTGGAATGTAGATGATATGCGCATAATGAAGGGATAAGGAGAAAATTAAATGTTTGATAGTATTCATGAGCTCATGATTGATATAAGGACTAAGTGATATCATGGTTTGAGTATATAGAATTTTGAGGATTTCGGTATGTGAAACGTGTTAACTTTTAACTGCATTCAAGTTTTCACTAAGGTTCAATGGGTATTCAAGAGAGTACAAGATTAAGGCCTTTGAATGTTTGGAATGTGACCAACAAGATATATCATATGATATATGGGGATCAACGATGGTATTAAATCTCTGGTAATCGTTTTCACTATGTTATGAGAATGGACTGCAGTATTATGGATAAGCCTAAAGATTGGAATGGATTATGTTGGACATAAGTTAGTATTGTTTAAGGATAGAAGTTTTTTCGATATTATTGATAGGATGTTATAGTAATATAGTTTTATAAAAAGGACAACCTGCAGGACGGGCGACAGCCCATCGCGTCGGACAAGGCTGTGGGAATCGAACCCACAACCGAAATGCGACTGGCCTTTATCGCCTACCACTGGCCTACAGGAAGTCCCTGTTTAATAGAAACTAGTTTTATTATATTATGCAGTATGATATATGAAGTATAAGTCCATTTTAGGAACCATATATGATTAATCTCACTATAGAATGACTTATGTATATTTAATAACTTTTGCTAACCTTTTGAGACAGATGGAATGAACAGTCATTCTATCACATGATCTGCTAACACTTCACGAATTACAAATTCAACTTCATTTATTTAAGAGATGAAGTGGAAATTGTTCAAGTCACGAACAACAGTGATATTGTACCAAAATAAAGTAAGTATTTATTCTAATTCAAATTTTCAACTTTAGGGAAATGATCTTGAAAACCAAAAATGTTGTCCTAGTGATCTTATACCTGATGAATCAGATGGTACCTTATATCATCACAAATCTATGGATTTGTGATTACTGGCTTTTCCATAGCCATGTTCTCTACCACTCTCCATCAGAACATGATGGTTAGATTTCTCTTTCATATCCATATTTTCACCTATGTGGAAACCCAGTGATTAGTTTATTTGGGTAATCGTTACATTTCATACTTTAGTTTTTAAAGCCAAGTTTTGGTATTCCTTTTTACGATGTGGGTTTCAATTAAAGAATCTTTCGAATAGTAAACCATTTATAACCCCGACGAATTTCGAGGGCGAAATTCATTTTAAGGGGGGTAGAATGTAACAGCCCGAGATTTTATGAAAAATATTCTTTTTTATTTTACTAATGTCTTGTGTTATACGCTACACCAAAAGGAGCTTGCACAACACGCATCCTTGACTTGCCTTGCATTACACGCAATCGCAACCTTCCTCGACAGCGTGTGTGGTACGTAATCCTGAGTTTCACGAAACAATGATATGCTATTAAAATATTATTAAAACTAGCCGTTATGAATAGTAATAACCACTTTTTAAATTTTTGAAATTTTAACTCTCAAAATGGACTTCATTTTTGGATTCGGAGTATCGAATTTAGCCTAAGGTGAAATTTTGGTACTTTTCGGATAACTTTCATATTCTGATGAATAGTGAAAATTACTAAATTATAATTAAAAAACAACTTTTTTAATCGAAATAATTAATAGTGATAAATTATTAATTGGAGTAGTTTTAAAGTATATTTAGAATATATTTTTACAATTTAATACAATGTTGGTCATTGGATGTAATTTCACATTTAAACTAGACATAAACAAGTGTCAATCTTTTGATAGATATTGTTTCTTAAAAACACGCTATTTGTTTTAACAGCGGGATTTAATTATAAAATTAATTAATACAACTTTTATGTTATGAATTTGGTAAAATAGACTTCATTTTTGAATTCGGAATATGAAATATAGCTTGGGATGAAATTTTGGCATTGTTCTGAAAAACATCAATTTTTGATAAATAGTGAAACTACTAAGTGGTAGGTTAAAAACTGAATTTTGCATAAAACATAATTTTACCGCTTCTGTGAATGGAATTTCAAAAATCCGAGAGACACGGTTAATATCAAGGACTAAAATGTGGTTCAATGAGATGAAAATAATTTTTTGGTGAATAGTAACTTTTTACTTTTTTTACCGCGGTTAATAGTAAATAGGGTAACTAAAGGTAAATATGATATTAATATTACCCTAACACATGTCCTAATTCTATTGGACAAGTGTAATTCGACCAAAAACAAACTTAGGAATAAAATATGACCATTTAGGCCCACTTGGATTAGATTAGGACATTTATTATTAATTTATTTAAAGAAAGGTTAAAATAGTTAAAATCAAAGTTTAATAAGTGAATCATTTTTAATATGGGGTTATACATAAGATATATTCGATTGTAAATATTCATTAGAAAGCTAAAAATATTTCCTACATGATAGTATTTTATTTGTAATTTTTAGACATCAAATAATTTAATTTATTTATGACACAACGATGATGCAGTAATTATCTTATTAATGAAATATTGACATAATTGATGTTATAAACACCAAAATAAATGTAATTTGAGATTTTTTATGAATTCCACTAATTTTATAGGTTACTATGATATATTAATGTTGATTTAATCAACTTGTTTAGAACATTTAATTCTGTTATGACTTTCACAAAAATCATATATCAAATAGTGTCAAAATTGACACAAAATAGTTTTTAAATCAAATATTATATTATTAATTGTTATTTTATTCCTAAAAATCTACGGTTCGGCCAAATGACTTAGATAAGGATATATTTATTAATAATATACAATTTTGGGTTCGTTTGGCATGTTATAGTAAGTGTATTAACCATATAGTGAAAGAAAACAAAAAGACACGGTAAAAGTTAAATTATTTATCTTAGAGTTAAATATAATTGATAAGGTTAAAATAATATCCTAAACTTGTCTAAATTCTATTGGTTGATAGGATTTCGACCCATCCCCACTTTAGCTTCGAAATAAGACCCTTTGGAACCATTATAAACCGATTTTGACTTTAATATAAAATAATATTTTGAGATATTCCTAAGGTGCCCCTCTCCTCCCTTATAAAAGGACACCTCCTCCCCCTCCTCCTCACACCAATTTGAGCATTCAAGCTCGGCCAACCCCTGCCAAAATCTCTTCTCCACTTCCCTAGCAACATCCTAGAGGTTCTGGTCTTCCTCAAAGACCAATTCTAGTGCCCTAATAGGTGGTCTCAAAGAGGCACTTCAAAGAAGAGGTAATTACCGTTACCAATTCTTTCATCTTTATTTCTTCTTCCACTTCTTCTTATTAGGTTGTTTCATTATGAAGTAATAACATCAGTATCACTCATATACGGATATGTTATTATAAGTATGAAACAACCCTATTTCACCATCTATCCATCCTACGGAAAAAGAAATCACCGCGCGTGCGTACGTACGGAATACCGTCTCCACGCCGTGGTGTAATCTATTTTCCACCACCACCTTACATGGATGGGTATAATGGTGTAAATAATAACTATACATATTTATTACAACATCATATTGATTCTGATATATTTTATAATCCACTCCAATTCAATTCAATATTTATAGAAATGATATCATCGCTCGTGCGTACTTACGGAATACCGTCTCCACGACGCGATGAGATTCATTCTCCATGTTAACCATTTAAGAATGATTATAATGTATATATAAGAAATAATAATGAAATATATGACATTATAAAGCTACTGGATTTATGTATATATATACATATGTATGTCATCTACTTACTTCCATTTCAAGACAATAAGGAAAGGAAAACAGCGTTCATGCGTACGTACGGACTACCGTCTCCATGAACGGTGTTTCTCATTTTATTTATCTACCTATTATATATATATATATATACTGAATATATATGATATATAAATCATATTTTATATTCTGGAAGTAAGTAAATCATGATATAAGTAATAATGATGTCAAGAACAACAAGTCAAAACACCTACGATAAATGAAACGATTTTACCCAAAACGCTTCTTTAACATGGAATTTACAAAAGAACGGGTAATATAATGTCATAAGTGAACAATATATGATATAATAACAATGAATATGATTCTTTAATAAGTCAATAACCTGATTTAAATCATTATACAGGAGGTTCGGACACTTACAAAGCATGTCGGACCTAAGGTAAGGGAAATATCACTATCTCATCCGAGATTGTTTATTCGTAAGTATTTACTGGGGTGTATTTTATCATCCACATCCATGTTTACTCAATATGTAATATTATTTCCATCCACCTAAAATTGTTTAAATCCATTTTTACCCTTCGGTGAGTTTTTAGTAATACGTATGAAAGGAATCTTTTGTCGTTTTTCGTACGAGGTACTTTTTGACTTTTCCGAAAAAAGTACGAAGAATGTTTTTTTAACTTATACGGCACGAACGGATTTCTACTGTTTTATAAAGCCTTATTTTCATGAAGCTTCCTCTAAAAGATTTCATGACTATTTTCAATAAAATCTCTTTCTTTTAAAATTGCATGATGTTTTGTGAAAAGAAATTGATTTTGAAGAAGAAAGGATATTTTCCTCAAGAATTCAATTCAAGTGTTTTATCAAAATTATTTTCCATCTAAGATAATAAAGAGTTCTGTTTCTATCCATATTTTTACATTGATTTGACTATGTTGTGATGGAATTATGTTTATGAATTCCTTTATCTTATATGAATTGATTTCTGATGTCATGATGTTTCAAGAATCCCATTTTTGTTACATGTGTTATGCGATGATGTATGTTTTATGATTATGTGGCACACATAAGAAAGGATTCATTATAAGATGGGTGGGACCTATATCTCCATCCAATGCATTGGGTAATGATTTTATATCTCATGAGATAGACAGGGCTGGAACGGTAGGTTATACCGGTTCAGTGAAACAGGACTGAAACGAGGATTACTCGATTCAGAAAGGGACTTTGTCCACTAAGATAGTCTTGGCAATGAGTCATGACTAACAAGAAATGATTTTCCATGATTATGTGTGCATGCCAAAAAGTTTCAAGTTTCATGTTATGATTATGGTGATCTCATTTTCACTTCTATGATTTATCCCATGTTATTATATTATGATCTCTTTTGCAGGTTAAGATTTCCAAAAGCTATGTTCTTATGTATATGATGTGATTGATATTTCATTTGTTTACCCTTACTGAGCATTTGAGCTCACCCTTTTATGTTTTCTTTTCCCCAGGATATAAAGAAAGGTTTTTAGGTAAAAAAAGGGAAGATCTTTATGGGAGATATTGAAGATCTTTCACCATGATTAGAAGATTACGTTCCGAGTTTCCAAAGACACTAAACTATTACGATCCTTGTGTGTGTGTTTTTTTATGTACTAAGTATTCCGCAAATGTAATGTAATGTTCATGTACGATAAGCTTCGGGTCTCTACAATAAATATCAAATAAAATTTTTCATTTTTCATATTTTTCATGAATTATAAAATTGAATCATATAAAAATAATTTTTTATGAAAAATAATTTTCTAAACATTAAATGATCGTAGTAGTAATTTTTGGTAAGCCAATTTATTATCCTTCATATAAAAAGAAAATTTTAATTTCATTATAGATATATTTCATAAAGTGGTTACTCATTTTAATTCTTTCTAATTAAATGGATGTGTTTTTAGTGAACTAAACATATCGTGATTCCACCTTTGTTGAATTTTTTGAATGTAGAAATATATAAACAAA
This sequence comes from Viscum album, assembly GCA_963277665.1. Taxonomy (NCBI): domain Eukaryota; kingdom Viridiplantae; phylum Streptophyta; class Magnoliopsida; order Santalales; family Viscaceae; genus Viscum; species Viscum album. Next base: position 2,016,465,245 of record OY728131.1, on the reverse strand, counting down.
TTCACTAATTAAAAGGAAATAATATATTTTTATTTCAATATTCTACATATAGAAGTATAAATGAATGATTCCAAGGTGACCTAGGTATTGAAATGGAACACCCTTCTAGATCCCACGTTTTATAACTCAGGCATCCAACATCTTGTGGCTCCCCATTGGATCATTCTATGGTGTATCCACCTTGTCATAGGTGTATTAAAGGCATTGATCTAGGGGATACACTAGTTTCACTCAATTTTTATGCCATCCATCTTTTGGGAAGTACACCCACCCAACACCTCATATTTCCAATCAAATATGAGGAGTCCAAGGAACTCACAATGGTCTAATGGAATCATAATTGGAATTCTAGGGACCTTGGGACGTCATGATTGTCTCAATATGAGAAAGGAATCCAATGGATCTAGGGAATTCCTAATAAAAAATTCTCATAAGATTTATTTTTAGATACTATGCATAATACCTATGCATCCACTACTCAATGAAAAATATCACTGGATTCTAGTTCGATAAGTAATCATTCTCAAGTATATCGTGGGACCCCATCCAGGATATTTTAGGAATCCCAGAGTCTAATTTATCTTAATGGATAATTATATGTCATTCAGGGTAATATAATATCATCAATATTAAATAGAAATCAAACTAAACTCAGAAAAAGGAATTTTTCTATTCCCACACACATCACCAAGACTATAACACCATTATGTTCACACATCTAATTGGGTTCAAAGACAACCTTTAGAACCATTATTTTCCCAACCCATAGGAACCCAATTATGGAATTTCTATCATTGAGGAAAAAAATTTGATCCTCTATGTCATAGGATCATTGGGGAACACATTCAAGTTTATTTAGTCTCAATCTCGGTCTCGGGTAATCACCTAATGCTCTATGGGCACCACATCACATGGTATCCTCCTCAGTTTAACATGACCTCTTTGGATATATGAGGTGTTCCATTTTTTAAACTATATATTAGATGTCACATGAATCATATTGTTCATTGAGGTCACCCTAGGTAGGTCCACTCATGTAACATGATTTTATTCTTCCTTTGAGCTCTTCACCTAGGCCTAGTAACTATGTATTGGGAAGGATCACATTCCTCAAGTCATTACTATGATCCTACTAGATATAAAGTGTTGTAATGGTCCTCTAATAATTTTGAAGATGAATTTTTTATTGATCCTTTCACCTCAATGACGTATTATAACATTTCCTAAGTGGGGTCACCAATTCAAATCCATTTTATTTATTTAGGTCTCACTGATCATGAAGTGTTCATAAATATTGGGGAACATGTCTGATCAAGGGATCAACCTTCAGAAGCTGGTGTACGTAGATGAAACAATAGATATAACATGACCTACGACTATTTTTGTACCCAATAAATAATTTAATTTATTATGTATCTTTTTTAATTAGATCATCAATTTTCTCATTTCTTCGACAATCCAATTCATTTAGCATTAAAAGTAAATTCCCTCATTGGTGTGCCCCCACCTCACATGCACTATAAATAAGAAAATGTGTAAAACAATAGGTAAAGTATTGAGGTCCACCAATATAAAATTGGTCACTTTAATTTTATTTCAAGGGTTAGTAGATCTTACAAGGCCTGTCGAAGTTGAACTAATATTGCACAACCATAGAGAAACCAATCTTGTATCACATAACTAAATTAATTAATTATACTCAATTTCAATTAATAATTAAATTTTAGTAAATATAAAATGATCACAAAAACCTATCTGTGTCATCATGGTGCACTAGAATATATTCCAATATCCCACATCTAGACTAAATAAATCCTCCAACACCGACCTGGGAAAAACCCAAATGTTTCCATACTATTCAAACTGTTAATATAATTTAATTAGAATGAAAATACATATATAAATTTTTGTTGTGATGTTCCATTGATAATGTAAGGTATAGTGGTAAAATGATATCATTATGTGATTCCCTTATGTGGGTTTTAGGAAATTTTCAATGGAAACAATATATTTCACTATTATATAGTGAAATCACAACTTTTGACATAAACAAAAACAGAAGTGATTTGCATCAATGATGAATGATGAATAATGGAAGAGAAAGGGTGTGATTGTACTATAATCAATTAGTTAACTTTCTTATAACCCCAAAATTATAGGTAATAATGTAATTACATGATAATGAAGGTTTTCTTATATGAATGAAACAAAATTTAATGATTGGAGGATACCCTACTTAAATTATGGGGCATAAAGATTTAAAAATCAATTCCTAGAATTCTGAACTACATGCTACTTTGTTGTTATATCCTATGATTTATAAACTATCCCATCATCAGAAAGGAATTCAAATACCTCGAGTGTTCACCTAAATTCCATTAATCATCCAAAAATACTTTACTGAGTCATCCCAACTAACAATATTGATATATAAATCCCCATTCCCAAAAATGGATAGTCAACTAAATGTAAAAATTCATATTTCTCTTGATTATAAAAAGAACCCATTAAAATTAGGTATTAATGTGTCCCAATTATAATAGTAATCTTCATTGAGAAGCCTTAGAGTGAACATAATTATACACCTCTTCCCAATTGGGTTGTTAATTCTTCATCAATCGGTCATATACCATCATGAATCACCCAACACCATTCAAAATAAAAACATTTAAATAAATGTGTTTAAGCTACTGAACCATGTGACAATTTCCCAATCCATTATTAAAACACCAATATAGAGATTACCTATATATTTCTCTATTGATACCTAATCCCATTATAATCCATTTAATAATTAGGCCTATAGACCTCCCCAGAAAAATCATTAGCTCATAGCTACTAATTTATATCATTTCCCAACCCATGATCCCCTCAAACAATTACCTTAAATAGTTAGTAAATGTCTTGGTGTTCAGCATTCTATATAATAGAGTCTAAAAAGTAGAAGTGAGGGTCAAATGATTTTATGGTTGGGAGACTAATCCATTTGGATTAGAGTAGCCAAATAGTATATCAATAATAAATGAACAATATAAGAAATAAGAAATAAATAGAAATAGTGGGAGATAATAACAACTAATAAATCAGTAAAGGAATAATATAAAACCCAGAATTTCTATATAATGCTACCAAATAAAAGTAGTAAACATTTGACACAAACACATGGAAGCAGACATACAAAACAATTCATGAATAATGAAATGAAAAAAACCCTTAAATTTTATCTCTATAAGCATCTTGAGAGTATGTTCAATTTTGTGCTCTTATTCTTCCATATATAAGGGTATAAGTACAAATCATAAAATAAAGATACTCAAACTGATAATCCTAAACATTTAACTAAGAGGCATGTTTAGTTACAAATCTTTGGCCCATACAGGGTGTCAGATAATCTTTTTAGGCCACCACAAATGGTTTTTAATGATAACCAACTATGATTATAAAATATAATATTATTTAGGTATAATAATATTATAATAAAACATTATAAAATAAATAAACCATGTTTCACTCAAGTTCCTCAAGGGAAACATAATTCATTGTTGTTAGTTAGGTATAAGATAGAATATAACTTAATTCAAATTATTTATGATTTTTAATTAATATATAATTATTTTTACATAAGTCACTTAGCAATGGAATCCTCCATCAATTGATTATATTGGTATTGTGGATGAAAATTTAAAACAGTTTTACAAAATCCAATAATGTTATTTAACTTCACAGATGTGTTGATAATTTATTTAATCAATAAAATTATTTGAAGCATGGGTCCACCCATGGTATTCAATATTAAGATCCCATGTATTACCCCAAGTGTACTATGGACCCATCACCTCACAAGCCCATCCAAGAAATTCAATAGAGAATATCACATATCCTACTAGGTTTGGTGTAATTTTATTTCCCCTAATTCAATCATTGGTGTTCCTTGTAGGAAACATAAGTGTCACCCATTGTGTAATATAATAAACTACCCACTATGCCCGCATTTGGTGTTTCATGTATGAATCCATGTTTCACTCAATTCATAGTAATTTTTTAACATATGATCCCATTAAAGTCCATATATGTAAGGAACCTATGTTTCCCTCATGGAATAATATAATAAAACCATCATGTGTTCCCATCCATGGATTTCATATACGATGCAATGAATTTCATAAAAAATGGAATAAATCCACTGATAATTCATTTTTAGTTCAATAAACTTGATGGTTTTTTCATAGTTTTCTAAGAAGGAACCCATTCATCACCCTCAGCATATCATAATTAATGTCCAAGGAATTATAGTATGTCAATACCATTTAATAATGCATTTAACTACCCATCCGAATTTATTTTAATGGAAAATAACTCAACATAGAATGTGGTTCAAAAACACATCCTAGGCTTGGACGACTTAGAGAGGTATCAATCTACCCCTTAAATTTAGTTAAACATAACCTCCATACATAAGTTGAATGAACACACCTATAATGGTGAACCACAATCATAGAAAAACTCATGGCTATTTAAAAAAGTTTAGAAAAACATCCCAAATGTTTTCTACTTGGGGTCCTCAACCCTCGTTGATGGTTATATTTCATATAACATACGTACATAAACTCAATTTTATTTAAACATATCTTTCATTAAAGAATATCCAATACACCACAATAGTGATTAAAGCGTAGAAAGATCTTTATAATCATAAAATTTTACACTAACACAGTCCTTCAGGAGACTTGTTTGATAGAAAAGGAAAACAAGTCAGGAAGTATAACAAAAAAACGTGAAGGGGAAGTTCATGTTGAGTTTAAAAACCCGAAATGGTTCAATTAAAAAAATCTAGCTATAAAATTTATGGTATTTAGTTCTACATAATAAATTTTACATGTTTATGACAACGCGTGGGTAAAATGAATCCAAAAAAATAGCATAATTTATTATCAAGCATGAATATAATGAGAAAATAAATAGGTTACCTACCTTATGCTGAGAACTCTTCACTCATCCATTTTTAGGCTTTGATTCGAGCCATAATTAGTGAAATCAAAATATGAGACAAATTACAAAAGAATCATCATATTAGTTTACATGGAAATAATATTAAATATGGTGATAGACCCTAAGTAAACTTGGAATATTATTCATATGCTAATCATGTGTGATAAAATGTGACCAATGGATCTTGATTCCATGCCCAAATGAAGGAGAACTATAGAATCCTCGGAGGAGGATAGTGATATTGAGTGTCCTCATATGCTTGTGATAATTTATAGGGAAAGGGGAGAAAAATAAATTTTGAAGGATATGGTATTGAAAGTGATTTTAATCCTTTAATGAAGTTCATAGTTATGTTACATGGTTTTTAAATACTAGGAATAAAACATTTTCATCCACTACCTATGTGGCACTAGCCCGGTGGGATAGGCACACAGTTTACCTAACCTTGTGCAATCAATATCGATTGGAAATTTAATTTTATGATTATGTATTGTGTTACTATTCATTATCCAGAACATGTTTTGAAAACTAATGTGACACTCTCCTAGGATCCATGGATTTGATTCATAGTTATCACTAACAAGTCATTAACCATCTTCCTCCTTATGACCTTCCAAAAATATGGTTTTCAAAGCCCAGTGGTCCCAAAACTCAATGGGGAACCAAATACACCTCCTGGGAATTAAATCCCATCTAAATAACAGCACATTTAAGAGTTATGGTATATTATTTAAACACTATATACTGGTTTTAATTTTATCTAGTTCACCAAATGAAAAACTCAAATTACATTGTGTATTCCAACTGGTCTATAATATGGAACCTTGTAACCATTCACCCTTAAGTAATATCATTCCTAAGAGGTCTCATAGAACAACAAGAAAAATCTCTTGAACTTCTCAAGTAAAGATTTTTTATTCAATTGTTTACATTAAATTTTGATACTCCCATAAAACCTTTTAAAATTACATTACAAAAAATACACATAAGTCCTTAAAATTTGACCCATCAAGTGTTCCAAAAAATAAAAACAACTATATTGTGCTTACATGATCCTATCTAACAAAATATATAATAATTTCATTGTATAATTATTTATAAAGACCATAGTTCTTACCACCATATGTTATATCATTTTACATCCAATTCCGAGACATGTTACATTCCTCCTTTGGAATTTCCTAAAAAACAGTCCCTTAACATTATAAAGTGGTGCCCATCATGATTCTAAACATGATATAATAATTTTTTCCATATCAATCACATTTATCCATGTTACACTAGATTTCTATGAGAATCCATTATTTTAGTTTAAACTAAAATCATCTCATCCTTATGATGAGTTTGATACAGTTCCCCGTCGACCATATTTATTCAAAAAAAGGAAAAATATTAAATCCACAGTCATCTAAAAATTTATAAAAATACTCAAATTTAATAGATGATGCATCAAAAATGTAATATGTATTATTTTCATATTATGAACTATCATATTTTTTTTGATAAATATAAATTAAAATTGTTATCTAACATTTAGTGTAATATCAATCCCAAAATATCATTTTTTTGTGCCACTACATGTACATATAAATAATACTGACACTATAACCTTAAGTTCTAATAAAATAACCATAAACTATGACATATCATATGTCTGGGGAAAACATGGAATCAAATACTTGAGACCATGGAGCTCATCAAAGGTATTCCATTTTGAGGAGTATACAAGTAAGATGTTATTACATAGCTAAAATGACAACATATCAATAACAAAGATTGTTCTTAACCATGGTATCTCATCGATAAGTAGTGTCAGGGAATCATCTAGTGTATTTTATTCTATCTAAGGCTAACATACATGGGGATCCATGTATTACTGAAGAAAATTAAATCCTTTTAAAAAATTTCCTCTCTTGGAGCACAACTCCCTATGAGATTATTTTTTTATGAAAAAATTCATATAATTATCTCATTAGGTTGGCGTATAAATTATTCACCCGGAGAGTAAAATGGTGAATTTATTTATAAGGGGAATGATCTTTAGTAATTTAAGACTACATGAAGAGGATACTATGATTAATATTAATACTAGAGACCCACCCATCATATGCACAATGTGGTTCTCGATATGGTTTTCAACCTACCATATTAAAATAATCATGGGAAAAATAGTCACACTGTCTCTGGTTGACAATTTACAAAAAAAAATATATATATGTCGACGCATGCAACATCTCGACCATACTGACCACAAAATTGGTAGCCAGATTGTTCGAGATATGGTCTCACACACATCTCCTTTTCCACCAGAGGCATCTGACTAGTAGCGACGATATCAAGGTTGTTCAGTGGGGAGACTATACACTCATACTAAATGTGTACTGTGGTTCAAAAATAATATATATCAAGAATAATCATATATAGTATAATGAATTGATAATTTAGAAGAATAAGAATATAATAGAATCTGAATATAAAATATAGAAAATTCTTGTTTATATAATAATTCCTGATAGATGGTGGTATACAAGCAAAAGCCCTAAAAATACAACAGGTTTTACAATTCCGTACAAAAATAGAGGCATGAAAAAAATGAACTAGGAAACAAAATGTTATCTCCTTGATAATCAATAGGTCTAAAAGAGTCATTTTCTCTTACCTTTGTAGGATCTTCCATAAAAGTAGATTAAAAGTTTCATATCCCTGAAAAAAGATGATCTACCATTGCTCTAGTGGATCCCGATTAGAGTGTCATATTACATGTCACTAGGCAGGCACCCATGGTATCTAACCCAATCCAATCTATATAATATAAATTAATTCAATGTGTGGGTATGTAGGTAGTAAATAAATTCAATAAAAATTACCTTAAAATGTAAACTTCTAAACTACTAATACAGAAATTGCCCCTCAAGTCTTGCTGCACAAGTTTTCCATGATTATATAACAACGAAGCTATAATTATTTCAAAAATAAACAACAAAACTATTATGTTGACTTAAGAATGTTAAAAAACCATGACCTTGTCTTATACATCATTTTTAATATCAATCATGACCTTTCTGTTCAACCATGTAAGTCAGATCATTCATGGTCGAGTCGTATAATTACACATCTCACAATTTACCATAGCCAGGACATATAACCAGCAATATCATAAACCTCATGAACATGTCATCATCCAAATTTGAATACTAAAAAGCATCAGATACATGGACTATGAAATAATTTAATCGTCATCAATCCCCATGAGCATCTTTATAGAATGTTGATTACCCAATAGATGGAGTCATAATAACATGGAATACCTGACATGTCCTATATGAATCCAAAAATGTCAGATACAAGAGTTACAAAGTCACAAGGCATCCCACAGAATCTATACCCACGAGGACTACTCAATACAAGGTTTCCACTACTATGCTCAAGATCAATAGATATCCATCCATGGAATCTATTCAATCATTCATTTCATATCAAATAACGTTCGACACCATATGAGTCTACCCACTCATAATAACAATTTTAATATATATCATACAATTATAATACCCACACATTAATCTAATTTCATGGAAATGGTAAAATGAGTATACCCCAACATTTTTAAATATCCAACTCATTCCATTTAATGAGTATACCCGCTCATTATCTAACAATAGTTTTAAATTTCAAAAAAATAGTATATCCACACATATAAGTATTCCAATTCAATCATGTCACATTGGGATACACATCCATTTATTACCAAATAAAATTATTCATAACACAAGGTTATACCCACCCATTTTACAATTGAAATTTTCAAAATAACCATTTATTAAATACAAGTTCATTTAAATTATTAATTCAAGGGCATCATATTACAAGAGAGGAAAACATCTCCAACATCACAATCAAATTCCATTAAACATAAAATAGGCCTCTTAAATATTGGAATGATTTAGAACAAAAACCTTGGGTGGTTCAAACTAGATATAATAATATAAATGGAAGTGAACAAGATGGAAATTACTAGGTTCAATGGTTCCATAAAAATTCACAAGGGAAAAAATTCAATTTCCAATTTCCTTTAGAGGACATGTCATAAACATGGCTTAATTCAAACTATGTCATCAGTCATAAGGTAATTCACAGAAATTAAGCCAAAAAATTATTTAACAACTAGAAAATAAATTTTCTCATAGATGATAGTGCACCTCAATTAGAGGGGTTTTATTATATAATCATGAATTTGTTTCTAAAAAAATCATTTACTATGATTACGGAGTTCATTTCATATTTTGAATTCAATTTACCGAAGTAGAATCAAAACTGAACTTATTTAAAGAAAAAATTAACGAGTTCATAATTTATTGGTATATGGAAAGGGATCCTACCTCAATAATTATACCAAAATTAACCACTTTGGCATTTGACTCCACAGATGAATATCTATCCACACATGAACACACATACACTCCTATATATATTTATAAAACCCATAATCCTATATGGAAACTCGCCTCACCATGAGAAAATGTGAACATGAATGATATATATATATATATATAAACATATAGATAACTCTTTATGTGTAATCAAGTATTTTATATCTTACCAAATGATATAAATAACTCAAAAAGGTCAAAAAACCATTAAAGACCAAAATCTAAAAAAGTAAACCAAATAGTGGGTGAAAAGCCTTACCTCGGATAGAGATAACATATACAAGGGAACCAATTTCTTTTACATTGATATCAGAAGTTGGAACTCAGACTAAGGTCCTAGGGAGGGCTATTGTACACCCTAGAACAAGAAAAAAAACTAGAAATCAATACAACCCTACAATGGAGGTTTCAGACAAATAGTTCAAATAGATGCGGAGACTGTAAATAAAACAAATATGGATGGAGGGAGGACCTAGAATACTTACCTCGAAACTATGACCACCAATCATGAGATAAATTATTAGATATAGTGATTATAGTGGGAGCTATAAGGATGTGTTTCGTGCTATCAAATGGATCCCCCTTAGGGTGTGTTGTGAATAAGAGGGGTATTGGGGAGAGATTGATTTAAGTTTTATTATAATTTAATTATAATTAAAATAAATCAATTCATAAAATAGCTCATCACATATGGTTTGGGCCACATGGTTTGTGAGACCATTTTCAAACCATGTTCCCTCCACTGTGTACCTAGGTACCCCGCAAGGTTTTCCTAACCATGTACACACATAGTATTGAATATTTTTGTGATACTTCCTCATCCACTAACATTGGGGGCTAAGACCATGGTTTTTTAAACCTTTCACAACCCATGAGACAATACCTTTCCAGCTAAATATGGCCTCATGATTTTGTACTGTGGGTTTAATATTCATGACAGTGTGTAAACCCTCTACAGGTAAATAAAACATTAATTTCCGAGTCTAGTGCTCGAAAAACACCTCAGGACAGTTGGGAAACTTCTCATGACATCCCTGACATCCAAAAACATCACATTAAAAATTTAAAACTCTCATAATGGAATTTTGAGTCTTAGTTTTATAAATGGTATTCAATAAATTAAAATGTCAAATCCATTTGGAATTATTATTTTGTTCAAAACAAGGGATTCAATAATCAAACCACATTAAAACATCTCATCTATGAGAAACATTTGGGGGAAAAATAGAGTCTGACCAACATGGTACTTGATGTTTTGTCCCAATGACTGTGTCACATTTCCAAACACCCAACATCCCTCAAATTATGTTTTAATCACACCAAACATAAATGATCAAAATTCAATCCAATGATCATTTTACAAAAGAGCATAAAAACATCGCTCACTAGAGCCCGCTCATCTAGATACATGATCACATCATCGTCCTTTTAACATCAGACTAATGGAAATCACCACCATGGGTCATAGAATTTAATGACCAATTAAACACCACGACACCTGAACCATTAGAATATCAAGATATAGAACATCTTAAGTGTTCTTGTGAATCTTCACACATTATTTTGATCAACATGTATAACCAAATTACATATAGGATTGTATCAAATACCTCACTAAAAGGGAACAGTCGAATCTTGATCATCCATCAAAAAAATTCAATTCTTGCTTTTCAAGAAAGACATCAATTAATTAAATTCCACAATCACTTTAATTTTTTGGTGTGGTTTTAAATGGTTTCATCACCATTCGTATACATTGAACAAAAAGGAATGAATTATAGAAACTCCAAATAACTAATCCCAAATTCTCAGCTTAAATGACTAAAGTATTTTTTGAAAAACTAAATTTCCTTCCTTCAAGGATTTTACATTTACAGAAAAGAGATTCCACCAAATCTCCCATATCTTTTGATGAATTATCAAGAACCAAACAACACCTGGATATTTAAAATTTTTATTCCTCAGAATGAATAATGGTGTAACCATGATCAAAACCCCTATAATTCATTACACTTTTAAACTCCTCCTTTGAGCCCAAAAACCCATCTGATACATCCTCCTATTATTTATGTTAGAACCCATTGAACTATCACATGGTATCCCAAACATCATATTTACTATTCTGTTGAAGTTACATGGCCAAACTGTCTACATCTGATCATCGATTGTTCCAATAGTGAAATCTTCTTGGGGGTCACATTAAAGGGAGTAGTGGATGTCCAATAGTCCATCCAGGGAATTCCTACAAAAGAATCTAGGCAACTCTCAGGACTAACCAATATTCAAAAGAACCATGAATCCAGAGTACAACTTAGATAATTATCTACAAACCTCCATACAACCTTCAAACATCTGTGTGGTGGAAGAACAACATGATCCTTCTACATCCTGGACGATGTCCAGATAGAGAACATGGTCATATCATTCAGAAGAGTGAAGTATGTAGAAACCAAGAAAACTATAAGAACAGTCAAACCACGTACTCCTCGACTCCCTAGAACATAATCATGGCATCACCTACTGGCGCATCATCATTAACAAATCCCAATACATTAAAACCCAAGGAATCTTGTCATCGCTCAAGATAAAACACCAATATCCCTTTAATACCAATGGTGTTTCCAAATGTTGTATAAACATAAAAACATACCAAAATAATAATTCTGAGTAAGAATATACATTTTCATAGAAAAGTATCCCAAAACAAATTCTATGTAAAACTGGCCATTACCAAATGGTCCTCTTCAGTTGTGCTCCTTCTACATGGAAGGATGTGTTTAGTAAAGTTGACAAAAATATCCCCATCATTGGGCTGTCCTATTAATCAATATAAGCGATCAGGAATATTCTCACTAGAATTCTAGTTTGTATTCACCTTAAATGAATGTTTGGAACTCCTCTACGACATGATAACCAAGTCAGATAATTTGGTATGAAATCCCAAATTAATCTAACAGGTGTGTCAAAGCACCCATGTCCTAGATAGTTCTCCCTAGTAGTGGGGAACCCTTGTTTCCATAACTTTTAGGTCACTCTACAATGGAGTTGACCCATTTATGTACTCAATAGAACAAGGCTCCATGATTTCACCAAAAACAACTAGCTCATTATAACATTTAACAACTCATCGAGTACCACATATATAAACATGTATTACCCCGATATCACAAAATGAAATGGAAACTCTAGAATACGATACATAGGTTTTATTCCTGATGAAATCATGTATCAGATCAACCATGATGTAACCTTCTTAGAATAAAAACATTTAATACATTCATTAACTCAGATGAAAACGTACTAAGTCCTCCACTGCTGATGAAAATAGAGGATCACAACACCTCTTATGCTGTTGATCATTCCACAGGCATGTATGGCCTGCTGAACGGAGCATTCCTCAATGTTCATTCACAAATAAATTGTAGATATGCAATGACCACCCATCTGATTAAGGGTTTATTTTCTAAAATAGAAAGTCCAACCATAGACAACGGTACCCGAACACCACCAAACACAAAAAGCTCACTGTATAAGAAAATAATTTTAATCTAGAAGGGTGATACCTACCATGGACTATCCCATTACAAAGAATAAACATCAACCATTTCCCTAGGTTACGAAAAACATATTTCATCAGTCTCAAATTCCATGCAATTAATTCATTCCTATAAAGATGATGTCCTATTGAAAAATCTCTTTTTTCCATTCCACATCAGTCTAAGAAATGATAAAATTACCATAACTCAATTTATAAAATAAGGTACAACACTACATTATCCATTTAAAAATCATTTCAATTATTCACATTTAAATATTTAAACATATATTAAATTATATTCAAAAAAATCTAATACTATTTAAAAACAATACACTAATAACATGATTTTAACCAATACACCAATGGTAAAAACATGAAAATCATAGAAATCATTCTTTTAAAACGATAAACACTTTTTTAGATCGCATTATAAATATGAAATTTATCACATAAATTAATTTTAATAGATATGGTGACCATAGAAGGTCCCATTAAACCAACATGGGTTCTTCATAAATAAACCTAATATTATATATTAATCATTATATGTTTCCAAACTCCTTCTGAGGGTTATCACCTAAAACATTCCCCAACAGACCTATGTGGGTCCATTTATACATTTTTCTATTAACTAATTGATGTTAGATAAAATTTATAGAGATTTCATATTCCACCATTTCAAAATACAACATTCCTTTTCACGTAATATGGGATTCCATTTCCCAATTCATGGATTTCCCATATACTTCATAAATTAAAAATTGGCTCCCATTGATTGAAACCAATATTCTTTGATATTTTAAAATTGGATGGAATACACATTTTAACAACATCCATAAAATTTATATACATTATAGTCATGATGTTTTGAACATATGGGATAACCCTTCATGGTTATAAGTAACAAATATACATTACAATAAATAATTGTCTCTCATTCATTCATAACTACTATCTTAGAAGCCCATGCACAAACCATACATAACCGATGAAAATCATTCTTTCATGCGCAATAAACCAGAAGCATGAAATAACAAAGATCCTTGGATTATAATAAAGAAAAAAACCTGAAATATTTTTGTCGAAGTAAACTAACAAGCTAAAAAACAACCATGGATGTCATATAATAGGCTTAAAAAAAATCAATGGTATGTAATTACACTCGTTGTAGAAAACCATGATTTGTAAGAAAGATGTAAATGAAACTACATGGCATAAGAGAATTCATATAATGTTAATTATAATGTTAAGTTAATTATGCATACAATTATTAATTCTTTCCATATTAAGAAAGAAGTATAATTACCTAAACGTCCATAAATCATTAGCTGCGGTTAAATGCACCGTTCTCTCAAAGTGAAATAATAAACATAAGTCACTATGATAACATAAACAACAATCCCAATAGTAGACAGTTCATTGTTTCTCAAAAGTGGGGTGATCAGCCCCAAGAATATCTATTTACCAAGTGTTGATAATTTATTCGTCATCTATCAAACAATCTAAAATAGTAAGACAAATGAAAAACATTTCTTTTCTACAACATTGTATTTTCTTGGCCTGACTAACCAGTAAACCGGTAGCAAGACCAATCATCGCATTATCTCAAGAATTTCTCCCCACGCTCCAGTGGTTGCGGTCTAGTAGTGATGGAGTCAAGGTTGTTTAGTTGGGAGATTATAACATCATACTCAAAGTTCACTATAGATAATAGATAGTAAATAGAATGAAATGGTAGATGTAGTAAAAGGAAAAGATAAATAAGTGCAAGATGAGTGTAATTATAATTGAATATAAAATTTGGAAAATTCCAATTTATACAATAATTCATGACATATGCTGGAAATAATCTAAAACCATAAATATGTCGTATGATTTACAATTCAGTTAAAAACATAACACCAACATTAAAATGTATTGTGCAAGCTAAAGGGGATTTCCATGAGAATCATGCAGTTCAACAGAATCCTTTACTCATAACTCGTCAGGTAAAATAAAAACATCACAAGAAAATGTATGTATCCCTATAACCAGAAGGTCAACTCTGGAACATATGGTACTCAAGCAGGGTGTGAGATAACATCTCATTTGTCTATCATCCCTGGTGTTAAGACCAACCCAATTTGTGATGTATAAATTAATGTACTGTATAATTAAATAGGTATGTAGTAAATGCAATAAAAAAATCCATGTCATGGAATCTTATAAACATGTGATACAAAAGTATCCCCTCAATACTCCCTATATAATATGGTTGAGCTCTTTTAACAAGGAATCTACAATTGTTGAAAAAATAAAGAGCACATAATTTTTTTTCACCAAAACATGTTATTACACCATGTACTTTCAATATACCCCACATTTCATACAATTTGTGACATTTATGTTCAACTATAAGAATCAAATAATTCATGGTTGAGCCATATAAATGCACATGTCACAATTTAACACTTCCAAGTCGTATAACTGAATGTATCATATACCTTATGAACATTCCATATTTTAATGAGTAAGACCATAAAGGGAAAAATCGAAGTTGTTAAATACCATGGGAACCTCAATGATTCCCAAGATAATCTCAATGAAAACTCGGTTAGGAATGGGTTACAGTCCTAGGAGAATTTCATACTGTAAACTTCCTACGCGCGTATAAGAAATCAATATCCAAGAGCTAGAAAGGTCGAAAGAATCCCATGTAATCAAGACCCCAAGGGAATAATGAACCTAAGGAGTCCACTACTGCGTTCAAGATCTGTGAAGAGACAACCATAGCATCTATAAAATCATTCTGTTCATAAACAATTTATCAACACCATATTATAGTATGAACTCATATATTGCCAATTGAATTGAAATCATAAAATGATTATAACCATTCATTAATCAAATTTTATGACCATACTAAAAAATGAGTATACCCACCGATTTATTAGTTTCCTACTCATGAAATTTTATGAGTATACCCACTCAATATCAATAATTCAAATTAAATTGCACTCACTGAGTTTACCTACTCATATAACAATTCATATTCAAACACATCACATTTGTTGACACACCCATTTATTACCAAATAAATCTTTTCATAACACATGGGTATCCCCACTGATTTATCAATTATCATTTTCTAGGTAACCATTTAATCAATTAATGTTAACATGATCTAATAAGTCAAGGGAATCACATGTCGAGGGAGTAAAACATCCCCAACCACTCAATCTAATTTCATTCAACTTAAAATTGGTTTCCTACATCTAGGTGTGCATGAGAACACTCCCCTTGTATTGTTGAAACCAGACATAAAAATCCAAACAGAAATGAATGATATGGAACTTATAAGTTATAATGGTTCTATAAATGTTCACAGAGGAAAATCACCATTTTATAATTCCATTAGAGGCTATATCATAAAAATTTCTTATTTCAATCAATGAAATATAGACTATGGTAGACCACAATTATTAATCCAAAAAATATTAAATATCTAACACATAACTTTTACCTTAGAATAGTGCACACCACTATTGGAGGGGTTTATTATAAAATAATAACTTTATTTCACAAATAAATCATTTATAAGAATTAAGCATTTCATTCCATAATATCAAGTCATTTTACCGAATATGCCTAGTAATTAGAATATATAAAGATACATTTAAAAAATTCTTATATATTATGGTTCCCAGAAAGGGGTCCTACCTAAATTAAGAGACCAAAGCAAACATATTTATCATTCAAATACAATAACAATGATTACATTGCACTTTCATGTGCATACACATCTATATATATTTATATACCCCATAATACTATGTACACATTACCCTATCCATGATGGAATGTGCAGATAGAGGATATATATATATTCATACTTATGTATGTTTTCAAATATCTTTGAGATGCCACCAAATGATCTAATTCACACTTAAATGACAAAAAACCAGGAAAGTTCCTATTCTAAAATGGAAATACCATATAGCGATTGAAAACCCATATATAAGCCCGTTTAGTCTTGCTGAATAGAACAAATATGCCTTTCCTTTAGTGGTGGATGTTATAACTCACATAATGGGGGATGAGGAGACGCACAACATACCCTAGAACTAGAAGAAAATAAAAAATTTAAACAAAACTACCCCTAGGGTTTCGGCCGAATGGCTCACATTGATGGGGAGACCAAAAACCGACCAAAGAATAATATAGGGGGAGCTATAAGTCTTAAATCATAACCATGGACAAGAATTTTGATAAAACCCAATGGAAATAGTGATCGAAGAGGGTGTTGTATGGGGGGTGCATCATGCAGACAAAGGGAATCCCCATAATGTGAACCACTAAAAGGATGATTGAGGGGAGAGATAAGATTATGTTTTCAATTACTTTATTTTTAATTAAAATAAATGAATTCTTAAACTATGTCATTATGAATGATTTGGGCCATATGTTTTTTAAAACTATGCACCAACCATGAATCCTCCACTAGGCAGCTTGGCACCCTTCATTGTTTATCCCACACAGTTTTCCTAACGATGCAAAAACCATGTGGTGAACAGTGTGGAGATACTATATCTATCACTAACCCTATGGTATATGTGAATGGTTTTGTAAAATTTGAAAATCAAAACACCAACATAAGGATGAAATGATTCCTATAGTGGTCTATACATTTTTTTAAAAAATTCCAGATCTCTTTACAGATCAATCAAAAAAACATTTTCTAGGATGTGCACTATCAAAAAATCTCAGGAAACATATTAAAATTCTAGAGCATTCAACAAAGTCCATAAAAATCATATGGAAATATTCCAACTATCATAATTTTGTTCTGAATATTGGTTTAATAAATAACTCATCCATTAAATAATAATGATGAAATTCCCTTATAATGTTAGCACGATCCAAAACAAATTATTATAAAACACATCATCACTGACATAGCACACAACCATCCCTACGGAGACATCATGGGATCATTCAACTATTACTAGAAAATTACAATCTAATTAATGGTTCTATTAAATGTGGAAAACATATCCAACAATTTCTTCATCTTGTTTCCATGAATGTTGTGACATTCCTCAGATGTGGTTTTCTATTTGGATTTATCAAACAGAGATGGGTAGAATCTTACATCTAGTTTTGATCCAAAACCATAATAATTATTATATAGAAATAATTTCACTAATGACTAAATAGAATGACTTTAATATACTCAAAACTCTCAAAAATGTAATGACCATTCCCAAATAGTATTCCTTGGTTGTGTTCCCTAAACATTGGTTATCACAAATTTATATATAGTTTTTAACACTACCACCATAAAGAGTTCCCTGGTAATCATTTACTATGAATGGGTACTCATCTCATGGAACAATCATCATACACAACTAAACACATTTTATAGATATCGCTAGAGGGATTTTACCATGGGCTATTTGAAAAAGAGTGGAAAACATTATACTAAAAACTTTTCAAGATCATAATTAGTCTATATGTACACAATATTCACTCCTATACTATGTGCACCATCTTAATTGTAAATAATAATATATGTCAAAACTAAATGGATCGAAAAATTTAAAAAATATGATACTTTTGAAACAACATATCTCTTATCATCAGGAATACTATCTTCTCCACTCATCTAAGTCATTCTACACCAGATATCACCTAATAATGCAGCATAATATCTCAAGGTTCTAATGATTCCCTCAAAACTCATGCAGTTCATTTCCTTATGTTATCAACTACCAGGGGACCTGATGATTCATTCAGTACTACCTCATGATTTCTTCAATATAATGAAGCATTATTTGATATTATCTTTGTAACGACCCAAACAGTTATTAATAGAAATTCATATTGATCTAATTAAATGTATTATTATTTGAAATGGAAATATAAAATTTTATCTTCTTTGGTTTTATGTTTTGGATTTTAATATTCCTCTATGATTTGTCACTTTTTCAAATATAGATGTTGAACAGTGAACACTTTATTTGTATAAATATAGATCTTTAGCAAATACAATTTACACTTTCAATGGAAGTGATGGCCTCATCTAGTAGACATGCCTCGTATGAAGCCCATTTGTCACATCTCAGAACAGAGGTGGAATCCCTGGGATTCTCTCTAGACCAAGTACAAGTTGAGCATTGATGCATTAAGCTCGAATAGAACCACCTATGAGAGAAGTGTAATTTGATAGAGATTACCACCTGAATGATGTTATCTGATCCACCCCAAGATTTTTTCACTATTTCACACCATACCCTTCAGACATATGAATCTATTATAAGGGTTTATGAAATGAGACCATAGTACTATGAATATATAAATTATTTTTGTATAGAGAATATACATTCATTTTATTATTGTTACATTGTAAATAGTTATTAATGAATAAAATTGCACTTTTAGTTAACTACGACATCTATTTTGATGAATTAATCTATTTTTTAATTAAATATTATTTTCATTAAATATTATTACAAAATAAATTTTTATTAATTTTAAATTATTTTATAATTATTATAAATACAATTGTTATTTTTAATAAGGTTTGAAATCTATTTTTGTCAAAACCTATAAATTTTTGATAATGGATTGTTTTTATTTTAAAAGTAAAAATATCAAATATTTAGAAACGTTTTTAGATAAAATGATTATTATTTTTTGAATAATGATTTCTAAATTATCCAACTTCTATTTTTTCATAATTTTCTGAGACATTCAAATTTTTGGGTAAAAATTAAATACTATTTAAATATATAATGTGTTTTATGATATCATAATGACCCAATTGTGATGTACTAAAATTATATAAAAATTATGTTCAAAAAAATATTTTTTACAATCAAAATATTATATTTTTTATTCATTTTACATTACCTTAGTAGACCCTATAAGACATATAAAACATTTTAGCCTTTTGCATTGATTTACTTGAGAGTGTGACTCACCTACGCATAAGAAACTATGTTATTTTAATCAGTTTCGAAATTGGACATATAAAATGATGATCTCCATTCCCCTTTTGGAAAAACTATGGGCCAAAACCATTTATTGGTTTTCATTTTTTATTACTTAATGTGTGGTGTCCAAAACATTAATAATAATGAATTCCATCTATTTTTCTATATAAACCCACCCAAGCTCCCACTTCATCTTAACTCAAAGCCTTGGGAGCATGACAAAAATCTTCCAAAATCTCTCTAGAATACTCCCATGGCACCCTAAGCTCCTAATAATTCCCTCTCAATCCTCTCTTAATCCTTCGGGATCGCACATCCAAAAAAGGATTCCTTCCTTTCTTATTTTTATCCAAGTTTATAATATTCTTATGAACTTTTATTTTCTACGATATATGTGGGTGTATGATTTATAACATCACTTACACTTCCCTACTTATGTTCTAATGATGAAAAATCCCTTTGTCTCCCATTAATTCTATTCATGTACACTCGTTACCATGCCCAAATTATGTAAGGGATTTCTTTCTTTCTCATTTTTGTCAAAAATTCATTATGTTTTTATACCCACTTACATTCATTAAAATATGTTTGGGTATTATTTTGAACCTCACCCATACATCTCTCTTTATTTTTTAATGATGAGATACCTTTTTCTCATTCATTTATGCCTCCAAATGTAAAACTGTTAATATGCTGAAATTCTGTAAGTAATTTATCTCTCCCCATTTTCATACAAGCTATTCTATTGTATTATAAATCTAAAATTCCATTAATAATGTTGTGAAATTTATCTATATGACCTCCACACTGTAAATTTCATGTACATATAATGAGACAACCTATTCTCTCTCATTAACCATTTTTATGAATTCTTATCTCACGTCGTTATGCTGCTGAAATTGCACTATAATTTTTCAAATCCAATGTCATTGTGTCATGAATACTATGCCCATTTCAAAATCAAGTGTATTCAAGTTTATTCAAATTTTCTTATTTATTATATAGTTTCATTTATGAATTCCACATTCCATTATCACGTAATAAATGATGATCTTTAATGATTCCATGTTGTATTTTCCATGTGGAAAATATATACATGAAATTAAATGTTTATGCAGGGTGCACCCTGATTGCGCTCCAATGCATTGGGTAATGATTTTTATAATGATACATCAAGTTCTATGAGGGTTTACTCATGATAATTCAAGTGAAATGATGGTTTACGCATGCTAATTCAAGTGCAGTGAGTGTTTACTCATGACAATTAGATTGCAATGAGGGTAAACTCATGCTCAATATACAATAAGCCTTGGATCATGCTAAAACCATGTTATGTTTTGTCTCCACATTTCAATGTTATGGTAATTAGGACTTATAATTCCTTTATTTTCATCTTTCTCTTATGCTCTATTGAATTTTCTATTGAAAAAAATGTATTGTATTATTCATTTTATGACTTTTTTACTCCCTTACTAGGCTTTATTGCTCACCCTTTTCCCATGAATGTCCTCAGGTTTTATCATTCAATGCTATGTTTGAGTGAATTTAGTGGTCATGTAAAGTACTATTTCAATATAGATGTTGTGTTTTATGTTCTAAGTTGTTATGAAATTTTTCTATTTCCCAAATAAACTATATATATCTATCATATATGTTGTATCAAGTGATGTTTATGTGTTAAATCATGTTTATGTGTTTAATAAATAGTAGGGTTTACGTAATTGGTTTCAGAGGATAATATTATTTATTTTTTGTGATTAGGATTAGAAAACCATACTAAAGACTTAGAGATATGAATACGTATAATAGAAAATCACCAGATTTTGGTGAGTATTGATTATTTTGTTTATCAAGAAAATATATCTTTCGCTGGATACGAGTAGGGAGAGGTGACTATATCCCATATGTACCTAGGAGTAAAAAATCTTACTATGAGTTTTGAGCTTTAGCTTAGGTATACTACTATAGGAAAATGGGCTTTACTGCACTCTTGGTTATGACACTTTTGAGGGATATTCTTTGGTAAATCCAAAAGCTTACTTTGAACCATTATTACAGGAACTAAAAAAATGCTCTTAAGAATATTTTTTGGAAAGTAGATCAGAGATAACTTATATTTAATCTTATAGATTTGTAAGAGAAGGAAATAGAATTTATGTATATTTCATCCATTTTTTTCATTATATTGCCGATTATGGTTTAATCCTATATTTCCATTTATTAAATCCAATGGCTGGTAATAGGTGGACTCGGGCTAACAACAGATTCGAATATCCATGTGATGATTGTTATAATTAGATTCCCAATCCAATGGGAGTGGGAACCATGAACATTGTCATGATACTCCCACAGTTATCTCAAAATTGGAATATAATCATGTTTCAAGAAGAACATTCAACCCCCCCCATGGAAAGAACAAGTCGCAATCAAGAGATTCATGATATAGAGGCCTCCAACATGTAATCGATCATATGATCCCTTAATTGTTGAAAATCGATAAACTCCATTGAAAAGATAATATTCATCCATCAATGTTCTAAACAATAGATGGTTCTTCTGGCTGCTTATTGTATGGAGGGTGAATCTGATCAATGGTGGACATTGATCAAAAATACGATGCATAAGGAGGAGATCGAGGGGTTGGAATGGAAAGATTTCTTGAAAATGTTTTGGATAAATATTTCTAGTCCACCCTCTGACATAAGATGGAAAGGTACTTACTTTCCCTCAGGCATAAAGAAAAAAAATGCCAGTTCCTATGAGGAAAAATTCACATGTCATGCATGATATGCCTTCGGATTTTTCATTGCCCCAGAATGCATGGCTGACCACTTCTTTGGTGGACCGAAAACAAGCCTATGGAATATCCTAGCAATCCATGAATTTTATAGTTATGAGGAAATTGTACGATGTGCCCTCAAAGTCAAAATGGAGTACAGATAGTCTCAGGACTATCATGGGGATATGAATCGTAAGGTGGAATTCAATTCTGGTGGTCTGATGGATAAATTCAATGGTTCTAAGAAGATCCAGCACCCCACTTACAAACGATCAGAATGAATCACAAAGGAAATTTGTTGAAGAGGATGAGGAAATGATTTAGGTGTGGAAGGGAAATGAACTTATCCATTAACATTGGATATGAAATGTCTATGGATGCGGCATAGGAGAGGAATTCTATTTTTGACTCTCAAAACATTTTTCATTTCTTCATCTACAAATAACCAGGGCACAATGCATATCATTGCATAAACCAAGGATTTTCCGAGGCAACCAACAACATTAAATGTAGCAAGGGAGGTATTGTTCCATCACTACAGCAAAATTGAACCCTGAAAATTAATTTTTTATAGGTATGCTAGTTATTCATTCAATAATAGAGATTTCACTTTTTAGTTCTAGTTCTAAGAATTCTATTATATCTCGAATGTTTAGTAGAACAATCCTAACAACACCACAAATCATGGAAGTAAAGATGTTGGTGAGTAAAATAATTGGTGAAATCATTCAATCCCACGAATATAACTCCTCCTCAGTCATAATTTATGGATTGAACATTCCAACGAACCTTGTCATACTCCCTCTAGTGGAATTTGAGGCAATTCTCAGCATGTATTGGCTTTACTTATACACATCCAACATAAATTGTAATGAGAGGGAAATCTTACTTCACATGGATAATTGGTCCTCGAATCTGTACTTGTGCAAGTATGAGGATGAATCTTCTTTAGCACAATCATCACAAGAATGGATATTACTTCCCATTGATCATGTGTTTCTTGGCGCAGATGATTGAGTCTAAGGAAGTAACCATATTTGAAAACAAGCCTATTTTGAGGGAATTTTTTGAAGTGTTTCCTAAGGAATTTCTAAGTCTTTATTCTATTAGTTATATTTGATTCTCAATTTACCTTATACCTGGGTCATTTACAATATCAAAGTCTCCATATAGAATGGCTATTGTGGAGATTGAGGAGCTAAGGATACAAATACAGGAGAATTTGGATAAAGGGTTTATATGCCCAAGTGCTTAACAATGCGGTTCTCCAGACATCTTCTTCATGAAGACAGATGGGACAATGTGCCTTTGTATTGATTATCATGAGATCTAAAAAATCAAAATAAAGAACTTGTATCCTCTTACCTGAATTTATGGATTGTTCGATCATCTAAGTGGAGCATAATAATTATCCAAGGTAGATTTGTGGTCGGGATATTACAAAGTAAGGATAAAGGAGGATATCCCCAAGACAGCATTCCATACAAGGTATAGAAACTATGAATTCATAGTAATGCTTTTTATATTCACTAGTGATCCAACAATATTCATGGACTAGATGAAAATATTCTTTAGGGATTACCTCGACAAATTTTTGGTAGTCTTTATATATGATATTATAATATACACTAAATCTAGGGTGGATCATGAGGAGCATCTAATAACTATACTAAAGACCTTGTGAATGGATAAGATCTATGAAAATTACATCATGTGTGAGTTTTAGATTAATGAGGAATCATTATATGGCCATATCATCACAAGCAATGGCATATCTATGGATCTCTCAAAGACCGGTGCAATTGAGGGATGGATGAGGCCAAAATTAGTAATGGATATCTGTAGATTCTTGGGGATAGTTGGATATTATCTCTAATTTTCGATCAATTTCTCATGATTTTCAAACCCTCTTAACAAGATAACTCAGAAGGATGTCTAGTTTTCATAGAGTGTTGAATGAAAAGACATCCTCAAGGAGTTAAAATGAGTCTTATCAGTATACCTGTGCTCACTTTACCGACAAGTGGAAAATTTTTTGTGCTATTTGGTAATGCTTCATAGAAGGGAATATGATGTGTGTTGATTCAAAATAACAACATCATTGCCTATGCTACATTGAAATTTAATGTTCATGAGAAAAACTATCCAAAACATGATCTGGATTTGGCAGTAGTGATCTTAACATTAATAATTTGGAAACATTATCTCTTTGGGAGAAGTGTGAAATATACACAGACCAAAAACCCATCAAGTATATATTCACATAGAAAGAGTTGAACATGAACCAACGAAGTTGGTTAGAGATAACCAAAGACTATGAGTACTCAATCCATTACCACCATGGGAAAGAAAACAAGGTGGCTAACACTCTATGTAGAATGGACCAAGAAATTCTATCATTGATGAGAGTTGGAAAGGATCCAATATTATTATATTAGATAAAGATGGACATGGGAATTATAAATAAGGGAACATCATCAATCCTTTCACAAATGATTACTCAATCGTCTCTTTTGGAGAGGTTAAAGGATGCTCAAATGGATGGTGTGAGAATTCAGATAATGTAGAATCTATAAGAAATGGGAAACCATTAGGGTTCAATGTTAATGAATAAGGAATTGTGATATTTTGTAAAAGTCTATGCGTTACATCACGTTTGGATTTGAAGAAGGAACTTTTGTATGATTCCCATAGTTCAATTTTCTCCATCGACCTCTGAAACCCATAAATGTATCGAGATATCTGAGAGCATTGTTGTTGGGATAACATCAAGATAGAGATTTCTGAATATACATTAAAGTGTCTGGTTAGTTAGCTAGTGAAGGATAAGAAATCTACGTTTAAGGGGACGAGGAAACCATTACCCATACCATCATTCAAATGAGATAACATAACCATGGACTTTGTCAATATATTTATGAAGACATCCAAAGAAAACAATGCAATCAGTTTTACTGTATATCATCATATAAAGACTGCACACCTCATTGGGATTTGAGAGGATATCTAATTAGATTATTGGAACTGATATATATCAAAGAAGTGATAAGGATTCCTGGAGTACCACTATCGATTGTATCCGATCGAGATCGATGATTCACCAACATGTTCTCGAAGAGTCTTCAAAATTCACTAAATACTGAGCTATAATTTAGTACAACATATAATCCTCAAATTGATGGAAAATCTAACCAAACTATCCAAACACATTAGGTTGTATTTAGATCATGCTCAACATACTTCAATGGTGGATGGTATTATCATCGTCCACTAGTTGAGTTCTCTTACAAAAAATTTTTCCACTCAAGCATCCAAATGGCACTTTATGAAGCCATGTGTAGGATGTGTTACAAAACACCATCATCTTTGAATGGAGTTGGGGAGAGAAAAATACTACTTCCAAAAATGGTTGAAGAAATGATGGAGAAGGTTAAGAAAATCTAATAGCACATTAAGGATACTCAAATTCCACAAAAGAGCTATGCTGAAAATCGACGATGAGACCTAGTGATTGATGTCCGAGACATGGTATTACTCCACATATCACAATGGAAGCGAGTTATGAGAAATGGGAAGAAGGTAAAGCATTGTAAAAGGAACATCTCCCCATTTGAGATTCATGGTCGCATTGTAATAGAGGCCTATCAAATAGAACACCCACCAAACCTATATCAAGTACGTGATGTATTACAGGTATCACTCTTGAGGAAGTACATAATAGAACCATCACATGTACTTAATACAGAACCGATACCATTTGAGAATAACATCTTCTATGAAAATAATCTGCTAAAGATCATAGATCATAGAGAAAAAGATCTACGAAATTAGAAAATACCCCTCATCAAGGTGTTTTGGCAATACTGAAGGTTTAATGAAGTGACTTGGGAATCAGAGGAAGTGATGAAGTAGAGTTACCTACATCTATTTTAGGATGGGAAAAGGAAATTTCATTGGAGATATTTCTTAAGGGGAGAATATTTTAACGAAACAAACTTTTATTAATGTCAATTAACCCTTATCTAATTAAATTTATTTTTATATAAAATTGTTATATGACTTATGAACATATTTGGTTTTATTTTTGGGATTTTAAAATACTATTATGAATTGTGACTATTTCTAATATAGTCGTTGAACAATGATCACATGATTAATATAGATATAAGGCTTTATGAAATCCAATTTACTCAGACAATGGATGTTATGGCCTAAACCATTTGACATTCCATGTACAAAGAACATTTTTTAGAGATCAGAATGGAGGTTGCGTCATTAGGATTCACTCAAGACCAATCCCAAGCACAACTATGACATGTTAGTCTCTAACAGAACTTCTTACGAGAGAAGTGGATGTTGATACAGATTGCCACCCGTGTGAGGTTATCCGAGCCACCCTAAGAGATTGTCACCATCACACACCATACCATTGGGTCTTATGCGAGTGTTATAAGGGGTTATGTAAGAATACATTAGAACTATGATTATGTAAATTATTTTTTATAGAAAATATCAATTAATTGTATTATTCCTACTTTGAAAATATTTTTTAAAGAAAAAAATGAATATTTAGTTAATAAAGAAATCTATTTTGTTGAATTAATGGATTTTTTAATTAAATAATATTTTAATTAAATTTTATTAATAAATTATTTTTTATTAAATATAAATGACAGTATAATTATAATGAATACAATTGTGATTTTTATCAATCTTAGAAATCTATTTTTTTCAAAACCCACAAATTTCCAATAAATGGTGATTTTTTTTGAATATAAAAAATTCACATATTTAAAATATTATTTAGATAAAACGAATATTATTTTTGGAATCACTATGGAGAAATTATCCAATGGGTAATTTTTCTTATTTTTCATAGAAAATCGAATTTTTTTATAACAATTAAATAGTGTTTCAATATATAATGTGTTTTATGACATCATAATGACACAATATTGATGTAATAAAATACTATAAACATTATTTTCGGCCAACACATTTTTTACCATTAAAATAATGTGATTTTAGTTTTTTTCTATTTATTTTACAAAGCCTTAGTGGACCCGGACAGACATATAAATCATTTTATCTTTTTAAATTGATTTCCTTGAGAGTGTGACTCACCTCCACATAATAAAACAGAATATCTTATAATGTTAGGATATTATACTTATAAAATAATTTCTTCTACTGCCCTTTGTAAAAACCAATTGAAAAAACCATGGATTGGTTTGTGTTTTTGAATAGTTTAACATGTGGTTTCCAAAACACAAATAATAAAGAATTCCATCACTTGACCAATATAAACACAACCAAGCTCCCATGTTCTCTTAAATAAATGTCATTTGAGATATACCAAACTCTTCAATATTCACTATAGAATATTCCAAAGGCTATACAAGCTCCCATGAAGCCTCTCTCAAGCCTCTCTCAAGCCATTGGGATCACACTCTCAAGTAAGGGATTCCTTCCTTTCTTCTTCTTATCCAAGTTTCATAATATTGTTATTCCCTATTATTTTCAATTATAAATGTTGGGGTATGATTTTGAACCTCACCTATAATTACCTCCATTTGTTATAATGATGAGAGACCTCTTTATCTTTCATTAATTCTTCCCTTGTACACCTATTACATTTTTGAGATTCCATAAGGGATTTCTTCCTTTCTCATGTTTTTTTCAAAATTCAATATGTTGTTATGGCATTTTTTCATTAATAATGATGGGGTATGATTTAACACCTCCACCATAAATACCTATTTATGTTTGAATTATGAGTAACCCATTTATATTTCATTAATTTTTCCCATGTACACCAGTTACCATGTCGAAATTCTGTAAGGAATTTATCTCTCCTCATTTTGATTCGAACAATTA
This sequence comes from Viscum album, assembly GCA_963277665.1. Lineage (NCBI taxonomy): Eukaryota > Viridiplantae > Streptophyta > Magnoliopsida > Santalales > Viscaceae > Viscum > Viscum album. Next base: position 2,016,436,658 of record OY728131.1, on the reverse strand, counting down.
TTTGGTATTGTGAATAAAAAATTCCATTACTTATGTTGGTACATGTATCTGTATGACTCCATACTATCCATCTCTAGTAAATATAATGAGACGCCCCTTTCTATCTAATCAACCAGTTTTAGGAACTCTTATGTCACAAAGTTATGCTGCCGAAATTGGACTGCAATTTTCCAAAGCAATGTTCATTGTGTTGAGAATATAATGCCCATTTCTCTATCAAAGGAATTAACCTTTATAAACATTTACATAATGATTATATAGTTTCATGTATGAATTAAAAATTCCATTATCGTGTAATAAATGATTATCTTTAATGATTCCATATTGTATGATACGTGTGGAACACTTATGCATGAAATTAAATTTTTATGAAGGGTGTTCCATGATAGGTCTCCAAGGCACCGAGTAAAGATTAGTAGCACAATACATCAAGTGAAATGAGGTTTTATTCATCATAATTCATGTTCCATGTGGGTTTAATCATGCAAATTCAAGTTCAATGAGGGTTTACTCATTCTAATTCATGTGAAATAACGACTTACTCATTCTACGTGTGCAATGAGCCTGGGATCAAGATAATACCAAGTTATGTGTTTTTTACACATTTACATGTTATTATAATCATTCATTATCATTTGATTATGTTCATGTTTTTATTATTCTCCACTGATATTCCAATTTCAAAACATGTATTTTATTTTTAATGTTATGCCTTGTTTACTCCATTACTGGGCTTTATATCTCACCCTTTTATTATGCATGTCCTTAGGCTATGCTATGAAATACTATGTAAGAATGAATGTAGTGGTCATGTAAAGGAATTTTTCAATAAATATGTTTTGTTTCTCATTCTAAGTGGTTATGTAATGTTCTTAATCCCCAAAGACACTAGAACTCTCGATTTTCTATGTTGTATCTAGTGAAGTTTATGTAATAATTTTTTTTAATTATGTAATAAAGAGAAGGGTTGTTATAATCCATAAACCTATTAGACCTATTCATCCTAATATCTGATTGTCCATAAAAACATTGTTCCTAATGTTATATTATTCAAAATAATTTTTTCTCTTGAAGACAACCTCTAGTTTTATCCTTCATTAATAAAAAATACTTTTCACGCAACCTACAAAGCAGCCAACCATTAACAAGGAATGTCTAGACATCATAATTGATCATTTAATAATGATTGCATCATTAATAATGATCAACATACCAAACAAAAAATTTTAATTTTATTTTCTATATCGTATCATCACTAAGGTCCTACTTATGACCAATGGAATCCATAAAACAGCTCACATCTAAATACCCTTATATATATTTAGAATGATTTTTTATTTCTTTATGGTGTTTCCTCTACCGGGTTAGCCCCTTACTAAGGCACAAAGCGTCGACCTCACAACTCAGTCACACCAACAAATTTTTTATAATTACCCACATAACATCTATATATACATAATAAATGGTCAAAAGAGATCGATATGTAACACACATGTCCCCGATTAAGGAATATCTCAATGAAACATTATTTTTTCTCTCACGAGAGGGTATAGGATTAGAAAACCACTTTAATGTTGTATTTATCCATTTGTATCCATTCATAATTTATTTTTTATTAAAATTATTTATTTTAACACTCATATTAATGAAAATCATGTAGTCATTAAGACTTTGTACTTTATCTAGCTTAATGTTCATGGAATATTACGTATGTTATATTACAATTCCATTCAAAAATTATTTATTTAAATGACATCCGATCAAAATTTAGGAAATTTATTCCAAAAATTATTTATATCTATTTAATTTATCTAAAATCTATTACAATGGCATTAGTTAAATAACATATGAACTCCATGCTATAGAGGAAAATATTTCGTAGGTTGTAGTTATCATTTTATTCAAATAATGACTCTTATAAGTACATATTATAAGAATATATCATGTACTTAATATTTTAAGAGGTGTAATCTTAGTAATAAGACACCATATATTTATATATAACATGTATTAGTGGATGGTAACAGTTTAAATAACCAAACATATATATCATGAGTATTCCCCCATGGGGTAAATTACTAAGGTACAAAAAATGACACCTATGAGGTCCCATCATTCGAACATAGGTCCATAAAAATTAAGCCCAATAATAGTTATTTCATACAATATTTAACACATCCTTAATGGGATTTAATCAGATGAAACATTCCCCAACTAACATACATGCATCCAATTGTTGATTTATGAATTTTTTAAAATTATTTTTCATGGACAAGTTACAGAGGTGGTGTCTCTAATAATTTTCAACTTATATAAGAATTTAATAAAACACATTTACTATCAGAATTAAAATTAAAAATTTATGCATATATCAAGGTTCTGTTATAAGAATATTCTATTCCCAAATTATAATTCTACTAGGAATTATAAGTTACAACTACCATTCATGTAATTTCCACATGATTTTTATCTTTGGTTTTTGAATATAATGAGCCCATATGAAGTGGTTGTAATATATGGGATACCCTTCCCTATTTATTAAGTCTCATACAACTTATAAATATTTCTTATCACCTATTTAATCCCAAACATAAATGATTCATCCTATGGAACTATGGGTCCATAGCTCAAAGATGTCATGATTAGTAAATTTAGTTGCCACCATAAAGAGACATGGAAAACACAATTTTAGATGATGAAACACATTATTAAGAAATCATGATTCATTATTTTAGTAAGGAATGTTATCTCATTGAAGTAAATAATTCATACATATAAAAAAGAATCTACATAAGTGTTGTCTATAGAAAACCCATGATTAATAGTCTCTTAAACTGTGTATACATATATACAAGATTCAATAATGCACAAGTAAAATACAACATGTATTTGGTACCTAATAAATTCATCCTACATGTCATGGAAAATGAATGGAATTTGAATCTCTATGTGAATATAGTGATGTGTGTAACAACACTTCATTTCCATAAGGGGATAATAAAAAAATTCCATGAATATAATAAATTAGTATGTATGTTAAGTACCAAAACCACTCAAGGATAAATAATAATCATCTATAATAAAAAGAAGCATGAATTATAGTCCCATCCCTAGTCACGTGGTCTTTTCTAGTGTGTGGGTTGATTACTCCCAGAAATATTTAATTATATAGTGATGAAAATTTCCTTGTTTCATTTCAATGATCAAAAAATTGTCATATAAAATAAAATAAATATTTGATACAACCTTACCGTATCTTGACCCAAGAGACATTGAAATTTTTTTATCCAGGGAGTACATGACCATAAGCATGCCTCCCAATATAAAAATGGTTTCTATCATTTTATGAGGATTTGATTATGTTGTGGAGGGGATATTATAACCACAAGATCTATGTAGCATACTGGTATATCAATAATAAATCATGAGTGGAAGCATGATAAATAAAATGAAATAGTGGAAGATGATAATGTTGGATGAACTGGACTATGCAAAATATATAAACATTCATGTTCATATAAATCTAAAAAATATAGGTAGTACAAATTTGAAAAAGAATGTATGGCATCAGAATTACAATATATAACATCGATAATGAATTTGATAAAATCTATAAAGGATAAATCACTAATTATATTGAGTTCTAGCTCATTATTTTGTTTCTAATAACCTATATACAAGAGTATCAACACACATCATGACAACAAGTAAGTCTAATCCTGAATCCTAATCCCACAACTATAAGGTGTGTATGGGCACTAATTTGTGGCCTGAAAAGGGTGTGATATATAATTAGTATGCCATCAACATTGGTTTTTAACATTATCTATTCTATGACTTCAAAATATATTAGTTTACTAGTAAAATAATAATTCTATAAAACAATAGAAAATAAAAAATCCATTCATTTCTCTAGAACCCTGTGGAAAACCTGGAAAATATTACCTGCTTCAGCATAACCCAAAATGTCACTGAATTTGAATTCCTTTTGATTTTTAATTCATATATAAGTCCAAATACGTAAATAACATATACAAGGCTTCCCCCATACATCATATTATTATAATGGATTAACATGTACCAAATAATTTGAAACATGACATAGGAAAAAAAATAATCCCATCCTGTTGGTAATGAATAGAACAAATCCATGAACATTCTTGGACTTTGAAGACATGTTGATTAAATTTATTAATCAATTAATTAATAGTGAACCTGGTCATATCTCTGAAGATACACATTGGTATCTCTGGTATCACTCTAGGATTAATATAAACCCATTCCTTTATAAGTCCATACATGTAATTTGATATTAGAACTAGTAATCGATTTAGGTGTTCTGTGATGTCATTTAACTATGATTTTGTCCTTGGTGTTTGATATAATAAACCCATGTGTCAATTGTGGTACAATATAACGAACTAGAATATAATATAAACCATTTCATTCTATATAATAATTTTAAATATCACTCATATGATAATAATTTCTTTTAAACTATGAGACTATCATAGGCCTTCTATATAGGGAACCCAAATATCACTCAACTTATTATACGACCAATCCTCTAGGTGTTACCATACATGGAATTAATATAAGAACCATTGTTTCATATAAAACCAAAAATAATTCATTGGTAATTCATATTAATTCAATAAAGAAAAAAATTATATCCACGAAATTTCAGGTTAGAACCCATGAATCAACACTTGCATATCATAAAAAATGGTCATAGAAACACAATGTAACAATGCCATTTAACAATTATTTTATTTCATAGTGTTGATTTCATTTGAATGAAAACTAATCTCCTCTAATGGTTGTTAAGAGTCATATCATATGATTAGATTTCCTTGTATGGTTTCAATCCATCCATTATATTTAGATAAAAATATCCTCTCTATATAAGGGGAAAACACACATTCAAAAGGTAAACCAAGATTCATTGGAACTCATAGTTAATTATGCTAACTTATCAAAACGCCCTAGGAGTGGTTCTTCTTGGGTTTCTCAACCATCAATGATGGTCACAGGTTTTATTATATATTCCCATGAATTTAATTAAATTAAAAAATCTATTTCATTATATTATATCAAACAAACCTCAAAGGTGATTAAATAATATTATAGGTTTTATAATAACTAGATTTAACTTTAATAAACCACATGATATGGTCTTTTTGAGTATAATAGTCATATTTATCATGTACTATATGAAACACACATCATGTGGTGGTTGAATAAGATGTGGATGATATCCAAATATTAATCTTCGAAATGATCAATGTATAACCAATTTAATGCTTTGCCTTCAACATAATAAATATAAAATTTAATGAGAAACACATAGGAAACTCATCATACTACAAAATGGAATAATTCATAAATAGAAAAGACCTAAATTGAAAATCCATATAGAATATACTTGATCTAAGGAAGATTTCTCACCATGGAGCAGCGTCTTCCCCACTGCTTAAACTTTTCTAGGGGTTTTCATGACCTCATATCTCCTCCCCCCTCCATGATGAAATCCTCTTGTGGTGGACTTGGGTTCATCTCAGAATGGGTGTTGTTCCGGCATGGGTGTTGTCTCAGCATGGGTGTCATCGCCTCAGGTGTTCAGTCGTGTGATTCTCAGCGGAGCAGAAACTGCTTGATCAATGTGGCTCTGTCCATCCATTATCGATGACTCCTCAAGCATCATGCTTCTCGGCATGAATTCCCAATGATGTTGATGTTCATGTGGCCCCATGTTTTCTCGGCTGGTTAGGTAAATCTAGGTGTTGATCATTGTTAGATATATAGTTCTCCTAAGGGATAGGGTCTAGATTTTGGCTTATTGGAGTTTTTACAGGTATTATTTTGTGGATTTTTGGAATACATTCTACTTGTTGAATATGGTTGGTATTATTATGGTTCATCATCATTATTCCTTCTATGTGTTCTTGTCACTGTGTGTCATGTTCTGGATCCTTGTGAGGGTGTATCCGTAGTTCAGATAAAAGTAGATCCATGCCCAAATTGGTTTCTCTGGTTCAGGATGACCCAAATTCCCTAATTAGTGACATTCCATTAGCGTGGGATTGGGCCATTCGGTCATATGTGTTGATGTATTGAACTCGTGCTCTTTGGTTTTTCCATTGGGATTTTGTGGCTGAGGTTATAGTGGTGTCCTGAGGAGGATGGAGGGGGTGGTCCAAGATGGTCGATGTTAGAGAATTTGTGATCACATAATGGTGGAAGGGTTTCTTGTGTAATGTATGTTGTCTTCGTGGTTCACCCAGACTCGACCATGTGTATCAGGCCCCAGATGTGGATCTTGAGCTAGGCGTTCATCATTCAAGTGCATTATGGATTTAGATTTTGAGAGGGTATATTGTCAGCCATCGGATCTGGACTATGATTTGACATAGGATAGTTGCTTACAATTCATCCTTACACTGGTGGAGGCTTTATCATGATCATATGATGGGGATGGGTAGTTCCATGTTGTCATTTTGGTTTGTCTCGCTAGACCATCAGATTTTGATTGTGTTAAGTCAATGATGTTTTTTAGGGTTCCCTCATTCTTCACATAAAAGGGGGACTTCTTTAAATTTAAAAATTTAAGGCCTCTGGGATGTTGAATTAATGATATAAGATATACCTCATTATTTGGAAACTTTAGTCATGAACTTAGGGCTTTTCATTTGTGCTATAATGAGATATATTAGAATATTAGGACAATGCCTTAGAAATGGTATATTAGACAATATTGAAATAATATACAATAAAAAATAAAATGATAAAATAGAGAAGAGTAATTATTGACTTAGAAATGGTGATAAAACATGTCATACTATGATTGATCCTTATTATAAATAAAATAGAACCAAAAAATCCAAAGAGGATGAGAGGGCGTTGTGTTTATTCCTATGCATGGGAGAAATGATAGAGAAATGGGAGGAAAATCACATAAGGATGAGAGGGTATGAAAGGTAATATCTCAAATTTTAATGGATCACATGGTTTGGTGAATCCCTGCACCATCCATGTACACCCACAACCTTAGTGGCAATAACTATGAGGGATAGGAACATGACATTTGAAACCATGCACAGCCCATGTGGTTTGGCTTTCCAATTTTAAACAAATGGATAACAAGGTTGTGAATACTTGGGTAAATGGTTTCAAAACCTAGGTGACACCTTCTAGGGTCACATGTTGGTGGTTTCAATTAGAAATAATCATTTCCTAATCATGAACCAACATTTTTATTTCCAAAAAACATGTCTTTCAAATTCTGAGTGTCTAAAAAAATAAAATGGAGAACTGAGACAACTCTCAACTATAAACCCATATAAAAATAATAATTTTAGATGTTCTAAAGATTGTATATTTATTTTAAATCATAGATAAAAATTTAACCTATCCACCAAATGGAAAACTAAAATTCCTTTAGATATTCAAAATTATCCAAAATTTGATACCTTATAATTCTAATTCATTGAACTGTTATCCATTGGAATTTTTTATTATAACTCTATTAAAATGTTACAATGGCATCCCTAGTGGAATTACTAACTCACTTCATCTGAATATTTTTGATAATACTAGTTATATGTTAGCACCAATACTCATTACTAAATTATATATAGGGATATAACATTACCATTATTCATTATTATGTTCAGAATAAATATTAATTCCCTTGAAATTATAGGTGTATTTACCTAAATGAAATATTAATATACAAGATACATTACTTAATGTGGTTTGAAACTTACGAAATCCAAATAAAAAGTGACACAATTTGATCTATCCTCAACCAAATTTTCTCGATCACTCTTTTCTATAGATATCTTTGCCTCACCAAATAATCAATCATGACTCATTCATACCCAGAGGAATTACATGAACAAAATAACATTATCCTTGATGTATAACTATTACATTTATTGATATCACATAATAAAAATATCAACTATATATAATCACCATATTTCTCCACTTTTATCATCGAAAAATCACAATTCCAAATCAGTTTTAAAATTCCCCAAATTCCTCCTGATCATGACATCAATACTCATCCCCAACAGATTTAGGTATTCATAGATTATAGAACATATATCTGTGGTATATTTGAGGATATATTTATAAAAACATCACAATTATCCAATTAGATATATAATATATTGTTTCTCTAGAAATAAATCCATGTCAGTATACTAAATGTGGATGTCATTCTAAAATGATATACCTAGAGGTAAAAACACAAAAAAGGTCTGTCAGGACTAACTTGAGTATAACCTAGTGCATGAAAATGGACCTTATTGTGCTCCCAGTTTGACACTCATGGGTGATTTTCATAGGATAATTCGAATTTTAAATATAATCCATTATGATGGTTTTGAATAGATAATGACAATAAATGGCCATGAAAAAACCTTATACCACAGAAGGGAATATGCTAAAACAAAATGGTTTAAGTATTCATGTATTAAGGATGTATTGAAAATCATAGTCGAAATACTATTTAGTGATTAAAATTATTTCAAGTATATACATTATATATATTATAGAAAATAAATTAATATAATTTTAGATAAAGGAAAAAATGTGTGTCGGGTGACAACCCATTATGTCTGATAATGTTGTGGGACATGAAGCCAGGACATAACAACAATAAGGTTTTAATACCAACCACAAAACTATATAATTTCCTGGTTAGTATGCCATTGTTTTTAGTTAAAAAATAATATGAATAAATAATAATGATGAACATGTAGTGTTAATTTTTATGATTAAATATTAATGTATTAAATCTATTGGATCTGGATAATTTTTAGAGAAAAATGAAAAGACATTTGAATATTTTATGTGACATACAATCCCTCAAAATGTGTATTTTAGTTCTTCAGGCATTAATGTAAATTTTTAGATATCAATTTCAGGATGTAATGGATGAATTTTAAATTGATAAAATAATAAATTGACGAAGATCATGTTTATAAAATATAAATATGTTAAATAGAAATATTTACTTTTATTCAAAGGTAGTAAAATAATTACTCCTCATTATGAAAATGATCAAAACAACTGTGCTAATACAATAATTTTTATTAAACCGATGGTCTTCTAAATAATCATTGATTTATGACTAAGAGACCCTAAAATTTCCATTTATCATTCACTTGTTTGTGATTTATGACCTCAATTACTCATATATATTTATATACTTTTCCTCTAATTCAATATTTTCACTTTCCATTAATTTTATAAAACATAATTACCTATTGTTATGTTATTCCATGTATCCCTTTTACTTCTCAAACTCTCTTATTTAGATGATATGTTATAAAATATTTTATGATCTGGGTTTTTTAACAATAGTATTTTTAAATATCAAACCATATACTACATAGATAATGTTCAAATTATAAAAAAATTAATTAATGTGGGGACAATGTAATTACCGGAAATTCTAAAGTGTGGACATTGTATTATATGACGTGTATGTAACAAGTCACAAAATGTAGAATGAAATAAAATTGCTTCAGAATTTATCATATATTTAAAATTTAAAATGAATTTAATATATTCTATAGATTTCAATTCACATGATACTATGTTATCTTGTGTCCCATGCCTCAATGACATTATTCGATATCATGCGTTACACAAGATAATCTATTACCAATCCACAAAATATTATTAAAATTTAATAATTTAATATAATAAGATATATCCTACACATAGAATTGATTTCTATGAATAGTATAAACGAAATTATGAAAATATCTGGTTTATAAATATATAATATAATTTCATAGGTTACTAAATAATTAGAAATAAATATAAAAACCAATTCAATATAAGGGAAAGGTTTTAATGCCTATAAAGGTGTTTTATCCTAATAAATCAATATAATTAAAATTAGTTACTTATATAAATACAATTGATATGTTATATATTAAAAAAATTTAAATATTCATCCAAAATATTTGATATGGATATAATAAAACAAAAACAATTTTATGCATAAAAACCAATATTTTCTTAAGGGTTGTCTAACCATTTTTTCATATAGAAACTATTTTAACTCCACATTCTTAGAGAATTTTATATTTTATTTTAAATATAAACTTATTAAATTAATTTAAAATTTTATTTTTTAAAATATTTGTTAATTTATTATATATTTTTTATTTTGAGGAATAGTGATATAATTTTGCATTTTAATTGAAATCATTTTTTTCATCTAAATAAACTATCATTCCGAGTTATATAAAAAATTTGTTCTAAAATATATTTAGATATTTTTTATTATTTAAAAAATTTTAGTCCATTAGAATCAATTTCACATTCAATATTTCTATAAATACAATACAATCTTTTGATTGCTTTCACATTAAAAAACAGCATTCATGTTATGTCTATGAGATTAATTTTAATGTTATTTTCTCCATATATGTGATTTGAATTTTTAAAAATATATTTCATATTTGGAATCTGAATCTAACAAATAATTTATTAGATTCCTTTTATTTTTTGAGAAAATATAAATAGTAAACATGGGTAACTTTTATTCCCACAATTAATGGTAAATTGTGTAAATAACTGAAAAAAATATTATAAAATTACAAAAAAAACATTTTCTAATTTCATTTAATGAGTAATTTTGAATCACATATATCATAGGGATTATTGTTTGATATATTGTAGCCAATTATATTAAATTAATGAATTTATAGAATTTTATTCAATGAAAATTCTATTTTTTCATACTTTTGTTTTTAACAAGTTATATTCTTTTTATATAGAGTTCTATAGGGGATATGTTATCCTATAAATAGTAATTGGTATAAAAAAAATGCTATTATACATTATTATAATTTTTTCTAAATATTTATGGAGTATATAATCAAATTAATGACTTTCATAATGATGATGCTGTAATTTTTTAGTTAGTGGGCATTAAAAATAAATGTTATTAAAAATATTGATATTAATATATTCCAATATATTTAATATCCAAAATGATTTTTATACATAAACCATTCACGTTAGGGATGTATTAATGCTTTTTTTTCTATGTTACATTTTTTATTTATATTTCTATAAAAACATAAAATGAAATGTGTCCAAATTGACATTAATGATATTTTTTATAAATAATATTTTATTATATGATATAAAATGAATAAAAATATAAAATTTTTCAAATTGAATGGGATATGTTTTAAAATGTCACCAATGACTCATTTATAGTTGTTTTTAATTTTATAGTAACCATATTAACCCTTAATGTGTAAAAATACATGTTTTCATAGTAAGACATGAATAGTTTAATTATGGGTAAACTCCATAGGATATGTCCATGAAATTGACCTAACCATGTATAATTTTTTTCTCTGATATTATATAGACCCATTGATATATTATATTCTAATTAAATAATTTATGAGACGTTAATATATATATATATATATTAATTTTCATATTTTGTGATCTTCAAAAAGTTCCCCTCATATAAATTATAAAAGGAATTCCCCCCTCACTTCCTAACACCACATTGAGCCTTATAGATTGACCAAACACTATAAATTTTACATCCCAACTTCCCTACCCTCATTAATAAAAACATATTTTTGAAACAAATCACACGAAGGAAGTATTTTTGTAAAAAAATATAAGATGAAACCCGATAATAAAGTATCCGTCATCAATGATCACTTTCATTTTTTGTCTAAAACCATTAAATTTTAATTATCACGTGATTATATAATGACAACAACATCCAAAATATTCCGGTAGTTTTTTATTTTATGGTTTCTATATAGAGCTACAAACATTTCCATTAAATGTGTAATAAATTAACCATTCATGTGTTGCAAACTACCGCCTCACAAAATGATGTCATTCATTTTTACATTAGCAACTCTAATGGTTGGTCATTATCATCGATACTCAATTTTGATTTGATATTTATGATACTTTTTGATAACACATTATTATATAAAAAATATATCGTAGATATGATAATTTAATTCTTATATATATACATATATATATCATTTAATATTCATTCATTTAATATAGAAAATAATTTAATGTATTATAAAAAAACAACAAGGACGACCTCTCGCTCCCAACCTCTCACTCCCCCGCGATGCCCTAGCTATTGTGATGGCTGCTGCTTCAGTCCCTCCCCAACTTAGGGAGGAACCTATTCTGTCCTAAGGAGTTTGTAGTACATTCGTCCCCTTCTCTAATCCCGACTACCTTCACTCTTTCCCCTATATCTCTCTCATCTCTAAAGTCCCCAACCTGTATGAAGAATTTCTGAATCTTCTGATCTCAATATAGGAATTCAAAGATGCTTCCTCTCACCCAGCCCGACTCTGGTAGCTCCATTTAAGAATCTTGGACCATTAGTGAACATGTTTGACTGATTTGTTTTTATTTTTTGGGATTTAAAAATCTCACAACTGTTTGCCTTATCGATTGCATGCCCCATATGATTCTATTTCCGTTAGACAATGATATAGTGCAAGCCATGTCCAGTGCTCCTCGCCTATGAAACAAATTTTGCTAGTTATTGATCAGATGTTTATATGACATTCTTATGAAGAACGTTTCACCATCTGTGGTAGTTTGGGTTAGTTTCCTCGAGATTAATCTCCATTTTCGGAATCCCTCTGTAATTTGAATACTATGTAATTTAGTTGGTAGATTTCAACTGTCGAATGGAAGAATAAGGAAAGTTTTCCACAAGGTCTCACCATGAATATGTGTCGAAGTTTATGTTTCAAAGGGCCTAGATGATTTTGTGTGGATTTATGTAGGTGAATAATTCTGGTATAATCAACATGTTTTCTTTGATACATTGGTTGATTTTTCTATTTGTTTAAAATAACATGGGCATCCAAAGGTAGTGTGCAGGAAAGGGTTTAGTACCTGTATCCAGTTAGAGGAGGTATATGGGTTTTTCTCTCTTGATTATGCTCCCATCCTTGCTTCTTAGTTTGACAATATGCATAATATGATCCAGGTCTTGAGAGTTAATGACATTTTTTCAAGGCTGTTTAATGATTTTTGCGTTCACATGTTGACAAAGTAGACCAGGGTGGTCCTTGCTGCATGACTTCCCCATCCCTTTTTAATATTGTTTTGGGATGAGGGGTGACTTTTTTTTTTCTGGTAACTGTGAAACTCCTAGAACAGGGTGGTGTGGGCATTAAAGATAAAGTGAGGGTTATTTTGGAGATAAAAAACATCAACAACATGGTGGAACTGTCTCCACACCTCTGGGTGCCGAATTTTTGAAGAGATTCTACATCCCTTGTTATACATTATAGTATATCGGCTTTAAATATGGCTGGGAAAGAGAATGAGTAATCTGAAGGATGGGAAACCGTCATCTTATGATGGAAGCAGAATCATGAAGGTTTGAGAAACATAGTAGATCAGGAATTCTATGATATATAAAATATTTCTATCCATGACATGGTCAATGATCAATTGGAATTGAGTCATGGGAAAAGAAACAAGGGAATATCATGAATGAGAATTTCTTGGTTCTGAAGTGGGAGAAAAAATCAATACCACTTAAGGAACATTGAAACTCACCAATGACAATAGTCACCAGATCATTAGGGGACACAACATGTAAGAGTACAGGGGTTATACCACTGGTTCTTCTATAGATGGAAGGTGTGGAAGTGGCCTCCAGCTTGGTGTGTAATCAGAAACCCTCAGAAACTTTTTCCACTATCATGGGAGATACTGAGCAGTAGGAGATCCTAGTGACAGATGAAGGCCTTTACATAGAGGGATAACAGCAGGAGGTAGGGTGGGATGAAAACCTGGAACTAGATCTAACTTTTGAGGATAGAACAATGTTGGTATTAGGGAAGCATTATAAAAATGGTGGTCTCTAGTGGTGACTAATATTGGTTTATAGAACGTAGATGGTACAAAGGACATGGATAATACTAGGGACCCATTTATGCATTATGATGATGGGATGGTGGATACAACCTTAACTATTTAATCTTATAAAGAGTATGTAGAAAGGATGAACAGAGGTCCAATACAGAGGACACAAGCTTGGAACAAAGTAGACGGATTGATAAAAAATTTATAATTCAGAAAAGTTTATTAAATGACAATAATTTAATGGTTTAGGAGTTTCAAAAAACAAAGGAAAACTAGCTTACCATTTCGATTATATTTTCAACATTTTCCAAATAAAGAGGTAACAAATTTTTCATGGAAACTATATAGGGAGGCCCCATCTAATATGTATATGTAAACATTTATGGGGTTTTTAATGTGGTAATATGTTTAATTTTTCTAGTTTTACTTGATGGTTTCTCAATTTTTCAAAAAATATATTTTAATAAAAAAAATTAACTTAGTTGTATTATTAATGAATGTAGCATGCATGAGAATGTATGGAATACCCTCTCCATGAATGGTTCATTTCATTTCCTATCTCCAGATTTTATGGGTTATTATATATATATATAATATATATGATATTTGAATCGTGTTTTATATCATGTAGATGATTAAATCATGATCTATGTTATAGGATCAATAAATAATGAGTCAAAATATACTCAGGAAACTTGGAAATTCACACTCGAAATAGTGAAAATTATGAAAACAAATTTACAAATGGGCTAATATGTTATATGAGAATATAATACATGACATCCTAAATATGTATAATTTTTTCTTAATAATTAAGAACATTATTTAATAAATTATACAATATATTATAGTACATTCTACAGGATGACAAGTGTGATATAAGGGATCTTTATCTCACTTTTATTTATATAGGAAAGATGCCTTATACACAACATTTTTATTTTATATGGTGTTTATGTTTACCATTGACATATTATATCATGCATAAAATTATTTTATGATATTATAAGATTAATTTAATGTCACCCCTTCATTGTTGTTATGTTTAATTGGTTTCTATGTGGTATGGGACACTTTGTACTATTTGATGATTATTTTTCCACAAGATATATTTTAATGATATTTCAATGGTACTTCCATTCATCAAAATCAAAAACCCTTTGTGTTCCTTATCCAATAATGGGTAATTGTTGATAAATCCATATTCTTTTTTCAATATGGATATTTCATAAAAAATATTGATTTTTAATTGATTTGATTGCCAGATATGAGGAATTCATTGGACTAGTAGTGAAAGGTGGCACACGAACATTATATGAACCATTAATGCATCGACTGGTTATCATGAGACTAATACGATGGTTAAATTAAAAAAAATTATAACTATATATTTAAACAATATTTTGAAATGTCATTATGGTATATGTTCTCTAGTGCCACATACATGAAGTCCAATAACTAAGCATAACCTTTATAGATATTTTAATTACAATTGTAATTATCCCTTATATTTTTCCATTGAAATATCTATGGATGCATTTAATTCTCAGTTTTTTTATAAAATATTATGTGTTTAGGTTATATTATATATAATATCTACTATTTAAATTTAAGGTTTTCATAGCTATTTACCTTTCTATGTTGATTTATTTTCATTAATTCATTAATTATTATACTTTAACTTACCTTAGTGAGTATTTGAGCTCACAATTTTATTTGTTCTATTTTAACCTGGTTATAAAGAGGATATTTTTGTATGATTTCAAGGATTCATATTATTTTCCTATGATATATTTTATTTTTACCAATTTAATAAGGTAATCATTTTTATCTGGTTTATGAACACTACTAAAATTTCCAGTCCGTTGGGATTTAATTCCTCGTAATCATGCCAATGTAAAAAAATAATGCACCAGCTTGGGGCTTTTGGGGTTAAGGTGTTACAACATGACCCACCCTAAAATTAACCATTAACAATAAAATCAATAATAACATATGATAAGTATCAAGGACCTCATAACATAAAATTTATGCTTCTTAATTTCAATTCTAATGGTCAATAGCTCTATCAAGGCCTATGAAAGTTCAATGAAACTCGTTCTAACCATTTGGTCTATATTCTCATATCACATGAATAAAATAACAAATAATAAAAAATTTCAATAAATAATTAAATGTAAACAAACATTGAATTACCGAAAAAACTCGCCATATCTATGTACCATAGCAGAATTCATGATAAAAACCGACAGATGGTCTACTATAGAACCTTAAAAGCATCCCAGGACCAACCATTAAGTATCAGAACCATTACAACTATTATATTAATTTAAAACCCCTTACATAAATCTATGATGTGATGTACCTTTTACATTTCGATGTATGAAGGAAGATGGTCTTCATTATGAGATGTTACCTTGCATCATGTGTACTCGTTTGAAAGGAATTAGGTTATTTTACTGTTCTTTACTGTGATCTCCATTTTCCAGCAAAACCAAACTATATGAAATTAGCATCATTGAGGAATGAGAATGAATAGAACGTATAAGATAGGATTGAACCTCAATCTACTATGAAACTAATTAAAACCACAAAAATCACGTGGAATGAAAGGAATATGAAAAGGAGTCATATGTATAAAAATAAAATGGGAAACAAGTGAGATTACCCTCTTAATATAAAAGAGAATATAATTCTTCACAAAAAATCCCTCCAATGAGTTGGTGGATTACATCATAATTGGATGCAGTACCACCCCTGCCAATTCCAAGCTATGTTTAACCCCTAGGACTCCACTTAATTATTTTTATTTTCCCAAATTATATCAAGCATTCATTCAAACACTAGTATTTTTATAATGAATACTAGTTCTTAAAATAACAGATCTAATAATCTCATATATTTTAGTAACTTTTAATTTCAAAATATTCTATTTTAAATGGGGTATTAAATATTTAATTCTTAGATATATTATATTATTTGTTAATAAATATTTAATTTTATAAGGTAAAAATCTATCGATTTATATTCAATTAAAATATCAGGAAAATTGATTATTTTGGTGTAATAATAGTTAATTTATATATGATTGAATTTAATTTTTTGAGTTTCCTGTAGAAATGTTTTTTCTATCCACTTCTATTATAATCTTTAATAAATTAATCAGTGAATATTGGATGAGTTTCATTCTATATTTTCTGATAATTGTTGTTTCATGTTTAGTGTAGAATAATGGTTAGGAAAATTCTGTATGGTTTGATCCATGAAAATATGGGGTCGTTGTAATTTTTCTTTGGTTTCATGCTTCCAATTTCATTCATTTATATTATTAACTATTATTCCAATCACCAATGTAAGTGTCACGATTTTGATAAAGGGGAATAATTAAACTCAATTAGGGTATTCAAGGGAGCATAGTCATTTTATGTGGGTTATAAGGAAACACAGAATCATTCAAAATGAGTGGTTTGACATTGTGGTGTGTCATTTCTACATGGTGAGTTAAAAAATATCATATATTCCCTTATATGATTTTTTTTATTATTTTAGATAAAATTGTTATTTTAGTGGTTGATTTATATAGTGTGGTTTTCATCATTATAGAGAATGGGCCATCCCACATCTCTTTCTTATTTATTGTTCATCTTTTTAGTATATTGTGGTTCATTCCAACATAACATGGGGTCCTTCCAATTCATCATGAGGTCATTCTAATTCTACATGGGTGTTATGCACCAAATTTTCTTCCATCGTCTTCTCTTCTCATCTTTATTTTTGTGTAGTAGCATCAAAAGTGAGTCATAATTCCTTCTATAATGATTTAAAATTTTATTGTTTTTGAAATTATTATTATTAAAAAGCTGATTATTATGATTTGTTATGATGTTGGAGAATTTTAGATATATATTTGATGATATTTTGATGATAGTTTAATGAATTTCATGTGAATGGACTTTCATAAGTTGATGTTTCATAGATGATAAATGTTATGGTAGTAGTGTTATTTTTTTCTGATATTTTATAATAGTAGATGATGAGAAGATTATTTTTTGTATATTTTAAAGTATTCATATTGTGACACCGCAACCTTCTACGGTACGCTTCACTTTGAATAATGCAATAATGTGTGTTATACGCAACATCGAGTTCAAAGACACCACAACCAATCAAACTAGCCGTTATGAATAGTAATACCCACTTTTTTAAGTATAAAAATTTATATTTTTTCAAAATTTACTTCATTTTTGGATTCATAATATTGAAATTATCCTAGGGTAATTTTTTTGTATTTTTCTGAAAAACTTAATTTTTTGATGAATAGTGAAACCACTAAGTGCTAGTTAAAAAACTGAATTTTTCATAAAACTGAATTTTACCTCTTTTCTGAGTGGAATTTAAAAAATCCTAGAGACACGGTTAATATCAAGGAGTAAAATGTGGTTCAATGAGATGAAAATAATTTTTTCTGAATAGTACCTTTTTACTTTTATTCACCACGGTTAAAAGTAAATAGGGTAATTAAGGGTAAAAATGATATTAATATTACCCTAACAGATGTCCCAATTCTATTGGAAAAGTGTATATCGACCAAAAACAACATTAGGAATATAATATTATCATTTAGGTCTACTTGGATTTGATTAGAAATTTTTTATTATTTTTTTAAAAGAAGAGTTAAAAGAGTTAAAATCAACATTGTTTTACTAAAACATTTTTAATATAGTGTTACACATAAGATAAATTCGATTATAAATATTCATCAGAAATATAAAAAGATTTCCTACATAATTATATTTTATTTATAATTTTTAGACATTAAATAATTTAATTTATTTATGACACAATGATGATGCAGTAATTACCATAATAGTGAAAAATTAATATAATTGATATTATAAATACCAAAGTAAATATAATTTGAGAGTTTTTTTTATTAAACTAATTTTCTAGGTCTATATTACATGTTAGGGATGATTTAATTATGTTTTTTCAAAGTAATAATTCTGTTATAATTTTTACAAAAATCAATTTTCCAAATAGTGTCAAAATTGACAAAAAAGGGTTTTTAAAACATGTAGTATATTATTAATTGATATTCAATTTCTAAAAATATAAGGTTCGTCCAAGAGACTTATATCATGATATTTATATCATTAATGGACCACATGGGGGTATCATGGAGGTATATAGTATGTATATTAAGTATATAATATAAAAATACAAAGTGAGATGGTAAGTGTCAAACTAATTAACTAAGAGTTAAAACTAAAAGATAAGGTCAATATAATGACCCAAACCTATATAAATTCTATTTTTTGAGTGTTTTTCAACCCATACCTACCTTAACCTTTAAATAATCCACTTTGGAGCCATCAGAAAACGAATATGAATTTATTATAAAATAATATTTCTACCTTTTCCAAAGGTGCCTCTCCTCCCCCTTATAAAAGGACACCAATTCTATCCAATTATTCACACCATCAAAGCCTTTTGTATCTACCAACCCCTACCCAAATACTCTCTAATATTCACCCACTTCATCCTAGAGGCCTTCCATTAGTCAGAAAGCCAACCTATGGAGCTCTTTTGATCAAATCAAAAGGAAGAACCCGAAGAAGGGGTAATGATTTCACCACCTTTTTTCAAGTTCCTTTCTTCTTCCACTTCTTCTTTCTTTGTTATTACCATTATAAAATAATAAATCCAGTAGATTATATATTTTTTGATGTTATTATAAACATGGTAAAACTATATTTCATTATTCTATCCATCCTTTGAATGACATGCCACCATACGTGCGTACGTACGGCTTACTGTCTCCACGTCATGGTGCAATTGTTATTCAAAAAATTATTATTTGGATGGGTATAATAATGATGTGTAATTCAAGTAAATAATAAATATAACATGATAATAATTCTGTATATATGATATACCATCCTATAAAAAATTATTTTAATATCAAAAGAATGATATTGTCGCTCTTGCATACATACGGACTACCGTCTCCACGAACGCGATGAGATTCATTCTCCATTGTATCCATCCAAGTCTAATTCTCATTTGAAGATTAATAATAATTTTAAGGACATAATATCATTCTGGATATGAATAAGATACAACCAATCTATAACAAAAATTTCTTACATAACAAAACATATAAAAGAAAATGAGTAAGTAAACACCTGAAACGATAATAATATTAAGATATTATTAACAAAGCAATGTTAAAAGATCATATATGATATCATAATTATGTATATGGTTCTTGTATAATTTAATAACAATTTTTAACTATTATACTGGAGGTTAACATACCATCTAATAAGGAAAAGTACAAGTTAAGGGTTTATTTTGGAATCTCTTCATTATCTGAGGTTGTTTATACGTAATAATCTACTGGGATATCTTTATCATCCACAACAATGTTTCATAAAAATGTATTTCAAAACATTATTACTATTTTACAGAATATGGTTTATAGTCATTTATACCCTTGTATTAATTTTTATAAGATGTTTATAAAGGAATATTTCTGTCGTTTTCCAAACAAGGTTCTTTTTAACCTTTTTGAAAAAATTAAGGTAAGAATGTTTTGTTAACTTATACGGAGGGTGCAGCTATTTTCTACCTTTATAAAATATTTTAATCTTCCCTTACATGATTATAAGAAATTTTTCAATGTAAATGTTTTATTTTATAATTATGTGACTTTTAAATGATTTAAAAAAACGGGATATTTCTCTCAAATAGTTTTGATTTCATCTATGTCAACATCCTTTGATGGATTTTATACTTATTTGAAGTTGATTTATAATGATACAAACCTTCAATATTGTATTGCAGGTTTTGTGATTTTTATGAATGTGGATGTGTTATTTTTATACCATTCATGGTTTATGGATAAAGTATTGACATTTCGTATGCAAGTTTTAATATGAATATTTACGTTATTTTTAAACCTGTTTATATGAGGAATGCATTGGACTTAATATGTGACGGGTGGAGCCTGCTATAGCTCCTCGATGAATCAGTAGGTCTCATGAGACAAACTAGTTTTTTGGCACATGGCCTTGAAAAAATCTTATTTGTAGTCTTGGAACGAGGCCTTGGCTATGTGGTTATGATAGCCTGGCATTATGCATTCCATCATTATGAAAGTCGTTATTAATATTTCATGTGATTATTCGATTAGTAGAATATCCATGTGAATAAGTAAATGGAATTATTCCATATTATTTCTACCATATTATGTGGAAATTCAAGTTTAAAAGGCTTTTTTTAGTTATACATTTCCTTAAATGTTTATTACTATTTAAGAAAGTTTCCACTATATTGTTATCCTTACTGGGCGTTTGAGCTCACCCCATTCCATGTTTTATTTTTCCCAGGATGTGAAGAAATATTTTATGAATGACCTACATGGATAGTATGAGTGGATAATAGTGTGGACTATGGAGATTATATTGTTTTAGTTTTCATTTTATGATGCAATGTAACCTTTATGAATGTATCTAGTTAGTCCAAGGCTACTAAATGAATCGGTCTTTCAAGACTTAATCTTTCTTGTTATCATGCCAATGTTATGTAATAATGCACCGACATTGGGTAACTGGGGTTGGGTAGTTAATGTTGGTATCAGAAGAAGTTTAGTATAAACCTTGGAAGATAGATTTAGATAAACTCTGATTAGAGCACATAGACCTAAGATGGTCTTTGAAGATTAGTATAGAATAACTTCCTAGAATTTTGGTATTGTAGAGATTTTGTAAGTTTTCCGAGCAATACATCCCTGTCTGGATAAGATTAGTTAGAGGCGGCTCTGGCACAGATGTACCTAGGGGTAAAACCTGAAAGCACCTCTTTGAGCTGGAGTTGAATGAGAACTGGTGCACGACAACGGGTCTTGCTGCACTCTTTGTTATGACACTCTCGGGGGATATTCTTAGGATAACGCTTAATTTCATTCAAATCATTATAAAGGGTTTATGAGTATATACTTCCTCAAAGAAATTTTTTTTATGATTATGGATTAAATCCATAAATAGTTCAGTTTATGTTAAGTGTTTTATAAGTATGAAATTATGTATTTTGATTCATAAACTGATCTAGTTTATGCCATTGTTTAGAAATGGCAGCTAGTGGATGAAATGGAAACCGTATCAATGCACGAACTCCATGTAGGGATTTCCCTCCTGATCAAGATAATTATAGTGGACCTGGTGACGCAACCAGTGCCGATCAGCTAATCACCATACTCAGACAACTCACTCAGGTTATGAATAATAAACTTACCCTTATGGAGCACCCTGATCTGCAGCATGGAGGATCAATGTTAGATCACTTCATGAGGAAAAAACCACCAACTTTCAATGGGAGAAATATCCCTTTGTAGTTGAGCAATGGATAAAATCCCTAGAGAAAATATTTCAGGATTTGGGAGTAGTGAAAGGGAAAAAGTTATCATGGCAGTTTACCGCCCCACTGGAGATGCTGATCAATGGTGGTCATTGATTCAAAACATGAAGGAAGATGATGAATTATCAAATATGGAATGGAGGGAGTTAAAATATCTGTTTTTAGCAAAATACTTTCCTCGTGACAATCGAGTAGATATGGAAAGGAAATTTCTGAGTCTGAGACAAAAGGAGGATGAGAATGTCTCAAATCATGAGGCTAACTAAAAAAAGTTAGCAAGTTCTGTTGGAGATTATATACATAACCAAAGAAGTATGATTGATAGTTTCTTTGATGGGTTAAAACCATTTATCCATTGATCATTAGTCTCACAATCCTTCTCTTCATATGAAGACATTGTCTCATGTGCTATCAAGACAGAGAAAGAATTCTCTAAGTCATATGACTTTAAAACAAAGCAAGAGAAGAAGAGATATACGGATCAATCTGAGAATGGAAATAAATGGAATAAGAGAAAAGTTGAATATCCTTCCTACAGTAAATGTGGGAAGAAAAACCCCAATACATTCTTAAAAGGAATGGGAGTCTGTTACAAGTGTGGTGAAAAAGGCCACCAAGCTCGTGATTCCAAAGGGAAGAAAGAAGCTACCAATGTTTAGTGCTACAATTGTAGGGAGATGGGACATTATGAAAATGAATGTCCTAAGCATCTGGGGAACATACCTCAGAAAAGGCCACGGGGTCAAGGCCATGATTATGCTATCACTACTACTGAGTTAGATGCTCCAAAAGACGTGGTGGACAGTAATTTAATGGTTTCCTCAAGTGTAAAAAATGCATTATTTGATTCTGGATCATCGCATTGTTTCATATCCTCCCAGTTTGTTAATAAAATTAGATGTTTACAATTGGATTTAACACGAGAGTTGTCAGTAAAAACTCCTATGGAAAGTATCATTGCAAAAAAGTTTTATGAATCAGTCCCCATTAGAGCACATAAATGTTCTTTATCTTCTGATGTCATCGTCATATCTATGATTGTCTTTGATATAATCCTCAGTATGGATTGGATTTCAGACCATGGTGTGATGATTTATTGTAAGAAGAATGAGGTTATGATTTTTGATGATGATGATAAGGAACACCTTATCTTTAGAGCATAATCATCACCACCTAATTCATATCTAGATCTACCCCCAGTAGCTCAACTATATTCAATTATTGGGGAGAAAGAGAATGAAATGACTATGGGTGAGGAAAGGAGTGTTAAAATTGAGGATTTACCTATTTTGAATGAATATATAGATGTGTTTCCAGAATATTTACCTGGACATCCTCCAGAATGAGAAGTTGAGTTTTCCATTGATTTAATTCCTGGGTCAAGGCCAATATCGAAGACCCCTTATAGATTGGACACTATATAATTAGTTGAACTAAAGAAACAACTAGAGGAATTGAGTAACAAGGGATTTCTTTTCCCTAGTGTTTCTCCATGGGGATCCCCTGTTATTTTTGTTAAAACGAATGATGGATCTATGAGGTTATGTAATTAATATAGGGATATCAATGCTATAACAATAAAGAACATGTATCCTCTACCTCGCATTGATGATGTATTTGACCAACTACATGGAGCTCTATAATTTTCAATGATTGAACTTCGATCTAGATACCATCAGTTTTTTGTAAAGAAGGAAGACATTCTGAAGACAGTATTTTGAACCAGGTATGAGAATTACGAGTTTATAGTAATGACTTTTGGATTGACTAATGCACCCTCTGTATTCTTGTATCAGATGAATAGAGTTTTCATGTAATATCTTGATGAATTTGTGGTGGTATTTATTGATGATATCTTTGTGTACTCCAAATTCTTAGAAGATCATGAAAACCACTTGTGCATTATCCTGAAGATGCTGAGAAGACATGAATTATATGGGAAGTTTATAAATTGTGAATTATGTCTTCAGGAGATTTCTTTTCTTGTCCATATTGTCTCAAAAGATGGAATCTCTATTGATCCTTCTAAGACCAAGGCAATCCAAGAATAGCCAGCACCAATGAGTATAACTGAGGTATACAGTTTTATTGGTTTGGCAGTTTATTATCGACGTTTCGTCCAGAATTTTTCCAGATTGGCTAACCCATTAACGAAGCTCACACGTAAAGGGGTTAAATTTGTTTCGAAAAAAGAATGTGGAGAATGTTTCGAAGAACTAAAGAGAAGATTAGTCAATTCTCTTATATTAACTCTACCATCGGGGAATGATGGGTTCATTATTAATAGTGATGCATCGAAGAAAGGACTTGGTTGTGTCTTTATGCAGACTGATAGGGTTATTTCCTATGCATCATGATAGTTTAAAATTCATGAAAAAAACTATCTTACTCATGATATTTAGTTAGAAGCTGTGATACTTTCTTTGATGATATATAGGCACTACCTCTATGGTGAAAAATGTGAAATTTATACTCATCAGAAGAGTTTGAAGTATATTTTCTCACAAAAAGAACTCAACATTAGGAAAAAAACAGATGGATTTAATTACTCAAGGATTATGATTGTACAATACACTACCACCGAGGGAATGCAAACAAGGTGGCAGATGCTTTGAGCAGAAAAGATCATGGAGTTTTGAAAAATATTAGAATTGAAAGGGATCCAATATTCATGGATCTAGTGAAGATGGTGACGGGAATAACCAGTGAAGGTGAAACATCAATTATTTTTCAAATTGTTGCCAAACCATCTTTACTATAAAGGATTAAGAGTTCTCAGACCGATGATGAAGAATTTCAAAAGATGATTAAAGCTGTCAATGATGGGAAATTGAGAGACATTGTGTATCAAGAAGGAATTTTGAAATTTGGGAAGAGGCTTTGGGTTCCTGATATACCTGATCTAAAAAGGGAATTGCTGGATGATGCTCATAGTTCCAACTTGTCTATACACCCTGGGAGCACCAAATTGTATAGATACTTGAAGGAACATTTTTAGTGCGACAACATGAAGAGGGAGATTGTTGATTTTGGGTCAAGATTTAATGTTTTTCAACAAGTGAAAGCTAGAAGGCAACAACCTGGTGGAGTATTGAAAACTCTTCCCACACCTGAGTGGAAATGGGATAATATCATGATGGACTTTGTCACGGGACTACCAATGACTCCTAGAAGGAACGATGCAATATGGGTTATTATTGAACGTCTTACCAAGTCAGCACATTTTCTTGATATAAGAGAAGATCTACCACTAGGACATCTAGCAAGACTATATATTGATGAAGTTATGAGACTTCATGGATTACCCCTATCGATTTTTTCTGATCATGATCCCCGTTTTACATCAGGATTCTGGAAATGTCTTCAGAAAGCCTTGGATACTGAACTTCATTTGAGCACTGCCTACCACCCTCAAACATATTGACAATCAGAACGAACTATTCAAACCGTAGAAGACATGTTGAGATCCTTCTCACTTGACTTTCAGGGTATGTGGGATCAATATTTACCTCTGGTTGAATTTTTCTATAATTATAGCTTCCATTCGAGTATTCAGATGGAACCATATTAAGCGTTACACGGAAAGAGATGTTGCACACCAGCCTTTCGGGATGACGTTGATGAAAGAAAACTTGTAGGCCCATAACTGGTGGAGGAAACGATGGAAAAGGTGAAGGTAATCTAAAACCATATCAATGAAACTCAAAGTAAGAAGAAGAGCTATGCCGATAATCGATGGAAGGATTTGGAATTTCAAGTCGGTGATCATGTTTTCATGAAGGTATATCCATGGAAGAGAGTCATATGTTTTGGTAAGAAAGGTAAATTGAGTTCCAGGTACATCAGAAATTTCAAAATTCTAGAACGAATTGGGGCAGTTGCTTACCAATTGGTAATGCTGCCAAGTCTCTCCAAAGTTCAGGATGTGTTCCACATATCTCTATTGAGGAAATACATGCCTGACCCAACACATGTACTCACCTATGAGAAATTAGAACTGGAACCAGATCTATCTTATTGCGAAGATCCCATCAAGATTCTTCATATAAGAGAACAAGTACAGAGAAACCGGATGACTCGTCTGGTAAAAGTTTTGTGGAGAAACCATAAAATGGAAGATGCAACGTGGGAACCTGAGGAACATATGATGAAGAACCACTCGAGTCTTTTCATGTGGTAGTATTCTAGAAAATTCAAGGACGAAATTATTTGAAGGAGGGGAGAATGTAACACCCCAACCTTGTACGATACGCTTCACTTTGAAAAATGCAATAGCGTGTGTTGTACGCAACATCGAGTTCTAACACACCATAACCAATCAAACTAGCCATAATGAATATTAATACCCACTTTTTGAAATTTATGAATTTTAATTTTTCAAAATGGACATCGTTTTTGGATTCGGAATATAGAAATTAGCCTAGAGTTAATTTTTGATATTTTTCTGAAAAACTATATTTTTTGATGAATAGTGAAACCACTAAGTGTTAGTTAAAAAACAGAATTTTTCATAATACATAATTTTACCGCTTCTGTGAGTGTAAGTTTCAAAATCTGAGAGACACAGTTAATATCAAGGAGTAAAATGTGGTTCAATGAGATGAAAATGATTTTTGGTGAATAGTAACTTTTTAATTTTATTCACCACGGTTAAAAGTTAATAGGGTAATTAAGGGTAAAAAAGAAATTAATATTATCCTAACACATGTCCTAATTCTATTGGACAAGTGTATATCGACCAAAAACAACCTTATAAATAAAATATTATCATTTAGGTCCACATGGATTAGATTAAGACATTTATTATTATTTAATTCATAGAGGAGTTAAAAGAGTTAAAATCAAAGTTTGTTTACTAAAACATTTTTAATATAGAGGTACACATAAGATAAATTCGATTATAAATATTATTTAGAAAGATAAATATATTTCCTACATAATGATATTTTATTTATAATTTTTAGACATTAAATAATTTAATTTATTGATGACACAAAGATGATGCAGTAATTACCATAATAGTGAAAAATTAAAATAATTGATATTATAAATACAAAAATAAATATAATTTGTAACTTTTTATGAATTACACTAATTTTATTGGTTAATATGACATGTTAGGAATTATTTAGTTAACTTTTTTCTAAGTAATAATTCTGTTATGATTTTCACAAAAATCAATTTTCCAAATAGTGTCAAAATTGACATAAAAGAGTTTTTAAAACAAATATTATATTATTAATTTATATTCAGTTCCTAAAAATATAAGGTTCGGACAAGAGACTTATATCATGATAGGTGTATCATTAATGGACCTCTTATGGGTCTCTTGGAGGAATATAGTATGTTTATTAACTATATAATATAAAAATACAAAGTGACATGATAAGTGTCAAACTAATTAACTAAGAGTTAAAACTAAAAGA
Source organism: Viscum album (assembly GCA_963277665.1). NCBI lineage: Eukaryota > Viridiplantae > Streptophyta > Magnoliopsida > Santalales > Viscaceae > Viscum > Viscum album. The sequence continues at coordinate 2,016,408,894 of OY728131.1, read as the reverse complement.
TAAGGTTAATATAATGACCCAAACCTATCTAACTTCTATTGGTTGAGTGGTTTTCTACCCCTCCCCACATTAACTTTTAAATAATCCACTTTGGAGACATTATAAACAGAATATGAATTTATTATAAAATAATATTTCTTGCTTTTCCAAAGGCGCCCCTCCTCCCCCTTATAAAAGGACACCACTTCTAACCAATTATTAACACCTTCAAGCTTTTTGGATCGGCCAAACCCTGACCAAATACTCTCTAAACGTCCCTAAATTCATACTAGAGGCCTCACTTTAGTCATAAATCCAACCTATGGAGCCCTTTTGATCAAATCAAAAGGAAGAACCCGAAGAAGAGGTAATGATTTCACCACCCTTTTTCAAGTTCCATTCTTCTTCCACTTCTTATTTCTTTGTTATTACCATTATAAAATAATAACCCCAGTATATTATATATACATTGATGTTATTATATACATGGTACAACCATATTTCAGTATTCTATCCATCCTTTGAATGACATGTCACCATAGGTGCGTACGTACGGCTTACCGTCTCCACGTCATTGTGTAATTGTTATTCAAGACATTATTATTTGGATGGGTATAATAATGATGTTTAATTCAGGTAAATAATAAATATAAAATAAAAATTATTCTGTATGAATGATATATCTTCCAATTAAATATTATTTTAATATAAAAAGAATGATTTTGTCGCTCATGCGTACGTATGGACAACCCTCTCCACGAACGCGATGAGATTCATCCTCCATCGTTTCCATCCAAGTCTAATTCTCATTTTATGATTAATAATAATTTGTAAGGACTTAATATCATTATGGATATGAATAAGATACTACCTATCCATAACAATCATGTCTTACATAACAAATCATATAAATGAAAATGAGTGAGTTAACACCCGAAACGACAATATATTAAGATATTATTAACAAAGCAATGCTAAAAGATAATATATGATATCATAATTATGTATATGGTTCTTGTATAATTTAATAACAATGTTTTAACTATTATACGGGATGTTAACATACCATCGACTAAAGAAAAGTACAAGGTAAGGGTTTATTTCACATTCTCTTCATTATTCGAGGTTGTTTATACGTAATAATATACTGGGATTTCTTTATCATCCACATCCATGTTTTTTAAAAATGTATTTCAAAACATTCTTACTATTTTACAGAATATGGGGTAAAGTAATTTATACCCTTGTTTGAATTTTTATAAGAATTTTATAAAGGAATCTTTCTGTCATTTTCCAAAAAAGGTTCTTTTTATCCTTTTCGAAAAAATTAAGGTAAGACAGTTTTTTTTAACTTATACGGCGGGTGCTGCTATTTTTCGCCGTTATAAAACCTTTGAAGAATCCCTTACAATATTATAAGAAAATTTTCAAAGTAAATGTTTTATTTTATAATTATGTGACTTTTAAATGATTTGAAAAAAGGGATATTTCCCTCAAATAGTTTTGATTTTATCTATGTCAACATCCTTTGATTGATTTTAAGCTTATTTGAAGTTGATTTATTGTGATACAAAACTTCCATATTGTATTAAAGGTTTTGTGATTTTTTTGAATGTGGATGTGTTATTTTTATACCATTCCTAGTTTATGGAGAATGTATTGGAATTTCTTCTGCTAGTTTTAATATGAATGTTTATGTTATGTTTAATCCTGTTCATATGAGGAATGCATTGGACTTAATATGTGACCGGTGGAGCCCTCTATAGCTCCTCGATGAATCGGTAGATCTCATGAGACAAAATAGTTTCTTGGCACAAGGCCTTGATAAAATCTTATTTGTAGTCTTGGCATGAGGCCTTGGCTTTGTGGTTATGATAGTCTGGAATTATGTGTTCCATATTTATGAATGTTGTTATTGATATTGTATGTGATTATTAGATTAGTATAATATCCATGTTAATAAGTAAATGGAATTATTTCATTTTATTTCTGCCATATTATGTTAAAGTTCATGTTTAAAAGGATTTTTTTTATTTATACATTTCCCTAAATATTTATTCCTATTTATGAAAGTTACCGCTGTATTGTTATCCATACTAGGCGTTTGAGCTCACCCCTTTCCATGTTTTATTTTTCCCAGTATGTGAAGAAGTATTTTATGAATGACCTGCAGGGATTGTATGAGGGGATAAGAGTGTGGAAAATGGAGAATATATTGTTGTAGATTTCTTTTTATGATGTAATGTAACCTTTATGAATGTATCTAGTTATTCCAAGGCTACTAAACCAATCGATCTTTCGAGAATTGATCTTTCTTGTGATCATGCCAATGTTATGTAATAATGCACCGACTCTAGGTAACTGGGGTCCGGGCGTTACAAATATAGGTGTTTTCCATATTTTACCCAGCATGGTTAGTCAAATATACTATTTTATAATGTATTATAGAGTTTAAAAGACTGATAATGGTATATATGTGAATAAAATGTAACATTTATTATTATTATATGAATAATATATTACTATTACCTCTTAATATGATAATGGTCCATGTTATAAAACATTAGGATAGTATATCTAGCTTAAATGAATATAATATAGTGATATAGAGTATAAATAATTTCAATTAATTATTTATTATCACATAGTATATAGATATTGAATCTAATTTTGCTATCTTGTAGGTTAACTTATCCCCATTATCAATTTATTTCATGATCTTAAATGGATGAACCAATTTCTATACCTGATTCTACAAGACACATACCATTGAAAAAAAAGCCGTCATGCCTTAAACTGTTACTAAAAATGAAATTACAACATGACCTTTCTAAATAAGAGTTTTATGAGAATACATAATAATTTTCAAGTAGGGTTTCATTCTTGAATTAAATCACCATAATAATGTTAACACAAAAAAAATTATCTTAATAATAAAATATTTTTTTTCTAAAAAGGGAGATAATTTCGATACCAATCTCGAAGTGTTTATTGAATATAATATTATATGATGAGTGTGGGGTTTAAAATCCATGTTATGTTTCTATTTATTTTCCTTCTTATTTTTATTCATTATTTTATTCCATGGATTACTGGGGAATTTTTCAAGAAAAATAGATATTTTTAAGGTGGGAAGATTGGGAACATGGTTGGCGCATGATTGTGGCACCATCTTGTTCACCGAATCATCCACACATGCATTTTCCCTCCACATGAAACCATGTCATACATTATTCATCATGGATAGAGGTTATTCATGAGTTGGTTAACGATTAGAAAATAGTGAAACTAGATATTGTGTCCTACTAGATCCTACCAGAATTTTGTATTCCAACTTTTCCCCTCCCTTATTTAATGAACCTAACCCCAACATCTCACCTTGTTTACCAACTCTACCCTATTCACACCTATGTATCCACCCACACTCCAATTTGGATCCACTTTTGGTTGATTTTGTCTTTAATCATTCAAGAGATCTTCATGTAGGTTCCTCCTCTCCTTATCCCTTGTCCTATTCTGGTATCTTCTCCCTTCCAATTTTCATTATCTAATTTAAATCTATTATGTTGACTATTCGGTGTTTGATCACATTTATTTAGGTTGGATATTTCTAAAACCCCAATAACTCATAGTAATGTATATCTTTAATGTAATTTAATAGATTATATTCCACAGAACACCGACATGGATTGTGATATACACATGATTGGGTTTCTGTGAAACAACACATTAGTATTTTAATTATTTAAATGATATATTTATTTATAAATATAATACTTTAAAATTAATAGTAAAAAAAATTTAAATGTTATTTATTATATATTTACAAAAATAAAACATAGTTTTAATGAAATGTATATTTTTTGTTAAAATATTTATATATTTAAAAAACTATTTTATAAAAAGAACTACTTTTTATGTGCTACTGTGCATAATAATAAAATTTATTTTAAAGAGTCCTAAAACATTAATTTCATAAGATATAATTTATTTTTTAAAACGTAATATCAAAATTAGCTGATGGTAAATTTTCAGTATTATTCTGAAAACATTCAATTTTTTGATGAATAGTGAAAAATACTGCATAAAACATAAAAACCGCCTTTTTTATTTAAATAATTATTTTTAATTAAAATTTATCTTAAAATCAAAATATATACCTCATTAATATATAAGACTAATGTAATTCATTTGATTCATTTTATAATAAGATAAGATATATAATTTTTTGGACCTTAAACGCGTTTAACCCTCCATCTAGGCATATTTTCAACTTTGCATAAAACATAATTTCACTGCTTTTTTAAATTGAATTTTTAAAATCAGATACACATGGTTTTCACTATTATGTAAAATTTTGTTCAATAGGTTGAAAATATATTTTTTGGAATAGTATGTTTTTAATTTTATTAAACATTGTTAAAATTAAATAAGATAATTAAAGGTTAAAATAATACAACAATAATATAAAATTACTCCAAAACATGTCCTAATTCTATTGGATATGTTTTTTTGGACCAAAATCATCCTTAGGACAGAAAGATTATCCTTTTGGATCCATTTGGGTTCTATTATGATATTTATTATATTTTCTTTTAAAAAATATAAAAAAGTGTTAAATTAAACTTTTAATAACTAAGTGATTATAAATATAGTGTTATACATTAGATATATTTGACTTTAAATATTAATTGTAAATATAAAAAATTTTCTTACATTATGGTATTTTATTTATAATTTTCAGACATTATATAATAAAATGTACTTATGACACAATGATGATGACATAATTACCTTATTAATGAATGATTAATATAATTTATATTATAAATATTAAAATACATGTAAATTTAAACCTTTTATTCCATCCAATAATTTTATAGTTGAATATGACATGTTATTTTTGATTCAATGTATTTGTTTTTAATGAAACAAGTTGTTATGAATTTAACAAAATCCAAATACAAAATACTGTCGAAATTGAAAAAAAATGAGTTTTTAAAAAAAATACTATTTTTTCAAATAGTATAATAGTCCTAAAAATATAATATTCGTTAAAATTTCATTTATAATGTTAAAAAAATTATTAGTGGAACACTTTATGTTTTCCTATCATTTTATAGTAACTATTTTAACCATGTAGTATAAAAATACAAGAAGACATTGTAAAAAGAAAAACAATTTAACTAAGAGTGAAATCATAATGATAAGGTTTATATGGTAACCTAAACCAGTATAAAACCTATTGGTTGATATAATTTCGTCCATACCCAAAATATAATGTAAAAAATAAATTTGTATCTCTTAGAAACTGATAATCATTTTATAATTAATTAATATTTCGATTTTTTCTTAAAGTGCCCCTCACCTTTCTTATAAAAGGGTACATATCCATCTCTTAAATTCACACTTCCAAAACCATTTGGCTCTGCCAAATCCTTCTAAAAAACCCTCACAACTACCCTCACTTTATCTTATAGACCTCAATTTGATCATAAATCTATCATAAGGATCCCTTTTGTTCAAATCAAAAGAAAGCACCCAAATAAGATGTAATTATATCATCACCTATTTCAAAGTTCATTTCTTCTTCTACTTCAACTTTCTATGTTGATTCAACAATAAAATAATAAATCCAGTAACTTATACATTAGAAGATGTTATTATAAATATGGTATAACCAAATTACATATTATATCATTCATATGAATGACAAAGTTACCATGTGTGCATACTTATGGATTACCGTCTCCACGTCGTGGTGCAATTTGTTATTCAACACAATGTTATTTGGAAGGATATAAGGATAATTATTGTGTGTATAAATAATTAAAATAAAATTATAATGTCTCTATATAATTTATATACCATCCAATTCCACACCATTTTATCAATAAGGAAATGATATTGTCACTCGACTGTACATGTGGCTTATAGTCTCCACAATGCGATGAGATTAATTTCCACATTCACGATAAAAGGATGATAATAAAACTATATATTTTTAATAATTATGTAATATATGAAATAATAATTCTACTGGAATATATATATATATGTGTGTTCACATATATTTTATTCACTTACTTCTATTCAATATGATATGAAAATGGAAACATCGTTCATGAGTACGTACACCCTATCGTTACCATGAATGGTGTATTCCATTTATATATCTATATATTTTATATATTTATATTACGAATATATATATATGACATATAAATAATATTATACATTCTGGAAGTAATTAAATAATTATCTATGTAATATGATCCAGAATAACATGTCAAAACTCGTATGATAATCAAAGGGATATTTTCAGAAATGTTGCATTAACTCTAAGTTTTTATTAAATTTATAATATAACACCATAAAAGAATGATATATGATATAATAAATATTATTATGATTTTGATATATGTCAATAATTTTTTTGAAAACATTATACAAGAGTTTCGTACAAGTACGAATATTATCAGACCTAAGGATAGGGATACGTTTACAATCTTTTTATTTTCTTAAGTTTTTTGTATGTAAGTATCTACTGGGACCTATTTATCACCCACATATTTGTTTCATAAAAATGCATTTAAAAACATTTTTACTATTTTTTGTAATATGGGTTGATGTAATTTATATCCTTTTCTGAAATCTTTTGAAATGTTTTGAAGAGAATCATTCCGTCGTTTTCTTAAACGAGGTACATTATGTCCTTTTGGACAAATTACGAAAAGAATATTTTTTTCCATATACAGCAGGTGTGGCTATGTTATGCCATTATAATAACTTCAAAGAATACCTTACAATAATATAAGAATATTTTTAATATAAATGTTTTCTTTTAAAATTATGCGACTTATTAATGATTTTAAAGTAGAAAGATATATTTCTCTCAAATAGTTTTTGTATTGATTTTATCTAAGTCAAAATCTAATGATAGAATTTTTGTTTAATTGATGTATATTTATTATGATAAAATATTCTATATTGTATTGATAGTTTTGTTATAAGATTCACAATGCATGTTCTTTATTTATATCAATCATGGTTTATGGTTAATATGTTAGTTTACTATGAATGATTTGGTTATATTGATCCCTTTTCATATGAGGATTGCATTGGACGTAGTATGTGATGGGTGGGGCCCAGTATAGCCCCTCGAGGCATCGGTAGGTCTCATGGGGAAAACTATTGTATTGGAACAAGGCATAGGAAAAATATTTGTGAATTTTCATGACATAAGGCATTGAAATAGTAGTTATTATATCCTGTTTTAAGCATTACCTAAATATGAAATTAGATATTACATGGGATTATTTGACTAGTATAATATCCATGTGAATGTTTATAGGGCATTGTTTGATTTATTTTTTCAATATTATGTTCAATATTATGTTTAAATTTGTTTGATTCTATTATACATCTTGCATTAAATATTTATTGCATCCCTCAAATTATTTACCCTTATTGAAAATATATTCTCGCTTCTTTCTTAAGTTTCATTTTATCAGGATGACTAGATGTTTATTATGATTGATATGAGTGGTTTAGCTAGAGGTGTAATGGTGTTATCAAAATATTGTCTATGTCATATTTTATGTCAGAAATATTAATGTAAAGTTCATGTATTTAATATATTTTACAAGACTGATAAAATGATAGGTGATTCAGAACTTGATTCCTTATAATCAAGGAAATGAATTCAAATAAATCAACAAGTCTGTGCTTCTTTGGTCAGGGAATTACTGTTGGGTCGGGGAATTAATGTTGATATCAATGGAAGTTTATCAATAACCTTGGGTACTAGATTTATAAAATCACTAATTAGAGATCATTATACTAAGATAGATTGTGAGGATTATTTTAGAAGAAATTACTAGAATTTAGATAATGTAGATATTATGTGGGATTCCCATGCAGTACATCCATGTATGGGTACTACAAGTGGTCACGGTTCTGGAACAGTAGTACCTAGGAGTGATAACTCTGCCAAGGAATTTTGAGATTGGCTCGGGGTATCCTAGAACCCAACAACTGGCCTTACTATGCACCTTGTTTGTCACTCTTGTGGGATATAATTTGGATAATTCACATTTTATTTACAAACCATTATAAAGGATTTTTGACTAAGTATGTCATCAAATATATCTTTTTTATGATTATAATATAATATATGCATAAATTTTCCAATTTATGTTTTTAGATTCACATGTTTAGAAATTATGAATTAATTAATTTATTATATGCCACTTTATAGAAATGGCACCTAGAATAAGAAATGATAACCTAACCAGTTCAGATGATCAAAATAGTATGAAGGATCATGTCTTTCATGTTCTTAAGAAAGTATTCTGATGGGAAATAGCCTCCCATTTATTCACATCATATGAGGAAATAATATTATGTGTCAATAAGATATGTAATGAATTATCTGAGTCTTATTTTATTGACTGGAAGCATGAGTAGAATAGGATGGAAGAGGTAAAGATAGATAAAGGCAAGAAGGAAAACAATGTCCTTCCTAGATGTGATAACTGTGGAATGAATCACCCTAAGAGTTTCATGAAAGGACTGGGTGATATTCATAAATGTAGAAAAAAGGATCATTTGGAAAAAAACTGCCATGGGAAATAAGAAAAGACTAATATTCAGTGACTCAACTATAGTGAAATGTGGAATTATGAAAATAAATTTCCTATGTTTCATGGAAATATATATCAGAAGAATCTAACAGATCAATGTCAATCCGACGATATTACTATGGTTGATGTGGAATAATTAATGAATTTGGGTTTTTGGATTGATGAATTATGTCATTTCTGTGTTGTATCAATGATGTACTAGTTATATGAATTATGAAAATATATAAGGATTGTACTGCCATACTATTTCATTAAGAATTTTAGATAGTGTTGTACTAAGAAAGGCGACTCAATAACAACTTAATATATTTGGGAATTACATGGTTGGGGGAAGGATAAACCTTAATATGGTCCTGATACACTGATTGCGATTTGGTAATAAGATATGATTTATTTGGATAAATTATATTGGATACTCATGACAACCCTGAAAATCATTAATTTTTTTAATCCATCATTGTTGGAGTGCAAAACATTTTTTTAGATATACTGAGTATATCTAGTATTCGATAAGGAATAAATGAGAATTAATGTAATAAATATGTTTATATGTTAATTCAAGGTGTTCCCATGTTATAAGTGAATACATGATGAAGGAATTCAGATGTTATTATGTGGAAAAAAGATATCTTCCTTATGTTCACATTCCTTGTTAATTTAGGATTGTGAGTTTGGATAGAAGTATTTTGGATAATATAATGGTTGGAATGGATTAAGTAGGAAATTGCATACTATTGTTTAAGTTTAAAAAATTTCATAATATTTCTTTTCGATTGTTATAAAAAGGGAAAACCACAGGTTGGGTGACAACATGTCACGTTCGGCAAGGCCATGAAACTTGAACCCGCAACTGAAGTGCAAAAATGGTGCATAACCTATCACCGGCCTATGTGATGTCATGGTTTTTGTAAATTATTTTTTAATGGTCTAAAAAATGAATTATGAATTCATGTTTTTGAACCCTATACTATTAAGATAAATTTTATATTTTTGACTTCTATTATCTTTTGGAGTGAAATATGATTTCGTGGTAGAAATTAGTTAAAGGATTGAACTCTGCTTGTCAAGTATACATTTTTTTCATACTCTATGATGAAATTATTTCATAAACATTAGCGAAAGGATCATAAAACCAAAAATTTGATATCCTAATAACATATGTTTTGTTGAACTACTTATATTTTAAATCATCATAGATTTATGTCTTTGAGGTCCTCATTTTTCCATTTAGTGTTCATTTGTTTGTTATTGAGGACCTCAATCACTCCCTATACATTTTATGTTTTCATCTAAATTTTTATCTCAAATTTGGAACAATGTTCCCCTATGGAAATCATAATTTGTTGGTGACTTTTTAATTTTCCTTTCACTCTTATTAAGACTAAATTTTATTATCCCTAATACTGAGGTAAGTTTTTCGTAAAGGTGTTTTTTATTTTTTACCTTTTATTTTCAAAGAACAATTTCCAATTATGAGGACATAATTTATTGAAAGAATGTATAATTTAACAACCAATTATTTAATAATAAATCATTTATTTTAATTAATTTAACATCTTATATTGCTAGAAACATTTACTTGGCTTTCATTATATCCAAGATTGAGTTTCTATGAAACAAAACATTAGTATTATAAATATTTAAATGATAAATTTATTTATTAATTAAATATTGTAATATAAATAGTAAAAAATAAATTTTAAATTTTATTTATGATCTTTTCTCATAAGAAAAACATATTTATAATGATATGTATATGTTTTGTGAAAATCGTTATATATTTAGAAAAATCATTTTCATTAAAGATATACTTTAAATGTTTTATTGTGTATAATAATAAAATTAATTTTAGGAATTTTTAAAATTTTATTTTTGTATTATATACATCATTTTTTAATTTGGAATATGAAAGTTATCCTAGGGGTAATTTTGGGTGTATTTGTGAAAACATTCATTTTTTTGAGTAATAGTGAAAAATACTGTATGGTACATAAAAACCAACTTTTTCATTTAAATAAGTATCATTAATTTATTTTTATCATAATGTCCAAATAGATACATAATAATTATAGTTTTCTATTTTATTTCATTTCATTCATTTTATAATATGATTAGATATATAATTTTTTTTGGACGTTTCACGTCTTTTACCCACAATCTAGGCACATTTGCAAATTTACATAAAACATAATTTTAATGCATTAGTGAATTGAATGTAAAAATTTTGAAAGAAAAAGTTTTCATCAGTAATTAGAATTTGTGTCATTAGGATGAAAATAATTTTTGGTGAATACTAACATTTGAAATTTATTTTCTATTGTGAAAAGTAAATATGGTATTTAAATGTAACAATTACACTATAATATTAAAAAATTATAGCAACACATGTCTTAAATATATTAGATAAGTTCTTTTTGACCAAAATCCTCCTTTGGACAAAAATAAAATTCTTTTTGATTCATTTAGTTAAGAATAACACATTTATTATATTCATTTCAAATGAATCATGTTGTTATGACTTTATCAAAATCCCAATACTAAATAGTTTGAAAATTGACATAAATGAGTTTTCAAAACAAATATTATTTTATTAAATTATAGAATAATCTTAAAAATCTACGATTCAGTCAAATGAAATAGATAATGTTTGAAATTTAATTAATGAACCACCTAAGGATCTCTTGTAATTTTATAGTATCTATATTATCCATAAATTGTAAAGATACAAGAGGACATGGCTAATGTTAAACAATTAAACTACGAGTAAAATATAAAAGATAAGGTTAATATGGAGACATAAACATTTCTAGAACCTATTGGTTGTGAGGATTTCAACTCATCCCCACCTTATCCTTGAAATAAATCAATTTGGATCTATTATAATGTGTAAATTCTAATATAATAAATTATCATTTCAATTTTTTCCTAAAGTTCCCCTCACCTCTCTTAAAAAAGGGTACTTACCCTTCTCTTAAATTCATACCACCTAATATATTTTCCTAGGCCAAACCCTGCTCAAATATCCTCCCAACTACCCTCACTTCACCCAAGAGGGACTAATTTTTTAAAAAATCCATCTTATTGATCCCTTTAGTTCAAATCAAGATGAAGAACTCGAAGAAGAGGTTATTATTTCATCACGTCATTCAAGGTTCTTTTCATCTACTACTTCCTCATTATTTGTTTTAAACATGGTAAAATAATAATTCATGTACCTTATACATTCTGAAATTTTATTATAAATATTGGAAAACAATAAACCTTATTCTATCTGTTCTATGAATGACAAAGTCACCATGCGTGCGTATATACGGCTTACCATCTCCACATCGTGATGTAATTTGTTATTCAACACTATGTTATTTATATGGATATAATGATGAGTATTATGTATAAAAAATAATGAAAATAAAATGATAATGTTTCTATATAATTAATATAAAAACACATTCTATAAATTTTAATCATTTAGTAAATGATATCATTGCTCATGCGTACGTACAACTTAATGTTTCCACGACGCAATGAGATTCATTTCCCCGTTCACCAATCTATGATGATTAGAAAAATATATATTATAAATATGTATGTAATGTCTGAAATAATAATTCTAATGGAAAATATATATGTGTATTTACATATATTTCATTCACTTACTTTCATTCAATTCGGTATAAAAACAAAAACAACATTCTGGAAAACGTTATGCCTACCGTCTTGATGAATGGAGTATTCCATTTTAAATATATATCTATTATATATATTTATATTACCAACATATATGATATATAAATCCTATTATGCATTCTTTAAGTATTTAAATCATGACTTAAGTAATATGATCATGAATAATATGTCAAAACAAGTACGATAAAAAAAGAGATATTACACAAACTGTTTAATTAACATGTAATTGTCAATAAATGTGTAATATAAAGTCATAAAAAATTCATATATGATATCATAAATATTATTATGATTCTGATATAAATTAATAATATGTTTAAAAAAGTTATACATGAGTTTTGTACATGTATGACCAGTATCATACCTAAGGTAAGGGTTAAGATTACAATCTCTTTATTATATGAGATTGTTTGTTCATAAGTATCTACTGGGAAATCTTTATCATCCACATCAATGTTTCTAAAAAATGTATTTCAATACAATTTTACTAATTCCTAGACTATGGGTTAAAGTCATTTCTACCATTGTTTTACTTTTTATAAAAAAAATTGAATGGAATATTTCCGTCTATTTCCAAACAATGTACTTTAATACCTTTTCAAAAAATTGTGGAAATAATGTTATTTAACATATATGGAAGGTGGAACAATTTTCCTACGTTATAACACATTTGATGCTTTCATTACCAACTTATATAAATTTTTTCAAAAAAAATGTTTTCTTTTATAATTAGGTGACTTCTAAAAGATTTCAAAGTTGAAATAGATATTTCTCTGAAATTGTATTTTTATCGATTTAATCTATGTCAACATCTATTGTTAGATTTTATTTTTAATTCACATTGGTTTATTATTGTACAAACATTCATATTGTATTGATTTTTTATTATATTTTTGAATGTGGATGTGTTATTTTATTGTCATGAACCGTTTATGGTTAAAGGATTAACATTTCATATGTTAGTTTAATATGAATATATATGTTAAGTTTCACCATTTTCATATGAATAATTCATTGGATGTAATAAGTGATTGGTGGGGCTTGATATATCCCCTCGATGAATCTGTAGGTCTCATGAGACAAACTAGTGTCTTGTCATAAGGCCTTGACAATTTATATGTGAATGGTCGTGGAAAAAGGGCATAACTTAGTACTTATTATGTCTAGAATTAAACATTCCCTTGTTATGAAATTAGCCATTACATGTTATTATTCGACTAGTAGAATATCAATGTGAATCTGTATTTGGTAATTTTTTTAATATTTTCAATATAATGTATAATATTATGTTTAAAAGTTAGTTTTTTTTGCTATACAACATTCCTAAAATGTTTATATCTTCTAAGAAATTATTTATCCTTACTGAGCATTTGATCTCACCCATTTCTTATGTATTATTTTCACCAGATGCCAAGTAGTGTATTATGATTGATATTAATGTTTCTCCTAGGGGAATAATGATGTTATCAAAGGATTATCAGTCCCATATTTTATGTTATAAATTTTAATGAAATGTTTATGTATAAAGTCTACATTCAAAGAATACTAAATTGATCAGTCCATCAGGACATGATTCCTTGTAATCATGCCAATGTATTAAAATAATTCACCTACATTGTGCTTTTGAGGTCGAGGTGTCACAGAAATGTTATATTTTTATTTGCATTCCCTTTTATGGTATCCCCTTTGTGCATCATGTTTTGGACACTCATATTTGTGAAAATTTTAAGGAAAATGTATATGGTTGTGTGTATTTATATTTTTTAATGATTTATATTTTCTTATATACAAATCTAATATTTTTTAAAAAAATATTTCTTTGTGTCTGGAAAAATATTTTCTTCGGATTCTTGGCATGTCTGGTTTAAAATTGGTTAAACCCATTATTTAATGGAATGTGTGATTTTTTCATGGATTTCATTTTGAAAGAATAGGATTTAGTGGTTTAAAAATAAGGTAAGAACATGTGAATTTTGGGTATCTAGTTGGGAAGACATGTAAAATTATTCTTGGAATGACCCGCCCAACCTTGGTCGTTTATGAAACAACACTAATTTCACAATTATGATGGGGTTTGGTTGGATCGAGAAAAACATAGGATGTCTCATTTTGGATTGTTCACCTAGAGTATAAAGATCTTGTGTCCCTCCATGCTCTAGTTACATAGTGATTTAAAATTGTTCTTATAAAATTATATCCTATACTCATTAAAAATTTACTTTTAATAGCATACATCTATTCAATTAAGATCTATTATAAAAAAAACAGGTTTGTTGAATTTTATTATGATAGATATACATGGAATCGTCTGGTGGTATCCAAATTTGAACGTTATCTCATCCACTATATACACCCTTTTGTGTATTTAGATCTTCTTTTATTCAATTCATGTTAAGGAATTACCTTTAGGGGTGGTGATGGATGTTCTTTGTGCTAGTGTTCAATTTGGAAAGGTTTTTGTGGTAGTGGCGTGGTGTGTTGACCTACATAATATAGGGTTTTTTATAATTTAGTTGATCCAATATATTATTTTGATAGTTTTTTCATGTTATAATGTATAATATTGTTATATAATCTTGTATTTTATAGAAATTTTTAATAGTGAATGATTTGGAAGCAGATTTAGATTTATGAAAAAATTAATTTTTTAGTTAATTAAATCGTGTGTTAAACCATTACACAATGTGTAAATTGATTACTGGTCAATAGTTTCAAGACAATGAGTATTATTGATTATTTTATAAGCTAGTTCAAGTGTTTGTTGGATGTATACCAGGGTCAGTTCTTGAAAAAATTGAATCATGGTGTTTTTTCCAATATATAGGTTATTTTATTTGGGAGAGTTGTATAGATAAGCATTAAGAATAATGGGTATTAAGGTTATTGATGTGAGTGGGGTGTGTATCCAACACACCTCATCATAGGCCTTAGGTAACCATAGGATGTTTAGGATTTGGTTTGACTGCTCCTTCAATTTTGAGTTATAGCAAGCAGATTGTGCGTGGAAACCGAGGCAATTGAAGATAGTTAATCAGTTGTTTGTGTTTGTTATGGTATTTTATATATTAATGACGATACGTAAATCATGTTAATGATTGATTCATAAAGTGTGATATAATGATGGTTCCTCATTTGTATTCTCATTATTTTTCATCATGCCTCTCTAAATCCCTCTGATAAAACCATGCAATGAATTTGAAAAGAATTCTCCCTCTCCAATGGATCAAAGATTAGTGGAAGTGGTGGTTCATGTTGTCTGAGAATTAGATATGGAAGTGGGATATATTACTACTCTGGTTAAGAAAACTAAACCATTTTGAGATATAGATATATCATTAGAGTTCCCCAAGAATAATCCCCCTCCCTTCTAGGTAATCAGTAACCCCTAGGAAGCAGAATAGTGGGTGGAATTTTTCATAGTTACATCAGGTTTCTTGGGGATCATGAATCGATTAGTGTGAAATATGATTTGTTTATTTTAGAAGGCCCCATTTTTAGGAGGTGGGTCTATATGATCCAGGATATAATGTGTGGGAAGATGGATTTTAAGGTATTCAAGGTCATTTTCAACATGAAATATTTCCCTGAGACCTTGAACCTTGTAAGTCCCAAGATTTCTAGATCTCCATGAGGGGGTTCAAAGCATGTTATAGTATGGAAGTAGTTTTGAATGAAATGGATTTTTCAAAACCGAAGTACTTTCCTACAATAATATTAAGTCTCAATGGTTTTAAATGGTATTTTGACTTGGAATTTGATCATATGTCTTTTAGTTTAAGAAAAAGAAAATGATAAAGTAGTGGATCAAGCACTAATGGTAGAAATTTACATTATTGGATGGTTGGGTTTTTCTTGTGATGACTCTAACTATTGTACATGGTAGGACTTTCCTATATGAATTTTATATGATATTTCATAAGTATTGAATGAATATCGGAGTAATTTTGAAACACCCATGCATCCCGACTACCCATGTTATTAGCTTCGAGTGGTGGATTTTCTATGAGCCTCCAGTGTTTTAGACGCACAAATATGTGATCCATGTGTCCAAATTCACCATAAATATGAAATCGGTGTGGGAGATTGGGTTACATGAAATGGTTATTCAATAGTTTCCCACCCACATAGAGTATTTTATGATCCTTATTTCATGAATAATTTCTAGCTCAATTCGATTCACCAAGGAAAATGGTCTCACAATATGGAGGGTGGGGTGGAAAATACAGATCTTCCTATTGCCAGAGCCAGTTCATGGAAAATCCAGAAGCCATTAATTGACCATATGAATCCGTGGAATCAGTGAACCATCATGTAATGTACCATCATGTAATGGGATATCAAGATAATATTTTCATTCCATCACCCATAAATGTTACATTTTTTTCATGGGAGATTATAATTACTTTGTTTCTAACCATATTTTAGAACTACTTGGATTAAATTTCTAAACTATTCCTTGTGCCATGGATTTGGTAACGCCACTTGAAAATAAGAGGGAATAAGGTTTCAAATTTTCATCTTCTTCTCTCACTCTGTCATGGGTCGAATTGGATTTGGACTTCATAGTACTAGAAATGTATCTTTTTGACATGATCCAAAAATGGATTATATAGTGAAATTTAAGGCGCATATTAATTATTATCATTGTTGAGTAACTTTTGTAGAACATGGTTGGAGTAATCGCTTCCTCAGAGGTTATTAGGACACTCAGTCACGGTGAGATGGACATTCAATTCAATAATATTGAAACCTTGTTCCAATGGTAAATTATCTAATTCTAGAGGATTATTGAAGAGGTTCGATGATTGGGTTGAATCCTCTATTTTATGAGCTTCAAGTGGTGTTTCCTGAATATTTCATAGGGTTACCCACAATGACAGATGTGGATTTCACCATCAATTTTTCGTCCAAATTAAATATGACATATCTTACCTCATATCATATGACCCCCGCCGAGTTGAGTGAATTAATGATGTAGATGGATTAATTTAATAAAAATGATCCATTCACCTAAGGGTCTCACCTTGGGATTACTTAGTTCCATTCCCTAAGAAGTTTGACATAACCCTCTAAGTTTTCATTGATTAAAAAAGACTAATAGGGTCCCATCATGAATAAATATTCCTTAACACATATTTATTACCTCCTTGATCAGCTTAAGGGGGGGATATTGGTCTCCAAAATTGACTGAACACAACGTATTTCCATATATTGGTTAGAGAGGAAAAATTTTCCATGGCTACATTCCAATTTATTTATATCTGATTTGAGTATTTATTTATGGCATTTAGGTTGAAAAATGCATCAATGGTTTTAAGAGATCTTTTGAATGAAGTATTCCATTTGAACCCTAACTCTTTTATCATGGTGTTTTTAGACAACATCCAACTCTACATTGGAATATTAGAAGAAAACTGTTGGCGGTGGAAGATCATTTTATTAACTCTTTATGACCAGCAACACTTTTCCAATAATTCTATGTGCACTTTCAATATCATGAAGTCATCTATCTATGCCATGTGATCTTACGATGTGGGGTTCTAGTGGACCCTACATTAATAATATCATTGATTTTAAAGGGGAAAAAGTAATTTATTATAGATAATGATATTTGAGGGCCCCACTATTTATTACACATAGTTTCATAGGAATTTTTCTCTGCTCTCTTTACCAATGACCATGCTTACCCAAAAAAAGTATGGTTTGAATGGAGTATATAATGTTTTTAATCATTTTAGGATCTGGAGAAATGGTTGAACATCACCCATATTTTGATATGACATTAATACTAAAGGGGATACATGATCTACTATGATGAATCATGTATAGATCAAGGGTGTGTGTTGACATAGGATGAAACTTTTGGTGGAATACGACCCTCACCAGCATTGACCACATGAATATTGTTACCCAACCAATGACCTAGATCTATAAGATAAGGTATATGATTTGAAAACATGGTGCCACTATATATTTGAGGATAAATTCAATGCTTACTTAGAACCTAAGAAATTAGACTACATATTTTTTTATTAAGGATACAATTTTGAGACAACATCAATGGGTTGAATTCCTTCATGGTTTCAGTATGATATTTTCAATACACATGGAAAGGGAAATATTGTAGATGAAGCCATATGAAACAATATGTCTATGAAAACTTTGTTTTCGTCTATTGATGAATGGTACGTATGTGGTTTTTTAGCCTGATGGAATAGGAAACCTAGGAGGATAGGGGAGGCATGTTCTTCGTAAGAATTTAGTTAACCCCAACCCTTCTAGACCAATGTGTGAAGGACAACCCAATGTTGAACACTCCCAATGTTATCTATATATACTAAAATATGGGGATGTATCTGAAAGATATCTAGTGTGTTCTAGAATAATCCACTATTTAAGTGGTTTCTACGGTGTTTTGTTATCTCTGTATAAATTTGTGACTCATGAAACACCCCAGTTGTTGTGGGTCATTCATCCCGGGAGCACTCAAATGTCTTATGAATTGTGTCACCTATTTTGGTGTCATGGTATGAGGTATGATATAGATGAGGGGTTATTTGGG
Organism: Viscum album; assembly: GCA_963277665.1. Taxonomy (NCBI): domain Eukaryota; kingdom Viridiplantae; phylum Streptophyta; class Magnoliopsida; order Santalales; family Viscaceae; genus Viscum; species Viscum album. Next base: position 2,016,390,021 of record OY728131.1, on the reverse strand, counting down.
TGATATAATTTTTAGCATATTACAGTCAAGTACTGAAGGCCCTCAGGTTTTATTGTTTCCACTCCCCATCCTACTTGGAAGAAGGATGAGGTTTCCAATGACTTCATCATTGGGTTTCCCTCAACTCATTAAAGATAGAACATAATTTAGTTTGTTATTGATAATTTTTTCATGTGATATAATTAAATACTGATCAAGGATTCGACCATGATGGATAAATAAGGTGAGTTATATTTCAATGATAATATGAGGCTTCATGGTGTATCATTAACTATCATTTCAGAGAATGACCTATAATTTTCCTCTCGATTTTGGGAAGGCATTCAGAAGGAAATGAGATTAGAGGTTAAAAATTATATAAAATACCATCCTCAAACGGATGGTCAAACTAAGTGGCAATACTAGATTTTATAAGACATGCTCAATGAATGGTTGTTTGATTTTGGAGGCTCATTGGAGAAATTTTTTTTGATTCATAGAATTTTATTATAATAATATTTACCAATACTTGATAAAGATGCATCCCTTTGAATAACTTTATGTCTGGACATGTCATTTTCTTTTAGTCTAGATAGAAGAGGGTGAGGATTTTTTCTCTAGGATCAGGCCTTGTACAAGAGACATATAATAATTCCTAGTTCAATATACCATTGTTTTTTACAATTCAGATCCTCTATAAGTCATATTTAGAACAGGGAAGATAATAGTTATAATTAATAGTGGGTGGACATGTGTTTCTAAAGGTTTCACCTCACCATGGTCACCATCATCATTGTAGGTATAGGAAGATTATATGAAGGTGTGACATACCATCTTATATTATTGATTGAATTGGAAGGGTGACATATTTATTTGATTTACTATCATATTAACTTTCAATCATGATGTATTCCAAGTCTCACATTCGAAAAAGTATAACATGGACTCATCTCATGTCCATAATTTTGAAGGGTTTGAATTAGAATATGATTTTTCTATGTTCCCATGACCATTGCGAATTGTGGATTCCCATGTAAATGTTCTCTGTGGAAAATATATATAATTTTTTTGAGTACATTAGAATTGTGAAAATAATGAGCACAAGTCAGGGTAATGAATGTCTTAGGTGGAGGAGAAATATAAGGATTTAAACATTGAACATGGTCCAATTTGAATTCACGAGGACAACATGTTTGCATGGTTAGTATAATTTTCAAATCCATGGTGTTATCTTTATGAAATTTTTTTAAAAGTTTTTTCATTTATTTTCTTTCCTAGATTAACTAGAATTTTTTTAAAATCTATTTTTTAAGAGTTTATAACAGGGTTCATGATTGTTTCATAATAAATAATATACATGCACTAAGATAGTGAAAATAATGTGGCTATGAAATTGGAACTGTCTAGGATACACAACCATCAGGACATTTGTGGTTCCTCCCTAGGAAACCTTTTATTCTTATTTTCATAAGGGATATGGTTACCATAGGGTAAGAAAATCATTTAGAAATACATTTTCCCTACTATATACATAAAAAAATTAGAATTACATCTTTCCCCCCAATGATTTCAAGATCCAAAACCCTATTTCTCACCCCATTCAACCCCTATATTGATTCGGACCTCCCTCTCCTCCCCCAATCCATTTGGCTACAATTTTGGGAGATTTTAGCTTTGATATTTCAAGATAACATCAATTATGTTCCTTTTATCCTTCCCCATTCTCTTCACTTAGCCACTTCTACCTTCATTGTTGGGTTCTCTCATTTCAAGGGATTACATTAATAATGTTGGGGTTAATATTTTTTATGGGGTTTAATATTGTTGGTTTTGGTATGATATTCCCCTTATAGAATCTCTACTTAGTTTGTGTTGTTGATTACTCTTTCATGTGGGATGATTTCAAGGAAAACATTTGTGGATTCATGTCTTTTTATTTTATTATTCTTTATATATTATTGTGTGCTTCTCAAATAATTTATATTTTTTATTTGGAGTGTTTAAAAATGATTATTTTGTGATTTTTGGTGTGCATGTTTCTTAAAATATGATAAAACGACTTATTAATGGAATTTGTGATTATATTATGGATTGGCGTGTGATTGAAAAACATTTCATGGTTTAAAAGGGAAAACTACATGGGAATAATGGTTATCAAGGGTGGAATACTAAGATAGTTATACGATGAATGACCCACCATACCTAGTTGTGTCACAATACTATACTAACTAACCAAATGAGACAGGGTTTGGTTGTATTTAGCTAGAGATGGTCCTCCATATCCAAAATTCATCACTAAGAGTATGACAATCCATGATCCTTATTAAATCATGTGAAATTGGGATTTCACATGGTTATTATACTTTTTTTATTACTTGAACATTCCATTTAATTATAACACAAAAGTTGTCTTCAATTAAAATGTTTTATTTATTTTAAGAATATTAATGTTTACTTTTTTTGTGATATTTATGTATGGAATCATATAGAAATGTCCTTCTGGGAATGTGGGATCACACCACATAAACACCCTCCAATTATGTAGATTATTTTTTCTAAAGTATGAATATGAAATGCTTTCCATGGATGTGATGGTGGTTATTTATGCTAGTGACCCATTTGGTTAGGTGTTAATGAAAGTGGAATGGGGTGTTGACCCACATGATTCATAGAGGACTTTCATGTTATGTTTATAACCTCCCCACATTTATTTTTTTTATTTCTAGTTTAACATGTTAAATTTGTATCCCGCTCTTGTAATGACATTCCCCATTTTTCTAAGGCTTGAATTTGATTTTTATTTTGTTTTATCAAATTATACTTTGTTTTTGGTTAATTAAATTAGGGGTTAAACTGTAACACCCCAAGATTTCATAGTGTGTTATTTCTTCAAAATAATTCAATAACTTGCACTATACGCAACACTGAGTTCAATTGCACCATGACTTACCAAAAAAAGCCATTAAAAGAGGTCATGAATAGTATTAACTAAATTTTAAACTTTATATAATCCTTATAATTTTAGAATCCATATTATGAATTTCTTAGTCATAATGTAAGAACAGATTCATTTTCAGTATTGCACTTTTATCAACTTTTGATAGTGAAACCTTTTTAAATACAATATTTTAAACTTTTTGACTAAATGGAGACATCAAAAAATTTAAAATGAAACATCCCAAGCTTCCACGGTACGCTTTCCTTTGAATAAAACAGTAGCGTGTGTTGTACGCAACTTCGAGTTCTAACACACCGTAACCAATCAAACTAGCTGTTATGAATAGTAATACCTACTTTTTGAAATCATATATATTCTATATTTCAAAATGGACTTCATTTTTGGATTCGGAATATCAAAATTAGCCTAGGGTGAAATTTTGGTACATTTCGGATAACTTTCATATTTTGATGAATAGTGAAAATTTCTAAATTTTAATTAAAAACAACATTTTTAATCAAAATAATTAATAGTGATAAATTATGAATTTGAGTGGTTTTAAAGTATATTTAGAATATATTTTTACCATTCAATTTAATGTTTATCATTGGACATAATTTTACAATTAAACCGAACATAAACAAATGTCAATCTTTTGATAGTTATTATCTCTTAAAAACACGCTTTTTGTTTTGACAGCGGGAATTAATTTTAAATTAATTTCTGCCACTTCTGTGTTTTGAATTTAGAAAAATGGATTCCATATTTGGAATCAGGATGTTCAAATTGTGTAAATAGGTAACTTTTATTTTTAGACATTTTGAATAATTACTGCGGTAAATATTTTATTTACCATGGTTAAAGGGTAAATCCGGTAAATAAGGGTTAAAAAAATAATATTATAATAATACAAAATTACCCTAAAACGTGTCCTAACCTTATTGGTGGACACATACCCGACCATGGGCATCTTTGGGTCAATTTGGGGACCCCTTGGAGCCACTTGTATGTGGTAGGGACACATTATATTAATAAAGTTAAAATAAAAATAAAAATGGCATAAGCTTACATCTTTTAGAAGAACAATTTTTACATAGGGTTATACATGTTTGATTTTCGATTATAAATATTCATTAGAAAGATAAAAAGATATCCTACATAATTATGTTTTATTTATAATTTTTAGACATTAAATAATTTATTTTATTTATGACACAATGATGATGCAGTAATTACTAAAATAGTAAAAAAATTAACATAATTGATATTATAAATACCCAAATAAATATAATATGAAACTTTTAATGAATTAAACTAATTTTCTAGGATAATATGATATATTAGGATTGATTTAATTGACTTTGTTCGAAGTAATCAATCTGTTATGAGTTTCACAAAAATCAACTATTGAATAGTGTCAAAATTGACATAAAAGAGTTCTTAAAACAAATCTTATATTATTAATTGATATTAAATTCCTAAAAATCTAAGGTTCGGCCAAGAAACTTATATTATGATAGGTTAATCATTAATGGACCACTTGGGGGTCTCTTGGATGTATATAGTAAGTTTATTAACCATATTATATAAAAATACAAAGAGACATTGTAAAAGTGAAACTAATTAACTTAGAGTTAATACTTAAAGATAAGGTTAATATAAGTACCCAAACCTGTCTAAATTCTATTGGATGAGTTGTTTTCGACCTATCCCCACCTCATCCTTTGAATAGTCAACTTTGGAGCCTTTGGAAACCGAATATGAATTTATTATAAATTAATATTTCTAGCTTTTCCAAAAGTGCCCCTCACCCCTCTTATAAAAGGGCACTCCTCCTTCTCTTTTCCTCACACCTCTCAAGCCACTTGGCTCGTCCAAACTCTGCCCAACTAAGCTCCCCACATCCCTCTCCTCCTCCTTGAAGCTTACCCTTAGGCAGAAAGCATTTCAAGAAGTCCTTTGGTTCCAACCAAAGTGAGTTACCTAAATTAAAGGTAACGATTTCTCTTAAAATTATTTTCATTTATTTTGCTTCTCCAACCCCCAAACTCTTTTTATTTCCATTCTTTTGTAACAACACCAGTATCCTCAATATACTAGGATGTTGTTATAAGAAGTATTCAAACTACACATACACACAACTCCATCTAATGGATGATGAACATAATGTTTCTGTGGATGGCAAATTAACGCCTCACGAAACGATGATTGTTCAAATACATCTTACCACCTCTCATGGTGGCCATTATGATGGCACTGTAATTAAATATGATATTAATGATATATATTTTATATATAAGCTTCTGTAATTCCATTTTATTTCATACCATTATTCGTTTCATGTTGTATATACATACGATAATTTCATTTGAGGAAGTGCGGACTACCGCCCCCTTAAAATGATATGACTCGTGCATACCACACATGGAACGTATAAAAGATGAACTTAAGTAACATATATAAAATATTATATTATACTGGAATAGTAATATACCTATGTATCATTTGGATTCGATTCTTTTAAAATAAAAATTAAATGGAAGTAGCGTTCGTGCGTACGTACGGACTACCGTCTCCACGAACGCGATGAGATTCATTCTCCATCGTATCCATTCAAGTATAATTATCATTTAATGATTTAAAAATGATGTTTAAGGACTTGATATCATTCTGGATATGAATAAGATACAACAAACATTACTTATGTAACAAAACATATAAAAGAAAATGAGTAAGTTAACACCCGAAACGGCGTTAATACTAAGATATTATTATCAAATCAATATTAAAAGATCATATATGATATCATATTAATGTATATGATTCTTGTATAATTTAATAACAATTATTTCACCATTATACAGGAGGTTAACCTACCCCAACCAAGGAAAAGTACAAGGTAAGGGTTATTTCACAATCTCTTCATTATCCGAGATTGTTTATACGTAATAATCTACTGGGATTTCTTTATCATCCACATCCATGTTTCTTTGAAATGTATTTCAAAACATATTTATTATTTACAAGAATATGGGTTAAATTCATTTATACCCTTGTTTGAATTTTTGTAAGAGGTTTATAAAGGAATATTTCCGTCGTTTTCAAAACAAGGTCCTTTTGACCTTTTCGACAGAATTAAGATAAGAATGTTTTTTTTACTTATACGGCGGGTACGGTTATTTTCCACCATTATAAAATCGTCAAAGCTTTCCTTACAAGCTTACAAGAATATTTTCAAGAAAATGTTTTATTTTATATGTCTCTTAAATGATTTCAAAAATAGAAAGAGATATTTCTCTAAAAAGTGTTTTGATTTCATCTATGTCAACATCCTTTAATGGATTTTACGCTTATTTGAAGTTGATTTATTATAATACAAACCTTCTATATTGTATTGAAGGTTTTGTGATATGTTTGACTGTGGATGTGCTATTTTATACCATTCATAGTTTATGGTGAAACTATTGACATTTCATATGCTAGTTTTAATCCGAATGATTATGTTATATTTCAAACTTTTCTTCAGATGAATGTGCTAAACAAGTATGTTCCGGGTTGGGGACCGGTAAAAGTAAGCCCTCCAGGTTGGGGACTGGTAAAAGTAAGCCCTCTAGGTTGGGGACTGGTTAAAGTAAGCCCTCCAGGTTAGGGACTGGTAAAAGTATGCCCTCCGGGTTGGTGTCCGGTTATTAGAGGCACTCCGGGTTGGTGTCCGGTTATTAGAGGCACTCCGGGTTGGTGTCCGGTTATTAGAGGCACTCCGGGTTGGTGTCCGGTTATTAGAGGCACTCCGGGTTGGGTTCCGGTTAGAAGTAACCCCTAGGTCTTGGGATGAGGCCTAGACAAAGAAATTAACGTTTAGCATTATGCATTCCAACATTATGAAAGTGGTTATTGATATTGCATGTGATTATTCGATTAGTAGAATATCCATGTGAACAAGTAAATGGCATTATTTCATTTTACTTTTGCCATACTATGTTGAAGTTCAATTTTAAAAGGCTTTTGTTTTAGTAATGCATTGCCTTAAACGTTTATGCTCATTTTGAATGTTCCGCTATATTGTTATCCTTACTGGGCATTTGAGCTCACCCCTTTTTTATGTTTTATTTTTCCCAGGTAGTGAAGAAGTAAATTATGATTGACTTGCAGGGATATTATGGTTTTATAGTGTGGACGTTGGAAACATTATGTTGTTGTAGTAGTTTTTCATTTTATGATGTAATGTAAAACTTATGAATATATCTAGTGTTTCCAAGGCTACTAAACTAATCGGTCTTTCGGGATTTGATCTTTCTTGTGATCATGCCAATGTTACGTAATTAATGCACCGACTCTGGGCAGCTGGGGTCGGGGCGTTACATAAACCATTCCTAAATGGTTCTAGATTCCCATGCACTATTTTCTGGACTTTTGTGATCAAGATTACCATTCAAGCCATGCCATGGGCTAGATTGGGTTTCAGGTTAAATGGAATCCCATCTCGGTTATAGACATGGTTCATGTTATATAATGTGGAAATTTAATTACCATTTTACAATAGTTTTTTGATGATTCCATCATTATAGAGGTAATAGATATTTTTTATTTTTTTTATAAGATATTGGTAAATTAAATCTACTAATGATATTTTATGACTGAAATATAACAAATTTCAAAGCCTAAAAAAAATCAAATGGATATAGAAATATTTTTATTTTTATCAATATTTTAATTAAAAAACTAACTAATAATGATTAAAATTATTATATTTTGATAGCTCAACATTTAGATCATAATTTTTCCATGATTTTTATATATGACTTCAAGATCATCATTCACGTCATTAAATTAAATGGGTATCATAAATAGTGGTCAATAAAATTTCAAGAAAAAATTATATATTTATATTTTTTATCATATGTAAAAATATTTTACTATTATTTAACAAAATGTTTATTATTTTTATAATATTTGTGATATCCTGGGGATTAACAAGAATCCAATCTATGAATTTTTTTTGAAAATATTTAACTCATCAAGGGTAATGGTTCTATTATGATTAAAAATCATCAAAATATCTTAATTAATTATTTATTTATCTACTAGTTTTATTAAATAATAAATATCATAAACCAGAAACAACTTATATGTTCTAAATAGATTTATATTAGAACAAAACATATAATCTGAAACAAATAATAATATAAGTAATCAATAATTAATTTATGATAAATTTCATGAAAAATAATGATATAATAAAAATTATATAACAATTTTACTTGTTTTCTACATTGTAGTTATCATGGTTGTTTTGTTAAATTCCACCATGACCATATTCATCCATTTAAAATGATAAATTCACATTATAAGTGGTTGTTATGTAGTCCCATTACAATGTCTCTAGTTTCAACTTTCTAGGATTTTAAAATATCTTCAAATCAAAGTGTGGTCTTAGATAGACGTAGTATCGTTTTCATGAATCACTTTTTGAAAATAAAACCATCAATAAATAGTAAAAACTCTTTGGTTTCATTTATAACCACCTTCTTCCATACTTGTAACATCATCATTAAAACACCTTACACCAATATGTAGTGATACATCACATTGCATTTGAGTATATAAATTTTTATCCCTTTTAAAAATTCCTTTTACTACGTGTTATTTCACCATTGACATCATTTTTTGGAATATTAAAAGATATATGCCACCATTGAAGAACATGTGTTTTATTTAACACATCATAATGTACTCATGGAATGAGAAATGGGATTCATATCCTTTTTAAATGGCTTTATATAATGAAATCATTTATAATTCCGTGAATAATCATAACATGATTATCATGACCTTAACATTACAAACATAAATATTACAAAATTTTAGGGGGATATTAATTATATATTATTACGATCCATGTTAGAACCATAAAGGATTATTTTATTTAGAAATATAGATGCATAAAACCTGGAAAATAAAATTTCTATTTCATCTTCTTTTATGTGTTCACACCAATCACCCATTTAATGCATTGAATAGTAAAAACAATTAATCATATCAAAGAAAAAAGAGAATAAAATAAGGTAGAGTGCATATTTATGTAAGGGTAAATAAGGTAGATAACAATCAGAAATAATTTCCATACATAACATAAGAGTAAGGGTCATATAATATGATAATCACATTTGAAAATCATTCTAATCAATTCATATATCATATTCATGGGACATTGAATAAATCATGGAATTTAATAAGGAAATATACATAAAAAATAAAAAAAATATAAAACCAAAGAGAATACCATTTCCATGAGATCACGTCATAAGATATTTTCCCAAATTGTTCCATAATAATCATAAATGAATTCTTACATCAAGGATACACACCAATACATTCATCCCAGGTTAGGTTTGGAATAACCACCCATGTACCTACATCAGACTTCTGATAACCTCTTTTGCACCATCTTTTGCACTTTGGAAACCCTACTATGTTACCTATGAGATCATAAAACATTAAATTGTATCCAAATTAGTGAAGGGATATAATTGACATATATGCCACATAATCATAATGAATTTATATTTCTTCCATCATATCATGAAAACAATTATTATTACATTATAAAAAACCAATTGAATATAAAATATTCTTCACCAATATTTCATGATCATACCCATAATCATTCTAGATAATGGATATTTATGTTATTATTATATGATATCCCTATTTATTCATTGGTAATATAAATGTATATTTTTATGGATGAAAATATATTTAAAAGATCATTGGAACAATCTCATTATGTTAATAAACTTTCCATTTTTATATCACTTATTCAAAATCGATAAGTTGATAAAATATTTGTTAATATATTTTAATTTAGAATGAAGTGTAGAAACATTTAAGGTAATATTAATATTAAATTTTAATCATTACTATGGTAATATCCATTAATGTGGTTATTTTAATATAAATAATTCATTGACATCTTTGGTAAAAAGTACCTTTCTTGGGAATATATTAGAAAACTACTTTTTCATGATTGTAATAGAAATTAAAAAATTCGTTATAATTCCTTTAATAATTTTTTTTAGAAAAAAGTAACATTTTTGAAAATATTTTTATGAAAATATGTATATTCGACAAATATATTCCTTGATAAATAGATGTATAAGGTTTGTTATCAAAAAAACATTATACAAGAATTTTGAGTACTTGTGGTGACGAAAATGGAAACAAACATGTACTATATAAAAATAGATTTAGAATAACAATATACCTGGTATTTAAAAATATATACCACATAAATTTATCATTATAAATTTAATGATAAACAAAACAAGTAAAATAAGCTTAAAAAATAAAACTAATTTAGCAACTATTGATTGGTAATTTTCATGAAGGGAATAACTGAAAATGAATATTTCAATACATTGAAGAAATATATTTTCCTGATTTAAATGATCATATTGGAATTAGATACATATAATAAATGACTATAGCTGTATAACAATGATTATTCCCCAAAGAAGTCAATTTGAAATCGTACACCCTTACAACTTTTGAAATTAATGTAAAACCCCATTGATAAAATAATTTAAATTGGAACTTTATGTAACATGAATTAATAAGGATACACTATAAAACAAATTTTTATATTTATATATAAACCACATATTCAGATTTTGTTAGATAATTTCAAACATGTATCAATGAAACAAAATTTATAACAATATCCCTTACTAGGATGGTAACATTGAAATCTAATACCCTTGATGAAATAATTTGAATTATACCTTCAAATACCATTAATAAAAAATTATAAAATATATAACATTTCAGTGGGTCAGTATATAAACATCATAAAAATAACTATTTTTATAGTATAAAACAGTTCTCAATGAAACAATATTGATATTATAAACCCATACATTATGTCTGACTTGATTTTTATGAATTATGGTCTCATGTATAATAAATTTAGTTTTTTTATATTATATAAAAAATAATTTTAAAACTTATAGTATAATATCATACTGACTTATAATGTTCTATATACCATTTATTAATAATTTCTCAATAAATTATCATTTTGGGGCGTTAACGATTAATTTTTTCATAATAGTCCAGGTTCGATCATTATGGTCGCACTTTCATCATGGTCACATCATCTCCATAATAAAAATAAATTCATAAAAATAGTATTTATTCATTATTTACAATTTTATAACCATTAATATTAAGTGGTGATGAAAAATGAATTAAATCACTTCATGGATACGACAGTTTGTGTAAAGGACCAAGTGATATTTTCCACTTTACGATGGACAGAACGAAACAAAGGTAGATAATTATTCACATTTAAATATAATTATTATATCATATTCATAATATATATTCATTAAATATATCCGTATTTTGATAAATGTACTGATAAAATGGGGATAAAAAACCTCTCCCATGGAGTGGGTAGTCCATATGTAGAGAAGAGCAATGTTATTGTCTTCTAATAGATGAGATGGAAAGTAGGTAGATAAAATATTATAATGAAATATTATTAAATATTAAATAATTAAAATTTATTATTATTAAGTCTTCCATAATAAAAAAACATGAAATAAATCATTGTTAAAATAATCATATTTCTATATGGAGGCAGTAGTCCACACATACGCACATGCGATATAGTCATTTTCCATTTGATGGATAATGGGTGGGAAATGGTTGTTAAATCACCATAAAAAACCAAATATTATTTTTAATTATTTTTAATAATTTTATGCTTTATATAATATTATTATAGAGGGTGTAAGACAAAATTATATCAATGATCTTAGTTATGATTTATACTTCATCTTTAAGATACTGTTATTGGCTTACAACCAATGCCCTGAAAGGTTTATATTTGGGAAAAAATCATATCTCTATGATAAAGTAAAAGAATATGGTCTTTTTTAGTTGTTAATTTATGAAATATAATGATCTAAATTTATGAAAAAGGGAGTATGATAGGAACCGTTTTATAATTGAGGGTAGGGATACACATGTAATTACATAAATGATTTCAATAATATTTGGTTACATTCATGATAAAGTGAAAATATGTGAAATTATTCAAAAATAACTCATATAATGTTAAAATATATTCAAAAAATAAGAATTATATATGTTTTTATGGAATTAATACACATATAACTTAGTTTTACCCCCTCAGTGAACCTGTTTTAGCGTTAATTGCAATAAAAATTTTTAGTTTTTACTATTCACTATGAAAAAAAATTATGTTTTCACTATATAATAATTTTCATTTTTATTATTTAATGTATAAATTCCATTTCACAAGATTTTATTTATATATGTTTATATATCTAATTTAAAATATGTTCACAAAACATAAGAATGTAGTTTTTATAAAAAATGTTTTTGACGTATAAAAATGAATGTACTCACATTCTGTGAATTTTAAAAACTATAAAACTAAATTAAAATATTTAATTTTATATATAACATATAAAATTAATTAAAAAATAAATCAACAAATATGAAATTAATTTTTACTGATAGAAGCACAATGTGTGCATGAATTGTTTTTAGGAAAATGTACTTTAAAACAAAAAAATGAACTTATACCAAAATAAATTATAATGATGATTTCTAATTAATTAGTTATGTTATTTAAAATTATGGTTAATTATGTTACATTAATATAAAATTTTAAAATATAATGGTACTTTCTAATTACTTTAGTTAGTGAATTGAAATGACAATTTTATGAGAATCTGCGTTCTCACTATTCCTTGAAAAATAAATCTTGTTGATAGCCCCTAAAAATTCACTATAAGATGTATTAAAATTTTTACTTCAAATATGATATTCAATTAATATATTAACGTTAATAAAAATACTATAAAAAAATTTATTTTTATCCATAAAAATGAATTAAAATCTATTTTGGAGAAAACATATTTTTTAAATAAAAAAAATAACATTAATAAAAATTGATTATATATAAATTATGAATTAATGAGAAAAAATTCATTCTATAAATCCTTTACATATATTTTTTATAATTTTTATATTATTTTTCATAACATTCAATTTAACAACTATGTCATAACTATCACGTTTAAATAATATTATTTTTATTCTATATACTAATTTTGCTTTGAGCTTGGTTTTGAGTGTTAGAAAAGGTATCAAGAATATTATTCATTTAAAATAAATTTGTGTAGTGTTAATAAGATAATTTTTTAAATAAAATGGAATTCAATGTAATTAAATAATATTATTGGTAAATATCATTCAATGTATATAATAAATAGTATTTACTCTATATAGATAAAGGGTATTCATTTAAGAAAATAAATTTTCCAATCAATTTATGTATTAAATCTAGTTTATAACCCTTCTATTAAAGTAGATAAAATAGTGTATTCATATAATAATAAAATATAAATAATTATTTGTCTTTTAAAAATTTTATGATTTAAAAAGAAAAATTTTGTGGCTTATAACATCTATGATAAGAAATAACATTTTATATCCATCCATAGAATATTGGTGGAATATATTATTTGAATAATATCCTTGATCAAGCATAAAATATATCACTGGATGACGACATGGAAAAGAAATAAATTTCTACTGTTTTTAGTGAAACTCATTATAAATAATAAATAATCATATACTTTTGAATGAATTTTAAAAAAATTATAAAAATATTAGAAAAATAATTTCATTGAAATCAATATAATATTGTTAGAAATATTAACTAAAAAATAAAACGTGATGAAATAAAATGTTCACATTAAATGTTAGAAATGGAATCATTTCACATTTTTCGGAAAAAGCCCATATGAAAAAGGTAAAAATATATTTATAACATTTAGATGATTTTAATGTATAATAAAATTACAGTAATCAATTACTAAGGTATGGAAAAGGATATTTTAATGATCATATAATGCAGTTTAACATGTAAATTGGGAGGTTCCTAGTTAATAACAAGATATGTGGTAAATTTCGCATACAAGAAACACTTTTGGTTAAAAATTGAGTTATAGAGAATTTAAATTTTAATGGGACATGAATATCAGAAGAAAATGAATATGGTTCATATAATGAACTCAAATTACTTAGATTTAATATATTTCAACTATTTTTTATCCTGAAAATAATATTGGCAATGAAACCCTTTTGGTTTTATATACTACTTATTTAAAACCTTGTCTTCAAGATTGGAATTTTTTTATAATGAAATAAATTTAAAAAATAACATTATATGGATCATAAATACCCAATGAATATTTTAAATACAATAATTAGGTAATAATGACACCATGTTAAAGGTATCATGGTTCAAAATAACAAATGTGTCACAAGGGATCAAAATTTGATGTAAGAAATCCTTACCCTATTTCCCTACTAAGTCAAATGCACTCAAATATCCAATATAACAAACATAAATATCATAATAAAGAAATCCATTAATATATTCATATATACATTTATGATCATAATTTATAATTATTCGCTACATTTATATTAGTAATCTATTTCTTATTTTCGATGTTGGGTGTGAGTAATCATGATCATATCGAACTAGTCTCAAATTGGAAGATGTTCGTCCTTATTATAAAATTTAATCATTTAATAATCATATAATATAAAATAATTTTTGTTTTCTAATAAATTATAATGTTAAATTTTCATTGTACATGCCTTTTCGACATGTTTCTTAATGATTTATTTTATTACGTGCATCTTTCAAGGGTATTTGAGAACTAGGTGATTTTTCTTAAACAAATTGTTAATTTTTTATATTATCATTAATGGCCAAAAAAATTATCATCAACATTTAAATATAATATATTAAAATAAATTAAATTCTCATAGTCTTCCATGATTCAAATACATATCATTGTTCAAATAGATGTTTAAACTGACAAATGAAAGAAGATGTCATAATTAATAGAGGATTATGAAGTGATTTAGTTGTAAAATTACTATACTAAAATAATAATGATATTATTTTGTGTTATTATTTTTATATATCATAATTGAAAATAGTTTTAAGAAGAATATAAGCAATATTATGTTATTTCATAGAATTAATAAAGTTATTTTTTCTATTTGAACAATAGTATAGACTAATGAATTTTACAAGGTTATTTATAGATCATTTTATTATTAGTAAGCGAATTTATTATTTAAATAACCATAATAATTTCATAAAAACACATTTATATATTAAAACCATTCTATATACCATCCAAGTAAGATAGTAATGAAAATAAAGATCTAAATCGACAATTTTATGGATGTGGTATTTCACACTTACACATAGAAGTTGATAACATTTTACATAAATTTGAGTAATGGATTAATATAGTTTATCATTTCCATATATAAAAATTAACATAAATTATATACATATATATTAAATTCATTAATAGTAACATCTTTTTATGATGGTGAAAGAAAGTCAAACATGTTTCATTATAAATGAGATAGCCCACCATACAATTTTTTTAAAGGGGTGATGCCTTGGCCCAAGATGAACAAAGGATAATTATAATTAAAATAAATATTACAAGTGTCTAAAGTACAGAATCATATTACAATATTTTTTTTGAAGGGATATATGACCAATGGGGTGGTCTTCGATCACGGTAATGTCTCGATTTACTCCCATGTGGGAAAGGCCATCATAATAAAATCTTTCATCTCGATACACATGTGTGATGATATAGTTAATACCAATAAGAGAACAGAAGCATTCCATCCAACGAGTTGTGATTGGGCAAGGAAGATGTGTTATGGCATTCCAAATCCCTTGTATAATGGTCGTAGGGTCACTTTCTATATTTATGTTGTTCTAAACATAGATCATGGAAAAGGTAATGGCATGAATCAAACATAGAATCTATGAATCAATGGAAGTGAAAATGAAACATTTACCCATGGAACAACAGAGAATATGACCGAGGTGATTCCTGAAGATAACACCACACCCGACAGGTCTCGGGTTTCCCATTGAGGCATCATCAATATTGATTTTGATCAATCTAGGTAGAGGTTATCTCAATAACACCTCCAGAGTGTGGTGAGGTTTACAAAAAATTCCGTTAATCTATAGACACTTTTGGATCCCAATGTTTTTATTGGTGTTGTTGAAGTTTCCATGTTTAATCAATTAAACTTAATGTATTGAAATAAGAATCACCATCCGGTCTACATTTTGATTGAGTGATTAATTGTTATAAATAATAGCTTTCTAATCAAAGTTGATCACATAGTGGAGCTCAACAACTACAGCATGAAAGAGGTACCTGATTTGCTGAGAGCCTTCCATTTAATCACATTTCAGTATTTGAGTTAGGATGGAATCAAGAATCAACCATCTGCAGTAAAAAAATCATGAAAATTGTTCTAATGAGAAGAAGAAGTATCACAATAAAATTATAGGTGGTTAGCATCTTCTCTGTGTTGATTATGGATTTTACATATAGAGGAGAGCTATATTCCAAAATATTAGATGGAAATCTTAGTAGGAACATTTTTTTGAGAAAAACTCTAGATGGTGTTTAATCTCGAATGTTTTATCCAAGGTTTGATGAAACTTTCTTTCTAGCTTAATCTATCTCAATGTTTTTAGAAATAATGATTGTATAAATTTTTACAATTAAGAAAACAATTGTGAGCAGCATCAAAAATTACGAAATCAATAATGTAATAGAAATAGTAGTTATCGAGGATGTTTAGAATATTACCAGAGAGTTGATATTTTATAGAGTTAAAAATATCTTTGATTGAGATTTTGGTGTATTCCTGAGTTTTACCGGGAGGTTTCATGGAAATTAAAGGTATTATAGTCCATTTATCCAACCATAATTTCATTTAAGAGTCTCTCAAGACCATCCATCTGGATTTTATCGTAATATTGGTGGAGGATTATTTAATGTATGGTCATATGAAAGAGTTAATGAAATTCAAATTTTCTATTTTATGTTGGTCATGAAATATATTCTTGATAAGGGTAATGGATTCAAAAGTATTGTGAAAAAGGTTCCAAGTAATTCTTTCTCTAAGGTATTTATTTACGTAATTTTTTATTTTTTTTATACCAATACAACCATTTTCAATAGTCTATCGACAAGTTTTCTAATCAACTTTCACAAGTTATATTTCTATAATACAACTAGTTCCAATGATTTTTTTTTCCAGTGTTCATTTTTTGATAATACCAACTGTCCATTTGTAGACCATCATGGAGTAAACCAAAATGGAGATAATAGGGGATTTATCAAAGCAAGTCCTACCTTTTATGTAGAGATATTTTTTATTATATGAAGATAGATGATTTATAGCATGGTCAACAATAGTCAAAAAGTGACAAGACATGGGTCTGCCTTAAAACATGGGTACACTAAGACATGTGAAAGGGATCATAACGTCTTTCAACCCTAGGTCAATAGTAATGTATTATTTTCTATTGGGAGTAAAGTCCTTCCCAAATAAGATGCATGATTTTTCCAACTAATGGGTTGACCAGAAACCTCTTCATAATGTGAGATCACATTTTGGGGTTTAAATGTTTCTATTATTTCTATTAAAGAAAGGATGATGTCATCTAAAAATGTATTTATAGGATAATTCACATTCCTCAAGACAAGGAGAGGTTTCAGATTATTCATGACTCCAAAAATGGTTGATCAGTCGACTGTGTTAGTCATCTGATATCACAAACTAAATGGAAGATAAGGGGTCACCTTTCATGGCTCTTTTGGTGCATTAAAAATAGGCTTTAGAAGATCATTTTATCAAAATATAGATATAAATTTATTTGAAGATGGTTTGGATTTTAGTGATAAAAGAATAGATAAAACCAAAATCATGAAGTACATTGACAATAAAACTCATGTCCTTGGTGTCAAAATCTTTCTTGAGGTCATGTTTAATAGATCTGTTGCCACCTCTATTAGATTTATTCAATTTATTGGAACACTCTGAGGCATGATAGATGTATTCTTGAATTGATCTTCCCTTTATAAAAATAAAATTTGTTCCAGGAGAAAAAAATTCCTATAAGAGTGGAATGACTGTTTGAATTTATTTTTGTGATGGTTTTATAAAAAGTATTGATAATATAATTGGTTCAAAACAGATGAATCATAGAGTAATTATCTACTTTCAAGATAAAGGTAAGACACTGGGCAATAAGTGCAAGAGGAAGAAGCCCAATGGAAAGAAGTAATTTAAAAGAATTGAAATATCAGTGTGAATCACATACCAAGAATTTTGGAAGAACCCATTATTTAAACTATCAAGACCCAGACCAGTATCTGGATTTAGACTAAATACTGTGTAGTTGATTTCATGATCTAGCGGTATGCTGAGAAGGAAAGATTGGTCCTCATCAAAGATCATAGGAGTAACATCCATAGGAAGGAGATCTTTGCTGATATCTGAACCGTTGAAGATGGTTTCATAGTAGGAGAATATATTTTTAGAGATGTCATATTAATTTTCATATATCCTGTCCCCAACCAATAGAAAGGTTAATAGTCTATAGGCCTTTGAGATTCATTGAAATGATTTATTGAATTTTGTATTTATTTCACCATTTCGGAACCATTTATCTCTAAACGCTTGTTTTCTCGTGATTTTTGTATACGCAAGTAAGGAGTTGAGCTTGACCGAATGTTTTAGTTATTGAGGAGTATCAGGGTTAAGGACAATGCTTGTGATTTTGTTTTAAATATCATTGAGTTATTTCTCTATAAGCATGATTTCTTTGATAATTTGATTTCCTTTAGAGGTGTACCATGTATTTATAGTTTGTTTGAGATGTTTTAATTTGATGGTATTGGCAAGGACATACTTGTTATGAGACATTCAGGAACCAATAGTTTTGGAATATATGAGTGCACTCATCATTATAGAACCAAACATTATTAAATATGAATGGAAAATGGGGTGTCATTTCTTTGGAGGAGACATTGACCATGATGGGGTGATGATTAGAGTTCAGCCTGTGAAGGGTGGTGTTGGAGATAATGTCCCATTTATCCAAATTAGGGAAATTATTGAAGATTCTATCCAACTTGGAGGCATCTAATTTGTATTATATTCTTCTATACCATGTTTATTTTTCATCAGTGATGTTAATTTCAATGAGATTATTGTCATCAGTTGGTGATTTAAATTCATTCATAGAAATAGAAACCTGAGAAGGTCACATTTTCTCTATTGAGTTGAGAATAACATTAATGTATCCATTAATTAACCAGGGTTCACTAATGTTATTTCCATGATATGAGAGGTAATTCCAAATCATTCTACTTTAATAGAATATATTCTTATAATAAACATATGAGAATAAAATATGTGTCGATCTATATTAAATATTCAAGTGAAGAAATAATCAAAGATAATGAAATAGTAATATTCAGTAATGAAGAGTGTGAAAAATTCCATAAATTGTTGGGATAGAGGTTATTGTTGATTTCACTAGTAAACACATAATTCTTTTGATATAAATGAGATTATTTAGAGGAAAAATCCATTTTTTTATCATCAATATCAAATAATAGTGGATGATGAGTGTTACCCATTCCCTTTAAAAAATGATTGTGTCCGTTTTAGAAATACCCTTACAATTCCAAAAAATGTTCTTTATTGAATCATATTTTTTGAGTTAGAACTCCCCTTTTTCTTTTTTATAGAACAATTATTTCTATGAGACCTTCTAACCATATTATTAGTGGTCTGTTCATGTTCATGGTTAGATATTCTAGGGTTTTTATTTGTATATTAATGTAAAGGATCACAAATTGATGATTCTATGGAACTCTTAGTTCACAAAAACATCAAATTGAAATTGTGGTTCGAAAACAAATTTCCATTTTTTAAGGAGTAGCCATTGTTATCTATAGATAGAGATATGGGTGTACCTAGAACCATTGAAGTGGTTGTGTTATACTACTTGAGATTGTTCGGATTAGAGATATAACACTACCTCTGATCCCTAGAGACATTCGCTACCTATATAAACATAGGGTCCAATATCGAGGGTGTGCTATATTTTTTAATAGATTATATCTATGCATTATGTTCCATAGAATGTATGTTTAGTTTCCCAAATTCAGTAAGGGTTCTAATAGGAAAATTTGAGAAGAGTATGTATAATCTAATTCATTATATTTAATTTTTGTTTCATTCTTTATCTCTAAAGTTGTGTCATTATGAGATAAGACATGTTTGTTGTTATTATCCTTAATTTTTTTTATTGAATGTTGTTCACACAAAATCATATAATTAATACCATCAATACTATCAATAGATTAAAACACATCAAAGGAGAAATTTTCATTAGTGGAAGTGGTTGTACATGAGTCCTTTTTCTTTTCCACCCCAGTTTTCTCCATCATATGAATCTTCTTACTAGTGCCAGTGATTTCCCGTATTATGAATGTATCATTTACAGAGGGTTTATTTCCCCTCAATGATTTAATAGATTCCACTTTTTTTTAAATTATAAGCAGTCACCATATAGATAGTGGACTCTACAATCGAGTTAGTCATATGATTCACATCTTTTATATTATGGACAATAGAGTGTAGATATTTAGAACAAATATAAAATGTATTTTGGGAATGTGGGGGAGAATTTAAGTCATATTTTTGTTTCATGTTTCTATACATATCCCAAATGTATTTGTGGAATTTAATATATGGGGGTCATGAATCATTCCAATACCCAATAATGGGTTGTAAAAATCTACAGTTTGTATAGAAATATCACCAGGGAAATCATAGTTTTTAAGGGTTTCATTGCATGTGATGAATGAATTTCATTTCATTTGTTCAGGGGATTTATCCCTCTCACCAAGGGTATGATCAACATCTTGTATAAGAAGAGAACATTGAGTCTGGTCAGACTGACATGTATTGGAGTCTTCATTTTCATTGGATATTCTTTATAGTGTCTAAAACATTCTTTTATTTTTCATATAAGAGGCCTTGATCTTTAATGGGGTTATCTTTTTCATCAGTAATCTATGCCCAATTCATACCCGAGTTATCCCTTATGTGAGTCAAGATGGGTGATTTTTTCACCCTTAATTTAACTTTTTTCTTAGGGGGGTTCAGGTATATCCAACATGGGAGAATTGTGTGTCCTATTTCTCCTAATTTCCTTCAAATCATTTTCATCTGGTTGAATTACTTGTTTTTTAATCACCATAAAATTAGAAATTTTATGACCAATTATGTTTCAAAGATCACAAATGGAAGGTTTCCTCTCATAGTCATTTCTATTTTTAGTTTTTTAGCCATTATCAATGAAATTAATTGTATTTAGAAGCCTTTATTTTAAGTTAATTTCCACAATAACACTAGAAAAAATTCCTATGATGACATTTTAGGTTTTTTGATCACTTTTAATTGGTTATCCAATGTAGGAATCAATATCTTTCATAATTTTTGGATGACAAAAGAGCCAGTTAGGGCCATGATGTTTGATCCAGACATGTTGAATAGAAATAAGAAAGGTTTTTAATTAATGTTCCATTATAATAATAATATAACTATATAGAAATGATACATATGTTATCATTTTAATATGGGGTAAAAGAATTTTATGAAGAATAAGACATTATAGATACATTTTAATTTCAAGAGAGAAATTAGATATTTATAGCTCACTTTAGGGATTATATCCATTGAATAAAGGGTTAAGTCTTTTAAGGATAGAATTTTTAGAATAGAAAAACATATTGGGGGTGTTTCGTAATCTATAAGAAAGGATTGGGTATATTTTTTGAGAAATAATTTTGTTTTTTTTAGTTCATTTGAGAAGATGAGTGCCCATTTTGTATGTGAAAAGTGATGGAATTTCTATAAATACCCAAAAAAATTAATAATGCGAAGTCACTCTAATGGAACATAGCTCCAAATTATTAATATAATGGAAATAAAAAGTTTAAATTTTGACTAAGGACTCAAAAACAAATTACAGTAGAAGTTTTAAATTTTTTTGGAATTTTTCTCTTTCTTAATTCCCTTTTTACCCCTTTTGATTTTTATCGAGGTAACTGGATTCTACCAAAGTAATTTATACATTATGATTTAAAATAAATTGGCACATATTACGTAATATGGATGTAAGGAACTCAAATTTTAAATCCATATTATTATTTAAATTTTATAAAATTTATTAATAATAAATTTCAAAAACTAAATGTGTTTTTTTTATTTTTTTAAAATAAAACACAGGTTCTAAAATGTCAAATATGGGTTTGTTAGTAAAAAAATATAAAAATTTAATTCACTTATAAGAAAGATATTTTGTTTTATAAAAATGTTAAATTAATTTATCATTCATACTTATATATCAATAATTTCATAATGGTAATGTTATTTACAAAAAAAATTCTGTTTTACTATTCCAATAAAAATAAATCCTTTTAAAAATTTTGAAAAATTTATTTCTATGATAATATTTTTTGATGAATCCTAAAATAATATTCTTTTCAATTTCACATTATAAAATATATAAATTTAACTTTTAAAAAATTTATAAAGCACCATAACAAAGGTTTTTATAAAAATATAACATTTTTAAAATACATTTTTTTATTAATATTAATTTATATAAAATATTAATAAAAATACAAAAAATAAATATAAAGTATAAATTATAAAACTGATCAGGTAAAAATAATATACATATTTTTTAAAGGGGTGATACCTTGGCCCAAGATGACGAAAGGATAATTATAATTAAAATAAATATTACAAGTGTCTAAAGTATAGAATCATATTACAATCATTTTTCTGAAGGGAAATATGAAAAATGGGGTGGTCTTCGATCATGGTAATGTCTCGATTTACTCTCATGTGGGAAAGGCCATCATAAACAATGCTTCAATCTTGATACACATGTGTGATGATATAGTTAATACCAATAAGAGAACAGAAGCATTCCATCCAACGAGTTGTGATTGGCCAAGGAAGATGTGTTATGGCATTCCAAATCGCTTGTATGATGGTCGTAGGGTCACTTTCAATCTAGATGTTGTTCTAAACATAGATCATGAAAAAGGTAATGGCCTGAATCAAACATATAATATATGCATCAATGGAAGTGAAAATGAAACATTTACCCATGGAACAACAGAGAATATGACCGAGGTGTTTCTTGAAGATTACACCACACCCGGCAGGTCTCGGGTTTCCCTTTGAGGCGTCATCAATATTGATTTTGATCAATCCATGTAGAGGTTCTCTCCATAACACCTCCAGAGTGTGGTGAGGTTGACAAATAATTCCGTTAATCCATAGACGCTTTTGGATCCCAATGTTTTTAGTGTTGTTGTTGAAGTTTCCCCATTGAATCAATTAATCATAATGTATAGAAATAATAATCGTCATCCGGTCAACATTTTGATTGAGTGATTAATTGTTATAAATAATAGCTTTCTAATCAAACTTGATCACATAGTGGAGCTCAACAAATACAACATGAAATAAGTACCTGATTTGCTGAGAGCCTTCCATTTAATCACATTTCAGTATTTGAGTTATGAAGGAATCAAGAATCAACCATCTGCAGTAAATAAATCATGAGAATTTTTATAATGAGAAGAAGAAGTATCACAATAAAATTATAGGTGCTTAGTATCTTCTCTGTGTTGATTATGGATTTTACATTTAGAGGAGAGCTATATTCCAAAATATTGGATGGAAATCTCAGTAGGAACTTTTTTTTGAGAAAAACTCTAGATGGTGTTTAATCTCGAAGCTTTTATCCAAGGTTTGATGAAACTTTATTTCTAGCTGAATCTATCTCAAAGTTTTTAGAAATAATGATTATATAAATTTTTAATATTAAGAAAACAAATGTGAGCAACTTCAAAAATTACGAAATCACTAATGTAATAGAAATAGTAGTTATCAAGGATGTTTAGAATATTACCACAGAGTTGATATTTTTTAGAGTTCAAAATATCATTGATTGAGATTTTGGTGTATTCATGAGTTTGATCGGGATGTTTCATGGAAATTAAAGGTCTTCTAGTCCATTTATCGAACCATAATTTCATTTAAGAGTCCCTCTAGACCATCCATCTGGATTTTATCGTAATATTTGTGAAGGATTATTTAATGGATGGTCATATGGAAGAGTTAATGAAATTCAAATTTCCTATTTTATGTTGGCCATGAAATCTATTCTTGATAAGGGTAATGGCTTCAAAAGTATTATGAAAAATGGGCCAAGTAATTCTTTCTTTAAGGGCTTTATTTACGTAATTTTTTTTTATACCAATACAACCATTTTCAATAGTCTATCAACAAGTTTTCCAATCAACTGTCACAAGTTATATTTCTATAATACAACTAGTTCCAATGAATTTTTTTTGCAGTGTTCATTTTTTGATAATACCAACTGTCCATTTGTAGACCATCATGGAGTAAACCAAAATGGAGATAATAGGGGATTTATCAAAGCATGTCCTACCTTCTATGGATAGATATTTTTCATTATATGAAGATAGATGATTTATAGCACGGTCAAAAATAGTCAAAAAGTGACAAGACATGGGTGTGCCTCAAAACATGGGGACACTAAGATAGGTGAAAGGGATCATAACGTCTTTCAACCCTAGGTCCCTAACAATGTATCATTTTCTGTTGGGAGGAAAGTCCTTCCCAAATAAGTTGCATGATTTTTCCAACTAATGGTTTGACCAGAAACCTCTTCATAATGTGAGAGCACATTTTGGGGTTTATATGTTTCTATTATTTCTATGAAAAAAGGATGATGGCATCGGCAAAAGGATTTATAGGATAATTCACATTCCTCAAGACAAGGAGAGGTTTCAGATTATTCATGACTCCAAAAATGGTTGGTCAGTCGACTGTGTTAGTCATCTGATATCACAATCTAAATGGAAGATAAGGGGTCACCATTCATGGCTCTTTTGGTGCATTAAAAATAGTCTTTCGAAGAGCATTTTATCAAAATATAGATATAAATTTATTTGAAGATGGTTTGGATTTTAGTGATAAAAGAAGAGCTAAAACCAAAATCATGAAGTACATTGACGATAAAACTCAAGTCCTTGGTGTCAACATATTTCTTGAGGTCATGTTTAATAGATATGTTTCCACCTCTGTTAGATTTATTCAATTTATTAAAACACTCTGAGGCATAATAGATGTATTCTTTAATTGATCTTCCCTTTATAAAAATAAAATTGGTTCCAGGAGAAAAAAATTTCTATACGAGTGGAATGACTATTTGAATTGATTTTTGTGATGGTTTTATAAAAAGTATTGATAAGATAATTGGTTCAAAATAGATGAATCATAGAGGAATTATCTACTTTCATGATCAAGGTGAGACACTGGGCAATAACTGCAAGAGGATGCAGCCCATTGGAAAAAAGTAATTTAAAAGAATTGAAACATCAGTGTGAATCACATCCCAAGAATGTTGGAAGAACCCATTATTTAAACTATCAGGACCTAGACTAGTATATGGATTTATACTAAACACTGTGTAGCTGATATCATGATCTAGCAGTATGCTGAGAAGGAAAGAGTGGTCCTCATCAAAGATCACAGGAGTAACAACCATAAGAAGGAGATCTTTGCTGATATCTGAACCATTGAAGATGGTTTCATAGTAGGAGACTATATTTTTAGAGATGTCATATTAATTTTCATAGATCTTGTCCTCAACCAATATAAAGGTTAATAGTCTATAGGCCATTGAGATTCATTGAAGAGATTTATTGAATTTTGTATTTTTTTCACCATTTCGGAACCATTTATCTCTAAATGCTTGTTTTCTCGTAATTTCTGTATACGCGAGTAAGGAGTTGAGCTTGACCGAATGTTTTAGTTATTGAGAAGGATCAGGGTTAAGGTCAACGCTTGTGATTTTGTTTTAAATATCATTGAGATATTTCTCTAGAAGCATGAATTCATTGATAATTTTATTTCCTTTAGAGGTGTACCATGTTTTTATAGTTTGTTTGAGATGTTTTAATTTGATGGTTTTGGCAATGAAATACTTGTTATGAGTCATTCATGAACCAATAGTTTTGGAATATATGAGTGCACTCATCATCATAGAACCAAACATTGTTAAATATGAAAGGAAAATGGGGTGTCATTTCTTTAAAGGAGACATTGACCAAGATGGGGTGATGATCAGAGTTCAGCCTGTGAAGGGTGGTGTTGCAGATAATGTCCCATTTATCCAAATTAGGGAAATTATTGAAGACTCTATCCAACATGGAGGCATCTAATTTGTATTATATTCTTCTATACCATGTGTATTTTTCATCAGTGATGTTAATTTCAATGAGATTATTGTCATCGGTTGGGGATTTAAATTCATTCATGGAAATAGAAACCTAAGAAGGTCCCATTTTCTCTATTGAGTTGAGAATAACATTAAAGTATCCATTAATTAACCAGGGTTCACTAATGTTATTTCCATGATATGAGAGATAATTCCAAATCATTCTTCTTTAATAGAATATATTATTATAATAAACATTGGAGAATAAAATATGTGTCGACCTATATTAAAAATTCATGTGAAGACATAATCAACGATATTGAAATAGTAATATTCAGTAATGAAGAGTGTCAAAAATTCCATAAATTGTTGGGATAGAGGTTATTGTTGATTTCACTAGTAAAAACATAATTCTTTTGATATAAATGCGATTATTTAGAGGAAAAAGCCATTTTTTTCTCATCAATATCAAATAATAGTGGATGATGAGTGTTACCCATTCCCTTTAAAAAATGATTGTGTCCGTGTTAGAAATACCCTTACAATTCCAAAAAATGTTCTTTATTGAATCATATTTTTGGAGTTAGATCTCCCCTTTTTCTTTTTTATAGAACAATTATTTCTATGAGACCTTCTAACCATATTATTAGTGGTCTTTTCATGTTCATGGTTAGATATTCTAGGGTTTTTATTTGTATATTAATGTAATGGATCACAAATTGATGATTCTATGGAACTCGTAGTTCACAGCAACATAAAATTGAAATTGTGGTTCGAAAACAAATTTCCAGTTTTTAAGGAGTAGCCATTGTTATCTGTAGATAGATATGTGGGTGTACCTAGAACCTTTGAAGTGGTTGTGTTATATTACTTGATATTTTCCGGATTAGAGATATAACACTACCTTTGATCCCTAGTGTAATTCACTACCTATATAAACATAGGGTCCAGTATCGAGGGAGTGCTATATTTTTTAATAGATTATATCTATGCATTATGTTCCATAGAAAGTATGTTTAGTTTCCCAAATTCAGTAAGGGTTCTAATAGGAAAATTTGAGAAGAGTATGTATAATCTAATTCATTATCTTTAATTTTTGTTTCATTCTTTATCTCTAAAGTTGTGTCATTATGAGATAAGACATGTTTGTTGTTGTTAACCTTAAAATTTTTTATAGAAACTTGTTCACACAAAATCATAGAATTAATACCATCAATACTGTCAATAGAATGAAACGCATCAAAGGAGAAATTTTCATTAGTGGAAGTGGTTGTACATGAGTCCTTTTTCTGATCCACCCCAGTTTTCTCCATCATATGAATCGTATTATTGGATCCAGTGATTTCCTGCATTAGAAATGTATCATTTACCGAGGGTTTATTTCCCCTCAATGATTTAATAGATTCCACTTTTTTTAAATTATAAGCAGTCATCATATAGATAGTGGACTGTACAATCGAGTTAGTCATATGATTCACATCTTTTATATTATGGACAATAGAGTGTATATATTTAGAGCAAATATAAAATGTATTTTGGGAATGTGGGGGAGAATTTAAGTCATATTTTTGTTTCATGTTTCTATACATATCCCAATTGTATTTGCGGAATTTAATATATGGGGGTCATGAATCATTCCAATACCCAATTCTGGGGTGTAAAAATCTACAGTTTGTACAGAAATATCACCAGGGAAATCATAGTTTTTAAGGGTTTCATTGCATGTGATGAATGAATTTCATTTAATTTGTTTAGGGGATTTAACCCTCTCACCAAGGGTATGATCAACATCTTGTATAAGAAGAGAACATTGAGTCTGGTCAGACTGACATGTATTGGAGTCTTCATTTTCTTTGGATATCCTTATAGTGTCTAAAACATTCTTTTATATTTCATATAAGAGGCCTTGATCTTTAATGGGGTTGTCTTTTTCATCAGTAATCTATGCCCAGTTCATACCCGAGTTATCCCTTATGTGAGTCAAGCTAGGTGATTTTTTCACCCTGAATTTATATTTTTTCTTAGGGGGGTTCAGGTATATCCAACATGGGAGAATTGTGTCTCCTATTTCTCCTAATTTCCTACAAATCATTTTCATCTGGTTGAATTACTTGTTTTCTAATCACCATAAAATTAGAAATTTCATGACCAATTATGTTTCAAAGATCACAAATGGAAGGTTTCCTCTCATAGTCATTTCTATTTTTAGTTTTGTAGCCATTATCAATGAAATTAATTGTATTTGGAAGCCTTGATTTTAAGTTAATTTCCACAATAACACTAGAAAAAATTCCTACGATGACATTTTAGGTTTTTTGATCACTTTTAATGGGTTATACAATGTAGGAATCAATATCTTTCATAATTTTTGGATGCCAAAAGAGCCAGTAAGGGCCATGATGTTTGATCCAGACATGTGCCAAAGAAATAAGAAAGGTTTTTAATTAATGTTCCATTATAATAATAATATAACTATATAGAAACGATACATATGTTATCATTTTAATATGGGGTAAAATAATTTTATGAAGAATAAGACATTATAGATAAATTTAAATTGCAAAAGAGGAATTAGATATTTATAGCTCACTTCAGGGATTATATCCATTGAATAAACGGTTAAGTCTTTTAAGGATGGAATTTTTAGAATCAAAAAACATATTGGGGGTGTTTGGTAATCTATAAGAAAGGATTGGGTATATTTTTGGAGAAATAATTTTGATTTTTTTAGTTCATTTGAGAAGATGAGTGCCCATTTTGTATGTGAAAATTGATAGAATTTCTATAAATACCCAAAAAAAATTTATAATGTGAAGTCACTCTAATGGAACATAGCTCCAAATTATTTATATAATGGAAATAAAAAGTATAATGTTTGAATAAGGACTCAAAAACAAATTAAAATACAAGTTTTAAACTTTTTTGGAATTTTTCTCTTTCTTAATTCCCTTTTTACCCCTTTTGATTTTTATCGAGGTAACTGGATATTACCAAAGTAATTTATACATTATGATTTAAAATAAATTAGCACATATTATGTAATATGGAAGTAGGGAACTCAAATTTTAAATCTATATTATTATTTAAATTTTATAAAATTTATTAATATTAAATTTTAAAAACTAAATGTTTTATTTATAATTTTTTTTAAATTATAACGCAGGTTCTAAAATGCCAAATATGGGTTTGTAAGTAAAAAAAATATAAAAATTTAATTCACTTATAAGAAAGATATTTTGTTTTATAAAAATGTTAAATTAATTTATCATTCGTACTTATATATCATAATTTCATAATGGTAATGTTATTTACAAAAAACGTTATGTTTTACTATTCCAATAAAAATAAATCCTTTCAAAAATTTTGAAAAATTTATTTCTATGATAATATTTTTTTGATGAATCCGAAAATAAGATTTTTTTTTCAATTAAACATTATAAAATATATAAATTTAACTTTTAAAAAATTTATAAAGCACCATAAAAAAGGTTTTTATAAGACTATAACATTTTTAAAATACATTTTTATTAATATTAATTTATATAAAATATTAATAAATATACAACAAAAAAATAAAAATTATAAATTATAATACTAATCAGGTAATAATAATACACATAATTTTATTTAATAAAAATTACATTGTATATAATTATAGATTTTTTATCATAGTAAGAAATTAATTAAATTTATTTAATATAACATTTATATAAAAATAAAAATATATAAATATTTTTCAAAACATGGATACCCTTATACATAACTAATAATTCAAACGACATGTTTTGAGACACTAAACATCACATAGATTCACTTTATTTTAGTGTTGTGTGTGGAGAAAGATATCGAATGTGTCTTTTGTTTAAGGGAAATGTATTGTGAAATCTAGGGTCATTATATTCTCCTCCTTAAATAAATTTCATTCTCATTATTTTAGTTGTTACTTTATTAATATTTAAGGCCTTCCAATACTCTAAATTTAATTTACAATATGTTTGTAATATCACTATCCATTTTTTAACCAGAAAACTCAACATTTCCCTTCTAATGGGAATAAAACTAATATAGAGTTTTTCTTTATATATTAGTGTAAAACACCCCAATATTTTTTTCAAAGGGCTTTTATAAATAAAATTGTATAAATATTTTATCACATGTATAGTTTTAGATGTGATTTTTATATTGTTGATTTTATCATAGTAAATAGGGCTAATAAATTACCATATAATATCGAATTTGATCAAATAAAAAACAATACGATTTTTAGGAAACACACTCCAATAAAAATAATATAGAGATTAGTAATAAACATTTGAAATAAATTATAATTCAATATATTTTAATTAGGTTGAATATATATTTCCTTAGTAAAAATTATATGTATAAATAAGTGGGTTTAATAAGATACAAATACACAACTTGAGTGGATGGTCAGTGTTCCTCACTCTAAATTATCATCAGAAGTCAATTCAATTATTATGGATTCATTAGAATT
Organism: Viscum album; assembly: GCA_963277665.1. Classification (NCBI taxonomy): domain Eukaryota; kingdom Viridiplantae; phylum Streptophyta; class Magnoliopsida; order Santalales; family Viscaceae; genus Viscum; species Viscum album. Next base: position 2,016,359,307 of record OY728131.1, on the reverse strand, counting down.
CCTTTGTCATAGAAGATTCATTTTCCTATAATCCTTAATAGCTGTTGGATTAAGCTATTGAAATATAAAATGTTTAAGTTCCACACATTTATGAATGTTACCTATTGGTGTTACATTATGATGATAGTTTTTCTCTTTAACCATTTCCAATGTACTCTTCAATTTTCATCAGTAGTTATTTTGTATTTCACTACTTTTACAGATATAAAACATCCCTTAATTCATTTATGAACTTCCACTTGTTGACTAGTCCACATTTTTATACAATGGAATTGAAATGCAATTTTTTCATTATCCACATCAACCAAGCATCCATGAGTATCAATAATTCTCTTCATTGGGATTTTAAATGATATACATTCTTTATATTATTATTACTAATTCTTCAGATATATGTTGGAATAATATAAAGATTCATCACTCTATAACTTATCTGATTAGGTTAATCATTAGGATGCACTTTTTATTATCCGGGTAATCTGGTGTAATATTTCTTCAATCAATTATTAGTAGTTATTAAATAAAAATGGATTTAAAAGTTATTATTCAATGATTAACAGTATATGATTTTTTCTTAAGACAATTCCTTGAAATAATCAATTCTGAAATGTCAATTTTTTAAATTATAAAATCAATATTCTGATTAACCTAAATCACTAACAGTTCAATCTTTGTCTACTTAGGTTTGGTTCTCCCATAATTCATATCATTTTTCCTTAAAATGATAAATAAATCATAATTTATTTCATATATAATGTGATTAATCCAATAAAATAACTCTAGAGTTCTAATCTAACTGTATAGTTCAGCCTTTATTTCAAGCCCCCTTAAACGATTGAGATAATACCCAACACATAATTTTTTGGGTTATTACCCCCAGAGATATGTGCCAAAAAAATTCACCAATATGTAGTATCTAGAATGGTATTTTATTATAATAAATACTACTGAATATCAACTCAATCAGTATTTTGGGATGTTTTCCAATACATAAACTTATCCTTTTGAATCATCCCTAGTTTAATTGACAAATATATCAAATCTTAATCATAATAATATGAACACAAATAGAAAATGATTTTTATATATCTAAACATATAAAAACCATAACTTATAAACATATTATGACATTTCATGCTCAAAATTTATCCTCATCTAATATCATTTAAATCTAAAACGTTATTCAATAACTATATTGATTCCCAAAATTTCATCTTATAGATGTGATCGTCTCATAAACATAATAAAAATTAAATATTTCATTAAAATAATATTTTGTTTTAATGATTTAGATAATTATGAAAAATAACATTAACTCTGAAACCCTTGTTATTTCTATCAATTATAAATTTTTTACATTTTATAAAATCTAATTAATCCATAATAAGTCTTAACCAAGTCCAAAAAAATCATAATATAAAAAATATATGATAAATATTGTAGTTTTCCAATCATCCTAACCTAGGGATTTGAAAACATGGGAAATCTGTGATATGAAATTTCCAATATGGGAAAACAAAATTGTAAACAATGAAAAAACAAAAGTGGGCATAAGATGATCACATATGTATAATCTGAGAACATATGAAACTTATACCAAAAAATTAATAGATGATAAACCATGTAATAAGGCAGGGATAAACATGAAACATTAATCAAAAGACTATTAAAACATGAGTCAATAAATATGATCCAAGAGAGTTCAAAATTTCCATGAAAATAACAATTCATCCATGGAACCAATTTCAATCACTGTACAACATTAGTATAGGTAAATAAAGCAATCCTGAGTCGCACCCTCATTGCGCATGCTTTAAGTAAATTGAAATATATCAGTGAATATATTTTTTAATGTGAAATAAACATTTAGCAAATCCATTATAAGGTGATATAGGATCCCACATATCATCTACACAAACTTTTTGGTGTAAATTTAAAATCAACCACTTTAAACATCATATTTATCCCATTTAGATAAACTGGTTTCATAAAACATTCAAATTAAAATAATTCAATTTTTTAGAATAAATAACCCATAGAATAAAATCGATTTCATTAAATGCATCATAAGGAATCCATGGAACCAAAATGTTTTTTATGTCCATTTCAAATTGATTCACATATTGGAATTAATAAACATTCCATCAATAATCCAACATGATAAACCCATGGAAATGAATGGGTATCCAATGACAATAGGTATCATTCTATGTAAATAACATTCACTAAATATAATAAAGCATATGATATTTACATTATAATTATAAAGTGTATATGGTTATGAAATAAAATTTCACTATCAATTTATGATTGAAATACAGGTTAATACGCTCTAATTAGAGGATACAAAAATATAGTGATCACATTGGAAATTAATTTTAATAAAAATTAGGATTACAGATATTCAATGACACGAAAATTCTAGGGAAGTGAGGTATAATTATCGTGGTATAAAAAAATTCAATCTAAATCTTGAAACAATGTGAATAGAATAATTTTATGACTTTATTTGATCCATAATAAGAATTAATATATGAGAATAACATAGATAAAAACATATTATATTTTTTTAAAAAAATAACCACATTTTGAATGGAAAATATTCTTCATATTTTGAAATAATTTTAAATAAAATATATTATAAATATTTGATAAAAATAATTTATTTTTAAAAATGAAATATTAATGATAAATATCCATATAAAATAAAACGGTGATAGAATGAAATGATCATACATAAAAGTTAAAAATAGAATATTTTAGCATTTTTATGAAATGGACCTATATTGAAAATGATATATTTTCTTTTAAACTTTTGAACGATGTCCTGGAAGTACAAAATGACTATAATAAACTACATACTAATATATAAGATCATTTTAATGATAATACAATGAATTAAAATATAGATAGAGGGTGGTTCCCAACTGAGAATAAGGGATGGGATTGACTTTTCTTATAAGACACACTTTCGATAAAAATATAAGACTAGGGGAGTTGTAATATTTGCGGGAAATATAAAACCCTATGAATATATAAATAATATGAAGAGAATGTTTATTAAGAACACAAATTCCCATGATATACTATCTATAAAAATAATCCAAATTAGAATGTAATATTTGAAAGGAAATCCTTGCAGTTGGAGAAAAATATAAATTAAAAACTACTTTTCGACTTCAAAATCATTTAGGATGCAATCCATTTAAAAGATATATGACATGGGCCTTCAAAAAAATGAATATAGACATAGAATTTCATTAGGAAGTAATCAAAAAAACTTAAATCATCCTGTTTCAAAATAAGAACTATGTTTCATGGGATGAAAACATAATCAAAAAACTATAATGACCCTTTCTTTTCATACATTGTTAATACTTAAAATTTGAAGTACACTTATTACAACATATAACAAAACTATGAAAGGACCGTATAGGTATAGAGTCTTTAGAAACTTGGAAACAAAAACAACTGGTTGATAAATAATCTACACTGTCTCCCATTAATCTCATCATATCTAGAGTCCCTTTTGGCATATCCTACTTAATAACCTTCTTCCTAACCCGGAGAAAGAAATCATACAAAGGGGTGAGCTCAAATTCTTAGTAAGGGTAAACAAAAGAAATATCAAACACATCATATTCATAAGAACATAACATTTTGGAATTCTTACCCTACAAAAGAGATCAAAATTTCATAACATGGGATAAATCATGGTAGTGAAATGTAATCACAATAATCATAAAATGAAACATGATTATTTGTGGCATACACACATAATCATATATAATCAGTTCTTATTAGTCAAGACTCATTTCCAAGACTATCTTAGTGTACAGAGTCCATTTCTGAACCGAGTTCATTCCTCGTTTTAGTCCTGTTTCACTAAACCAGTTTATCCAGCCGTTCCAGCCATGTCAATCTCATGAGTTATTAAATCATTAACCAATGCATTGGAGGGAGATGTAGTTCCCACCCATCTCATAATTATAACATTCTTATTTTTGCCACAAAATCATAAACCATACATCATAGCATAACCCATGTAATAAAAATGGGATTCTTAAACATCGTGACATCATAAAACAAATAATATAAGATAAAGTAATTCATAAAAATAATTCCATCACAACATAATCAAATCAATGTAATAATAGGGATATAAACAGAACCATTTATTATCTTAGATGGAAAATAATTTTGATAAAACACTTGAACTCCATTCTTGAGGAAAATATCCTTTCTACTTCAAAAACACTTTTCTTTTCTTAACGTGTCATACAATTCTAAAAGAAGTTGATTAAAAATAAAAATAAAAACTTGTAAAGGAAGATTCTTGGAAATAATGTTTTAAAAATCCATTCATGCTGTATAAGTTAAAAAAACATTCTTCCCATACTTTGGCCAGAAAAGTCAAAAAGTACATCGTACGAAAAACGAAAAAGGATTCCTTTCATAACTTTTACCAAAAACTCACCGAAGGTTAAAATTGGATTTATAAAATTTTATGTGGATGGAAATAATATTAAATATTTAGGAATCATGTATGTGGATGATAAAAATTCCCCAGTAAATTCTGAAGTATAAACAATCTCGGATAAAAATGAGATTGTGAGATTTTCCCTTACCTTTGGTTTGATTTGCTTCGTAAGTGTCTGAACCTCTTGTATAATGATTTAAATAATGTCTTGACTTATTCCAGAATCAAACTCATTTTTATGATATCATACATGGTCATATTCTTAGCTTATTATTAGTAATATTTCGTGGCTGCTTGTTATTCGGGTGTTTATTACTTTTTGTTCTTATGCGTGTTTTGTCGAATAAATTCTTATTCTTATTTTTAGGTTATAGATACCTCATTTACAGAATGGTATTAGTGTAATATATATCATATTTATTCACTAAATTCATTTATGTAATCATTATGCAATGAAAATCATGTAGAACGAGTCGCATCACATCATTGAGACGTTATTCCATACGTACGCACGAGTGATAATGTCGTTCCCATGATCGTGGAATTGTATTGGAGTGTATGTATAATATTTCATAATCAATATCACTTTACAATAATCATATATATTAATTCTTTACACAATTATACCCATCCAAGTAAGGTGGTGGTGGAAAATAGATTACACCATGGCGTGGAGACGGTATTCTGTACGTACGCACGCGCGGTGATTTCTTTTTTTCCATAGGATGGATAGATGGTGAAATAGGGTTGTTTCATACTTATAATGAAATATCAGTATATGAGTGATACTTATTATATTAATTAATAATGAAAAAACTAAAGAAGAAGAAGTGGAAGAAGAAATAATGTTGAAAGAATCGGTAATGGACATTACCTCTTCTTTGAAGCGCTTCTTTGAGAACTACTTTTAAGGCACTAAAATTTGCCTTTGAAGAAGACTAGGACCTCTATGATGTTTCTAGGGAAGTTTATAGGATAAATTGGCAGGTGTTTTCCGCTCTTGAAGGCTCAATGTGGTTTGAGGAAGAGAGGGAGATGGTGCCCTTCTATAAGGGATGAGAGGGGCACCATTGGAAAAACAAAAAATATTATTTTATTATAAAGCCATATTCGGTTTTAAAATAGCTCCAAATTGATTTATTTCAAAGCTAAGGTGGGGATGGGTCGAAATCCTCTCATCCAATAGAATTTGGACAAGTTTATCTTACTATTTTAACCATATCATTTATATTTAACTTTAAGTTAAATAATTTTACTTTTACCGTGCCTTTTTGTGTTCTCAAACTATAAGGTTAATAAACCTACCATAACAACACAAACGTACCCCAAGTTGTTTATTATTAATATATATAACCTTATCTAAGTCATTTGGCCGAAAATTATATTTTTAGGAATAAAATAACAATTAATAATATAATATTTTTTTTAAAAACTATTTTATGATATTTTTGACAGTATTTAGTAATTGATTTTTGTGAAAATAATAACCGAACTATTAGTTCGAAAAAAGTTACTTAAATCAATAATAACATGTCATATTAACCTAGAAAATTAGTGTAATTCATAAAAAGCCTCAAATTACATTTATTTGGGTATTTATAACACCATTTATGTCAATATTTCATTAATAAGATAATTGTTGCATCATCATTGTGTCATAAATAAATTAAATTATTTAATTTATAAAAATTACAAATAAAATAAAATTATGTATGAAATATTTTGAGATTTCTAATTAATATTTATAATTTAATTTATCTTATGTATAACCCCATATTAAAAATTATTTACTTATTAAACATTGATTTTAAGTATTTTAACCCTTCTTTAAATAAATTAATAATAAATGTCCTAATCTAATCCAAGTTGGACTAAATGGTTATATTTCATTCCTAAGGTTGTTTATGGTTGAAATAAACTTATCCAATGGAATTATGACATGTGTTAGGGTAATAATAATAACATTTTTAACCTTAATTACCCTATTTACTTTTAACCGTGGTAAAAAAAGTAAAAAGTTACTATTCACCAAAAATTATTTTCATCCCATTGAACCACATTTTAGTCCTTGATATTTACCGTGTCTCTCGGATTTTCAAAATTCCACTCACAAAAGTGGTATAATTATGTTTTATGTGAATTTGGAAAATCTCCTAGGAGGTGTGTAAAAGACGGTGAAAAGTTAACATAATTTTATATATCTAAAATTATTATAAAATGACTCCAATTAATTTCATTGAACTTATATAGGTATTATATATCAATTTTTACCTAAATAAATTTAAATAAAATAAAAATTTATTTAAATAAAAAGTCGGTTTTTAAATAGTAACCTACTGTTTTTACTATTCATCAAAAATTGAAAGTTTCTAGAAAAATACCAAAATTTCACCCTAGGATAATTTCGATATTCTGAATCCAAAAATGAAGTCCATTTTGAAAAATAAAATTTAAAAAATTTCAAAAAGTGGTTATTACTATTCATAACGGCTCATTTTAATAATATTTTAATAGCATATCGTTTTTTAGTGAAACTCGGTATTGCGTACAATGCAAGCTATCAAGGAAGGTCGTGATTGTGTGTAAATCAAGCCAAGATTGTGTTGTGTGTAGTGAAATATTCCTTTGATGATTTATAAAATAAAAAACAAAACATTTCTTATAAAAGTCTCGGGTGTTACATTCTACCCCCTTTAAAATGAAATTCGCCCTTGAAATTCGTCAGTTGTAACAAACAGATGAGGATACCTCTCCCTAATCATATCCTCAAGCTCCCCTGTAGCTTCCTTTAATTAGTGGTTCCCCCATAAAACATTTACCAAACGAGTGGTCTTGTGCCGTAGGACTTTTCACTACGATCTAGAATCTATATCAGTTGTTCTTCATAAGAAAGATCTTGCTCCAATGGTACAACTTCTGAGCTGAGTACATGTGAAGGATCAGGTACGTACTTTCTCAGGAGAGATACATGGAACACATCATGAACTTGAGAGAGATTAGTTGGAAGAACCAATCGGTAAGAAACCTTCCCAACACAATCCAGTATTTCAAAAGGACCGATATACCTAGGGCTCAGCTTTCCCTTATTTCCAAATCTCATTACTCTCTTCTACGGAGATATTCATAAGAACACATTATCACCCACTTCAAACTCTATGTCTTTTCTTCAGTTATTGGCATAACTTTTTTGTCGACCCTGAGCTGCTCTTATGTGTTGTTGAATAGATTTGTCCTTTTCTTCCATCTCATCAACAAGATCAGGTCCTAATAGCTTTATTTCCCCATCTTTATCCCAAAAAGTTGGAGTTCTGCATTTCTTTCCATAGAGAGCTTCATAAGGAGCCATCTGAATACTAGATTCAAAGCTATTATTATAAGAAAATTCCTCCAAAGGTAGGTGTTGATCCGAACCACCTTTTAAATCCATAGAGCAAGCTCTCAACATATCTTCTAGAATTTGAATTGTCCTCTCTGACTGACCGTCTGTCTGAGGATGATATGCAGTGCTGAAACTCAACTCTGTATCTAGAGTATGCTGAAGACTTCGCCAGAATTTTGAGGTAATCCTCGGATCCCGATCAGATATAATGGAAAGTGGTACTCCATGAAATCTTAACACTTCCATTACATATATCCTGGAAAGGTGATCCAGAGATAAATCCTCTCTAATAGCAACGAAGTGTGCCGACTTTGTAAGATGATAAACTATGACCCAGATAGTATTATTGCCTTTGGATGTTTTAGGAAGTCCTGTGACAAAGTCCATAGTGATGTTTTCCCATTTCCATTCGGGTATGGGTAATGGTTGTTATATCCCCTTACACTTCTTTCTCTAAGCTTTAACTTGCCGACAAACCAATCATCGAGAGACATATTCAGCAACATCTCTTTTCATGAAATCCCACCAGAAGTACTCCTTCAGGTCCCTATACATCATCATGCTTCCAGGATGAATAGAGAATTAAGAACTATGAGCCTCATCCAGTAGATCCTTCTTTAATTCGGGGATGGGAGGAACACAAACCCGATTTCTGAACTTTATTATCCCATTACAATCAAGGTTTAATTCAGAAACATTTCTAACCTTATTTTGAAACTCTACATCTTCTTTCTGTGCCTCTTTAATCTTAACATGTATAGATGGTTGATCATTAATTTGAGAAAGATACAATTTTCCCCTTTCATTATAATTCCATGATCCATCCTTTCTAAATCCATAAATATTGGATCTTTTGTGATCCTCATCGTGGATAAACTGGCATGGTCTTGTCGACTTAATGCATCTACCACCTTCTTTGTTTTCCCATGGTGGTAATGAATTGAGCAGCCGTAATCCTTAATCAGCTCCAACCATCTTCTATGGTGCATATTCAGATCCTTTTGTGTGAAAATATACATTAAACTTTTATTATCAGTATAAATGTCACACCATTCTCCATAAAGATATTTCATCCAAATCATTAATGAAAAGATTACTGTAGCTAACTCCAAATCGGGATTTGGGTAATTTTTCTCATGGATTTTCAACTGTCGTGAGGCATAATATATCACCATATCATTTTTCATAAGAACACACCCCAATACCTTCTTGGATGCATCACTGTAGATCACAAACCTTTCTCCACTACAAGGTAGTGTGAGCACAGGTGCACTAGATAACCTTGTTTTTAACTCCTTGAAATTCTCTACACATTACTCCATCCAAACAAACTTAACTCCTTTCCGAGTCAACCTTGTGAGTGGATTACATAATCGTGAAAAATATTTCACCAAAAGTCAATAATATCTAGCCAAACCAAGAAAACTTCTGATCTTAGTTACTGTTGTTGGTCTCAACCATCTTTCGATAACCTCTGTTTTTGCTGGATCCACAGATATCCCCTCTTTTGAGATAATGTGACCGAAAAATGAATCTTTTTGAAGCCAAAATTCACACTTGGTAAATTTTTCATAAAGCTTATCCTTTCTCAGGATCTTCAATTTAATTCTCAAGTGATCGTCATGTTCTTCCTGGCTCTTTTAATACACAAGAATATCGTCTATAAAGACTACCACAAACTGATCAATTAGTCTCTAAAGACTCTATTCACCAGATCCATGAAGATAGCAGGGGAATTAGTAAGACCATATGGCATCACTATAAATTCATAGTGTCCATACCTTGTATGGAAAGCCGTCTTTGGTATATCCTCCCTTTTGACCCTTAATTGATGATACCCTGAACGAAGATCAATCATGGAAAAGTATTGAGCTCCGCGTAGTTGGTCAAATAAGTCATCAATGCACGGGAGAGGATATTTGTTCTTGATAGTGATCTTTTTAAGTTCTCGACAATCAATGCAGAGTCTCATTGATCCATATTTCATCTTAACAAACAGAACTGGTGCTCCCCAAGGTGAAGCACTAGGGCGTATGAACCCCTTATCAAGATTCTCTTGGAGTTTCTTCTTCAATTCTTGAAACTCAATTGGGGCCATTCAATAAGGTGTCTTTGAAATAGGTAAAGCACTTGGTATGAGTTTTATTGAAAACTCAACTTCAAGTTTTGGTGGAAGACCCAGCAATTCCTCCGAAAATACATAATCAAACTCTCGTACAATGGGCATATTATTAATCGTTAGTTTTTCACCAACAATTTGAGATAAATAACCTTCATTTAGTGTAATCAAGACCCCATAAGATAGAAGAAATTTTCAATGGAAGTTTATGTTCATCCTTGCATCGACAGACGATCAAAGATTGATCTGGAATATGAAATGTGACTTCCCTTCTTTGGCAATTGATATGAGCTCCAAATAGAGAAAGCCAATCCATGCCAAGAATCACATCAAATTCCACTATAGGGAGGATCAGAAGATTTGTAGGAAGCACTTTCCCACAAACATAATTCAGAGAAGAATTATAAACTATTGATTCGACGGTTGTTCTATTAGGGGTTGTCACATCTAACTCAACATCTAATTGTTGAGGTAATACGGTGATACCCTTAGAAAATTCTTCAGATATAAAAGAGTGGGTGGATCCAGAATCAAATAAAACATTTGCTACTTTAGAGTGGATGGTAAGTGTACCTTCACCACTTCGTTATTGTACTCCACATCGCTGATAGAAATTCCATGTGACATTCCTTTATCATTAGCCTTAAGAGTTTGTTGATGTCGATCATCATAAAAAACCCTTGGATTAGGGCATTGATTTTCATAATACCTCATTTCCTTGCACTTGTAACATTGATGTGTTGGAGGTGCACTCTGTGTAGCCTTTACATTATTCTCATCACTAGACATCTTCTTCCCATCATTGCGGCAATCAAATACCTGATGACCTTCCTTTCCACATTTGAAACACTTACTTGTCCCTTTAAGACAACTCCCTCCATGTTTCTTTCCATACATTGAGCATAAGGGAAAACTCATCTTCTTTTCAGTGTGCTCTTTAGATTTTCCTTTGAATTCAATTTTCCTCTTCTTATCAAACCCATATGATTGACGGGTTACTCCAATCTCCATCTCAACTTTGAGAGCACATCAAACGATTTCCTCATAGATATTGAAGTCCCTTATGGCTAATGCCCTTAGAAGACTTGGTTTTAAGCCACTAAAGAATCGATCGATCTTACTCTCATGTTGGATAATAATACCAGAAGCGTACCTTTCAAGTCTTGTAAAATTTTCTTCATAGGTACCAACAGATTCATCATCCTTTTGCTTTAGTCCAAGAAACTCCTTCTCCATCTTTGTTCGGAGAATACGAGGGAAGTACGTATTGAAAAATATGTTCTTGAACTCATCCCATTCCATAGACAAAATTTCATCTCTTGGCCTCATATTCTTGATAAGATTCCACCATCGATCAGCATTGACTTCCAAACAATACACTGCTAAGATGACATTATCATGTTCAGAACATTGAAGAACTGAAAATATATTTTCAGTAGTACTGATCCATTGTTCAGCAACTAATGGATCAGTAGACCCGCTGAATGAAGGTGGATGCTGTCTCATGAAGGATTCAACAGAATGTTGCTCTTTCCTTTTCTTGTTTGGAATTCTTGTATGATTTATATCTTGAGAATGTTGTGTGAGCATTTCTACAAAAATTTTCATTCCATCTCCCATAACATTTGGGTGCTCAGGGGGACAATCATTGCATTGCCTGTCGCATTCCGCATTAACACAGTTCCTTCGGGTTACAGCCATTGACTAAAACCAAGAAGAATAGTGTGAGCAACACTAATTATAATAGGAAAACCACATAATCAAGAATAAAATCTCACACTTAAGGTCTTATCCTAGGTTATTCATGGCAATTTCTAAAACACTAAGACTGTGTTCTATGCTTAGACTTATCCTTAGTATTCTTACTATGGCTTTCACATCCTAGTTTCCAAAGGTTGACAATACCTTTCCTCTGATACCAACAATAATGACCCATACTTTTCATACATTGTTAATAGTTCAAAATTGAATTAAACTTATTACAACATATAACAAAACCATGAAAGGACCGTATAGGTATTGAGTATTTAGAAACTGGGAAACATAAACAACTGGTTCATAAAGAATCTACACTGTCTCCCATTTATTTCATCATATCTAGAGTCCCTTTTGGAATATCCTACTTAATAACCTTTTTCCTGACCTGGGGAAATAAAACATACAACGGCGTGATCTCAAATTCTCAATAAGGGTAAACAAAAAAATATCAATCACATCATATTCATAAGAACATAACATTTTGGAAATCTTACCCTGCAAAAGAGATCAAAATTTCAGAACATGGGATAAATCATGGTAGTGAAATGTAATCAAAATAATCATAACATAAAACATGAAGAATTTTGGCATACACAAATAATCATATAGAATCATTTCTTATTAGTTAAGACTCATTTCCAAGACTGTCTTAGTGGACAAAGTCCATTTCTGAACCGAGTTCATTCCTCGTTTCAGTCCTATTTCACTAAACCAGTTTAACCTACCGTTCCAGCCATGTCTATCTCATGAGATATAAAATCATTACCCAATGAATTCGAGGGATATATAGGTCCCACCCATCTCATAATGATACCATTCTTATGTGTGCCACAAAATCATAAACCATACATCATAGCATAACCCATGTAATAAAAATGGGATTCTTAAACATCGTGACATCATAAAATAATTCATATAAGATAAAGGAATTCATAAAAATAATTCCATCACAACATAATCAAATCAATTTAATAATAGGGATAGAAACAAAACCCTTTATTATCTTAGATGGAAAATACTTTTGATAAAACACTTGAACTCCATTCTTGAGAAAAATATCCTTTCTACTTCAAAAACACTTTTCCTTTCATAACATGTCATACAATTCAAAAAGAAGATGATTAAAAATAAACATGAAAACATGTAAAGAAAACTTCTCGGAAATAATGTTTTAAAAATCCATTCAAGTTGTATAAGATAAAAAAACATTCTTCCCGTACTTTGGCCAGAAAAGTCAAAAAGTACATCGTACGAAAAACGACAAAATATTCCTTTCTTATCTTTTACCAAAAACTCACTGAAGGGTAAAATTGGATTTAAAAAATTTTAGGTGGATGGAAATAATATTAAATATTTATGAATCATGGATGTGGATGATAAATATTCCCCAGTAAATTTTGAAGTATAAACAATCTCGGATAAAAATGAGATTATGAGATTTTCCCTTGCCTTAGGTCCGATTTGCTTCGTAAGTGTCCGAACCTCCTGTATAATGATTTAAACAATGTCATTGACTTATTACAGAATCATAATCATTTTTATGATAACATATATGGTCATATTCATAGATTATTATTAGTAATATTTCATTGCTACTTGTTATTCGGGTGTTTATTACGTGTTGTTCTTATGCGTGTTTTGTCGAATAAATTCTTATTCGTATTTTTAGGTTACAGATACCTCATTTAAAGAATTTTATTAGTGTAATATATATCATATTTATTCACTAAATTCATTTTTGTAATCATTATTCAATGAAAATCATGTAGAACGAGTCACATCACATCGTGGAGACGGTATTCCGTACGTACGCACGAGCGATGATATCATTCCCATGATCGTGGAATTATATTGGAGTGTATGTGTACTATTTAATAATCAATATAAATTCAAAGTAATCATATATATTCATTCTTTACAACATTATACCCATCCAAGTAAGGTGGTGGTGGAAAATAGATTACACCACGGCGTGGAGACAGTATTCCGTACGTACGCACGCGCGGTGATTTCGTTTTCCGTAGGATGGATAGATGGTGAAATAGGGTTGTTTCATACATATAATAAAATATCAGTATATTATTGATACTGAATTTATTAATTCATATTGAAAAAACTGAATAAGAATAAGTGAAAGAATAAATAATGTTGAAAGAATCGGTAACAGACATTACCTCTTCTTTGAAACGCTTCTTTGAGACCTCCTTTTAGGGCAATAAAATTGGTATTTGAAGAAGACCAGGACCTCTAGAATGTTTCTAGGGAAGTGGAGAGGAGAAATCGGTAGGGTTTGGCCGAGCTTGAAGGCTCAAAGTGGTGTGGGGAAGAGAGGGAGGATGTGCCCTTTTATAAGGGTGTAGAGGGGCACCTTTGAAAAAACTAAAAATATTATTTTATTATAAAGCCATATTGGTTTTTAAATAGCTCCAAATTTATTTATTTTGAAGCTAAGGTGGGGATGGGTCGAAATCCTCTCATCCAATAGAATTTGGATAAGTTTAGATTACTATTTTAAAATTATCATTTAGATTTAACTTTATGTTAAATAATTTTACTTTTACCGTGTCTTTTTGTGTTCTTACACTATAAGGTTAATAAACATACTATAACAAGGAAAACGAACCCCAAGTTGTTTATTATTAATATATATAACCTTATCTAAGTAATTTGGCCAAACCTTAGATTTTTAGGAATAAAATAACAATTAATTATATAATATTTGTTTTAAAAACAATTTTATGTCAATTTGACACTATTTAGTAATTGATTTTTTTGAAACTCATAAAAGAAATATTAGTTCAAAAAACATTACTTAAATCATTAAATAATGTCATATTAACCTAAAAAAATTAGTGGAATTCATAAAAAGTCTCAAATTACATTTATTTTGGTATTTATAACATCAATTATGTCAATATTTCATTAATAAGATAATTGCTGCATCATCATTGTGTCATAAATAAATTTAATTATATAATGTCTATAAATTACAGATAAAATACCATTATGTAGGAAATATTTTTATATTTCTAATGAATATTTATAGCCGAATTTATCTTATGTAAAAACCAATATTAAATTTTTTTTACTTATTATACTTTGATTTTAACTATTTTAACCCTTCTTTAAATAAATTAATAATAAATGTCCTAATCTAATCCAAGTGGGCCTAAATGGTCATATTTTATTCCTAAGGTTGTTTTTGGTCTAATTAAACTAATCCAATGGAATTAGGACATGTATTTGGGTAGTAATAATAACATTTTTACCCTTAATTACCCTATTTACTTTTAACCGTGGTAAAAAAATTAAAAAGTTACTATTCACCAAAAATTATTTTCATCCCATTGAACCAAATTTTAGTCCTTGATATTAAATGTGTCTCTCGGATTTTTGAAATTCCATTCACAGATGCGGTAAAATTATGTTTTATGTGAGTTTGGAAATTCTCCTAGGATGTGGGTAGAAGACAGTGAAAAGTTCAAAAAAATTTATATATCTAAAATTATTATAAAATGACTCCAATGAATTGCATTGAACATGTATAGGTATTATGTATCAATTTTGACCTAAAATAAATTTAAATAAAATAAATAATTATTTAAATAAAAATTTGGTTTTTAAATAGTAACCCAGTGTTTTCACTATTCATCAAAAATTGAAAGTTTCCAGAAAAATACCAAAATTTCACCATAGTCTAATTTCGATATTCCGAATCCAAAAATGAAGTCCATTTTGAAAAATAAAATTTAAAAAATTTCAAACAATGGTTATTACTATTCATAACAACTAGTTTTAATAATATTTTAATAGCATATCGTTGTTTAGTGAAATTCGGTATTGCGTACGACGCAATCTATCAGGGAAGGTCATGATTGCGTGTAAATCAAGCCAAGGTAGTTTTGTGTGTAGTGAAATATTCCTTTGATGATTTATAAAATAAAAAAAAAATATTTCTTATAAATGTCTCGGGTGTTACAAAAACCATTACCTTGTTTCCCCGCTTAGTCAAATACATTCAATGTTTATGCATAAAATATAAAAAATTCATAATCTCATATTTATGACCCATATAAATATAAATTTTTATAAACATCAATTATAATAATTACTCAATTTCATATTATTTTGTTGTTATCTATTTTTTATATCATGTGTCAATAATATTCGTAATTTGGAAGTAGATTCATAATAACAATGTTGTCCATCATTATTATCCCAAAATTAATAATTTGAAGACCATAAAAGGTAATGAAATTTATATTTTAAAATTATTTATATTGATACAATGAAATTTTATTGGATTTTGGGTTATGAAACTTAAATATGAATTTTATTATGACTATGTTTCTAGGATCCTTAAGGAATAATGTTAGTTTTATTAAATATTAATTTAATTTTTTATATTAGAATTAAAGAAAAACAACAAATTATTTTCCTTTTTATATCATATATTACAAAATTTTACACTCTCATAGTCATCCATAGTAATTCCAAATCCCAAAATCTCGGACCTGGTGCATTATTATAATACATTGGCATGATTACAAGGAATCAAGTACCGAAGGACCGATCAGTTTAGCTGTCTAGGAAAATAGATTACATATATGAAATATACATTATAATTTCTAACAAAAACACATTATAGATAATCCTTTAAGAACACATTTATTCTCCTTTCTTTACCCTATATATCAATTATTAAACACTTCTTTGATTCAATAGAAAATAAAACCTAGTAATGGGGTGAGCTCTGATACTTAGTACAGATAAACAATATAGGGGAACCTATCTTTAATCGGTATAAATTATTATAGAAACATAAAAAACTATAGCACAAGTCATTTAAAATATTATCTTCATAAAGCTATCTAAGGAATAAATAAAACAATTAAATTTATATATTCACATAGATATTATAATATTCAAATAACCCCATGTAATATCAATAACTAATCTCATAATGATGCAATGCATAATTCTATACATTTTAACCACTAAGTTAATGTCCTGTGCCAGGATCAAACACAAATATTCTGTTGAGGCCTTCTTCCAAGAGATTATTTAGTCTCATCAGATCTTTCGATGCATCGAGAAATATATAGTGGTCCTCACAAATCACTTACTAAGTACAATTAATTTCTCTTATGTTAAGGGTGAAAAATAACATAAACATTCATATTAAAAATATCATACTAAATGCCAATACTGTAACCACAAACCATGAATGTTATAAAAATAGAACAGAAATAGTAAAATAAATCATTAATAATTCAATATATTATTAAATATTATATTATAATAAATCAGACTCCATAAACCATAAATACTAATAAAGGATTTTCACATAGTTGAAAATAATCAATAAAACTCTTCGAGAGAAATATAACATTTTCCTGAAATCATGTAAAAGTCAAAAATTTGAAAATGAAGTAATTTAAAAGTTATTTTTTAATAAAAGTGTCCCATTACACTTCCAATTTTTTTGAATAAATTATCAAATTAAAATAATCATTTTCATATAAATAAATCATTAAAATCATTTTTAAAACATGGTCATTAATTAAATAAATTTAGAAAAATAAATCATTAAAACATTTAAAATGATTATCTAGTTAATCATTCCCTCAAGTAAAACCTTTAAATAATTCTTTTGAAAACATTTTTATGAATCAAGGATTTGGATGATAAATATGTCCCAGAAAATAGTTTCCTAGAAACAATCTTGGATAATAATGAGATTAAGGAATTATCCTTTTCCTTTGGTCCAATACTTTCTATTCATTTTCAAAACACCCGTATAATATTTATAAACAATCTATAGAATATATTAGAATCATAATAATATTTATTATATCTTATATGATTATTTTATGACATTATATTAACTATTTTGTATCAATTCAATCATAATGGGTCATTTCAGGTACTAATTACTTTGTTTATCATATGTGTCTAGATTTTCTATTCTTGATCACATTACAAAGATTGTGATTTTATTAAATTAATAATTTATAAAATTATATATATATATATAATATATAATAATAATAATAATATATGTAATATATAGATATACTAAATGGAATATATCTTTCATTGGCGGCGGAAGGGCGTATGTACGCCTGAATGTTGTTTCCATTTTTTTATTATATTGAATGGAAGTAAGTGAATAACATATATGTATATATATATAATTATAGTATACTTATTATTTCATATATTTTATAATTATGAATAATATATATAATTTTATAATCATTCATGTATGGTTAATGTGGAGAATTAATCTCATCGTGTGGTGGAGACAGTAGGATGTATATACGCACGAGCGATTGTATCATTATCGTGATGGATAAATGATATGAAATTGGATGGTATAATCATTATTAATTACATTTATAATGTAATATTCATTATTTACATACATTTTAATCATCATTATACCCATACTAACAAAGTACGTTTGAATAACAAACTACACCACGGTGTGGAGACGGTAAGTTGTACGTACACAGACAGGGTGATATTGTAATTCAAAATATGAATAATATGATGAATATGTTTGTTTTGTGATTTTAATAAAATATTAGAGAATTTGTGATAGTGTATTTAATTTTTTATTGGGAAAAAATATAAATTGGAAGTAGAATTAGAAAAGAATATTGAAAGGGTTGATAAAAGAATTACATCTTTTCAGGTATTTACTATTGATTTGAATTAAAAGGCTCCATAAGATGGCTTTCCACCAATAATTAGACCTATTGGATGATTTTAGTGAATTGTTTACAAGAAATTGGTAGGGTTTGGCTGATACCAAAAGCATTAGAGGTGTGAGTTCAAGAGAAAGAGATGTTCCTATATATAAGAGAGGTGAGGGAACCTTCAGAAAAATCATTATATATTAATTTATAATAAAATAATTTTCAGTTTCTAATAGCATAAAATTGGTTTTTTTTCGATTATAAGATTTCTATTGTTCTAAATCCTCTCAACCAATAGTTTTTTAATATGATTAGGCTATAAAATTAACACTATCTTTTAGATTTAACCCTTTGTTAAATAGTTTAACTCTTACCATGTCTTCTTATATCGTGACACTAAAGAGTTAATATTATTACTATTATATTAAAAAATAACCCCAATTGGATAATAAATAACATTTAAAACATTATATAATTTTTTTGGACGAATCTTAGATTTTTAAGTCTATGATATAATTAATAAAAATAGTATTTGTTTTAAAAATTCATTTTTTTCAATTTTCACACTATTTACAAATTGATTATTCATAAAGACTTAAACAAATTAATTATCTTAAAAAACTATTATCTTAAATATAATAAGTCATTATCTTACATAAAATTAGTTTATTCCATCAAAATGTTCAAATTACTTTTATTTTAATATTTATAATATTATTTATTGGAATAATTCATTAATAAGTTAATCACTGAATCATCATTGTGTCATAAATATTTTTATTTATTTTACTTATAAAAATATAAATAAAATACCATGTTGTAAGAATTATTTTTATATTTTTATGTACTATTTTTAGTCATACAGATATGTTTTATAACCCTATAATAAAATTGATTTAGTAAACGATACATATTTATGTTATATTTCTCTTTTCTTTAAATTAATTATTATAACATGTCATTGTCACACCCAGGTGGCTCCATGGGGTCCAAAAAACCACCCAAGTAAGTCTGTGGTCATAAATATACCATCTAATATGATTAGGATACGTTTTAAGGAAGATTAATAAAATTATAATAGTATTTTTTACGCTCATATACCTGATTTAACATTTAACATACAAAAAAAATACTGAAGTTACTATTCATAAAGTCCTAAAACAAAAGGTAAAATTTTAAACAATTTGGACCTTCTAATTACTAATATTGTATCCATTTTCCCAAATTCGAAACAAAAAATTAGAAGATATTATTTTAAAATTTTTTACTGTTGTCAATGCCAGAAACCGGGGTTTTATGAAGTAAAAACTATCCAAAGATTGACATGTGTTTATATCCAATTTAAATCTAATAATAATTATAATAACACAAATTATATAAAATGAAAAAAATATATGCCAATTATACTTTTTATAAACTCAAATATATTGTTAAACATTATAAATTAATTCGATTAAAATTATTGTTTTCAATTAAAATTTAGCATTCTTCACTAATCATCAAAATATGAAATTATCATATTAGTAAAAAAATTATCGAAAATAAATTTTTATATCCCTATTATATATAATAATTTAATTTTATATAATTTAAAATATAAAATTTGAAAAATTTGATTTAATTATGGTTATCTATTAAAAGGTAAAAAAAATACATTTTTTGAATAAATACTTCTTTTATGTGGAAAATTGAAATTGTACTTTTTTATCTATAATAATCACATAGGATGAATGTAAAATTTTAATTGTATATATATGATACAAAATGTGGTTAATAATACTCATAAACTATTTTTAAATTGCAAGTTTAATAGGTCGTGGTGCCCTTGAACTCGGGGTGGCGTATATCGCACACTACTAAATTATTTAGAAAAGAAGCATATCAGGGAAGCTTGAGGTGCTACATTATACCATTCTTCAATAATTTATGTCCATGCAATTTAAAATCAGGATTGAAAACTAGAGGTTTCACATTTCTATATATCATATTCGAAATCCCGCATCAAAATGTGGATTAATGAGGCCTCGATTTGAAAATAAAGAAATGTAATTATTACGGTTGATGGAAATAACAAATTCTGTGTTTCCATTTTAGAAAACATGGACATTGAAGAAAAATATAACCATTATGTTCTGAGTTAAATTGATACAGAATATTACTAGGATAAAGATAACAATATGAAATCCATAAATCTGCAATGATCCGGGGGACCATTTGATTCATCGCAAAAGAAAGTATTGCGAAAAAAAACTTGTCTTTAAATATCCTTTCCCTAAAGTTAATGATTATGAGATGAAGTACATACTTGATTTCAATAAAATATCTCAATTGGTTATGCCTCAAAAAATTTCCACTTCCTCTATTATTCATGTAAATGAAGATGAATTTTTCATTTCTTAAGTGATAGAAGATCATGTGATCCCTAAATAGAATGAAAGGTCATTCCATATGTCTTAAAAAATGGGTTAGGGCAGGTTTTAAAATATGTAGAAGTTACCCTATAGTGAGATATTAAATTAATCTAACAAACTTCAAATGAGGCATAACATATACTATCCATAACTATATAACATTACAATCCTTTAAAAACTGAAAATCTATAATTTTACATAGAGGTGAACCAAATTGTCTTAGAATTTATCTCCCATATCTCATTAGGTTGTTCATGGTTGTCACATTGCTAACATGTGAACACTATCATCATGTATTCTCTTGAGTAACAACAACAAATTGAATTATCAGATATCGTTATTGAGAATATGCATGTTTCCTTGTTCTAAAAAATAATTGATTATTCCATAACACCCAAATTTTGACCAATTCATCCATGATAGCATAACCCTCTTGTCAAAAAAGAAAAAATTAGTTCTCAATATACCAGAAAAAATGAATTGAATTATTCAAATTCTATATATATTTATTCAAACATTATTATATTAACAAAAAAACATGTTATGGGTAATCATTACATTAATCATATATTCTTCAATTATAATCTTACCCATAAATCAATTTTCATGTCCATTATAACTGTTCGACCTATTCTGGAAAATCCTTACTGAAAATCATAAACTGAATACTCCTTATATAATATACTTATTTATAATTCATGTATCCAAAAACAAATGTACATCAATACTTCCAATTTAATGGTTGAAATTTTAAAGGTCCTTCCTTGTTTTAGTGGTAGATTTTATGTCTGGGCTTTTAGAAGGGTAATTCCCCTGATTTCCATATATGATACATTGAACTCCAAAATAATTGTTTACTTTTTGACCCTTTTATCCATAAAGATAATGCATTCCCCCTCCATTTGAGTTATCCCTCAATGATTTTCTTCCCTTCCTCTTGACATTTTGGAAGCTGAATCTTCTTTACTCTTTTCTTCTTAAAATTTGAGCATTTATAAACATACATCATCCCCTTAGACAATTTTTTAGGGAATTCATCAATGATTAAATTTTTAATAATATATTGTGTTTTCCAATTTGGAAAATTCACAATAACTTACTCTCCTGACATCATTGAATTTTTTTTTATCAAAATCACTACATTTTTAATCAAACTCAATGCTAATCCAATTTCTTCTTGGGACCTCCATTAACAAACACCAAAAATCACATGGTGAGAAACTCATATCATTGAATAAAAAACCTATTCAAGGGAAGGTAATTTCAATCATTAACATATTCAGATTAATCATAGGTTATCCATGATCATTACCAAAATTCTAGGGGTTCTTCTATACCTATCCTCAAATTATATCGTAGTATTTGGATAACTAATATATGTTTTTTTAAATCTACATCCTTGGTTTTTGCAAAACGTCCTCTAATACCAACTATAGAACTCCAAACCTAGATGATCAGAGCTAGTTCAATATTTAATTGCATTGACATGATTAGAAGGAATCATGTCCTAATGGACTTATCTGTTTTCTAGTATTGTAAAATATATTTCATAAAAGAACATTAAATTAGAATTTCTAACATAAAAAATACTATAGGTAATCCTTTGAGAACACCATTATTACTCTTACTTAACCCTTCATATCAGTTATAAAAACCTTTTTGGCATCCTAGTTAAATAATACATAAGAAATGGGTGAGCTCAAATGCTTAGTAAGGATAAACAATATTGTGCAAGCTATCACAAATGGGTATAAAAATTTACGAAAGTTACAAAACTAAAACACAAGAATTTTAGAACATTTTCTTTAGAATAATACGGAGAGAATAAATAATATAATTCCATTTAAACATTCACAAAGATATTATAGTACTCTAATAATGACACGTAAAATCAATAACTAATCTCATAATGAGGAAATGCATAATTCTGCACATCATAACCACTATGTCAAGGCCTCATTCCAAGACCATACACAAATATTTAGTTGTAGACTTATTCCAAGAAACAAGATTCTCTCATGAGACCCATCAATAAATAGACGATCTATAGGAGGCCTCATCCATCACAGACTATGTCCAATGCATTCCTTATATGAAAAAGGTGAAACATAGCATAGACATTCATATTAAAACTCAGATACAAAATGCAAATACTTTTACCATAAACCATGAATGGTATAAAAATTTCACATCCAATGTAAAAAATATCATTACTCATTCAATACTACATAGAATATTGTATTATAATAAATCATCCTCAATTAAGAATAATATCCAATAAAGTATGTTGACATAGTTGGAAATAATCTGTAAAACTCTTTTTGAGCAATATCCATTTCTCATGAAATAATTATAAAGTCGCACAATTTATAAAGGAATTTATTTAAGAGATATTTTTGAGTAAATGTGTCCCATATATCTTTGAAACTTGTTAAGGGAATTAACATTTTATAAAAATCATGTCCATATAAATAAATCAATAAAATCATTATGGAAACATGGACATTAATTAAAAAATGTTAAAAAAAATAAATATTTAAATTATTTAAAATTATGATCTAGTAAATTCTTACCTTTAATAAAACCTAAAAATATTTCTTTTGAATTTTTTATGAAAAATTATTATGTATGATAAATATTTCCCAGTAAAAACTTACACATAAACAATTTAATATAATAATGTGATTGAGGAATTAACCCTTACATAAGGTCTGGTACTCTTCGTATGTTTCAAAAACAATTGTATAATGTTTTTAAACATGTTATAAACTTATATATGACTCATAATAACATTTATTATATCATATATGATTCTTTAATGACATTATATTACCAATTCATTAACAATTACATGTCAATACAAAATTTCAGGTAATAATCGCTTTGTTTTTCATACGTGTTTGGATTTTTTATTCCTGATCATTTTAAATATATAATGATTTAATTACTTATATAATGTATAATATGATTTATATATAATATATATTCATAATATAAATATTATATATATATATATACATATATATATTAAATGGAATACATTGTTCATGGAGACGGTAGGTCGTACGAGCACATGAACGATGGATTTTGTTTTCTTATCTTATTGAATTGAAGTAAGTGAGTGACATAAGAGTAAATACATAAATAAATATATATAATTACAATAGACTTATCATTTCATATATTTCAAAATTGGGAATATTATATATTTTTTATAATCGTTCATGGATGGTTAAAATGGTAAATTAATCCCATCGTGTCATAGAGATTGTTGGTTTTACGTACGCATGAGAAATGGTATCATTCCCTTGATGGTTACATGATATGAAACTGGATGATATATTAATTATAAATTATCATTATAATTTTACCTTCATTATTTATATCCATTTTACTCATCATTATACCCATACAATCAAAGTAGTGTTGAATAACAAAATACACCATGACTTGGAGATGTTAAGTCGTGCGTACGCACAAATGGTGATATTATTATTCGTAAGATGGATAAAATGTGGAATATGTTCTTTACATGATTATAATAACATCTCAGTACATGTATGATAATCAAGTTAATATTTTTATATGGAAACTATACAGAAATAGGAAGTATCAGAAGAAAGGAACATTGAAAGGGTTGATAAAACAAATACCTCTTCTTTGAGTGTTTCCTTTTGACTTGAAAAAAAGGGCTCCATAGGGTGGATTTAAACCCAATATTAGGCCAATTGGATTAATTGATAAAGGTTATGAGAATACATATATGGGGTTTTTCTGAACCAAAAGGCATTAGAGGTTTGAGTTGAAGAGAAAGGGAGGATCTCTTTTATAAGAGTGGTGGGGCACTTTAGGAATAATAATTAAATATTAAATAATATAAAATTATTTTTGGTTTCTAGTAGATACAAATAGATTTATTTCTTGTATAAGATAATTATGGGGATAAATACTCTAAAAAATAGGTTTTGTACATGTTTAGTACATAATATTAACCTTATCTTTTAGATTTAACCCTTAGTTAAATAGTTTAACCCTTACCATGTCATCTTTTATTTTCAAACTATAGGGTAAAATTGTCATTATAAATTGAAAAACAAACCCCAATTGAATCATTGCTGATATTTTTAACATTATATAAGTAATTTGGGTTAATATAAGATTTTTTGAACTTTTATATCATTTTATAAAATCATATTTGTTTTACGAACTCATTTATGTCAAATTTGATACTATTTAGTAATAGTTTTTATTAAAGTCATAAAAAAATGATTTCTTTAAACCAAATGTACTAAAATGGGTATAATGTCTCAATATCATCCAAAAATTCTTATATGGAACCAAAATGTAAAATTACATTTGTTTTAATATTTATAATATCATTTATTGGAATCATTCATTAATAAGGTAATAAATAAATAATCATTGTGTAATAAATAAATAAATTTTTTAAAATATAAAAATTATAAATAAAATCCCATGATTTTGGAAATATTTTTATATTTTTAATGACTTTTTATAGTCATTTATATAAGTTATATAACCCAATATTATAATTTACTTAGTAAAAGACACTTGTTTATGTTATATTTCTCTTTAATTTAAATTAATTATTGTAACATGTCATTATCACACCCAAGTGGCTCCATGGGGTCCCAAAATCGACCCAAATATTCCCATGGTCGTAAATATATCATATAATAATATTAGGACATGTTTTAAGGTTGATTCACCATATTTTAATATTATTTATTACCATTATTTCCCGGATTTACCATTTAATAGTGGTAAATAAAAATAATTACTAATCTTACAATTCATAAAGTGAAAAAAATAAAAGGTAACTATTTAAACAATTTTGACCTTATTATTCCAAATATGGAATTGATTTCTCTTAATTGAAAACCCATATTTGGTAGAAATCATTTTATTATTAATTCCCATTTTCAAATCCAGAAAGACGGTTTTTGAGAAAAAAAACTATCAAAATATTGACTTTTTCTTATATACAATTTAAATGTAAAAACACTTATAATAACCAAAATTATATTAAATAATAATAATATAATATAACTTTACTTTTAAACCACTAAAATGTATAATTAAAAAACGTAATTGATTTTTATTAATAAAAATGGTATCAATTAAAATTTAGTATTTTTCAGTATTCATCAAAATATGAAATTATCAGAAATCTTTCGAAAATTTATCGAAATTAAATTTTTTTCAAAATTAAAAAAAATAATTTATTTTATTAAAATTTAATACAAAAAAGTGTCAAATATTGGATTTAAAAAAGGCACTCTATTAAAAGAAGAAAAAGATGCAATTTTTTGAAAAAAAAACATTCTTTATCTAAAAATTTGAATTTCTACGTATATTTTGTATAAGAAACAAATACGATGAATGTTAAAATTATATGGGATATATAAACTTCATAATGTGTTTAATACTACTCATAAAAGCTTTTTAAATGACTATTTTGACAGGTCATGATGCACTTGAGCTCTGTGTTTCGTACATCACACACTATTGAATTATTTAAAAACGAAGCTTATCGTGGATTCTTGGGGTGTTACATACATGATATAAATTTATAGTATTGTTCAAGTAGGAATATAAACCATCTTGAAGTTAAATATTCCATAATTAACAGATGATTATGTTGTGACTTATAAATTAATTATTAAAGAGGCACAACAATCTTATTTACTATTTTTTTGGTAATATATCATAAATTTGAAGATTTGTAAGATGTAAATAACCAATAAAAAGTAATTTAATAATTAATTTAAATTATATTTTCTCCTAGAATTTTCTTTTTCATGGTTTAATTAACCTTGGGTTTTATTTCACATGTTTTTAATAATTTATATTTTTTTTCAGTGAAAAATCAATAAAATATCATAAAAAATATTTATCAACTATAACAATTATCAATTCAATACATGAATGTTTGTGAAGTACAAAAAAATAAATCGATCTATCAATGGAAGCGGTAGTCCACACGTATTCATAGATATTGATTTTGTTTTCCATATAAAGGGGGAAATTATTAATATTTTATTTCTTGATTCTATGATATTCTATAAATATTGTACATATATCTTAAATTCCCCATTAGGACAAGACTTCAATTCTAGTGTTAGAAAAAAAACAGGTTGTTTTTTTTGGGATTAGTCTTCCAAATGTACAAATTAGGGTTTTCTCATAATTGAAATGGTAAAGGCGGTTAATGTTAGTAAAAACATTATAATAACCTAAAAGTATAAAAATAATATGTTTTTATAATTTTAAGATATTTTAATGTAATTTCAAAAAAAAATATGTTTAAAATATTAAATAGAAATTAGAAAGGATCTATTTGAAATTTATTCATCAATTCATGGATAATATCATTTAAAAAAGAGATTATGCTTTTAGGGGTTGTACTTTTGGAATATTATAAACTATTGGATATGGATATTTATTTTGATAATAGTATTTGGTAGATTTTTTAGTAAACTAATTTGGTTTTTGTGTTATTGGAGTGAGTAGAGCATTTCCCCATTTATAAGTAAAAAGGGACGACATCTTTGTATATACCAAAAAACATTTTAATAAATGGAAGTCAATATGAAAGAAAGTATCAAAAAACTTAATGAAATATTGGAGAGGGAATGGGGAAAGGTTAATGAAGGCCTTAAGAACCAATTCTCATACATGCTTTAAACATGATTTTTGAATTTCCCTCATGGTCATCCAATTATTACCCCATTTTTTATCATGGTAACTAGTTTTTACCTACATATTTTATTCTTTATGAGAAAATATAAATTCAACTTTATTAAATATTTTGAAAAAATGATTTAAAAATATAAATTTTTTTAATAATAATAATTTTCTTAAATTGATAAAAATTAAATTTTAAAATAATATATGATAGTGTACTAATAGCCATTTTTTTAAAAGATACAATATATGTTCTCAAATGTAAAATATGCGATTCTAAATTAAAATAAATTTAAATTTATAAATTAAACTATATGATACATATTGTTTTCTAAAAAAAGATTAATTAATTTCTAATTCACACTTAAATACTAATAATATAACAATTTTCTTGTTATTTATAATAACTATATTTTTCATTGTTCACCGAAAAATAAATGCATTCCTAAAAATCATAATAATTTACCCTATAAAATTATTGTAATTATTATTCAAAAAATAATGATTATCTTTTCAATTTGAAAAAATATTATATATGAAATTATCATTTATGTAAAATATAAATCACTATAGAATATTTTTTATAAATAATCAATTTTAAAAAATAAAAATTGTTATTATTCTAAATTTTAATAAAAAAATAATAATGATATAATTAATCATTCAATATAATAATTTATAAATATTATACATTATTAATAATATACTTAGTTTACTATAATAAAAAGTACATCACTTTCAAAAATTCTTTTATAAACACAATATTTAATTTATAAAATTGTTATAAAATAAAAAATATATATAATTTTGTAACACCAATCCAAATATACTAAATCAGTGTACATGTTTTCATTGTCTAAATATATAACAATTTCATTTCAGTTTGGTGTTTTTTATAGACTATGGTATCAAAGACGTTGTTTATTTAATGAAAATGTATAGGGAATCTCACGTCGTTACATGATAGGTTGAGGGGTGTGCCATTAGGGGTGAAAAAAACACTAATGGAGGAAGAATTGGTTTCTAATATCATCAAAATGTGATATTAAATTTTCAAATTAATGTAAAGTATAGGGAGGTCACATATGGTTGGTGTGTGGACCTTAACGCTATAGTGATTCATAGTGAGGTAAGAACTCATTATTTTTTTACTCCTATATTTTTTAGATACTTAGTATGAATTTTTTACAATAGGTTTATAATTGGTGTCAGATGGTTTTGATATGTAGTGGAGTTATTTGTGGTGGATTGACCAGATTGAGGTGGTTAGAAAGGGTTATGCATCTAAAATTATAAAACACATGTCTTGTGATGTTCGAAACATGCGTCATTTAGTTCACCAATATATATATGTTTTACTAAAACTTGAAAAAATAACATGATATATTATTCATAAGCTTACACTATGTTTGGAAACATAGTACATGGCCTAAAGTGTGGCTAGGTACACCCCAGTAATACCTGTTTGATATACAAGGCATGTAGTCAGATTTACATACCATGTTAGATCAAACAACATATAATTGTATACTATAAATTCTTAGAGAATCCATCATGATTTAGATAATTTTTGACATGGTTCAAAAATTATTTAATTTAAGATCACATGACACATGGCCCAAATAATACCCCTAAAACCCCCTTCATCTTCTCAGTCTTGTATTTGTGGAAAGAATATTGTGAATAAATAAATAATATTACTTTGGTAATAATTTTGATGCACATCTAGATTATTAAATGATACATAAATTCCATGTAAAACTAAAATACATATCATTTTTATCTTGTTATAATGATCGATTGGTCATTGTACTCATTGAAATTCTTCCTGAGGCACACACAACATGTACAGTAAGGAGCATGCCTTGTGTTATGGGAATGTTAGATTTCTCTATATCTTTTCACCTAGTGTCATAATTAAGTAACATGGTACAAAATGTTTAATTTATTACCTATGTATAGTGAGGGTGGGATTATCTTGGGATGTCAAAAAAAATTTGAAAAATTTAGGGAATTTACAGGTCTCAACTCAATAGAGTCATTATGATTTGGGTGGGTATATATACATTTTTTAATAAATTGTATCAATATTGGATTTCATAAATTATAGAAATTCAAAATTTTCATTTATTGGATATTTCATTTTGGGAATAAAATTTCTGAGTTCAATTTTGAGAGTTGAGGAATCTCAAAAGGGTGTTATAGGATGAGAAATGGCGCTTGGGAAGTGGATTCGAAGATCAAGAGAGTATCAAGTATTAGTTCGAGAGGATGCTATAAAACTAAAATAGGCCATCTAATAGTTGATCGGATTTATATGAAATTTCATATCATTCCCCTAATTGGTTTTTTATGGTTTCTCCCCCATCTCATAACAATTTTTCATACACTAGGGGAAATCATATAACATCACAATATTTTAATGAGATTTTTTTTAATTATTTGATGTTTTTTCTTTCATTATACACTAAGATAAGAATGATCTACATGCAAACCTTTTTTATATTTTTGAATATGCAACACTATTATTGTTTTGTGTTACACATGATTTCATGTTCTTTTGATAAATTTTATTTCACGCATCATCGAGAATAAGAAAAAAACATAATATGATTACACCACTTTCAACTAACCCATTATAATGGCAGATATGAATTATATTAATTAAAATATGAAATGAATATTTATAAATATATGTATAATTAATTCATTGGTTATCAATTAACTAATATTAATAATAATAACCTTTTTTAAAAAAAGAAATATTTTTCTGAAAAAACTATTTAATGCAATATAAATCAACATATAAAATAATAAAACCACTCTTTCTAGATTTTATTATATAAATATACAAGTAATATATCCAATCAAATATCTAAAATTAATCCAATATTTTTTCTAGAAATAATATAAGATAAAACATCTATTTCATAAATAGAGGAATCTTTTAAAAAAATTGACGGTTTTCCATATTTTGATGGAACACCTATTTTACATCTATTTTTGACACTTTTTTATATTAAATTTGAAAAGATAAACTTCTAATTTTGTTATCGAATTAATAAATTATTTTGGTATATTTTTTTTGTAATTCTATGGTATGTATTATTTACTGAGGAATATTGAAAATACTAATTTTTATTTAAAATTGTATTTTAATTTAATGTCATTAAAAAGTAGGAATATGTTTTGGATTAGTTTTAAATAATAATATTTTCATTTTAAACTAATTATGGTTTCTTTAAATTATTTTAAACATCAATTTATTATAATTACATTTTACATATTAGAGGGTGAAATTTTTCAAAAAAAAATTATCTCTGACATTTACTAGTTTTATTTTAATTTTTACTTTGTAAATATCCTATTTTGGATGTTTAAAAATTTATTTCAAATATAGATTCAAGAGTTCCCAATTTTTTATGTGGGTCCCTTTTATTTTTTACCAATACAAATAGTAACTATGATAAATTTTGTTTCAATGATAAAGAGTAAATTAGGTACTTTAGGCTAAAAATAAAATTATAAATACTAGAAAAGAACCTCAAAAAATAAAAAAAAATTGATGAATGTAATCTGACCCATAACACTTATGTGTCAAAATTATGTAATACAATGGACACTTTTCTTTGTAAATTAAATAAATAATTGTTAAATAAATGAAATACACAAAATAACATTTTTATGGACATTAATATCTATTATATGTCCACATATTGACGAATGGGTTGTATCAACAAATATACATGATCTGTTTTACCTAAATAAACATATTTATATAATGAAAATTTATTTTTTACATTTTGGGGCAATTTGGGAGATATTATGGTACTTATAATATATTATTGATTGAAAATTTAAATAATTCACATTCATGTTTTAAATAATATATCATTTTAATATATGGTTCTACCGAAGATAAGATAGACTATAAAAAGGCAATTAAAATTAATTTTTTTTCCTTTCCATGATAAATTTTTTTTCTTGGATGTAAATTATTATTGTGAATGCTTATAAATAGATGATATAGAAATATTGTAATTGATGAAAATACAAGAAAATAATTTTATTAAAATATCAAAACACACGTCCAATCATATTATTATATTTTCTATCGACCATAACAAAGAATTGTAGAATTATTTTCCATTTGGTTCCAGATGGAATAGATTATGACATTTATAATATATTTTCTAATTAAATGATCAAAATTTAATTTTCAGGTTTTAATAAGTATAACATTTATATTGTATAATTTTACAAAAGATATATTATACTATAAGTATTACTATGAATTTAAGAGGAATTTTAAACGTCTTAGTGTTTGATTTTCTTTTTTTATTCAAAAAATATGTATATTAAATAATTTAAAAAATCTAATTTAGTAATTATTATTGTAATGGAAATATCAAATTAATGTTAACAATAATTTTAAAATTAATAAAATTATGGTTCATTAATATATCCAACAAAATTTTTAAATTACCTTGTCCTTTTATGGATATATTAAAATAATAAGTTTCAGAATATAATTTTATCATGGTATTTTTAAAAATCTATGAAATGAATAATGTCAAAATTTACACTATTAATATTATATCAAAATAATGTTTTATTAAATTATTTAAAAAAAATAATTCATTTTTTAAAAAATAAAAAACATTATGATATGGAATTAAATTTTCTAAATTATTCATTTCTAGTTTAATTGAAATCAAATAATTAAAAATCGCATAATTTTAATTGTGAAACATTTGTTACGTTAGTTAAATTTAAAAATAATAAGTAAGGGTTAATTAAAAAGGCAACTTTTTAATTGATAAAAAAACAGATCTAAAAAATATTAGTTGATAGTTTTACATCCTTGTCTCATATAATATTCAAAACTAAGAAATTTTGGTGGGTTTTGGATAGGTTTTGATTTTATTATAAATTAATATTTTTTGAAATTATAATGGTGCATGAAACCTCATTTATAAAACTGCATATCCTCTCTCATTTCAACACAACCCAATGTCCCATAAATTTCATCCAAACCCTCCCTAGTTTTTATCAAAACTTCCGTAGTCACATTATTAATGTGCTGGTATTCTCAAAAGAACATCCATAGTGTATCAAAAAATGATCAAGAGGGAGATCATCGAATAAGATATGTTTCAGACACGTAGAGATGAAATTGGACCTAATGTAAGAGATTATTTTATCAAAATTTTCATTTTGTGGGACATATGCCTTATACAAAACCTATTTATTTTGTTTGGATTTTTTGTTAACCGTTATGTGTTTTATTTTAATTATTAATAAGAGTTTTCTATTTACATATGCATATAACATTCTTTATTTAATGAGGAATATGATTCAACTATTTATGAATTTGTGAGGAATAATTTCACAATCTCGTTATTATCCATTATTTTTTTTATATAAGTATTTTCTAGGGTATATTTATCATACATGTCCATTTTTTAAAAATATGTATTCCATTATATTCTTTCTATTCTTATAAAATTGTCTAATGTTAATTTTACAGATTTTTTATTTTTATAAATAGTATGAAAGTAATCTTTTGTCAATTTTTGATATAATGTACCTTTTTTACATCACTATGAAACATATGAGAAAAATGTTTTATTTTAAATTATACAAAATGAGAAAATTTTATGTTCTAATAATGCCTTATTTTCATGAATATTTCTTTAATATTTATTGTTGTTATTTTCAAATAAATGGATTTATTTTCAAATTTTCGGTCGTTTAAAAAAAAAGAAAATGTTTTTTGATGAAGAAATGATATTTTCATTAAGAATCAATTACAAGTGTTTTATCAAATTTAATTTCAATTTTTAATGAAATTAATAATAAGGATATTTTTCTAGTATATTATACTTATTATTGTTATTGTTTTATAATGCTTATGATATTTTTGAAATCCATCTATTTTTCCTAGATTTTGTTATGATGGAATTATCTCTGAGAAACCCATATTATTTTGTGGGATATGATTTGATTAATTATCTATGTTTTTATGGAACACATAGAAATGATTTCATTATAATATTGGTGGGACCTATATCTCCCTCTAGTGAATTGGGTATAGATGGAATTCTCATGAGGTTTGTAGGTTAAACATGGTCTTGATTTCATATTCACAATTCTATGCATAGACATGGTTTTCATGCGAATAATTTTTTGAGTGAACCCGGTTTCCATGTCCATATGTTTATGGAAGGTCCTTATTTTATGTCCTTATTTTATTGATCTAAAATGTTAGTATATATATATTTTCACAAAGATACAAGTTTTTGTATATGCAGTAATTCCATTCTTTATGCCAATTTTATGATCTTATAGATTATGTTCATTTTTTTCCTTATGATTCAACTTTACCTTTGATATGAAATGGATAATATTTTAAAGTAATTATCAAATTATCATAACCTTTATGATTATATTTATGTTTACATATCACCCTTTTTTACTCCTATTTAGCATTTGATCTCTTCCTATTTTATGTTTTATTTTCACCATGTGTTAAAGAAATGTATTTGGTTGGTGTACAAAAAAGGAAGATATTTGTGGGATGGGTTGAATATTGTTACCTATAGTAGAAGTTTGTGTTTAGTGTTTCCAAATCCACATAAATAATATGGTATTTGGACATTTTTTTAATGTAATAATTATCCCACAAATTAAAAATAGTGCCAATGTACGTCAAGACTAGGTCGTTACACTTATTGTGAGAGTGATGGTTTAGTCAGCATTAGGAAAATATGATGCAAAAACTATACTGATTTCTATATAGTTATTTATAAGGATGAGTCTAGGTATGTCCAATGGTTAAGTATAAGTATCAATTAAAATACTATATTTTCTTTTACAATCATTAATAACATAGGATTAAAATTAAGATATAATCAATTGAAATTTTATATGTAGTATACCTTACATATGTGTTTTTAATCTATACTATATATTTATCACACTTTTACAAATATTATTAGTCTATATCCAAAAATAGACAGAACATATTTATCATTGATTGTTTCAGATATGGAAGGTATGATAATTATTAAAACTAGTTTCCTAAGTGGAAATCTCTTAAATGGTAACATGAATGTTGTACGAGTATTGAATATACTACTAAGGATAAAGAGATTGTAAATGACACGTGAATGGTATGAAATTTTATTGAATTATTGTTTACAATAAACATAATAATCATATTTAGATTAAGGGTGAGGAACCTTAATACACGATTCATGGATCTTGAGTAGTGTTATAAGAATAAATTTGGATGATTGAGGTATATATATTTCATAATTTAAATGTTTTTTTTTAAAAAACATGAAATATATAAGGGTTTTCAGCATAAGTTTTTCATTATGTATTTGAAGGAAATTTAGAATGGTTTTATAGTCCAGAAGTTAAATTTAAGGGTAAGGTGATATATTTTGAGAACCCATAATTAACGGAAAGAAAACCCATAAAATTTTCCCTTATGTTTAGATATTGATTTTTAGATAATGATATGTTGGATATGAATAAGTAAAATATATGATAATAGTTTCTTGGGAGTTAATTATTCATTTTTTATCAAAAGGTTTATGCTATCAATGATTTAGTATACTGATTTTTTGGAATTAATGAATATATCCAATAAGAATTGGTTGAAGGAAATATGCATGTTTTGAATAAGAATATATGGAAATTCAGGTTATTACCATGAGTGAAGAGAATTCATGATGAAGGTGTTCCCATATTTTGAATGTGACCCAAAACATATGCCTTATGATATATGAGAGATAAATATCATGCCGATTTATTGGAATTATTTCTAAGGCTATGAATTTCCACCTTTCAGAATGATTTTAGGGTTATCAATTTATTTTAATTTTAAGTTAAACCATGGATTATATTTGTTAGAATACTGTATTATTTCCCAATAGGTGGATTTATGCATATTTTATATCTTTTCCTAACATTTATTGTTGTGATAAATACTGATGGAAATACCTATCCTTCTATTTATAGATTGTATGATCTGCTAACGCTTTAGGAATGAGAAATATAACATCATTTATTTGATTTTGCGAAAAAGTAGAAATTGTTCTAGGAATGACCAATGATGATATCATATAGAAATCCAGTAAGTATATCTTCTCAGGAAAATTCTTCACATTAAGAAAATGTATCATGATGTAAAAGGGTGTACTTTTATCATCATGTTTTATCATATAAAATTCATCATAAAAAATTCATTAGTTTAATGTATTGTTATTTTTATCTTTATCTGGATCACCAACTATCTTGTGATTTGTGATCTTTTTCAATCTCTTTGATTATTTATTCTTTTTCTATATGACTAATCATTAAGTATGTTTTCTTATGTAGACAAATAGTCCTCATTTACTTTGGGAAACTATAATTTTCTAACTCATCCTTTTTAAAATAATGTTTTATACATAATTTTTATGATGTGAGTTTCCATGACATCAATTTTCTATTATTAGAAATTTTAAAAGTGAGGAAAATTTAGAGCGATAAATTAGTTTTAAGTGGGGTAGAATGTAACATCGTTATATTTTTATGACATTGATTTTTTTAAAATCATTTATTTCTTTTATTATATGTTACACCAAGTTATACTTGTGTTATACACAACACAAGTTTAGCTTCCGGCATACGCAATACAATTCATGGTTTTCGGTACACATAATCTTGTGTTCTTTTGATAAATTTTATTTCATGAAATACCATGTTTAAGAAAAAATCTAAATATTATTATACTACCTTATAACATAGACATTATAATTGACGATATAAATATTTTAATTTAATTATGAAGATATTCTTTACACATGTATATAAAATTAATTCTTTGGTGATAAATTATTTATATATGAAAATAAAACCGTTTGTAAATAAAAATAATTTTTTATAAAAATATGTTTAAATTCAAATATGTAAGTTTTAAAATAAAAAAATTACCCTTGAGGGATTCAATTGATTATATGTATTTTTAATATATTCAATATATTATTTAAATTTGACCTTATATTTTTCTAGACATGATATAAGAAAAAATTAGATTATTTAGGATAAAAGAAGTATGTAAAAAATAGTTCTTCAACCTTTTGATGGAACACATATTTTAAATATAATATTTTTTAAAAAATTTAAAATAAATTTTAAAAAATAATCTTATTATTTTAATTCAGAATAAAATTATTTACTTTGGTGGTAATTTTTGTATTTTTATAATGAGTTTTTTATGAATAATAAATTACTGATTTTTATTGAAAACTCTATTTTCTTTTAATGTCATTAGAAATTAAAATTATGTTTTGGTTTAGTTTTTAATATTAATTAGTTCACTTTATCCCATTATTGTTTTTAAAAATTATATTATACATGAATTTATTATAAATACATTTTCTATTTTAAAAGTGGCTTTGTACCAAAAAAACTATTTTTCGTTACATTTTACTAGATTTATTTTAAATTTTATTTTGAAAATTTTGTATTTTTAATTTTATAAAAATAACATCAAATTTGGATTCTATATGCCCAAATTATGAATTATGTTATCTTTTATTATTGACCAATGTAGATAAAAACAATGGTAAATTGTTTTACCATGATAAAGGGTAACATTGGAAATTAAGGTTAAAAAGACAACTATAAAGGCAATAAAATGACCCAAACCAAGGGAAAAAATATTTGATTAATTTTATTCGACCCTTATCACATAAGGAACTAAATTATGTAATTTAATGGACACTTTTCCATTAAAATGACTTAAATAATATTTAAATCAATGAAATACACAAAGGGTCATTGTTTTTTCCTATAATATCTATTATATATCCAAATATGAAAAATAGGTAGTTTCGATGAAAATAAATGCTGGTTATTACAATAGTAAAAGTATTTACATATTATAATTTTATTATTGACCATTTTTGGCCACTTCGTTGATGTTATGGTATTTATAATGTTTTAATTTATGAAAATTTATAGTTGCCACATTCATGTTTTAAATAATATATCATTTAAAAATAATGTTAAATAGAAGATAATTTTTACTATAAATAATAATTTAATGTTTAAAATTTTCATATATACAATGATTTTTTATTTTAATTTTCTAGAAATATACAATTACATTAAAGGCTTGTAAATTGATGATGGATAATTTAATTGATAAAAAGTCAATAATTTTTTTTATTAAAATACAAATAAATAATAAAATACCAAAACACTTGAACCAATATTATTGGTAGATTATATGTCGGCCATAATCATCCAATTTTCAAATTATTTACCATTTGGAGCCACATGGAATAAATTATGAGAGTTATAATAGTTTTTCTAAATTAATGTTAAAGATTTAATTTTAAATTTTTAACAATTATATGAAATTTAATATAAGATTTTTCAGAAGATATATTCGACCACAAGTATTCATATCAAATATAGAGTATTTTTATTCATATTATTAATTAATTTTTATTTTTTTACCAAAAACTTTATTTAATAATTCAACAAAAATGATGTAATAATTAATATATGAATAAAAATATCAAATTAATTTTTTAAAAAATATTAAAATATATATAATTCCATATTATTAATAAATCCAATGAATCTTATAGATGACATTGAGCCATTAAGAATATTATTAAATATAATTTTTTCAGGATAACATCTTTTCATTATGTGTTTCAAAACCCCTGAAACGAATAGTATCAAAATTGACAGAATTGATATTTTGAAAAAAAATGTTTTATTAAATTATCTGAAAATGAATGTACATTTTTTAATCCATAAAAAATTTATTATATGGTCTAAAATTTTATACATATTTTATCTAGGGTCCAATTGAAATAAAATAAGTAAAAATTACACTATTTTTATATTGAAACATCTGTTACCTTAATTAATATTAAATAGAATAACTGATGGTGAATTAAATAAATAATATTTAAAT
The DNA here is from genome assembly GCA_963277665.1 of Viscum album. Lineage (NCBI taxonomy): Eukaryota > Viridiplantae > Streptophyta > Magnoliopsida > Santalales > Viscaceae > Viscum > Viscum album. The sequence continues at coordinate 2,016,320,758 of OY728131.1, read as the reverse complement.
TGATAGAAACTATTATATAAAAATTACTGGATGATTATATTACAAACTTATTTAATATAATATTTTAATCTAATACATTTTTGTGGTCTTTGGATGGGTTTTTAATTTTCTATAAATTAATATTTTGGAAATTCTAAAGGTTCCCCCAACTTCAATTATAAATGGGTACCTCCTCCCCCATTTCATCACAACTCATTATGGCTTATTATTCATCCATCCCCAATTCATTTCTCTTATCAAATTCCCTGATATAATTATATAGGTTATGGTATTCACAAAATACAAACTATGGTGCATTAAGATGTTATATATAGGGATCTTGTAGAAGAAGAGGAGTTTTAGACGTGTATGGAAAACATCTGACCAAAGATAAGTGATTAATTAATCCCACTTTTAATTCTATGGGACATATACCTTATAAAAAAAATTCTTTTTTTATATGCATTATTATTTTTATGATATATATTGTGATAGTTATGATATTTACATATTCATATAATTTTCTTTATTTTATGAGACATAATATTCGAATAATTATAAATTGGTAAGAGTTGACTTCAAAATTTCATTATTATTTGATATTTTTTATGCAATTATTTACTAGGGTATATTTATAATTCTTGTCCATAATTAAAAGATTTTAATTCCATAATATATTTTATATTCATCAATAATTGTTTAAAGTCAATTTTACCCATTTTTTAATTTTTATTAAATGGTATGAAAGGAATCTTGTGTTGTTTCATGATACAAGGTACTTTTTTCTTACCCAAGAAAAGTACGAGAAGTATTTTTATTTAAACTTATATGATATGAATTAATTTTTTTTCTTTCAAATCACAAAATTTCCATGTTGTTTCTTTTAAATGTTTTAATGGTTATTTTCAATGAAATTATTTTTTGATAAAATTGTGTTTAATTTTAAGAAAATAATCCATTTTTTGAAGATGAAATTATATATTCCTAAAGAATAAATTGCACATGTTTTATAAAAATTATTTTCCATATATGATGAAATTATTTAATAAAATATGTTTTCAGTATACTATTTCTATTTTTACTTTATTTTTATTTTTATGATATTTATGAAATCCATTTCTTTTTCCTAGATTATCTTACATTGGGATTTTGTTTTAGAAACCCATTTTATTAATTATATTATAACATAATGATTGAATTACAGAGTGAACCTATAACTATTTCTACATATTCATAATGTAACTAGTTTGTGTGTATTCCCCAATTTCATGCTTTATGCCATTTTTTGATCTTATAGATTATGTTCATTGATTTTTTTATGATTCATGTATACCTTTAATATGTAGTGCATGATCTTATAATATTATGATCATGTACTCATACACTTTATGATCATGTTTTTGTTTGTTTATCACACTAATTTACTCTTACTGATAATATGAGATCACCCATTCATTTTTTTTATTTTCCCGAGGTAATAAAAAATGTTTTAGGTAATTGTACAAAAAGGTATAATCATTGAGGGAAACATTAAAAATCATTCACTATACTATATGTTTTTCATCCAGGATTCAAAAGGAACTATAAAAATATGGCCTTTGGATGTTTATTTGTTTAATATGTTAAGAATTAAATGAAAATAATGTATTCTCTCTGTACATCATGCATAGTTCATTAGATAATAGCCCCTTATCCTTAAACCACTATGAACATTTGATCGTGGGTTCTTTTGTGGTTTTTCTATTGTGATTTAATGTTCATATCATCAATCTCTATCTTTTATTTATATATTATCATATACTTTAAAATTTTAATTTACATGATTCAGTTTTTCATTGGGGATTCCACTTGAACATTCTAGAATCACATGATTATCATGGGGATTTGTTCATCATCGATGGAGGATGTATTAGTGTGGTAATTGCATGTTGTATCTCAAATATTCATTATGGTATGATTTCATATTGATTTTTATTTGGTATTTATTAAATTGGACTTAAATGAATTTTTTAATCATTTCCTCCTATTTTGGATGTTCATTGAAATAGTTTTTAGATTCCACTATGGACCTCGCAAGGGTGTTTTCTTGAGGTTTATTTAGAGTACATATGACAACGGAGTTTTTGGGATTAATAAAATATTTAATAAAATAGTTTATTTATTTTCTGAATTTTGGGGTTAATTATTACTGTGGCATTGAACCAACTAGGGGCTTGAGTGCTAATATAATCATGGAATGAATATATAGAGGTTTGGTCAATCATGAATGCTCCTTATTAAAGTTTTCATACGATGAAATTAAATTGTAATTATTCATAAAATATTGGTTGTTTTCTTAATTACACTATCATATTTATTATATTTATAGTACATGTGACATGTAGTCCTATGATTAAGGTATTTTCCATAAAAAGAGTGATAATAAAAAAAATAATATATAATGTTTATGATAAAAATGGTGTTCTATAAAATGATAGACTAAATATCTAAGGCCAATCTGGAATTATAAATTTTCATTCTTTCCCCAATCAACAAAGTACAAGGTCAAGAACATTAATGTGATGTTGTGTGGAATCTAAACCCCTTGTGGTGTGTCATCAAAGTGAGTTTCACCAATTGGTCCTCATATGGACACCATTGATATCTCTCGGTTGAGGTATAGTTACCTAGAGATTGAATATGTTCCATGAGCCATATATGGATTTACCGAGGACCATTACATCATCCAAGTGATGTTCTATGTCATGAGTGGTGATTTGTAGACTATAAACCCCACTTATGGGGTCTCTACCTATGTATTGACATAGGAGACCCTATTATGTTTTCCCTTGAGTGATTAGTCCCTAGGTTGTAGTATAAGGTTTTGATTGAGACATTGGTTTTGGCCACTCAACCTATCATTTAGATTTGTTTCCTCCATATAGTTGTGTTTGTTTTGATGGGTAAATGACTATATGGGTTTTCTGTTAATCATATTTAGAAATCACTCAAGGGGGTTGAATTTACATTTTTGTAAAATCCTATAGAGGATGTAATTAATTTATATTTTGGAATATCTTCTTAAGGGTGGAGTTTTGTTTGTTCATAGAAAAAACCTATAGGGGAAGACTTTTATTTATGTTTTGAAACACCCATATGGGGGACATTTTTCTGTAATATATTATGAAATAGATTTGTTATGCTTTACCATTCTGGGAAAATCTCTATAATGGAGGTCTGTAATAATTATGTTCTTAATCCCTTGGGCGAGAAAACACATGTATGTGAGTTATTTATTTTTATTTAATGAGGAAAATCCCATATAAGAGGTATGTGATACAACTAGTGAGGTTGTGATGGAGTTGATGCTTGGGGTTGATCCAATAAACTATGATTGATATACATATGAGAATTACCAAGGTTATTATACATATGATCTTATGCTCAGGTAGATAAATCTCTCATAGGGGACGTCCAGGCTTATATTCCCTATTATAGGGATACCCATGTCTATTATATTAGGAGGAATATTAATTAAGTCAATATCAATGAAACCCTACTGTTGGATTAAGAAGGTATGGCCGATCAAGTTCACTAACCTAAAGATCGACTATAGTATGGTATATGGTACATTGGTTGGCAAGGCTATGTGATATGTTCAAAGACATCATAGAATCGAGATGATGAATGTTTTTTGGTTGTTTATATAGTTATTTTCAATATGAATTTATTAATTTTAATCTTGTTTCATGAACATATAACTACCTTACAAATATAGTATGAGACTACATTGGTGGTTCCCTGCAGAGTTATGTAATCACTCCCAGACCGGGACTCCATGAACTTGTGTACTCGCGTATCCTAAACATCTTGTTGTTTTAGGATGGGGTGAGGCACGATATTTTATAATGAGTGTATAACAACTATGATGGGATTTCATGATAAGGTTGAGATGAGGTTCATGAATTATAACAGACCCTCATATAATTTTAATTTGGTCTATACCATGTTCCTTTTATTTAACATTTTATTTTATGTTGTCTTAGTGGGAGATTATCCTTGCCTATATATGTGACTGAATTTAATTTATTTATAGAAGTTTAATTTTATTAATCGATTTTATATTATTTTAAATAATATTATTGGTTTTTAATTAATGAATTATAACTCTAAAATAAGGGGTTATAGTCACTACGAGGTAATGTCATGGGCCCATCCTCTAGTCTACATTCTTTGAAATATAGCGTTGTATGCCTAATATTGGTAGAAACCGTCGATCTGGAAAATATTTTGTTTTATAGGGTGGTGGTACATTTAATATTTATATGAAATACATTTTTATCTTATAGTTATTCGATTTAGTTGAATGGAGACATACGAATTTTTCAAAGAATGTGATAGAACAAAGACCAGTTAGTTGAGAATTCCTTTCTTAGTGAATTTCTAGGTTACCATTACTATGGGATTACCATTATTGAATTTTCCTATTATGATTATTTTTATTTTTATCTAGTGTAGAAAACATGACTTATGTGATTTATGGTGTTTGAGTTATTGTATTTTACTTTATTTACTATAGGTAAGATGCCAGTAATGGGTTTTAGCTCTTCGCCTATGCTAGAACGAGGTGTCTCAAGAACCTTATTGTGAATAAATGATTCACATTATATATATAAATTATAGTGTGAGTATATTTACAGATGAATAAGGCTTAGATATAAATGTTTTAGAAACTATTCATATAGAGATTTCATTTATAAGTAACTAGTGTAATTTTATTCTGTTGGTATAACTTGTATACATGAATTATATTATGGTTGAAGGTATTGTGGATCATATAGAAAAAGGATTGATGGTTTGGAAATGATATACTAACTTAGTGTTGGGGAAATATTGGTACCATATTAGGTTTTTTTAGGCATTGATTCCATGATGATGAACCCATCATGGGTGATTTTTTTAAAGGGTCATAGATTTAAAAATCTAGTAACAACCGATATAGTGTTTTCGAAAATATATTTCAATAGCTGTCTAATTATCTATTCTATTTGATGTCCAACATGATAAGTGTTTTCTCATGGTCGTCCCACTACATGTATGTGGTTGAAAATGTTAATTTATCTTCGAAGGATAATTATGGTGTATCGAATCTTGAAGAGAATGAGTGGTAAATTTGGAATGTGATAGTATGTATTGAGACCCTCGAAATGGATTTTTAAATAGGTTTGTATCATGGAATATTTGAGAATGTATTTTGGATGACTCCCTTTTTGCAGTGGCCTCTCATGACACTCGACCAATCTTCACATGGCTAGGTTGGAGACCGTGTGAGCCTTTAAAATGTGAACCATATTTCAATGTTAGTTGGATCCTTGTTGAGTGAAAGATTAACCCATTAGTGTGGTCAAACCATCTTAGTAACATATATAAAAATAGAAACCATTGGTATATTATAAATTTCAAAATTGACACATGTGGTGTGAAATTTATTTTATATAAAAGGAATAGTTATGCATTGGGATTTATATCAGTGGTACCTTTAGTGCTAGAGGTTTGGATTTGAGGAACCAAGATTATAATAGTTATGAGTATAATGGTTTTAAGACTGAATTTGATGGGTAAGACTGTATGTGTTCCTAATCATGCTTAATCATGATTGGTTTTAGTACATGGCGAGATCACATGTAAAAAAATTTGACTTGGAACAACGTTGGATGATGTGTATGCATATTTTTTAGCTTCTCATTATAGCAATGAACATTTTTACGATGGGTTTCTCATGTGCTTCTAGTTTTAAAAAAAACTTCCTAAGATAGATTTATAATAATTATTCTTGGATGGTGATCCTTGAAATAGATGAGTTGTTAGGACCCTTTTTAATGAAGTAATCTAGAATGATTTTCCTGGGTGAAGAAGATAATGAATAGGCATAATAATATATTAAATTCGATAATCGAGTATAGTTTAAATGAAATGGGAGGAACAAGAGTGTGAGTCATTCCCTAGGATCATGATTTATATGAGATCACAACCATTATTTTTAGGAGATTTATAAGTAAACATGTTGTTCAGAAAAAAACATCTAAATTTGTGATCGATACTTACCATGTTCAAAGAGTGGGTTGATGGGTTCTTTATGGTATGTGATTTTAGTGGGATAGGTGTAGAAAATCTCCAGAAATGTGGGGTCATTCAATAATTTAATTAGATTATCATTAAGGAAAACCATATTTATTGGATTCCATTTTCATTTGAAGGATTTGAACCTCATTTAGGATAGAATTCGAAAAAAATTTATAGAAGATGTTCTCATAAACTAGGGATGGGTAAAGTTGAAATTTTGAATTGTACTCAAGTATTAGATAGTTTGGCCCCATTTTTTCCGCATGTTAATGGATGGAAAAAACATGTATAGTGATTTTCAGTTTAGGTTGAGGGGTGTGATAGAAAGGGTGCTATTATGGCGGGGAGTGAGACGGTTGTCATGGGGTAATGAACCTTCTGTGAGAGGGGTCTTGGACATTAGAACTGGCCATTGGATGGTCAATAATTAAATTTTGTTCGAGTGATAAAATATTTATGGGTGAATCTATATTCTTATTCAATTAATTGTGATACCTTTGTAATGATATTTTAAAAAATTAGGGCATCCAAATAGAGATTAGGATGAGTTTAGGCGATCAAAAATTATCAGATGCATGGTGCATTGGTGGTTTTGTGTAGAGTAATGGTGAAAAAGGGTGGTTGATTGTTCAATGATTGAATGTCACGAAAGTGAAAAGTGCAGATGTAAGTTGGAATATTAAAATCATCATTGGATGGCTCCATGGACAATGGTTAATTGATTTAGTAATTAGGTTATTCACGTTGGTGGATAATGCTATGTGTCTTTCAGACAGTTCGACTAGAGAAGGTTTGGTTGGTTGTTTTATATGAAATTGGATTTGGTTGGCTATGAACTACAGTGGATGCATTATTTATTAATAGAAAGGCATGTTTCCATATTTGGATGTGGATTATTAAGGAAAATATAGTGTATGTGGGTAAATGTCAGGAAATTTGAAACTCATCAGATTCATTTTGTTTGGAAGTGAGAGAATTAATGTTCAGGTGTGGTGACTTCGAAACCACACTATGATCACCATTGGAATGTGGGTATGGATTTGGGATTGGCAGTAATGAGATAAATCTTGTGGTCATGAGTAAAATAGATTGGGGGATTAGTTAAATAATGACGTTTTCATATCATGAGATCGGTGGGCTTTGTCAAGATACATAATAGTGTTTTAGTTTTAGTTACGAGTGTCGTCTTGAATCATTTTAAACATTGGCATTTTGAATTAGTTGTTATTCTTTGTTTGTGAATCTATAATTCATGATTAGAAAAGTGGAGATAGATTTTAATTACTAACCAAAATAGGCCAGGATGAATAACAGGGTGAACATTGTGACTTATTGAGGGAAAGTAAGTGTTATGGTTGGGACTTTTAAATTCCCCATTTTAATATTATTATTCATAAATTCAAAAAAAAATATAATTTTTATTTAATTGATGGGTTGTTTTGAGAACTATATCTCTGATTGAAATTATGAGAGTATGGGATGTGTTTTTTGGGATGAGGAATGGGGATCAAGATATGAAATTGGATATTTAGATAATGTTAAATATGATCTGGAGAGGCAACTATATAACTATATTAGGTCACTTTCTTACCAGTGGGATTTTAACTATGAATTATTACTACTTTTGCAACTGGATATTTTTCGGAGAGTCCCCATTTTCCTCTCCATTTTGTATGCACCAACGTTATTTGCACCTCCCTGAATTCATCATTCAATACCCCTTTATCATTGGGTGTTTTGTGGAAATTTCTGTAGTAATATGTGGGTATTATCATCATTCACCAAACACTTTTGATACCCCACCTATTTATTCTAATTTTGACTTCTCCGGTTTCTTTTTTCATTAACAATTTCTCATGGGTTTGTGGGAATCACCCAATTTACCAAGATATTGTTCAAACCATGAAGGAAGTAATCTTATGTGGATAATTTCATGTGGTGTCTAAAAATTTCTTTAAGTTATGATTTCATATGTAATTGGATTTTTTTCATTAAATTTTATGACATCCTTCTTTTTATTACACACATAAACCTAATTTATTACATAAAAACATCACTTGATACAACATAGTTGATCGAGAGGTCTAGTGTATATGGGGATTATGAACATTACATAATGACATAGAAAATAAAACACACCAAATATTTTATAAGGACCCGACCTTAAACCTTAACATAAACTGGAATTAAACGAATAATTCACATTGAAGATCTTTTCAGGTTTAGAGTTGTAGAGAATTAGGACATAACTATTACATCTCAAAAAATTAAAAAGTAGAAATTTCTACACTGTATCCAGATTTTTTTTCAAAACATGAACTCTTGAAGAAAAGATTCATGTCTGCTTCTATGTTTAAGACATCATGAATATTGCATGATCCCATCCTTGACCCTATTCCACATTATGTCCTATCAAAAACATTTCAAAAACATGGGATGAGCATAAAAAATTTAGTAAGGGATACACAAAGAAGGAAAACTGGTAGTTTTTTAAAACAACATGTTAACCAGGAATACTTTAACATATTTAATACTTTTCACCTTTATGAAGTAGTAAATACTCTTCACTGAATAAATGATCATTACATACCATTTTATAGCCAAAATATTACCATAATGCCCATTTAAAGAACACATATCATACAAAGGTAACTTGGGACATAAACATACTTAAATGGAATAACCATATGGTCGACATACACACATATCAGTAAATGGAATAGCCATACGGACGAATTCCATACCTAATGCATTTGAGGTTATAATGTATCCTCCCATCTTGCTATTCATGGCACCACCCATATTTTGGTTTATCACCTAACTACCTGTCAAATGACCAAGTACCAATATAAAATCATATCATATACAATAAATAACATAGAAAGGAAATATTTCCACATTTCAATCAAAATATATCACTTAAATATATAGATATAACAAATCCATTTTCAATACCATTTTAAATACCAAAAATAGTTAAAAGAGTATAAGGTATTTATTTTCTTTTAAAAAAAACATTACGGCTTGTTGAGGAAGACAAAGATCAAAAAATACTCGCGGCGGCGGAAAAGGTCGTTGTCACCGATTACGTTAAAAATAAACATACTTTTTTGTCATTTAGTAAAACACATCATAGAAAAAGATTACCTTTGAATATTCAAGGGTGTTTATATAGCGTATAATAGAAATATGTGTATTAAAACAAAATATGCCTCAATGAAAGGAGATTGAGACGAAGTCCCTTACCACATGTCTGACTTTCATCGATCATTATTTAATATCCTTAATAATAAACTAAAGTTAATTTCAAATTTCTTATGAATCTTTTCCATGTTTATTATTCCTTTTATATCACTTATTAAAATGTTATAAACATTTTGTAATCATTTGTGTTAATAACGTTCATTTTATCGATATTTTGTACTTGAGTCAAAATTTGACTTCTTATAATTACATGTTGTTCATGCGGTCAATAGTTCATTATATCCAGAATGATATTCATTATTTTGATATCATATATATAATATATATCTAGTATATACATGTATTTATAATAGTACATAACATTTGGATATAAGAAATGAAATGCACCGTTCATGGAGATGGTAAGCCGTATGTACGCATGAACACTACATTCATTTCTATTTCTTATTTTAATGAAAATAAAACATAATGATACATAGGTATATTATAATTACAATATAATATCAAATATAATATCATTAACTCTATCCTTTATACATCACACATAAGGCATTTAAGAGTCACATCACTTTAAGGGGGCGATAGTCTGCACTTCCTCAAATTAGATTATCGTATTTACCTACTATTGAAACCATAAATGATTGATATATATTGGAAGTAAAAAAGCATAAGGAAATCATAAATAAATATATCATATATAAATACAGTTCCATCATAATGGCCACCATGAGAGGTGGTAAGATGTAATTGAATAATGATTGTTTCGTGAGGTGTTAGTTTTCCTTCCACAGAAACATTATGTTCTTCATCCATTAGATGGAGTTGTCTGTAAGTGTAGTTCGAATAATTCTCATAAAAACATCCTAGTATATTGGGGATATTTTTTTTCTTACAAATGAAGGTAATAAAAATATTTTATGGGTTGGAGAAATAAAATAAAAAAACAATTTAAGAGAAGTTGTTACCTTTAATTTGTGTAACTCCCTTTGGTTTGAACCAAAGGACTTCTTGAAGTGCCTTATGCCTATGGTAAGGCTTAAAGAAGGAGTATAGGGATGTAGGGAGCTTAATTTGGTAGATTTTGGACGATCCAAATGGCTTGAGAGGTGTGAGAAATTGGTTAGAAGTGGTCTCCTTTTATAAGGGATAGGAGGGGCTCTTTAGGAAAGTGTGAAAATATTATTTTATAATATAATGATATTAGGTTTCTAATGGTCCAAAAATCATTAAGGTCGAAGATAAGATGACTCGTATTTGAAATAAAATCATCCAATAAGAATTGTACATGTTTGGGATAATAATTTAATCATTATAATCTTATTTATTTAAATCATTTATTAATGAGGTAAATACATCATCTATATTATTTAATAAATAATATAATTTATATAATGCCTAAAAATTATAAACAAAATACCAGGATGTAGGAAATCGTTTTATCTTTCCAAAAAATATTTATAGTCGAAAATAGGACTTATATAACACCATATAAAAATTATTTACTAATTTGTTTTGTAAATGTCAATTTTGTCTTCACATGAAATTAATTAACCTAAATTGTCATTTTCACTCCCAAATGGCTCAATGTGGTCCCAAAATCGACCCAAATATTTCCATGGTCATTAATGACTCAAAAAATAAGTTTTGGACAAGTGTTAAGGTAATTTTTAATTATTATATTATTCTTTTAACCTTTAATTACCCTATTTACCTTTAACCGCGGTAAATAAAAGTCAAAAGTTACTATTCACCAAAAAATTATTTTTCTCTTATTGAATGAAATTTTACTTCTTTATAACGACCATGTATGTCCAATTTTCGAAATTCAATTCACATAAGTCATAAAATTTCATTTAAATGAAAAAGTCAGTTTTTTAACTACCACTAAGTTGTTTCACTATTCCTCAAAAATTGATGTTTTTCAGAAAAATATCAATAATTCAGCCTAAGATATATTTGATATTCCAAATTAAAAAATGATGTTTGTTTTTTAAAATTCAAAATATATATGTGTCATTAATTAATTATAACATTAATTCTCGTTGTTCAATCAAATAGCTTGTTTTTAAGAAACAATAACTATCAAAAGATTGATACTTGTTTATGTCCAATTTCAAAGTGAAATTAATTCCAATAACCAACATTGAATTAAATGGTAAAAATATATTTTAATTTCACTTTAAAACCAATTAATAAGATAATCTAACCATATAAATAAATTATAATAAAAGGCACTTCTGAATTAAAATAAAATATTTCTCACTATTCATTAAAAAATGAACTTTATAGGAAAAATTACAAAAAATTACACAAAGTAAATATGGATGTCCCCATTCTAAGGAAGGATTTTATATGTTCATATAGAATGTATTAAAGAGAACAAAACTATATTTAAAAAGGGTTCTCCCTTAAAAGGCGATAAATAGGCCTTTAAATGTAAATTATGCATAAAATTAGATTCATTAACATTTTATGCCTCTACCTATTTACTGGACAAATGTAAATACATTTAACGAACATGTATAATCATATTATAGTTAGTTTCATTCATTCTCTCCAATACAACGACTAGGAGATTTCTACCATTTAAAATAATAACAATATATTATTAGTGTGCAATGTAAGATTCCAAAGAACCTCGTTGTTGCGTATCGGGTATGCTATCGAACATAGAAACACCTTTAAAGGAAAATTAATTTTTTATTTACAAATATTAATAAATATGAAAATATCTTATACTTCATTTACTTGGGATGTTACATCCTTCCCCCCTTTTGGAAATTGCGTCCTCACAATTTTTATTCACTTATCAAAATAAGTGGGGGTATTTATCTCTCGTAGCATTTTCATATTCCCATGTTTGCCTCTTCAACCATATGGTTTTTCCACAAAACCTTTTACTGGTAAATTACCTTATTCCACAACACTTTCTCTCTGTGGTCAAGAATTTGGACTAGTTGGTCTTCATAAGAGAGATTCTCTTCCAACTGAACTACCTCTGGGCTCAAAACATGAGATGGATCTGGAATATACTTTCTCAACATCGAAACATGAAAAACATTTTGTACCTGGGAGAAACATGGAGGTAATGCTACTATGTATGAAACTGATCCAACATTCTCTAGGATTTCATAAGGTCCAATTAACCTCTGAAACAAGTTTCCCTTCTTACCAAAATTCATCACACTTTTCCATAGAGAAACATTGAAAAAGACATGATCACCTACCTCAAAAGAAAGATCCTTCCTCCATTTATCTGCATAACCATTCTGTCTACTTTGAGATATTCTCATGTGCTTATGAATAAATTAAGCTTTCTCTGCCATATTTTCTACCAATTCTGGTTCCATATGCTTCCATTCACTTACTTCATCCCAAAAAGATAAATATTGACAATGCTTTCAATATAATGCCTCAAATGGAGACATCTGTATACTAGAAGGAAAGAAGTTATTATATGAAAATTCAACCAAAGAAATATGTTGGTCCCAACATCCCTGATAATCCATCGAACAAGCACGTAACATATATTCCAATGTCTGAATGCTTCATCCTGACTTCCAGTCTGATTGAGGATGAAAAGTTGTACTAAAATTTAATTCAGTTCTCAATGACTTTTGAAGGCCTTTCCGAAAGTTAGAAGTGAACCTGGGATCACGATATAATACAATGGTTATGGGAAATCCATGAAACCTGACTATCTCTTTAACATACAACCGAGCTAGTTGATCTAGTGATAAAGTATCTCTAATAGGATGAAAATAGGAAGATTTAGTCAATCGATCAACTATAACCAGGATTTCATTATTACCACGAGATATCTTTGGTAATCCCACATTGAAGTCCATGAATATATTTTCCCATTTCAACTCTGGAACCGGTAGAGGCTTAAGCATTTCTTTCGGTAACTGGCACTCTTCTTTAACATGTGACAAGTTAAACACTTCACAGTAAAATCAGCAATATCTCTTTTCATTTCATCCCACCAGTAATACTCTTGAAGATCTCTGTACATCTTAGTACTGCCAGGATAAAATGAAAATGGAGAACTATGAGCATCACATAACAACTCATTCTTCAACTGTGAATCAAAAGTCACACATAATCTCTTTCCAAACCTCAAAACACAATGATTATTAATGTTAAAATCAGGAAACTTACCCTTCTAATCCAACTTTACCTTTTTATGAAACTCACATTCCTCCTTATGCACTTTTATTATTCTATCTAATAGAGATGATCTCACTGACACCTGAAAAAAAATAGATGAATTTCCTGCACCAACAACTTCTATTCCAAATTTCATCAAATCAAAAACCGAAGGATCTTGTTCCAAAAGTAGCATGGCTAATGAGACCTTAATTTTTCGACTCAAAGAATTGTACACTTTATTTTATTTTCCCGTAAGGTAATGGATCGTGGAATCATAATCCTTGATTTATTCTAGCCATCTCCTCTGTCTCATGTTCAATTATTTTTGAGTGAATATATAATTTAAACTTTTGTGATCAGTATATATTTCACATTTTACTCCATTCAAATGATGCCTCCAAATTTTTAACGAAAAACCACAGTAGCTAATTCCAAATCATGTGTAGGGTAATTTAACTCATGATGATTAAACTGATGTGAAGAATAAGCAATTACCTGATCATTCTTCATTAGGACACAACCCCGTACTTTCAACAAAGCATCAATGTAGGTAACAAACTCACCATTTCTGGAAGGGAGTTCCAAAACTGGAGCATTCAACAATATTCTTTAAATTTCGTGAAAACAATCATCACACTCTTTTTTCCAAATAAACATAACACCTTTCCGAGTTAACATAGTCATTGGAGAAGATAATCGGGAAAAAGTTTCCACAAACCTTGGGTAATAACCTACCAAACCAAGAAAAATACAAATCTCGGTTATATTTGTGGGTCTTGTCCATTCTTCAAGAAATTTTGTTTTTGTGGGATCAATAGTTATTCCATTTTTTGAAATAATGTGACCAAGGAAAGAAATTTGTTGTTACCAAAACTCACACTTGATGAATTTCCAATACAGTTTCTCTTCTTTTAAGTTCTTCAAGACAACCCTTAAATGACTTTCATGTTCCTCTTTAAATTTTAGAATAAACCAAAATACCACCAATTAACACAACCACCATTTATCACCTAAATAAACTGAGCAATCACTAAATTAAACTGTTCAATTCGGATACTGACCATCTTAGGATGCTGATTGGAAGGTTATTCTCCTCTGTATGCCTTCCCAAAAAAGTTGCACTGCTTCCTCTATGAAAACCCATTCTTAACACAAAAATACCTTAGGTGAAGCATGTAACCACCCGAGATTTTATAAGATATATTCGTTTTAATTTCTTTCATATCTTCTATTTTATGCTACACCCAGACTATCTTGCGCTATACGCAACACCGTATTAGCTTACAGTATATGCAACACTAATCTTGGATCATGTTACACACCATTTCATGTTTGTTTGATAGTAGTTATTTTATGAAAAATTGAGTATATATATATATATATATATTCAATGTATTTTGTTATACGGAACAACAAAGGAGTCGTGCACTACACGCAACCCTGACTTGGCATGCATTACACGCAATCACGACCTTCCTCGATAGCGTGTGTTGTACGCAATACTGAGTTTTACTAAACAACGATATATTATTATAATATTATTATGAACTAGCCGTTATGAATAGTATTAACTAAATTTTTAATTTTATAACATTATTATTCATCATACACATTTTCTATAACATGGTATAAGAACAATATAATTTTTTCGGGTAAAATAAGTATTTTTCAAAAAATACAGTTTTGTCGCCTTTTGATGGCGCACCCACATTAAATCCATTTTTGAATAGTTTATAAGTTCAATTATACAAAATAAAATTATTCTTTGGAATCTAGATATAAAATTTTACCTTGGCTAAAATTTTCATATTATTCTGATAACTTTCATATTTTAATGAATAGTAAAAACACGAAATATTTTAATTAAAAGAAACCTTTTTCAATGTAATAATTTATGTGGTTAAATTATAATATTGAATGGTTTTAAAGTAAAAATAGAATATATTTTTACCATTTAATATAATATATGTCATTAGAATTGATTTTACATTGAATTCATAGGTTAAATAAATTCAATCTTTTATAATGTTTTAAACAAAAAGCCGTTTTCTTTCGACAACGAGATTAATTTTAATTTAATTTATGCAACTTTTTTGTATTGAATTTGGAAAAATTTATTCCATATTTGGAATTAGTGGGTCCAAATTATATTAATAGACTACTTTTTATTTTTGAGAATTATGAGTAGTAACAACGGTAAATTTTAATTACCATGGTAAAAGGTAAATTAGGTAATTAAGGGTAAATATAATATTATAAAATTATCATAATACTATTATTAATAAAATTTGAGGATTATATTTCGTCCCAAGTCATATTTGGGTAGAAATGGAATCCATTAGAACCCACATGAAGGTGATTAAGACCTTTAGTTTATTTTATTTGAAGGAAAGTGAAATATGTCTCACTCAACTTTAATAATTAAAGTATTTTTTATATAAGTTTATACAGAATATAAATTCGGTTATAAATACTCATTTTAAAAATAAAATGTTTTTATTTATCATTGTAATTTATTTGTAAATTTTTAAGAGTTATTTAAATACCTTATTATCTTATACATTAATGAAGCAGAAATTAATTATTTAGTGAAAAATAAATAATATAGTTTTTATTGAAATAGTAATACATATCAAAAGGCCCCAAAATCTGCACAAACCATATTAGTAGTGTATATATAAACCTTAATTATCCACTGGTATAATTTTGACCATTTGGATCCTTATTATGGTGATTATGACACTTATAATATTTTATTTTAAATGATTCCAAAGTTGTCACCTTCATAATTTAATAAAGATAACAATTTACATGTTGTTATTTTAAGATGATAAATTTGAGTAAAATTATTATTATAAAATATTTGATATTTCTATTCATTAAAGGATTATATTTATAATTTTTATTCAACCAATAAGTATATTAAATAATTATAAAAAAATGATGTACTAATTCATTCATTAAGATATATACCAAATAAATGGTTTTACAAATATTAAAATAAATATTATATGAACTATTTAATGATATCAAAGAATTTTCTAGAAAAATTTGTCATGTTAGGAATCTATTAAATATTTTATTTTTAATATATCCTATGTGTAGATTTTATTTAAATTCAAATAAATGAATAGTGTCAAAATTGACACTACTGTAATTTTATAAAAATAACATATTATTAAATTGTTTAAAAATCACAAATGTATTTAAAAATTATAAATTGAAATTTATATCTTCTAAAATGTCATAACGTATCCAATTATGGAAAATTAACAACACATAAGTGATTATTTATAACCATATAAAATTTAGAATTTTATTACCACAAATAAACTTAAATAGATTAAATAAAGATAAATCAAAATGATAAGGATTAAAATCAGATAAAAACATGTCTAAATTTTATTGGATGATTATATTACAACCCTATATCATCTAAAATTTTAATTGAGTAATTTTTGGAGGTTTTTATGTGGGGTTTGAATTTATATTAAACTAATATTTTTGAGGATTTCAAAGGTGCCCCTCTACTCCCTTATAAAAGGGAACCTCCTCCCTCATCTCCTCACATAGTTTAGAGCCTTTAAGCTCGGCCAAACTCTTCCCATTTCACTTCCCCACTTCCTTAGAAACCTACTAGAGGTACTGGTCTTCTCAAAAGGCCAACTCTAGTGCCCTAAGTGAAAGTTTAAAGGAGGCACTTCGAGAAAGAGGTAATACCTTCTACTATTTTCTTCAAGTTCCATTCTTCCTCTACTCCCTCTTCTTTAGTTGTTTCATTATAAAGTAATAACATAAGTATCAATAATATAATTATATGTTATTATAAGTATGAAACAACCCTATTTCACCATCTATCCATCCCATGGAAAACGAAATCATTGCGCGTGCGTACGTACGGAATACCGTCTCCACGTTGTGGTGTAATCTGTTTTTTCCAACACCACCTTACATGGATGGGTATAATGGTGTAAAGAATAACTATACATAGTTATTATAACATCATACAAATTCTGATGTATTGTATCATCCTCTCAAATTCAATTCAATAATTATGAGAACGATATCATCGCTCGTGCGTACGTACGGACTACCGTCTCCACGATGCGATGCGATTAATTCTCAATTATTAACCATTCATGAATGATTATAAAGTATATATAATAAGTAATAATGAAATATATGAAATAATAATGATAATGGATTTATCTATATATATATGTATGGAATCCAATTAATTCCATTCAATTCAATAAGGAAACAAAAACAATGTTCATGCGTACGTACGGCCTACCGTCTCCATGAACAGTGTATTTCATTCCTTTTATCGATCTATAATATATATAAATATGATTAATAAATATTATATATAAATCATGTTTTACACTTTTAAATTATTTAAATCATTATATAAGTAATAATATCAAAAACGACAAGTTGAAACACATACGATAAATGAAAAGATTTTACCCAAAACGCTGCTTTAACATCGAATTTAAAAAAGAACCGGTAATATAAAGTCATTAGTGAACCATATATGATATCATAAAAATGAATATTATTCTTTAATAAGTCAATGACATTATTTAAATTATTATACAGGAGGTTCTGATCCATACAAAGTATATCAGACCTAAGGTAAGGGAGAACTATTCCAATCTCGTTCTTATCTGTGATTGTTATTCATAAGTATTTACTAGGGTTATTTTTATCATCCATGTCCATGTATTATAAAAGTGTTTCTATGTATGTTTAATTTTCTCTTTACCCATTTTGACTTTTATTACATGGTATGTAAGGAATCTTTCTTTTTTTTACATTAAGAGGTACTTTTTGACTTTTCCGACAAAAGTACGAGGAGATTGTTTTTTAACTTATATGGAATGAAAGTATTTTAATGGTTTTATAAATCCTTTTTTCATGAAGCTTCCTCCACAATATTTCATGACTATATCAAAAAAATTCTCTTTCTTTTAAAATTGCATGACTTTTTGTGAAAAGAAATTGATTTTAAAGAAGAAAGGATATTTTCCTCAAGAATTCATTTCATGTGTTTTATCAAGACAATTTTTCCATCTAAGGTGACATTATTTCGTATGTGTATGTTTCAAGTTTAATGTCTCTATGATTTACATGGTTTCACTTTTATTATGATGAAATGTATATTTTTTATATGGATTATGAGATGATGGGATGATTTTTATGAAACTCGTTTTATTTTTTGGGTTATGATGAATGTTATAAGTTTCTTTTGTGGAACAAGTAAGAATGATTTCTTTATGAGATGGGTGGGACCTATATCTTCCTCCAATTTATTGGGTAAATATTTATATCTCATTAGATAGACATGGCTGGAATGGTAAGTTAATCCGGTTCAGTGATACAGGACTGGAACGAGGAGTGAACTCAATTCAGAAAGGGACTTTTCCACTAAGATGGTCTTGGCAGCAATGCCTTGGCTACTATGGAAATCATAAAAAGGGATGAATGGTTTCCACAATTACATGATTTATTCCCGTCCTATTTTATCAATATTGATGTTCCATTATAAAACATGCCTTACGTACTTCCATGATTTATTATCTTGCTCAAGATTTTGATGTTAGATTTTATGTTCAAGATTTTGCATTCAAATGTTTATGGATTGTTTTATGTTCTCTATGCTTACCCTTACCGAGAATTTGAGCTCACCCTTTTTATGTTTTCTTTTCCCTATGATATAAAGAAAGGTCTTAGGTAAGAAAAAAAGGGGAAGATCTTTATGAGAGATGTTTATGATCTTTCACCACGATTAGAAGATTACGTTCCATGTTTCCAAAGACACTAAACTATTACGGTCCTTGTGTGTATATTTTTGTTATGTACTAATTATTCCGTAAAATTAATGTAATGTCCATGTATGTCAAGCTTCGGGTCTCTACAGTTGGTATCAGAGGAAAGGTTTAGTCAACCATTGGTAACTAGGATGCGAAAACTATAGTGAGATCCCTAGAGATATTTCTAAGGTATGTCTAGGGATGTCCCTAAGGATAAGTATAAGTATAGGTTATAGTAATAGAATTATGGTAACAATATTAGAATTAAAACTAAGATGTTAGATGTCGAAGGTACTCTCCTTGATTATGTTATTTTCCTTGTATGATTTTTTCCTCTCACAGAATTCTTCTAGTGTTTTAGTCATTGGAGGGAACCAAAAAGAATTCGGTTAACATTGAATACAATTGACAAATTGGTGACTATGAGAAATGAAATTGTGTAATGCCTAAAGATAATGATATTTTTATTATGGAGAACCAGTCATCGCGATATATGATTAACAAGTTGAAATTTCGTGGTATCCCTAATTCATCAAATAAGAGGAAGATAGAGTTTTATGCATGCTCGCATGTTGAGGAGCATAAATAAAGGAAGAATGAGATTTCTAAAGAAGGGAAGAAGAACCTTGAGGAATACCTCAAATAGAGGGACAAATGTTATATGTGTGGACAAAAGGGTCATAGAGTGACAAACTGTTATGGAGTTCAATTTCTTTTTTGTGGAGAACATGGGCATGACCCAACTCAATGCCCTGACCTAAAAAGTTACTTCTAAATCAAAGAAGGAATTAATCCAGGACAATCATAGAAGAGGATGGATTGAATTTTTTATGTATTTGTATTCCAGAATAATGTTGTTGAGGTACTTTTATGGTTTATTAGAATATTTTTGTATTAGTCTATTGTGGTTTTCAATAATTTTATGGTACCGGTAACCATGAAAAGTGATTCAAATATTTTGGAAAGCAGATGATATGCGCATAATGAAGGGATAAGGAGAAAATGAAATGTTTGACAGTATTCATGATCTAATGATTGATATAAGGACTAAGTGATATCATGGTTTGATTATATAGAATTTTGAGGATTTTGGTATGTGGAAAGTGTTATCTTTTATCTGAATTCAGGTTTTCACTAAGGTTCAATGGGTATTCATCTTTTTCAAGAGAATACATTATTAAGGCCTTCGAATGTTTGGAATGTGACCAAAAAGACATATCTTATGATATATGGGGATCAAATATGGTATTAATATGCTTGTTATATGAACTCTTTGGTAATCATTTTCACTATAATATGAGATTGGACAGCAGTATTTTGGATAAGCCTAAAGATTGGAATGGATTATATTGGACATAAGTTAGTATTGTTTTGGGCTATAACTTTTTCGATATAATTGATGGAAATTTATAATAATGTATTTTTAGAAAGAAAAAAAGGATATCCTGTAGGATGGGCGATAGCCCATCGCGTCGGACAAGGCTATGGGAATCGAACCCACTATCGAAGTGCGACATGCCTTTATTTCCGTCCACTTGCCTACAGAAAGTCCCTGGTTAGTAGAAACTAGTTTTATTATATTAAGTGGTATGATAGATGAAGTATAAGTCCATTTCTGGAACCATATACGATTAATCTCACAATAAGGTGGACTTATAACTTTTTCTAACCTTTTGTTTGAAACATATGGAATGACCCATCATTCTGTCACATGATCTGCTAACACTTCACGAATAACAAATTCAACTTCATTTCTTTAAGAGATGAAGGGGAAATTGTTCAATTCACAAACAACAGTGATATTGTACCAAAATAAAGTAATAATTTCTTTTAATTCATAAAATTTAGAGGAATGATCTTGAAAATGTTTTCCTAGTGCCCTCATATACGATGAATCAGATAGTACCCTAGATCATCACAAATTAATGGCTTTGTGATTGTTGGTTTTTTCATAGCCATGTTCTCTACCACTCTCTATCAGAACTTGATGTTTAGATTTCTCTTCCATTTCCATATTTTCACCTATGTTCTCCTATATGGAAACCCAATGATGAGTTACTTTGGGTAATCATTATGTTTCATACTTTAGTTTTTAAAATTATGTTTTAGTATTCCTTTTTATGATATGGGTTTCTATGATTAGTAAACGATTTATAACCTCGACGAATTTCGAGTTAGAAATTCATTTTAAGGGGGGTAGAATGTAACAACCCAAGATTTTATAAGATATATTAGTTTTAATTTCTTTCATATCTTCTGTTTTATGCTACACCTAGATTATCTTGTGCTATACGCAACACCATATTAGCTTGCAGTATACGCAACACTGATCGTGTATCGTGTTACACAAAATTTCATGTTAGTTTGATAGTAGTTATTCTAAAAATCATTGAGTATATATATATATATATATTCAATATATTTTTTTATATGCAAAAACAAAGGAGTCGTTCACTACACGCAACTCTGACTTGCATTGCATTACACGCAATCGTGACGTTCCTCGATAGCTTGTGTTGTAAGTAATGCCGAGTTTTACTAAACAACGATATATTATTATAATATTATTATGGACTAGCCATTATGAATAGTATTAAATATATTTTTAATTTATAACATTAATATTCATCTTACACTTCTTCTAGAATATGGTATAAGAATAAAATAAATTTTTCGGGTAAAATAAGTATTTTTTAAAAAATGCAGTTTTGCCACCTTTTGATGGAGCACCCACATTAAATCTAGTTTTTGACATTTTATAAGTTAAATTTTACAAAATAAAATTATTCTTTGGAATCATGATATAAAATTTTACCTTGGATAAAATTTTCATATTATTCTGATAACTTTCATATTTTAATGAATAGTAAAAACACGCTATATTTTAATAAAAAGCATCCTTTTTCATTGTAATAATTTATGTGGTTAAATTATAATATTTAATGGTTTGAAAGTATATATATAATATATTTTTACCATTTAATATAATGTATTTCTTTAGTATTTATTTTAAATTGAATCCGTAGGTTAAATAAATTCAATCTTTTGCAATGTTTTAAACTAAAACCCATTTTTTCGACAACGGGATTAATTTTAATTTAAATTTTGCATCTTCTGTGTATTGAATTTGGAAAAATGGATTCCATATTTGGAATCAGTGGGTTCAAATTATATTAATTCACTACCTTTTATTTTTGTGCTTTATGAATAGTAACAATGGTAAATTTTATTTACCATAGTAAAAGGTTAATTGGGTAATTAAGGGTAAATATAAAATTATAAAATTATCCTAATACTTGTATTAATACAATTGGATTATTATAATTCGTCCTAAGTGATATTTGGTTCGAAATGAAATCCATTAGAACCCACTTGGAGGTGATTAAGACCTTTAGTTTATTTTATTTAAAGGAACGTGAAATAAGTCTCACTCGACTTTAATAATTAAAGTATTTTTAAAATAAGTTTACACAAAACATAAATTCGGTTATAAATACTAATTTTAATTATAAAATTTTTTTCTTCACCATGGTATTTTATTTGTAATTTTTTATGAGTTATTTAATTACCTTATTATCTTATACATTAATGATGCAGAAATTATTTATTTAGTGAAAAATCAATAATATAGTTTTTATTGAAATAGTAATACATAATAAAAGTCCCCAAAATCAGAACAAAATTTATTATTAGTGTATATATAAACCCTAATCATCCACTGGCCGAATTGTGCACCATTTGGATCCTTATTATGGTGATTATTACACTTATAATATTTTATTTTAAATGATTCTAAAGTTGTCACCTTCATAATTTAATAAAGATAACAATTTACATGTTGTTATTTTAAGATGATAAATTCGATTAAAATTATTATTATAAATTATTTTATATTTATCTTTATCAAAGGATTTTATTTTTAATTTTTATGAACAAAATAAGTATATTAAATAATTATACAAAAATGACATACTAATTATTTTATTAAGATATATACCAAATAAATGGTTTTAAAAATATTAAAATAAAAATTATATGACCTATTTAATTTGATCCACGAATTTTAAAGAAACCTTTGACATGTTAGAAATCTATTAAATATTTTATTTCGAATATATCCTCTGTGTATATTTTATTTAAATTCAAATAAATGAATAGTGTCAAAATTGACACTATTGTTATTTTATAAAAATAACATATTATTAAATTGTTTAAAAATAACAAAAATATTTAAAAATTATAAATTGAAATTTATATAGTCTAAAATATCATAAATTATCCAATTATGGAAAATTAACAACACATAAGTTATTATTTATAACCATTTTAAGTTTAGTATTTTATTACACTAAATAAACGTAAATAGATTAAATAAGGATAAATCAAAATGATAAGGTTTAAAATAAGATCCAAAAATGTATAAATTTTATTTGTTGATGAGATCATAACCCTATCTCATCTAATATTATAATTGAGAAATTTTTTGAGGTTTATATGTGGGTTTTAAATTTATATTAAACTAATATTTTTGACGATTCCAAAGGTGCCCCTCTCCTCCCTTATAAAAGGGAAGCTACTCCCTCTTCTCCTCACACAATTTGGAGCCTTTAAGATTGGCCAAACCCTGACCATTTCACTTCCCCACTTCCTTAGAAAGCTACTAGAGGTACTGTTCTTCACAAAAGACCAACTCTAGTGCCCTAAGAGAATGCTTAAAGGAGGCATTTCGAGAATGAGGTAATACCTTCTACCGTTTTCTTCAAGTTCCATTCTTCTTCTACTCCCTCTCCTTTAGTTGTTTCATTATAAAGTAATAACATAAGTATCACTAATATAATGATGTGTAATTATAAGTATGAAACAACCCTATTTCATCATCTATCCATCCTATGGAAAACGAAATCACCGCACGCGCGTACGTACGGAATACCGTCTCCACGCCGTGGTGTAATCTGTTTTTTCCAACACCACCTTACTTGGATGGGTATAATGGTGTAAAGAATAAATATACATAGTTATTATAACATCATACTGATTCTGATATATTGTATCATCCACTCCATTTCAATTCAATAATTATGGGAATGATATCATCACTCGTACGTACGTATGGACTACCGTCTCCACGACGCGATGCGATTCATTCTCAATAATTAACCATTCATGAATGATTATAAAGTATATATAATAAGTAATCATGAAATATATGACATAATAATGATACTAGATTTATTTATATATATATATATGTATGTCATCCACTTAATTCAATTCAATCCAATAAGGAAACGAAAACAATGTTCATGCGTACGTAAGGGCTACAGTCTCCTTGAACGGTGTATTTCATTCCTTTTATCGATCTATAATATATATGTATATGGTATATATATATTATATTTAAATAATGTTTTACATTATGGAATTATTTAAATCAGGATATAAGTAATAATATCAAGAATGACAAGTCGAAACACATACGATAAATGGAATGATTTTACCCAAAACGCTGCTTTAAAATTGAACTTACAAAAGAACGGGTAACATAAAGTCATTAGTGAACCATATATGATATCATAATAGTGAATATGATTCTGTAATAAGACAGTGACCTTATTTAAATAATTATACAGGAGTTTCAGATCCATATAAAGAATATCGGACCTAAGGTAAGGGATAACTATTCCAATCTTGTTCTTATCCGTCATTGTTATTCATAAGTATTTACTAGGGTTTTTTTATCATCCATGTACATGTTTTCGAAAAGTGTTTCTATTTATTTTTAATGTCCTTTTTATCCACTTTTACTTTTACTACAAGGTATTTAAGGAATATTTCTTTTGTTTACGTTACGAGTTACTTTTTGACTTTTCAAACAAAAGTACGAGGAGAATGTTTTTTTAACTTATATGGATGAAAGGATTTTCATGATTTTATAAATCCTTATTATCATGAAGCTTCATCCAAAATATTTCATGACTATATCCAAAAAATTCTCTTTCTTTTAAAATTTCATGACATTTTGTGAAAAGAAATTGATTTTGACGAAGAAAGGATATTTTCCTCAAGAATTCATTTCAAGTGTTTTATCAAAACCATTTTTCCATCTAAGATGACATTATTTCATATGTGTATGTTTCAATTTTAATGTCTCTGTGATTAACTTGGTTTCACTTTTCTTATGATTAAATTTCCATTTGTTTTATATGGATTATGAGATGATGGGATGATTTTTATGAAACCTGTTTCATTCTTTGGGTTGTGATGAATGTTTTAAGTTTATTTTGTGGAACAAGTAAGAATGATTTCATTATGAGATGGGTGGGAACTATATCTCCCTCCAATGCATTGGGTAAAGATTTATATATCATGAGATAGACATGGATGGAATGGTAAGTTAATCCAGTTCAGTGATACAGGACTAGAACGAGGAGTGAACTCGATTCAGAAAGGGACTTTGTCCACTAAGATGGTCTTGGAAGCAATGCCTTGGCTACTATAGAAATCATAAAAAATGATGAATGGTTGCCACAATTACATGATTTATTCCCATGATATTTTATCAATATTGATGTTCAATTATAATACACGCCTTATGTACTTCCATGATTTATGTCCTTTCTCAAGATTTTGATGTTTAGATTTTATGTTCAAGATTTTGTATTCAAATGTTTATGTATTGTTTTATGTTCTCTATGCTTACCCTTATTGGGAATTTTAGCTCATCCTTTTTATGTATTCTTTTCCCCAGGATATAAATAAAGGTTTTAGTTAAGAAAAAAAGGGGGAGATCTTTATGGGAGATGTCCAAGATCTTTCACCATGATTAGAAGATTATGTTCCAAGTTTCCAAAGACACTAAACTATTACGGTCCTTGTGTGTCTGTTTTTTTATGTACTAAGTATTCCGCAAAAGTAATGTAATTTTCATGTACGTCAAGCTTCGGGTCTCTACAAAGCAACATGGTAATCTGTAAATGCTATATGATTTCAATATTAACATAAATTATTTTATGGATATTAATTTAATGATACCCTAACTCCTAATGTTGTCTAAACCGACCAATGATACCAACTATTAGGACCCGGCCTTAAACCGTAACATAATATTGAATTAAATGAATATTTAACATTGAGGATCTTTTCAGGTTTAGAGTTTTAGATAATTAGGACATAACTATTACATCTCAAAAAATTACAAAGTAGACACTTCTACCCAGTATCCAATTTTTTTTACAAAACATGAACTCTTGAAAAAAATAGTCATGTATACTTCCATGTTTAAGAAAACATGAATTTTACTTGATCCCATCCTTGACCCTATTCCACATTATTTCCTGTAAAAAACATTTCAAAATTTTTGGATGAGCATAAAAATCTCAGTAAGGGATACACAAAGAAGGAAAATTGATAGTTTTTTAGAACAACAAGTAAACCTTGAATACATTAACATAAGTAATACTTTTCGCCTTTATGAAGTAGTAAATACTCTTCATAGAATAAAAGATCATTACATACGCTTTTATACCCAAAAATTTTCCATAAAACCCATATAAAGAACACATAACATATAAAGATAACTAGGGACATTAACATACTTAAATGGAATAACCATACGGTCGACTTCCACACATATCAATAAATGTAATAGATATAGAACCGAATTCAATACAAAATTCATTGGATGTTATAACATAACCACCATTCCTGGTATTCACGGAACCACCCTTCATTTGGTTTATCACATAACCACCCGTCAAATGTCCAAGTACAGATATAAAATTATATCACATACAACAAATATAATGGAAAGGAAACATTTCTATATTTCAATCACAACATATCACTTAAATATATTGACATAACAAATCCATTTTCAAACCCATTTTCAATAAAAAAATACGTAAAAGAGTATAAGGTATTTATTTTCTTTTAAAAAAACAATACGGCTTGTTGAGGAAGCCAAAGATCAAATAATACTCACGGGGGTGGAAATGGTCGTTGAAACCGCTTACATTAAAAAGAAACATACTTTTTTGTCATTTAGTAAAACGCTTCGTAGAAAAATATTCCCTTTGAAAAGTCAAGGGTGTTTATACAATGTATAAAATAAAGTCGTGTATTAAAACAAAATATGCCTCAATGAAAGGATATTGAGACGAAGTCCCTTACTTCGTGTCCGACTTGACTCGATCGTTCTTTAATCTCCTGAATAATAAAATAATGTCAGTGTATACTTGTTTAAGAACCTTTTTCATGTTTATTATTCCTTTTATATCACTTATTACCATGTTATAAACATTATGTAATCATTTATGTTATTAACAATCATTTTATCGATATTTGGTACTTGAGTCAAAAATGGACTTCTTATAATTACATGTTGTTCATGCGGTAAATAGTTCATTATATACATAATGATATTAATTATTTTGATATCATATATATAATATATATCTAGTATATAAATGTATTTATAATAGTATATAACATTTGGATATAAGAAATGAAATGCACCGTTCATGGAGACGGTAAGTCGTACGTACGCATGAACGCTACTTTCATTTCTATTTCTTATTTTAATGGAAATAAAACTTAATGATATATAGTTATATTATAATTAAAATATAATATCTTATATAATATCATTAACTCTACCCTTTATACATCCCACACAATGAATTAACAAGTCACATTACTTTAAGGGGGCGGTAGTCTGCACTTCCTCATATGAGATTATCATATTTACCCACTATGAAACCCATAAAAGCTTTATATAAACGGGAAGTGCAGAAGCATAAAGAAATAATAAGCATAACATGTATCATATATAAATACATTTACATCATAATGTCCACAATGAGAGGCGGTAATATGTAATCGAACAATCATCGTTTCGTGAGGTGTTAGTTTTCCATCCACAGAAACATTATGTTTGTCATCCATTAGATGGAGTAGTGCGTAAGTGTAGTTAGAATATTTCTCACAAAAACATCCTATTATATTGGGGATACTTTTTTTGTAACAAAATAAAGGAATAAAAAGAGTTTATGTGTTGGAGAATTAAAATAAACGAAAATAATTTAAGAGAAACTGTTACCTTAAATATGGGTAACTCCCTTTGGTTTGAACCAAAAAGACTTCTTGAATTTAATTATGCCTATAGTATGGATACTAGAAGGAGGAAAGGGATATATGGAGATTAATTGGGTAGAGTTTGGTCGTGCCAAATGGCTTTAAAGGTGTGAGGAATTGATTATAAGTGGTCTTCTTTTATAAGGAAGTGGAGAGGCTCTTTAGGAAACTCTGAAAAAATTATTTTATAATATAATGATATCTGTTTCTAATGGATCAAAAATCATTAAGGTCGATTAAAAGATGACTCATATTTGTAATAAAATCATCCAATTATAATTGAACATATTTTGGATAATACTTTAATCATTATAATCATATTTATTTAAATCATTTCTTAATGAGGTAAATACTACATCATTATTGTGTCATAAATACATTAATTTATTGGAAGTCTAAAAATTATAAAAAATATACCATGATCTAGGAATGTTTTTTATCATTCTAAAGAATATTTATAGTTGAAAATAAGACTTATATAACACCATATAAAAATTAATTAATAAATGAATGTTTTTAATGTCAATTTTTTCTTCACATTAAATTAATTAATCTAAATTGTCATTTTCACTCCCATGTGGCTCAATGGGGACCCAAAATTGACCCAAAGATGCCCATGGTCGTTAATTACTCAACCAATAATTTTTAGACAATTGTTAAGGTAATTTTGAATTATTATAATATTCTTTTTATCTTAAATTACCCTATTTACCATTAAGCGTGGTAAATAAAAGTCAAACATTACTATTCACCAAAAATTATTTTTATCTTATTGAACCACATTTTACTTCTTGATAACAAAAATGAATGTTGGATTTTTGAAATTAAATTCACAGAAGTGGTAAAATTTCATTTAAATGAAAAAGTCAGTTTTTTAACAACCACTAAGTGGTTTCACTATTCATAAAAAATTGATGTTTTTCTGAAAAATACAAAAAATTCAGCCTAAGATATTTTTGATATTCCAATTTCCAAAATGAAGTTTATTTTTTAAAATTAAAAACATAAAAGTTTCATTAATTTATTTTAAAATTAATTCCCTTTGTTCAAACAAAATGTGTGTTTTTAAGAAACAATAACTATCAAAAGATTGATACTTGTTTATGTCCAATTTCAAAGTTAAATTAATTTCAATAAAAAATAGTGGATTAAATGGAAAAAATTTATTTTAATTTCACTTTAAAATCAATTAAAAAGATAATCTATCTATATAAATAAATTAGATGAAAAAAAACTTTTGAATTAAAATTCAATATTTTTCACTATTCATAAAAGAATGAACTTTATCCGAAAAGTTTCAAAAATTTACACAAAGTAAATTCTGATGTCCACATTCTAAATTAGGATTTTATTTGGTAATATATAATATATTAAAGTGACCAAAACTAGATTTAAAAATTGTTGTCAATTAAAAGGCGATAAATCGGCCTTTAAATGTATATTATGCTTAAAATTAGATTCATTCATATTTTATGCCTATAACTTTTTATTTGATAAATGTAAATACATTTAAAAAACATGTATAATCATATTGTAGGTATTTTCATTCATTCTTTCCAATACATTGAATATGAGTTAACTACCATTTAAAATAATAATATAATATTATAAGTGTGCAACATAACATTTCAAAGAACCATGTTGTTGCGTATCTGGTACGCTATCGAACATAGCAAACCCTTTAAAAAAAATAATATTTCATTCAAAAATATTAATAAATATAAAAATATCTTATTCTTAATTTACTTGGGATGTTGCATATTTATATAAAAAATCATTTATATGACCACTACATTCACTCCTACATAGCATTCCATGGGATAACCTGAAGACATGCATAAGAAAAGGGTGAGTTATAAAGCCCAATAAGAGAATAAACATGGAATAACATGATGAATACAATACAAGTTAGTCAGTAGGCATATCAATGGATCAAAAAGGAAACATGAACATGAAGGCATGATAAATCATGATAATCATAACATGGAGATGTGGAAACAACACTTAACATAGAATTAGCATGAGCTAAGGCTCATTGGACATGGAGAATGAGTAAACCCACATTGCACAATAAGAACATTTAATACCTCACTTCACTTTAATTATCTTGAGTAGACACTCAATTAACATAATATATCATGATACTGTACTTTACCCAATGCATGGGAGCACTATCAAGGAACAGCTTAATTAAATATTTAATTTCATACATAAGTGTGCAACCTGGATCATACAACATGGAATGATTAAACATAATAATTTATACCACGATAAAAAAAATGATCATTACATACATGAAACAATATAACCAATTATAAGTTGTGTGTAGTTGTGAATAACCTTGATAGAGATGTGGGCATCGTATTCACTGCATAATTACTTTGTCTTGGAAAAATGCGGTGCAATTTCAGAATCATAACAATGTGACATAAGAATTCATAAAAATGTTTGATGACAGAGACAGGGGTGTCTCCTCATATGTACAGGGAATGGATAGTAAGGGGGTAATATAGATACATTTCCCTACAATTGTAATGGAATTTAGATTCAATATACTACAGAATTACTAAAATGTAAATAATGAGTGACAAGTTCCTTACAGAAATTTGGCAAGGTAACTGGTATACATGAAAGGCATCGATGAGAGAAAAAGAGGTCTCTCATCTTTCACACATAAATAGTATAGTATAGGGGAGGTACTTAATCATACCACATCATTTATAATTAATAATAAAAGAGCATAAAATATTAAGAAATAAGGATACAATGAGAATGGAAGGATTCCCTTACTTGATGTGTGTTCCCAAAGGCATGAGAGAGGCTTGAGAGAGGCTTATTGGGAGCTCATGGAACCTTAGGGGGATTCTAGAGAAATGAGGAAATATTATGGACGAAATAAAATAGAATTTAGTGAAGAGTAAGTGGGATCTTGGGTGAGTTTATAAAGTAAATGAGAGGGAATTCTTTATTTTTTATGTTTGGGACACCACACATTAAACTAACCAAAACCACAAAACAGCCCCTAGATTTTGCCCATGGTTTTTCCAAGGGGGCATGAAAAACAATATTTTCTTAGCCTATTGTCCAAACTTCATAAAATAATAGTGTTGATTATGTGGAGGTGAGTCACACACTAAAAGAAAACAATTTAAAAAGACAAAAAAAATTATGCTTTGAAGGGTCCACAAAAGCTTTGTAAAATAATTAAAACAAACCAAAAATCACTTCATTTTAATTGAGAAACATATATTTTTTGAAAATAATGTTTGTATTATTTTATTACATCCCTATTGGGTCATTATGATGTCATAAAACACATTATATATTAATCAGTATTTAATTTTTACCCAAAAATTTGAATGTCTCAGAAAATTATAAAAAATTCACCATTGGATAATTTTGATGTCCTAATTCCAAAATTAGAGTTCATTTTATCTAAATAATTTTCTAAATATGTGAATTTTTACTTTTCAATTAAAAACTGACATTTATAAAAAAAATTATGGGTTTTGAAAAAGGCAGTTTTCGAACGTTGATAAAAGATACCATTGTATTCAAAAAAAAATATATGATCATTTATACATAATAAATATAATTTATAAATAATAATATTTTATGAAAATATTATTTAATTCAAAAATCCATTAATTCATCATATTATATTTCTTAGTAGAATATTAAATTAAAATGATATTTGTCCTTCCAAAACTATTTAAAAAGTTACAAGAATAAAAATAATGTATATTCTTTATAAAAGAATAATGTTCCTAATCTTAGTAATAGGTTATTATTACATAACCCCTTAAAACACCTGCATAAGACATTAGGGTGTGGTTTTCAATGGTGAAAGACTCAAGGGGTGCCTCAGATAACATTTCCCAAGTGGTAATCTTTATAAACTTGCACTTCTCTCGTAGGTGGTTCCACTCCAGCATAAAGTATTCAAGCTTAGCTTTGGCTTGGTCAAGTGTGAAGCCCAATGAGGCCACCTCCTTTCTAAGCTCTACAAATTGGGCTTTGTGTGGAGAAAGTCTACTGGATGTGGAAATGATTTCCTTTGTCTAGTAAATTGGATTTGTAAAAGCCATATATTTATACTAATCAGGTGATCATTATTAAACAGATATATTATCAAAGGTCAAAATTCATAATAGTATTTTAAAATCCAAAACATATAATCAAAAATGTATATACGTTTTACATAACCATAGGAAGTCATTTAAATAGAACAAGAAGAATTTTCATTATTGAATTGTTGGGTCGTTACAATCATCCCCCCCTTAAAAAATTTCACCCTTGGAATTTCCATTTTCCACACTAAAACATATGTGGGTAACTCTGCTTCATCACTTCATCTGATTCCCACGTCTCTTCTTCAAACATGTGGTTTTTACACAACACCTTGATGTGGGGCATTTTCTTATTTCGTAGACCATTTTCTCTACGATCTATGATATTCACTAGATTTTCCTCATAAGAAAGATTATCCTATAGTTTTACTACCCATAAATAGAGTACATATGAGAGGTTTGGTTTTTACTTCATTAAGAGGGATACATGAATGACATGATGAAAATGGTCCATGATAGTTGGAAGTGCTAGTCAATAGGCTACAACCCTGACACGATAAAGAATCTCGAAGGGGTTGACGTTCGTATGACTTAAATTCCATTTATTTACTAAAAACAAGAACTTATTCCATGTAGATATGTGTAGATATACCATGTCATAAACTTTACACTCAAGGTATCATCGACGGTTATCTTCATAAATCTTTTGTCAACTCTAGGTTGGCTTGATATGATACTGAATGTTTTTCACCTTCTTTACCATTTCTTTGACAATTTCTCGTCCTAGAAGCTTATTCTCGCCAACTTCATCCCATCATGCTGGTGTTCTTCACCTCTTCCCATATTGGGATTCATAAGGAGTAATTTGGATGCTCGTGTGGAAACAATTATTATAAGAGAACTAAACCAGACAAAGCTATTGATCCAATCCTCATTTAAAGTCCATTGAGAACGCTCTCAACATGTCTTCAAGTGTTATCATATTCCGCTCGGATTGGCCATCATTTTGTTGATGATAAGTCATACTGAGCTTTAGATCTATATCCAGAGCATGTTGAAGTCCCTTCCAAAACATATAGGTGAATCTTGGATCTCGATTGGATACAAAAGATAGTTTTACTCCATGTAGCCTTACCACTTCCCTAATGTATATCTTTGCGAGTTGATCTAATGAAAAATCCTCCCGAATTGCAATGAAGTGTGTATGCTTTGTAAGACGGTCCACAACAACCCAGATTACATTGTTGCCTTTGGATGACTTTGGATGTTCGGTGAGAAATTCCATAGTGATTTTCTCCCATTTTCATGCTGGTATGCGCATGGTTGCATCATCCCCTAAGACTTCTACCTATCTTCCTCCACATACTGACACACCAGTCACATTGATTTATACTCAATGATCTCATTCTTCATATTATCCCCCCAGCAATGGTCATGGACATCACGACACATATTTGTGATTCTAGGGTGAATAGAGAATGTTGAACAATGTGCATCATCCAAAAGTTCCTTTTTCATCTCCGAACATGATGGAACACATAGTCTTTTCAATGATCTCACAATTCCATCTTCATAAACATTGAACTACAAGGGTTTCCCTTTCCTAATAGCTTCAAATTTCTTTTGAATTCCCACATCATCCTTTTGAGAATTCTTTAACCATTCCCAAATAGATGGATGATAAATAATTTGTGAAATGATTTATGATGGTCCATTATTTAGGATTCCCTTGTCTATCTTTATCAAATCTCAGAATATTGGATCCGTCTCAATTTTCATCAATGATAGAATCGATGGGTCATTTCTACATAGAGCATCCACCATCTTGTTCTCTTTCCCTCGTGGGTAATGGATTGTGTAGTCCTAATACATGGTGAGTAGTATCTATCTTCATTGGTGCATATTATGCTCTTTCTGTGTGATTATATATTTGAGGTTCTAGTGATTAGTATATATCTCACACTTCTCCTCATAGAGATAATTCCACCAGATTTTCAACAGATAGATCACAACCGCAAACTCTAGATCATGTGTGGGATAGTTTTTATAATTTATTTTCCATTTCCTTGAGGTATAGGCTATCACTTTTTCATTATGCATCAACTCACAACCCAGGCCCTTCTTCGAAGCATCACTAAATTACTCAAAAATTTCTTTACTCCTTGGTAATGAGAGCACGTTCACAGTGATAAGCCTCCTTTTAAAATCCATTAATCTTTCATTTCATTCATAAATCCCAAAAAACATTAATCCCTTCCGATTTAGCTTAGTTAGAGAGTTGGACATTCGTGAGAAATTTCTCAAAAATTGGAGATAATATCCACCTAACCCGAAGAAGCTATGAATATCTGTTTTCGATGTTGGCATCATACATCACACAATTGTAGATATCATGGATGGATTTTATGATATCCCATTGATTATGATGAAATGACATAAGAATTAGACATCCTTCAACCAAAACTCACACTTTATGTACTTTTCATAGAGCTTCTTCTTCCACAATTTCTCTAGTACAGTTCCTAGATTCTCCTCTTGATCCTATCTGGTTTTGGAGTGTATTATAATATCATCTACACAGAATTCCAAAAATTTGTCAAGGTAATCTCTACAAAATCTATTCCTCAAGTCCATGATGATTATTGTAACATTAGTGAGTCCGAAAGCATTACTATGAATTCATAGTTCCCATATCTTGTATGAAAATATGTCTTGGGGATAACATCCTTCTTCACCCTTACTTGATAATATCCCGACCGCAAATCTATCATTGAGAAGTATTATGATCCACACATATGATCAAACAAGTCAATAATTCATGGAAGAGGATGCAAGTTATTTATCTTGATTTTGTTGAGCTCTCGATAATCAATGCAAATTCTCATTTACCAATCCTTCTTCTTGATGAAGAGGATTGGTCCACCCCATGGTGAAGCACATAATCATATAATCCCTTTATCCAGATTCTTCTGTAGTTTATTATTTAGCTCCTCAAAATCCACAACATCAATTCTATATGGATTATTGGATATTGAAAACTCCCCATGTATAAGATCAATTCATAATTCACCATATATTTTAGGTGAAAGACCAGGCAATTCCCAGGGAAACTCTTTTCGAAAATTCACTCACAATAAGCACATTTTCAAGGATGGTAGCCTTCTTATACTCAGTCATCTAAGACAGTTACACATAGTTATAGGGAATTAATATCGACAATTGAGATTATTGAGCTAAAAAAGATTCATCGTCTTCCACGCACATGTATAGAATCAGGGGTCGATTCTCCACATGGAGAGTGATTTCCCTCTCACATCAATTTATGTTGGATTTATAAAGGTAATGCTATTACATTCCACTATTTGAATCAAATTCAACCAGAGGGGGTATGATGAGGTTATTTGAAATGTTGAATCCACCGATTATGACAATGGAGGAGTTATATTCATGGGATGAAATGATTTTACCATTTGTTGTACTCACCGACATCATTACTTCCATTATTTTTGGTGGTTTTGGGATTGTTCTACAAATCATTCAGGATATAAAAAATGTGTAGAAACTGAATCAAAACATAGCTTCTCTATTCATGAAGGAATAACTATCATACCTGTCATCACTTCGTTGTCCGGGTTCAATTAGGTGGTAGTGATGGAAAAATCTCCTCTTTGTTGCATTTGAGGTTTTTGGATGCCTTTGAAAACCCATTGCTTAGGGAATATATTTGAAAGATTACATGGTTCATTGTAGTTGATGTAATGAACAATGTGTTGAAATTCAAACAGATTGTTCCGCTCCTCTATCATAGCAGTGGGTTTTTCTTGTCTGTAGTTAATAGTTAGGTGTCCTTCTCTTCCACACCTAAATCATTTCATCATCCTACTCATATAATTTTTGGGGTTCTTATTTCAGCTCTGTTGTCAAGTGGGGTGTTGTATCTTCTTAGAACCATTGGATTTATCTTTCACGACACTATAATTGAAATCCACCTTACGCTTATTATCCCCATGGTACCCATGAGATTCGCCGATCTCCATTTCGACCTTGAGGGTACATCATAAAATTTTATCATAGCTATTAAAGTCATGGATCACCAGGTATTTTCACATGATAGGTTGCATCCTACCAAAGAAGTAGAAAACCACAAATTTGGAGGTAATGAGAAATCCATAGGCGTGTCATGAAAGCATTTTAATGCTTCCTCGGTACGCTCTGATAGATTTGTCATCTTTTTTGATTAAGGGAATGGATGTCCCTTTCCATCATAAGTCAGAGAGTGTGTGGAATATATTTTTCGAACACATCTCCCGAAAATCATTCTATTACAATGCCTCGATCTCCTCTTCAGGCTTCGTATTTTTTATCAATGTCCACCATTGATCTGAATCACCCTCCATATGATATGCATCCAGGGGAACCTTCTCTTGTAAGGAACATTGAATGGTGGAGAAGATCTTTTCAGTGGTGTGAATTCTTTGTTTTCCGATTGAGGGATCAGATGATCTATTAAAAGATGGAGGACTTTGTATCATGAATCTCTTGATAGTGTTGTGTTATTTCATTGGGGGTTTGAATGTTCCTATTGGCCCATTTTTTTTTCTATTCATGAGTTAATTGAGAGTGTACCATGATAAATATTGTGATTCCCACTCCCATCAGATTGAGGATCTCATTAGAATATTCATCGTAATGATCTTCACATAAATTTTTAGCCTGAGTACTCCAATTACAGTCCAATGGAAGAAATATTATGAACATTAGGGGTAACACATAAAGGCTAAAATAAAGAGAAAAATGGATGACTTATAAACTACATGTAATTCCTTAACTTATTAATCTATTATCTTCATTTTATGTTATCCATGATCTACTTTCTAACATATATTCTTAGGGGTATTTTCTTATTCCCTTAACAATTGTTCAAACTAAGCTTGTGAATTTACCAAAGAATATCCCCTTGGAGCGTCGTAACCAACAGTGTAGCAAGGCCTATTTTCATGTACCGGGATACCCCTAGTCAAGCCTGAAACTCTATGTTGGGGTTTTCACAAAATGGTAGATCTGTGCCAGAGCTGCCACTACCTTCTCAAATCCATACAGGGATGAATTTGTTTTATAAACAACTTACTAAATACCCACCAAATCATAGGGATGTTTTTAATACATAGTCTTGTATCTACGGCTTCACTTGGGTTTTCTAATCCTAATCCCCAAAATAACTAAACATATCCTCTAATACCAACTATGACACCCCTGCTATTTATTACACATTTAAACCTCATTTATTACATAAAACCATCACTTGATACAAAATAGAATATAGAGAGGCCTTCTGTATTTGGGCCTAGAAACATTAAATAAAAACATTGAATGTAAAAAACACAACATCTTTATTGAATACTTCCTTTACATGACCACTACATTCCCTCGTACTTATCATTGAATAGTATAACCTGAGGAAAAGCAAAATAAAAGGATGATCTATAA
Source organism: Viscum album (assembly GCA_963277665.1). NCBI lineage: Eukaryota > Viridiplantae > Streptophyta > Magnoliopsida > Santalales > Viscaceae > Viscum > Viscum album. The sequence goes on along the minus strand of OY728131.1, from coordinate 2,016,282,816 downwards.
ATCCCCATAAGGGAATAATCATGGAATAACATGAGGAATAAAATACATTTCAGTAAATAGACATATCAATGGAGAATGAGAGAAACATGAATAGAAAATCATGATAAAGCATTATAATCATAACACGGAGATGTGGCAAAAAAACATTACAAGGAATTAGCATAAGGTGAGGCTCATTGCACATGAAGCATGAGTAACACCTCATTGCACATAAATCATTATTAAACCCTCATTTCACTTGAATTAGAAAGAGTCAACACTCTTTTCATTGGAGCGCTATCAAGGTGCTCCCTTCTTAAACCTTTAATTTCATGGATAAGTGTTCCACATGGATCATACAACATGGAATCATTCAACATAAAAAATTATTCCACAATAAAGAAATGTTGAATAAATATATGAATCTATATAATAAATAACTTGGAGTGTGTAAAGGTGAATACCCTTGATAGAGAATTGGACATGGTATTCACTGCACAGTAACTTAGTCTTGGAAAAACGAGGTGCGATTTCAGCAGCATAACGGTATGACATAAGAAATCATAAAAATAGTTGATGAGAGAGAAAGGGGTGTATAAACATATCTAAATGAAATTTAATGTAAGGTAGTTATATATATACATTTACAACCAATTTTATTATATATTAGATTCATGATACAAAATAATTACATGAATGTAAATGATGAGAGAGAAATTCCTTATAGAATTTCTGCATGGTAACGTGTATATATGGAAAGCATCGCTGAAAGGGAAAGTGGTCTCTCATCATTCAAACATAAAGAGTTTTGTATAGGGGATGATCTAAATCCTATACCAATATTTATAATTGAAAATAAAAGTGCAAAACAATATTAAGAAACATGGATTAAAAGGGAAAGGAAGGAATCCATTACTTGGATGTGTGATCCCAACGGCTTGAGAGAGGGTCGAGAGAGGCCTCATGGGAGATCGGGGAACCTTCAGAGGATTATATAGAAAGGAGGGAAGAGCTTGGACGAACTCCAATGTCTTTGAGTAAAGATTATGTGGGTTCTTGAGTTTGTTTATATCAGAAAAGAGAGGGAATTCTTTATTATTTGGGTTTGGGAGGCCGCACATTAAACTAATCAAAACCACAAACTCGACCATGGTTTTTTCCCAAGGTTTATTCCAAAGGGGAGTGGAAGACAATATTTTATAAGGAAAATGGCCGAACATCATAAAATAATATGGTTTATTATGTGGATTTGGGTCACACACTCAAGGAAAATAATTTATAAAAGAAAAATGTTTCATAAGCATTGATGGGTCCACTAAAGCACTGTAAAATAAATAAAACAAACCCAAAATCAAATTATTTTAATTTTGAAACATATTTTTATGGATCCTAATGATTTTAGTATTTGATCAAATCACTATTGGGCCATTATGAAGTAATAAAACACATTATATATTAAATGGTATTTAATTTTTACCCAAATATTCAGTTGTCTCAGAATATTATGAAAAATTGATCATTGGATAATTTCGACATCCTGATTCCAAAAATATTATTCATTTTATCTAAAAAATTGTCTATATATTTTAATTTTAATTTTTAAAATAAAAAATCAACATTTATTGAAAATTCATAGATTATGACAATGACAGCTTTCAGACCACAATAAAAAATTACAATTGCATTCATAAAAATTATATGATCATTAATACTTAATAAAATTAAGTTAATAATATTAATATTTCATTATAAAATTATTAAATTAATAATATCCATTAATTCATAAAAATATATTTCTTAGTTGAATATTAACTAAAAATACATTTTGTTCTTAAAAACAATTTACAAAGTAACAATACTAAAAAGATTGTATATTCCCATTACAAATATAAAGTACATGATTGTATTACTGGGGTCTTGTTACATAACCTCTTAAAACACCTACTTTAGTCCTTAGGGTAATGTGTGTGATGGTGAAAGACTCTTGAGGTGGCTTGGATAACATTACTCGAGTGTTAATCTCTATAAACTTCAACTTCTCTCATAGGCACTTCCTCTCGGGCTTAACTTATTCAAGATTGGCTTGGAATTGGTCTTGATAGAATCCCAATGACACCACCTCCTTTCTGATCTCTAAAAAATGTGCTTCATATGGGGAATGTATAATGACCCATACTTTACATACATTTTTAGTACATTAAAATTGAAGTACATTTATTACAAAATATAATAAAACTATGAAAGGATTGTATAGGTATAGTGTCTTTAGAAACTGGGAAACATAAACAACTGGTTCATAAAGCGTCTACACTGTCTCCCATTTATATCTATAGTCCCTTTTGGCATATCTTAATTAATAACCATCTTCCTGGCCTGGGGAAAGAAAACATACAAAATAGTGAGCTCAAATGCTTAGTAAGGGTAAACAAAAGAAATATCAATCACATCATATTCATAAGAACATAACATTTTGGAAATCATACCCTACAAAAGAGATCATAATTTCATAAAATGGGATAAATCATGGTAGTGAAATGTAATCACAATAATCATAACATAAAACATGGAAAATGTTTTCATACACACATAATCATAGAGAATCATTTCTTATTAGTCAAGACTCATTGCCACGACTATCATAGTGGACAAAGTCCATTTCTGAACCTAGTTAATTCCTCGTTTCAGTCCTGTTTCACTGAACCAGTTTAACTTGCCGTTCCAACCATGTCTATCTCATGAGATATAAAATCTTTACCAAATGCATTGGAGGGAGTTATAGGTCCCACCCATCTCATAATGACACTATTCTTGTGTGTGCCACAAAATCATAAACCATACATCATAGCATAACCCATGTAATAAAAATAGGATTCTTAAACATCGTGATATCATAAAACAATTCATATAAGATAAAGGAATTCATAAGAATAATCCCATCACAACACATTCAAATCAATGTAACAATAGGGATAGAAACATAACCCTTTATTATCCTAGATGGGAAATAATTTTGATAAAACACTTGAACTCCATTCTTGAGGAAAATATCCTTTCTATTTCAAAATCACTTTTCCTTTCATAACATGTCATACAATTCTCAACTAAAAGAAGTTGATTAAAAATAAACTTGAAAACTTTTAAAGGAATATTCTTGGAAATAATGTTTTAAAAATCCATTCATGCCATATAAGTTAAAAAACATTATTCTCATACTTTTTTCGGAAAATTCAAAAATTACCTCGTACGAAAAACGACAAAAGATTCCTTTCATATATTTTACTAAAAACTCACTAAAGGGTAAAATTGGATTTAAAAAATTTTAGGTGGATGTAAATAATATTACATATTGAGGAAACATAGAGGTGGATGATAAAATACACCCTAGTAAATTCCAAAGTATAAACAATCTCGGATAAAAATGAAATTGTGATATTTCCCTTACCATAGGTCTGATTTGCTTCGTAACTATCCGAACCTCCTATAAAATGATTTAAATAATGTCATTGGCTTATTCCATAATCATACTCATTGTTATGATATCATATATGGTCATATTCATAGTTTATTATTAGTAATATTTCTACTTGTTATGCGAGTGTTTATTACTTTTTGTTCTTATGCGTGTTTTGTAGAATAAATTCTTATTCTTCTTTTTAGGTTATAGATACCACATTTACATAATGTTATTAGTGTAATATATATCATATTTATTCACTCAATTCATTTATGTAATCATTATGCAATGAAAATCTTGTAGAACGAGTCACATCACATCGTGGAGACGGTATTTCGTACGTTCGCACGAGCGATGATGTCATTCCCATGATCACAGAATTGTATTGGAGTGTATGTATACTATTTCATAATCAATATCATTTACAATAATCATATATATTTATTATTTACACCATTATACCCATCCAAGTAATGTGGTGGTGGAAAATAGATTACACCACGACGTGGAGATGGTATTCTGTATATACGCATGCGCGGAGATTTTATTTTCTGTAGGATGGATAGATGTTGAAATAGGGTTGTTTCATACGTATAATAACATATAATTATATGAGTGATACTGATGTTATTAATTCATAATGAAACAACTAAAGAAGAAGAAGTTGGAGAAGAAATAAAGTTGAATTAATCGGTAACGGACATTACCTCTTCTTTGAAGTGCTTCTTTGACACCTCCTTTTAGGGAACTAAAATTGGTCTTTGAAGAAGACCATGACCTCTAGGATGTTTCTAGGGAAGTGGAGAGGAGAAATTCGCATGGGTTGGCCGAGCTTTAAGGCTCAAAGTGGTGTGAGGAAGAGAGGGAGTAGGTGCCCTTTTATAAGGGAGGAGAGGGGCACCTTTGGAAAAACTAAAAATATTCTTTAATTATAAAGCCATATTCGGTTTTAAATAGCTCCAAATTGATTTATTTCAAATATAAGGTGCGGATGGGTCTAAATTCTCTAATACAATAGAATTTAGACAAGTTTAGGTTTCTATTTTAACCTTGTCAATTAGATTAATCTTTAAGACAAATTATTTTAATTTTACCGTTCCTTTTTTTGTTACACTATAAGGTTAATAAACTTACTATAACAATCCAAAAGAACCCCAATTTATTTATTATTAATACATATAACCTTATCTAAGTCATCTTTTCTAACCTTGTATTTTTAAAAATAAAATAAAAATTAATAATATAATATTTGTTTTAAAAACTATTTTATGTTAATTTTGACACTATTTGGTAATTCATTTTTGTGAAAATCATAACAGAATTATTAGTTCTAAAAAAGTTAACTAAATCAATACTAACATGTCATATTAACAATGAAAATTAGTGTAATTCATAAAAAGTCTCAAATTACATTTATTTGGGTATTTATAACATCAATTATGTCAATATTTCATTTATAAGATAATTACGGCATCATCATTGTTTCATAAATAAATTAAAATATTTATTGTCTAAAAATTGGAAATAATATACCATTATGTAGTAAATCATATTATATTTCTAATGAATATTTATAGTCGAATTTATCTTATTTATAACCCTATATTAAAAATGATTTACTTATTAAACATTGATTTTAACTATTTTAACCCTTCTTTAAATAAATTAATAATAAATGTCCTAATCTAATCCATGTGGGACTAAATGGTCATATATTATTCCTAAGGTTTTTTTGGGTAGAATTATACTTATCCAATAGAATTAGGACATGTGTTAGGGTAATAATAATATCATTTTTACACTTAGTTACCCTATTTACTTTTAACCATGGTAAAAAAAGTAAAAAGTTACTATTCACCGCAAATGATTTTCATCTAATTGAACCAAATTTTAGTCCTTGATATTAACCGTGTCTATTGGATTTTCGAAATTTCACTCACACAAGCGGTAAAATTATGTTTTATGTAAATTTGAAAATTCCCCTAGGAGGTGGGTAAAAGACGGTGAAAAGTTCAATAAAATTCATATATATCTAAAATTATTATAAAATTACCCCAATGAATTACATCGAACTTATATAGATATTATGTATCAATTTTGACCTAAAATAAATTTAAATAAAATAAATAATTATTTAAAAAAAGTCGGGTTTTAAATAGTAACCAAGTGTTTTCACTATTCATTCAAAATTGAAAGTTTCCAGAAAAAAATCAAAATTTTACCCTAGGCTTATTTTGGTATTCTAAATCCAAAAACAAAGTCCATTTTGAAAAATAAAATTTACAAAATTTCAAAAAATGGTTATTACTATTCATAATGGCTAGTTTTAATAATAATTTAATAGCATATCGTTGTTTAGTGAAACTCAGTATTACGTACGAGGCATGCTATCAAGGAAGGTTGCGATTGAGTGTAAATTAATACAAGCTAGTGTTGTGTGTAGTGAAAGATTCTTTTGATGATTTATATAAAATAAAAACAAAATATTTCTTATAAAAGTCTCGGGTGTTACATTCTACCCCCCTTAAAATGAATTTCGCTCTCGAAATTCTTCACTTATAACAAACAGATGAGGATACCTCTCCCTCATCATATCCTCATGCTCCCATGTAGCATCTTCTAATTGGTGTTTCCTCCATAAAACATTCACCAAGCGAGGGGTCTTGTTCAGTAAGACTTTTTCACTACGATCGGGAATCTCTATCGGTTGTTCTTCATAAAGAAGATATTGTTCCAGCGGTACCACTTCTGAGTTGAGTACATGTGAAGGATCAGGTATGTATTTTCTCAGGAGAGATACATAGAACACATCGTGAACTTGAGAGAGATTCGGTGGAAGCACCAATCGGTAAACTACCTTCCCAACATGATCCAGTATTTCAAAAGGACTGATATACCTAGGGCTCAGCTTTCCCTTCTTTCTAAATCTCATTACTCTCTTCCATGGAGATATTCGTAAGAACGCTTTATCACCCACTTCAAACTCTATATCTTTTCTTCGATTGTCGGCATAACGTTTTTTTCGACTCTGAGCTGATCTTATGTGTTGTTGAATAGATCAGACCTTTTCTGCCATCTCATCAACAAAATTAGTTCCTAATAGCTTTCTTTCCCCAACTTCATTCCAGCAAGTTGGAGTCCTGCATTTCTTTCCATAGAGAGCTTCATAAGGAGCCATCTGAATAATGGAGTGAAACCTATTATTATAAGAAAATTCCACCAAAGGTAGGTGTTGATCCCAACCACCTTTGAAATCCATAGAGCAAGCTCTCAACATATCTTCTAGAGTTTGAATTGTCCTCTTAGACTGACCGTCTGTCTGAGGATGATAAGTAGTGATAAAACTCAACTCTGTATCCAGAGTATGCTTAAGACATCGCAGAACATCGAGGAAAATCTCGAATCCCGATCAGATATAATGTAAAGTGGTACTCCATGAAATCTTACTAATTCCTTTACATATATCATGTAATGCTAATCTAGAGAGAAATCCTCTCTAATAGTAATGAAGTGTGCAAACATTGTAAGACGATCAACTATGACACAGATAGCAATATTGCCTTTGGATTTTTTAGGATGTCTGATGACAAAGTCCATAGTGATGTTTTCCCATTTCCATTCGGGTATGGGTAATGGTTGTAACATACCCTTAGACTTCTATCTCTCTACATTAACTTGCTGACAAACCAAGCATCGAGAGACATATTCAGCAACATCTCTTTTCATGCCATCCTACCAGAAGTACTCTTTTTGGTCCCTATACATCTTCGTGCTTCAAGGATGAATATATAATGAAGAACTAAGAGCCTCATCCAGCATATCCTTCTTTAATTCGGGTATGGGGGGAACACAAACCCGATTCCTGAACTTTATTATCCCATTACAATCAAGGATGAATTTAGGAACATTTCTCACCTTCTTTTGTAACTCTACGTCTTCTTTCTATGCCTCTTTAATCTTCACATGTATAGATGGTTGCACAATCATTAAAGAAATGTACAATTTCCCCCCTTATATTATAATTACAAGATCCATCCTTTGTAAATCCATAAATATTGGATCTTTTGTGATCCTCGTCATGGATTAACTGGCAAGGTCATGTCGACTAAATGCATATGCCACCTTGTTTGCTTTCCCAGGGTGGTAATGAATTGAGCAGTCGTAATCCTTAATCTGCTCTAACCATCTTCTTTGGCTCATATTCAGCTCATTTTGTTTAAAAATATACTTTAATCATTTATGATCAGTATAAATGTCATACCTTTATCCATAAGGATAATGCCTCCAAATCATTAATACAAAGATTACCGCAGATAACTCCAAATCATGAGTTGGGTAATTTTGCTCATGGATTTTAAACTTTCATGAGGCATAAGCTATCACCATATCATTTTGCATAATAAATCACCCCAATCCCTTCTTGGATGCATCATTATAGATCACAAACATTTCTCCACTACAAGGCACTGTGAGCACAGGTGCACTGGATAAACTTCTTTTCAACTCCTTGAAATTCTCTTCACATTCCTCCGTCCAAACAAACTTAACTCCTTTCCGAGTCAACCTGGGGAGTGGATTAGATAATCGTGAAAAATCATTCACAAAACGTCGATAATATCCTGGAAAGCCAAGAAATCTTCGGATCTCAGTTACTGTTGTTGGTCTCGACTATCTTTCGATAACCTCTGTCTTTTCTGGATGCACACATATCCCCTCTTTTGAGATTATGTGACCCAAAAATTCAACTTTTTGAAGCCAAAATTCACACATGGTAAATTTTGCATAAATCTTATCCTTTCTCAGGGTATTCAATATAATTCTCAAGTTATCTTCATGTTCTTCATTTCTCTTTGAATATACAAGAATATCATCTATAAATACTACCACAAACTGATCAAGATATTCTCTAAAGACTATATTCATCAGATCCATGACGATAGTAGGGGCATTAGTAAGACCAAATGGCATCACTATAAATTCATAGTGTCCATACCTTGTACGGAAAGACGTCTTTGGTATATCCTCCCTTTTGACCCTTAATTGCTGATACCCTGAACGAAGATCAATCTTGGAAAAGTATTGAGCTCTGCGTAGTTGGTCAAATATGTCATCAATGAATGGGAGATGATATTTGTTCATGATAGTGATCTTGTTAAGTTCTCGATAATCAATGCAGAGTCTTATTGATCCATCTTTCTTCTTAACAAATAGAACAGGTGCTCCCCAAGGTGACACACTAGGGCGTATGAACCCCTTGTCAAGATTCTCTTGGTGTTGCTTCTTCAATTCCGGTAACTCAATTGGGGCCATTCTATAAGGTGTCTTTGAAATAGTTAAAGCACCTGGTACGAGTTCTATTGAAAACTCAACTTCACGATTTGGTGGAAGACCCAGAAATTCCTCTAAAAAGACATCATCAAACTCTCGTACAATGTGCATATTCTTAATTGTGAGTTTCTCACCAACCATTTGAGATAAATAACCTTCATTTAGTGGAATCAAGACCCATAATATGGAAGAAATTTTCACTGGAAGGTTATGTTCATCCTTGCATCGATAGACGATCAATGATTGATCTGGAATATGAAATGTGACTTCCCTTCCTTGAAAATTGATATGAGCTCCATATAGAGAAAGCCAATCCATGCCAAGAATCACATCAAATTACACTATAGGGAGGATCACAATATTTGTAGGAAGAACTTTCCCACAAACTTCAATCGGAGAAGAATTATAAACTTTTGATGCGACTGTTGTTCCATTAGGGGTTGTCACAACTAACTCAACATCTAATTGCTTAGGTAATATGGTGATACCCTTATAAAATTCATCGTAAATAAAGGAGTGGGTGGATCCATAATCAAATAAAACATTTTCTACTTTAGAGTGGATGGTAAGTGTACCTTTCACCACTTCGTTATCGTACTCCACATCACTAATAGAAATTGCATGTGACTTTCCTTTGTCTTTATCCTTAAGAGTTTGTTAACGTCGACCATCATCATCCACCCTTGGATTTGGGCATTGATTGGCATAATGCCCCATCTCCTTGCACTTGTGACATTGAAGTGTAGTAAGTGCACTCTATGTAGCCTTTTCGTTGTTCGAATCACTAGACATATTCTTCCCATCATTGCGGCATTCAAATGCCCGATGACCTTCCTTTACACATTTGAAACATTTAATTGTCCCTTTAAGACAACTCCCTCCATGTTTCCTTCCACACTTTGAGCATAAGGGAATGCTCATCTTCTTTTTAGTGTGATCTTTATATTTTCCTTTGAATTCCATTTTCCTCTTCTTATCAAACCCATATGACTGATGGGTTACTCAAACATCCATATCAACTTTGAGAGCACATCGAACGATTTCCTCATAGCTATTGAAGTCCCTCATGTCTAAGGGCCTTCGAAGAATTGGTTTTTAAGCCACTAAAGAATCGATCAATCTTACTCTCATGTTGGATAATAATACAAGAAGCGTACCTTGCAAGTCTTGTAAAATTTGCTTCATAGGTACCAACAGATTCATCATCCTTTTGCTTCAGTTCAAGAAACTCTTTCCCCATATTTTTTCGGAGAATCTGAGGGAAGTACTTATTGAAAAATAAGTTCTTGAACTCATCCCACTCCATGGACTCTATTTCATCTCTTGCACTCGTATTCTTGATAAGATTCCGCCATTGATCAGCATCACCTTCCAAACGATACACTGCTCAGATGAATTTATCAAGTTTAGAACATTGAAGAACTGAAAATATATTTTCAGTAGTATTGATCCATTGTTCAGCAACTAATGGATCAGTAGACCTGCTGAATGAAGGTGGATGATGCCTCATGAAGGATTGAACAAAATGTTGCTCCTCACTTTTCTCGTTTGGAATACCTGTATGATTCATAGATTGAGAATTTTGTGTGAGAATAGCTACAAGATTTTTCATTCTAGCTCCCATAACGTTTGGTTGCTCAGGGGTACAATAATTGCATTGCCCGTCGCATTCCGCATTAACACGGTTCCTTCGGGTTCCAGACATTGACTAAAACCAAGAAGAATAGTGTGAGAAACACTAATTATAATAGGAAAACCACATAATCAAGAATAAAATTTCACACTTAAGGTCTTATCCTAGGTTATTCATGGTCATTTCTAAAACACTAAGATTGTGTTCTATGTTTAGACTCATCCTTAGGATTCTTACTAAGGCATTTACATCCTAGTTTCCAAAGGTTGACTATACATTTCCTCTAATACCAACTATAACGACCCATAATTTACATACATTGTTGGTACTTCAAAATTGAAGTACACTTATTATAACATATAACAAAACCATGAAAGGACCATATAGGTATAGTGTCTTTAGAAATTGGGAAACATAAACAACTGGTTCATAAAGCGTCTACACTGTCTCCCATTTATATCTATAGTCCCTTTTGGCATATATTACTTAATAACCTTCTTCCTGCCCAGGGGAAGGAAAACATAAAAATGGGCGATCTCAAATGCTCAGTAAGGGTAAACAAAAGAAATATCAATCACATCATATTCATAAGAACATAACATTTTGGAAATATTACCCTGCAAAAGAGATCATAATTTTATAACATGGGATAAATCATGGTAGTGAAATATAATCACAATAATGATAAATTAAAACATGGAACTTTGTGGCATACACAAATAATCAGGGAGAATCATTTCTTATTAGTCCAGACTCATTTCCAAGACTATCTTAGTGGACAAAGTCCATTTCTGAACCGAGTTCATTCCTCGTTTCAGTCCTGTTTCACTAAACTGGTTTAACTTGCCGTTACAACCATGTCTATCTCATGATATATAAAATATTTACACAATGCATTAGAGGGAGATATAGGTCCCACCCATCTCATAATGATACTATTCTTATGTGTGCCACAAAATCATAAACCATACATCATAGCATAACCCATGTAATAAAAATGGGATTCTTAAACATCGTGACATCATAAAAAAAATTCATATAAGATAAAGGAATTCATAAAAATAATTCCATCAAAACACAATCAAATAAATTTAATAATAGGTATATAAATAGAACCCTGTATTATCTTATATGGAAAATAATTTTGATAAAACACTTGAACTCCATTATTGAGGAAAATATCCTTTCTACTTCATAAATACTTTTCCTTTCTTAACATGTCATACAATTCTAAACTAAAATAAGTTGATTAAAAATAAACATAAAAACTTGTAAAGGAAGGTTCTTTGAAATAATGTTTTAAAAATACATCCATGTCGTATAAGTTAAAAAAACATACTTCTCATACTTTTGTCGGAAAAGTCAAAAAGTACCTCGTACGAAAAACAACAATAGATTCCTTTCATATATTTTACTAAAAACTCACTGAAGGGTAAAATTGGATTTAAAAAATTTTAGGTGGATGGAAATAATATTACATATTGAGGAAACATGGATGTGGATGATAAAATAGACACCAGTAAATTCGAAAGTATAAACAATATCGGATAAAAATGAGATTGTGATATTTCAATTACCTTAGGTCTGATTTGCTTCGTAAGTGTATGAACCTCTTGTATAATGATTTAAATAATGTCATTGACTTATTCCAGAATCATAATCATTGTTATGATAACATATATGGTCATATTATTAGCTTATTATTAGTAATATTACTACCTGTTATTCGGGTGTTTATTAATTTTTGTTCTTATGCGTGTTTTGTCTAATAAATTACTATTCTTATTTTTAGGTTATAGATTCCTCATTTCCAGAATGGTACATATATCATATTTATTCACTCAATTCATTTATTTAATCATTATGCAATGAAAATCATGTAGAACAAGTCGCATCACATCGTGGAGATGGTATTCCGTACGTATGCACGAGCGATGATGTCATTCCCATGATCGCGAAATTGTATTGGAGTGTATGTATACTATTTTAGAATCAATATCATTTACCATAATAATATATATTTATTATTTACACCATTATACCCATCCAAGTAATGTGGTGGTGGAAAATAGATTACACCACGGCGTGGAGACAGTATTCTATATGTACACACGCGCGGTGATTTCGTTTTCTGTAGGATGGATAGATGGTGGAATAGGGTTGTGTCATAATTATAATAACATATCAGTATATGAGTGATACTGATGTTATTAATTCATAATGAAACAACTAAATAAGAAGAAGTGGAAGAAGAAATAAAGTTGAAAGAATCAGTAACGGACATTACCTCTTCTTTGAAGCGCTTATTTGAGACCTCCTTTTAGGGCACTAAAATTGGTCTTTGAAGAAGACCAGGACCTCTAGGATTTTCTAGGGAAGTGGATAGGTTAAATTTCCAGGTGTTGTCTGATCTTGAAGGCTCAATGTTGTGTGAGGAAGAGAGGGAGGAGGTTCCCTTTTATAAGGGAGGAGAGGGGCACCTTTGGAAAACAAAAAGTATTATTATATTATAAATCCATATTGGGTTTTAAATAGTTCCAAATTGATTTATTTCGAAGCTAAGGTGGGGATGGGTTGAAATACTCTCATACAATACAATTTAGACAAGTTTAGGTTTCTATTTTAACCTTATCATTTAGATTAAACATTAAGTTAAATAATTTTACTTTTACCGTGTCTTTTTGTTTTGTTACACTATTAGGTTAATAAACTTACTATGACAAGCCAAACGAACCCCAAGTTGATTATTATTAATACATATAGCCTTATCTAATTCATTTGGCCTATCCTTATATTTTTAGGAATAAAATAACAATTAATAATATAATATGTTTTTAAAAACTATTTTATGTCAGTTTTGACACTATTTGGTAATTGATTTTTGTGAAAATCATAACAGAATGAATAGTTCGAAAACTGTTATTTAAATCAATAAAAAAATTCATATTAACATATAAAATTATTGGAATTCATAAAAAGTCTCAAATTACATTTATTCGGGTATTTATAAGATCACTTTTGTCAATATTTCATTTATAAGATAATTACTGTATCATCATTGTGTCATAAATAAATTAGATTATTTATTGTCTAAAAATTAAAAATAAAATACCATTATATAGGAAATATTTTTATATTTCTAATGAATATTTATAGTCGAATTTATCTTATGTATAATCCTATATTGAAAATGATTTACTTTTTAAACATTGATTTTAACTATTTTAACCCTTCTTTAAATAAATTAATAATAAATGTCCTAATCTAATCCATGTGGGCCTAAATGGTCATTTATTATTCCTAATGTTGTTTTTGGTCTAATTATACTTATCCAATAGAATTAGGACATGTTTTAGGGTAATAATAATATCATTTTTACCATTAGTTACCCTATTTACTTTTAACCGTGGTAAAAAAAGTAAAAAGTTACTATTCACCGAGAAATATTTTCATTTCATTGAACCACATTTTAGTCCTTGATATTAACCGTGTCTCTAGGATTTTTGAAATTACACTCACAGAATCGGTAAAATTATGTTTTATGTAAATTTGAAAATTCCCCTAGGAGGTGGGTAAAAGACAGTGAAAAGTTAAATAAAATTTTTATATATCTAAAATTATTTTAAAATTACTCCAATGAATTACATTGAACATATATAGGTATTATGTATAAATTTTGACATTAAATAAATTTAAATAAAATAAATAATTATTTAAATAATAAGTCAGTTTTTAAATAGTAACCCAGTGTTTTCACTATTCATCAAAAATTGAAAGTTTCCAGAAAAATACCAAAATTTCAGCGTAGGCTAATTTCAATATTCCAAATCCAATAATGAAGTCCATTTTGAAAAATAAAATTTACAGAATTTCAAAAAATGTTTCTTACTATTCATAACTGCTAGTTTTAATAATATTTTAATAGCATATCGTTGTTTAGTGAAACTCGGTATTGAATACGACGTAAGCAATCAAGGAAGGTCGTGATTGCATGTAAAGAAAGCCAAGTTGGGGTTGTGTGTAGTGAAAGATTCCTTTGATTATTTATATAAAATAAAAACAAAATATTTCTTATAAAAGTCTCGGGTGTTACAACATGTCTACTGGATGAGGCCATCACTTCCATTGTCTGAGTCAATTGGATTTTCTAGAGCAGTATATTTATAGAAATCATGTGATAATTGTCCAAAGACTATATTAGAAATGGTCAAAATCATAAAAGTATTTAAAAATAAAAAACATAGAACCATATATGTTCATAAATTTCACATAACCATAAAAATCCATTTATACAGACCAAGAAGAATATTCATTAATGAATTTTTGGGTCGTTACAAATTCTTCTTAAACTAATAATCGAATCATTGTTCCCAATAAGGTATTTGATTAGAAATATTGTCCTAAGGCAACTACAACACTCATGTGGCTGGTTTCATGAGGTTTCATCAAGTGGAATGTGACTAATGCGGTTTTTGGAATTTATTCTGATATTAATAAAATTGTTTGATCAGTTGTAGAATTTTTGGGATGGTGTTTTGGTTCATTTTCCACTATCTAGTGACATAAGTGTTGATTTAATATTTTGAAGGAAATTTCTATGTTTTTTTTGGGTTTGGATGGGAATTAATGAAGCCATTGGAAATTAAAATTTAATCAAATATATTCTTAAAGGTTCGATGGAATGCATATTGTCCTTGTGTTATTTATTATTTTTCGTATGATATATGTGATGTGTGTCATCTCTAATGGGCTATTGACCATAAAACATAGTTATTAATAATTTTTTAAATTTGGATAAATAATTTTCATTTAATATGGTGTGAGATAATATGAAAGATTTATTTTTCTAGGACCCATTTGGTTTGTATGAAATGTTACCATCCATGAAGTACAATGGAAAAGGATGAGATTGTTGTTGTGATGCTCGTTGATATCCATGCCCATTTAGTGGTGTGACTGAAGTGAGTGTGTCCTATTGGCCATCATATGAACACCCCTATAAACTCTTGATTATTTTGTAGAGACTTGGATAATGAATCTGGAATGTGAACATTATATATGAATTTTCACGGAATCATTATATAATACTGGTAATATCTTGTGGCCAAAGTTGTTTATAAAGATAGAGGATTCCTAGGAGGATTCCATTGACTATTTACTCACCAAGGGGATCACATTAGGGTAAAAATATTAGTGATTATACCAATTATAAGAATATATGGTTTTGGATAGTGACAATGTATTTTGGCATTCAAACATACATTCAAATTGTTACCTTGTTATAATTTCCTTTTTTGATCGGTAAATAAAAATCGGGGTAGTATTTTATAAGTGTTTGTAAATTTATTATAGGTTTTGAGTTTGGTTAGTTATTGGAAAACACTAATAGAGGAAGTATATTATTTATTTATAGATATAAACCTTAATGTGTGTCAATAATTTATGTTTGGGGAATTCTTATAGGGGATGTTTTCTAATTATGTTTTGGAAAACACATTTAGGGGAAGACAATTATTTGTGTTTGAAGTTTTTTTTTGGGGCACTCTAGTTTACCTAGTGAGAAAACTGTAGTATGGCTGGCCCTAATATATAAGTTTATATGACCAGGGTTGGGAAAACACCCATATAGGGGCCGTATGATTCTATTTGATGAGAAAATACATTTGAGTGAGTTTTGTAATACTATTAGTGGGTTTTTCATGGTTTCGGAGCCTAGAGTTGATCTAGTTTACTAGTATGAATCTTTCTAGGTGAATTTCCATGATTTTTGACACTTAAATGATTTTTAATGGGATATGAAAACAAATAGGGGGGATAATGATTTTTTAGATATACTATAGAGACCCGAGACAATTATATTGGGTAGTGGGGTTATCACAAAAAGATCATAGAAACAATCACGCTATATGAATCTAGTATCATCAATCATGTTCCTAAACCTAAGGATCAATAATTGTATAATATATGTTAAATGGTTTAGCATAGTCAATTTAATCTACACATATATATTCTTACATCAAACTGAATGAGGTATTTTTTGTAGTATGTAAATTTATTTTGTGCTCGTATTTATTTATCCTAATCATGTAATATTATAATATCACTAAATTTGAGTTATATTACTGGGTCTCATTTTTTGTTCATTACTGAGTTATGTTATCACACACTTTGTTGAAAAACACAATGCATTGTTTCCTAATTATACATCACTTTTTTATGGTCATATTGAGATTAGAATTGGGATTGCATGATCATTATAATTTAAATATGGTGGGATATGAAAATCAGGATGAGGTGAGGATTGGGAATTACTATAGAGTAAACTATTCATTTATTTTGGTCCTTGAAATTTTTTTATATATTAATTTTTTTTCAATATTCATAGTTGGTGATCATCCTTAACTTACTATTTGACTGCATTCCATTTTTTATTCAATGTTTATTCAATTACTCCCTTGTGTATTATAATATGGATGAATGTTGGTTTTTTATTCATGATTTTTCACTTTATAATAAGTGGGTATAGTCTTCCCATGGTACCATCTTCTCCTTAGCTATTTGTAAGTAGCCTCTAGTGAAGATACACACCACAAGTAAGTATAAAACACTAGTCTGGACAGTGATTGGCGGTCTTTGGTGGTGGGACAATACAATTATCATAGATTTGGTAACCCTCGAGTTGTTTTCATGATATCAAGTAGTGTCTCCTCAACATACGTTACTAGATGCATACCCAATTATGGTTAAACGATGTGGGTTCTATATTACAATATTATTATCATTCTTGGAATAAATTTTCTACTATATAGATCTCATTGAGTAACTTGTATTTCATACTATAGTCAATGTCTTTACTCCCAAATATGATGGTGTGTGGGTCCTCTACTAATAAATATTTTTTACCCTAGATAAATTGAAGAATATTATTCAAAAATAATGGTATGGAGTCAACTAGTATATATAACCCTTGTGAATTACGAGTTACCCACTATGATTTTAGATAGGAGATGTGGTTTGGTTAAATGAATATATAGTGCCTTATAATATAGTGTGGATGGTCATCAATTTATAATTTTTTAATACAACATTAATATAAACTCTTCTTAAGAAATATGAAAGTTAATAGGTTATAGTTATAGTGGGAATTTTATGGAATGTTTATGGAGGTTAGGTTTCTTTTTGTCACTCTATGATCTTTCCCCAAGACATGGTGTATTTCACTACTACAATTTTATAAGAGTCTTTTGGGATTGATAGTGGGTATATTTTATGAGAACTATATACCTCATGGAATATCATGAAAGTTTGTTTGCCTTCCAAATATTATTTAAATATATATTTTATATATTTTTCCTTGGGGATATTTTTCTATACTTGGAATTATGATATGTATGTGTTATGTTTCTTTTAGGAGTTAGTATGAGATGTTGAGGACCTCACTATGTCCCATGGATGTGAATCTATAATGAAAATTTATGTTTTTATATTATGGATTTTATGATATTGACGTATTGATTTTTGGTTTTGATGTGACCCAATTTTTTATCCTTTCTGGTTTGGTAGAAAAAATCATTGTTTTTTATAAAATCATCCATGCTGGTATTTTTCCAAGAAATTTTGTGAATCTGTATAAAACACCCAATTTGGGATGAACATGGTCGATGTGGAGCTTTTAAGAATTTTTTATTGATGATTCCAAGTAGAATCTACTACATTTGGATGATGACATTTGTTATCTGAAACTACTTCCAAGAAATATAAGGTTTCCTATTGGTGGTGTTTTCTATCGGTGGTTATCACAAGTATTCAATAAGGGAATTGTTTTCTCTTATCATGGGTTTGTAATTCTCTAGGATTTTGGGCCCCATTATTTTTCAATTTTTATTATTGTTTGTCTTTTTTGTGATATTATGGAAAACTATTGCCTCTTACAATGATTTTCGATATAGATTTTTCATTAATATACTACACATTGTTTGTAGATATTTTCTTTGTTAGAGAAGTACCCATTTCATATATAATTTAGGATGTGGCCTCCAATGTGTGATATAAATTCTTGTTTCTAGTCACTCAGCCATGGATTTTGTTTTTGTACGCTTATGGCTGCACAAATGGATTACTATCAGCCAATGTGGGGCTCTGATAGATCAAGTGTAGTAATAGTGGTATCAGAGCAGTTGATACGTAGTAATTTTTTTTTGATATAGAAATATTTTTAGGATTGGTTTGGGATTTAAATAAATGGAATAAAATAATATTCAAATTAATTATCAAAATAAGGTACTCATTGTTAGTGTCATGGTTGATGTAACTATTCAATAAGACTATGTTAATATTTTAATCAACTTTTAACTAAGAGTACCAGTTGTTGGAAAAAATATGTAGGGACATGCCCAATGTAGAATGTAAGTTTTGATATCCTCCATGAAATTATTGAGTCATATCACAGATATATTATTTTTTATGCATGGATTTTCCTATGTAAAATAAGAATCTATGCAACAAAAATCATCCCATAATTTAGGGTAATAGTTTTGATAATTCATTTCTAGGGTTAAATCCTATGATTACTAGTCTATTGAGTTATGTGGCATTGATTAAAATTAGGATTTTACTTTCTCTCATTGACCTGAGGGATGACACATAGAACATATGGTATTTTCAACATGGTAAGAAATGATTAATCCAAGGTTTTGTGTGATATATGAGATTCAGGTCTGGAATCTGTGTTACGGTTTACATGACCCAAACTCTCAGGTCATGAGCCAAGTTAGAGTTTGTGAATCATCTATTCCAAATTGGTTTAGAACATGAATAATAGACATTGATTCATGATATGATTACTTATGACATGGTGAGTGAGAGGTGGATATTTTACTAATCTGACCTCATTATTAGATCAATCTTTGGTCAAAGATTAAGTTATTTCCTTAGAAGGAGTGTTATTAGGTTATGTTTATTGAAATGCAAGTTCAAGGGTCATTTATCCCATAAAAATTATCATAACTATATATTATTATTCATTTTTTTTCATATATATCACGAGTTACTAAATTTTTTATCAATTATAGATATTTTTTAGGATTTTTTCGGTTAGTGTAGAGTCATTGAATGGAGGATTGATAATTGGTTAATCCTACATATGTCCCCACCTATATTATATTTTTTAAATATGATCTTTTTTGTTAATATGTACAGTATGTTGTGGAAAATGTTTTTATCAGATTCCTCCACCACCACCATCACATTCACACTTATGTAGAACGAATTTGATATTATTATCAAATAAAACTGTGAAGAATTCTGATAGAGTATTCTATCAAATGTTTTGAGTTGTGATCTCTATATTCATAATTCATGTAATTGAAATTGTTATATCTCTTGTGAAACAATTTTTATTTCATTATTAGTATAGAAATACTAGATATTATTAGAGTATCATTTTACCTTTCATGACTATTGAATTTTTTTAGATAAAAATATTTACTAACTTACATCGGCCCTAATTGGGATCCATCACAACGTAGGGATATTTTGAATTTTACAAGGTGTAGATGGGATTATACATTATGTTCATTAGGATGGTCTACATATGTGTACTTTGAGTTTTGGAGGATATTTATTTATTATGGGTGATTCTTTGAAGTTGATGGTTTTTTTTACAATAACATTGAGTTAGGAACTAGTTAGGGGATAAGGGAAAACTATCATAAATCCATCTTTGGTTCCTCTATCAATTTTATGGGATCCTCTTATCTTCTTTATGATTGTTTCAATAGGACAACTTTGTAGTTATATAGAATCATATGAAAATTTTATATAGGGGTTTTGATAGGGTTTTCCATCATTGATATATTTATCTTACATTGATTCATGTTATATGAATGTATAAATATATTCAGAATCATATCATATCTCTAAGTGATGTATAAGGTGTTTATGGTGTTTATATAGGGTATCTTTTTGATATAAGAATCATCTGGTTTTATTTTTCCCTTGGATAAGTCTTGTTTTATACACAATGATGATTTTTTAGAGCTATAAAGTTAGTTTTTGTGGTTATTATATTGACTATATATTTTTATATATTTTTTCATTACAAGGAAACTAAAAAGGGAATACACTTGTGGTAATAACATTTTGAGTTCTCTATGATTTTGGTTGGAGAAGTCAATACAATGTTGTGCTTATGGGACTCATTAAAAAATCTTATTTTTTTCAGGAATAGTTCATGGTAGTTTTATTGAATAAATTCCGTTACATCAATGGATTGACACACTGTGAATCTAAGGATTCTTATGAACCTTCTTCGAAAGTACCAATTCTATAGTAGAATCATGAATTGTGGGTTTTTAATTCAGGAATTATAGTTTTTTTTATAAATATAACTATGAGGTTGTATTAGATAATTCAATGTATGTTAGGGTTGTGAGGGATTTTTATCCTCATTGTGAGTATAATGTGTATTTACTCGTTGGGTTATCAAGAAATTTTTTTGGATATTTGTTATGTATTTCACCAAGATTATGGTGTCATTACTAACCTTAATAAAAGGACATATTTTTAAAATGTATTGAAATATTTTAAGAAGTGATTGAGATTAATTGTTTGGGGGTTTTCAATGTACCGATATTTTATTAAATAGTGGAAGGAGCTATAGTAAACTGGCCTAGGCTAAACTGACACATCACCCAAGACACGTGGTCAAGAGGCCTAAGGAACATTCTTCATTACATGAGGAATAAAACAAGAAAAATGATATCAAAAAAGGAATCATTTTAATATTTTTAACATCAAAATAAATAAGGATAAAAAATAGTGCCAATCGCAAACCTCACTTGTGGAACCCTTCCATTAGAAGACCATAAAAAAATTAACATATCATTCTAAATTACGTTCCATCAAAAAAATACATGATTAAATTGCTACAAGCAAAATACTATTAAAAATACTCGTTTCCTTATATGAATCTATTTTTAAAATAATCATTTTAAAATACAAATGGATGAAAAACTAAATCAAACATTGGAGGCCAAAGAGGTCGATGCACCACATGACCCAAACTAGTCTTTAGAACAAGGGTGGAAATCCATGAAATCTCCATGTCACATTCATGTCACCACCATCACCAAATGATCTCCCACTTCGCAATGGAGAGTGGTAATAATACAACCTATAATCCATAACCAAATAACATTTAAAAAACACAAAGATAACATACCCAAAAATGTTACCATAGAGGGTGTGAAATAACGGCCATTATGATTCCACCAATAGTCCATTGCATTAACTTTCTATAATGAAACCATGTCCACTAGTTTTAAAGTAATAATAAAAAGTTTTAAATTTTTTAAAATTTAAAAAATAATCAGATAATACCTTGTATTTTTTCATAAAAAACACCTTTATATATCATGAAATTAATGGGATTTACTAGGGAAATTAAATTTCCAAAATCAAACAAACGTATTTTTAATGAAACGTGATTTTAAAAATGAATGAAGTAAATCATTATAATTTATATTGAAATTCCTTTTTTAAATAAACCCCCATGCGGTTTAAATAATTTTTAGAACAATCATTTTAAAAGGATTCAATTTACATGAAACAAATCATTTCCTATTTTTAAAATAAACAAACTCACATTACACAAACATAACAATAATAAAGGGAAAACAATGAAAAATATAATTCAATGGAATAATTAATAAAATGGAAATAATAACAAAATAAAATACATAAAAAATAATTATCTAGTATTAATAAAAAATATATCAATATAAGATCCAGATAAATATAACCAAATCACATTCCTGTATACAATAAAACGGTATACGATATGATGCGAAACATAAGGAAACAACCAGGGGACTAATTTTGTGAGTACTATATATGAAAATGTGGATCAATTATCTCAAAGGTTAATGGAAATTAACCAGTCGCCAGAATCATAGTCAACTAGTCTCATTGGCGATAACCCCTATCTATGTCATTAAACTCTAGTAGAAACTACTAGATAGTGCATAATACTCAACTAGAATGGAAAACATCTTATGAATACCCACATATTATAGATTTCATTATATCATATATAGATAAGTTGGAATACTTTCTGGTCAATTTCATCCCATGATAATCAAATAGCACTAGTAAATACGTCACACCAATCACATACATTCCACCTCCAACACACCCACTTAAACAAACACGCCACTATCAGAACCACATAAAAATGAATTCTAATTCATATGACATTAACATGAAAACACTATAAAAAATTTCATACAAAAACGGATCATAACTAGTGTGTTAACATTAATCAATAAACATCATTCACTCAATGTTCTAAATAGACCATATCAGTAAACATAAGACCAATATTATTTTACAATCACATTTTATAAACTTTTTTGAACCCAAACACAATTCCATGTAAAATAACTCATAAAAAAATTCAATAAAAAATATTGAATATTCTTGTTACAAATAACTAAAAAATGGAATAAATCATGGAAAAACATAGCCAATATCAAAGAATCAACATTATCAAACAAATAATCCTTCATTCAAGAAAAAAACCTAAAAAACTACTCACAATATTCTTAAACATGTATACACTTTTATAAAATTTTATATCTTTATTAAATAAATTTAATACCCTTTATAAATATGGTTGTTATATTATAAATCAATGTATCAAATCTTAAAATAAGAAAACCCCTTAAAACCTATCAACACTCTTTGTCCAAATTTATTAAAAACCCATGAACCAATGGTTTTTCTTACAGAAATTTTTTTATGGTACCTTATTGAAGACCATGAATGAATAAATACCATTTAAAACCCAAGTTACATTTAAATAAACCACATAACCATTATTTTCCAAATTTGAAACCAAAAAAAATGCAAATCCTTTGACACCAAAATACTGAGAATTATATACATCCTTGTTTATGATCAAAAACAATTTATAGAAACAAATACCTTAATTGGTGAAATCATGACTCATATAAGGGAAACCGTAAGAATATGTCTACAACGGTGGATCACGTCCTTCTAAACCCGAATACACAATTTTAAGATTACCCAAATAATTAAAATTTACCCACATAGCCATTATGTTTAGAGGAAAGGAAGAGAAAATAGATGAAACTAGAAAGACGAGGTACTAGGATTTATTACCTCTTCATCGAGACGAATGAACTATATGATACCACTCCAAATATTCCTTATAGAATATCATAAAGGAAAAACAAGGTTGGTAGAGGTGCCTTAGAAAAAGTATTAAAAATTGAGAGACTATAGGGGGAATCTGATAATCAAAAGATAATAAAGGGACAAAAATATTGCAACCTGAGTAGGTCACATTATTAACATTCATAATTTACAAAATAATGAATAAAACATGTGATTTCCCATACCTAGAAACTAAAAAGGTTTCATGGGTGTCTTGCATGGTTACTTAAATTGTGAGAAGGTAGAGTGATCTTCTCTTTCTAAAATTGTTGATAGTGCATGATTTCTATAGAATAATTTCAAAAACCATATTACTAATGATGAATTCCAATAAAAACATAATAATATAAAAAAATTGAACACCAAGAGACCCTGAACTCAACATAGAAATCAAACTCATAAACAAAATAATGAAATTGTCATTTTAGAGGGTAATAAATTTCCACAGCATGGCACATTGTACCCCTAGAAATTCCACTCCCTTAAATATGAGGATAAATCAACCTAATGGAAGCTAATGATTATTTCATAAATAATAATAATTTATCCAAAATCCCAATCCAGAACTCGTAACTCGAAACAAAAGAACAAAGAATACCACATTTCGAGAAACCCCATACATTCAATAATTTCCCAACTATCAAAATAATGTATTCTATGAACATATTACACATAAAAAAACTTTAGAGGACCAATAATCCATAAAATATGATGTTATATGATCTAAAATGATTGAACAACCCAATAAAGATCATCCAACATGAACCACACAATATCAAGGGAGAATACAGAGACAAGACAAAGGTCTCCCCTTCCATTTAGAAATAATCTAAAATATTAAACCACAAGATATCTCCATGAAAATGGAATAACAAATTAACAAAAATCATAGAATTAAAATCCATATGATACTTGATAAAACACAAAATGATAACACGTTATTATGAAGCAACAAGAAGATCATAGAGTAAAAATAACAAAAAACACACACTTTACTAAAATAGGATAAACAACTCCAAACAAATATGTATCAACAAGTAATGACCTGGATATGAATAAGGGTCATAATTCTATATAATGTATAACTCAAGGACACACTAGTAGAACAACCACTCCCAGTTATCCCAATTGAATACCTCAAAATCATATCTCTCGTGGTCTTCCTAGAAACTAAATATTTATCCATGTTTCTCAAGAATGTACTCAAGCCATTTACATGGAATCCATAAAAAATATAATCATATGGTCTACACCATGATAAAATGAAAACAAATATAATATGTAATGAGTCCTGAAAAACTAATAAATGATTGACAGAAGGCCAATAACTATTCCATAAGTTTCAAAAATATGAATGTTGTGTACATGCCATATGGAGGAAGGAAAAAAACCAAATAAAAAAATTGGAAGCTACCTATACTGGAAACCTCTTTTGACTCTCCATCTGTGAGAATCACTATAGATCATTACATTTATAAAAATATAGTAAGATGACTTTTATTCACTATGGTCTATTTGGATTTCATAAATTTGATAGATGGATTGGATTACCACACCAATTAATGTTCTTAAGAGTTTTCATTTAAAAAAGTCTAAAATTCATATACATTCTACACTGATCCCACATAGTGGGATTCAACAACATTCTCATTATAATACATGTACGGATACTATAAAATTTCATAACATATATTTAAATTTTCTTCATTGATGACATTATTTCCCCAAAATTGGACTTATACACCACTTCCATGAATAAATTCATGATAATTTAAACCACCATATAATTGAGTTTTGGATGAATGCCTCTGTAAAACAACCATGCCTTCTTCAAATCATCATTGTATGACTCAAGAGAGAAAGTGTCTTGTCCAATGAAATATTCAACAAAGTCCTTCTATGAAAGACCATCATGTATAAAACCCAAATATTTTACCTCCATTTAAAATTTCACCTCCATTATATCAATCCATTAGAAGAATAAGTCCCTTGAAATATATATAAGGAAAATCATTGAATCAGTGGTCAATATCAATATGATTAGACCAATAAAAACCCATCCCCTTGACAATTGTAGTGTTGAACCTCCCCTAAAGGATAATGGATTTCCTAGAAACTCAAATATATCTTCAATATTAGCTATCCAATCCATCGCCTCTTGAGATCCCAAATAAATACTATTCAGTAGTGGATTCTAATTTAAAAAAAATCACACACAATTCATAAGCCAATAATAATTAGTATTTTATACTCTATAATGAGTCATGGAAGAGTGTGAGATAGGAAATAATTTTTCTAGATAACATTAATGTCTAATGGAAGGATTTCATTCAACACTTTTCTATTCTTTTTGGGGGTTCACATTCAAAAACATCAGAAATACCCAAAATTAAATCAAAAAAATTATAAATAACACCCCACGAAATAAATTTAAAAATAAAATAAAATAAGATAGAAAAACACCAAATTAAAAATCATTTAAAAAATTCATAAAAAAACATATTTCCATTTCAAAACTCCAAATGTGTTTGACACATTAAAAATAGTTCCAATCCAATAATAATTTTTTTTCATTTTTTGAATACTATTTTCCCCTTAAACCAAACACACCAAAACACATCAATAATTTCACCACATAAAGCCCTGAATTTTTTAATGAAGATCATTACAACCCATTAAACATTTAAACCACCAAAATTAATTTAAATAGTGATCAAAAAAATTAATGTCAATTTATAGAATCACAAATCATTTTTAGTAAATTAAGGTCAAATTTCCCATGTATAAGACGTTGCATTAAAAAAATGGTAGTGAAACCTACAAAATCCAAAAAAATGACACTTAAACACTCTTCAAAAATCCTCAACAAACACCTGAAATACTAAAAGAAAAAATGGATGGAAAATAAATAAAATTACATCTTTAACTACTGTGAATAGTTTGGTCACGTTAATTTTTAGACCAAACTCTATTCTTATTTGAATAAATGTAGTTTACAATAATATTTTTTCATGGGTTGTGATTGGTTTGATAGACAGTTCTCCATAGCCATTTGCCCCTATATTTTCTCTTCTTTAACTATGAAAATAAGAATTTCCCAAGATATATCCCATAATCATCCTATAACATAAAGAAGTAGTACCCTAAAGTAAAATATCTAAAGAAAAAAACACAATTAATCCAAAAATAAATAATTTTTCCCAACTAACCATGGAAACATATCCTATAACATGAGAATTATTTGACTAATAACTTATTTATAACCACCAATAGATCCCCAAAAATTTTATATCCATTCTAACATAACCCCTTAAATAGATAGGTGTCCCTGGAATTATTTTTTAGTGAACTGTCCATGTATAACCTAACTAAAAATCAGAGTCACCCTACCACAAGGCCTGAGGCTCCTTTTAGATCCCCTTAGGCATGATATAAGTACCATGTATCACAAATGAACACATTAGATTGATTTCACCCTAAATGAATCCAGGGATAAAATGGTTTTAGTACAAAACTTTTTATCACTTCTCATTACAATGGATTACCAAACCAAAATAAATATGGTGATATAAAACATGAGCCAAAAAAAGCCATTGTAAAAAATATATAATAAAAAAATAATATCCCAACAATAATTTTCTATAAATTAAGACAATATTATAAAAATCTATTTAAAATTCCTAATTAATAAAAACATAAACAAAATATGAGGGTAAATAGGTCGATACATAACACAATACGAACTAGTCCTAAGAAGACGAGAGACAAACATTGAAATCTCAACATTTCTCTAAATTCACCATTGACACCTAAAGATCATCTACATAATAATGGAGATAAGTAACATGAAAATATAAAATTAACAGCCTAATAAACTACAAAAAAGATGATGATTTCATACACAAAACTGTGAGTATGTAAGTTGTGAGCTAAATGTCAGTAGGATAACACCATGATTTGATTATGTTCCCCTTCTATAATGAATATAATTACAATAGTTTGAAAAAATAAAAAAAAAGTAGTTTTTCATTTCAAATATAAACAATATTAATAAAAACATAATAACACATATAATTTCATAAAACAATCCCATAATAAAACATGCCTCAAAGAGGATTTTCCAATTTTACATGATTTAAAAAATCTGGCCATTAAATTTTTAAAGAAACATTTATTTCAAAATTAAACAATTTCAACATTTCTTTTTTATTTAATATTACTATTTTGAAGAGAAAAACTCACTTGGTATTACAAATTTTCAAAATAGACATTTTACAATTCTTTCATTTTTATCCAACATATCTTTCCCCATTATGAAACTCAACACTCTCTCTCTCACAGAGAATAAACATGAGTTTAATCCTGAAAAAACACACCAAAATGTTAATATTTAAAATTCATAAATAAATAAAAAGGAGACACAAAAGAATACTTGTAAAAATAATTCTCAAACATAAATATTTGATAAATCAATTTAAACTTTTAAAAAGGATAATCTACACACATTGTAATTTACAATAAAAGGGTGTAACATAGGGTAAATATCATGGGGCAAAATCCTAGAAAAAAATAATGTTCTTAAAATATGTGAAAAATTAGAACCAACTAATGGTATGTTAAGGGTCACATAACACATTCCCCAAATCACTCTTTAATAGTCTTAATAGTTATGACCTCCAAGCTAGGTCATAACATCCAATTAGGGTCTACTATCCAATGCATAATCCTTAACTCAAATATCCAATTTCCCATAACTCCCTAAATTGTAGCTTGTAGTTCTTATTGTAAAAAATAATCATGGTTTACCTCTATCAAATCAATGTAATCACATGATTATCAAATATCCCAATGCAATACAAAACCTTAATAATAATATTTCCCCCACCAAAACATTAAATTAAATAAATATTACATATCAAAACCTCCTAATAATGAATCACATTTCATATAAATTTAACACTTTTACACTATAATAAACAAACAAACATAATAAGTGTCAACTATGTTGTAATTATAAATCAATACAACACCTTCCCTCAAGTTTACAACTGTAAATTTTCATGATAAATAAAAAATAATATAGAAATAACTTTTTATAAAATATATTTATCACAAACACATAACCATGTTAAATAACAAATAAATCCAACCCCTATCCAAAATAAAAGAATGATTATCATATTTCAAAATAACCTTTAAAATAATTAAAATCCAAGAAAACATATAACCAATATGAAATAATCAACAACCCCAAACAGACAAGGCTTCATTCATGATAAAAAACTCAAAGTAATCTGATCCCATTTAAATAAATAACACACTTTTAGGCAAGGGAACCCCTTTATAGAATTAATGAAAACCAATTATAATAAATGATGTCTATTTTCAAAACAAGGAAACAAATATTAAAGCATGAAAACCCATTTAATCCCATAAAAATCCCTCTTTATAATTCAAT
The DNA here is from genome assembly GCA_963277665.1 of Viscum album. Classification (NCBI taxonomy): domain Eukaryota; kingdom Viridiplantae; phylum Streptophyta; class Magnoliopsida; order Santalales; family Viscaceae; genus Viscum; species Viscum album. The sequence continues at coordinate 2,016,253,728 of OY728131.1, read as the reverse complement.
AATATTTTAAAACAACATGTGAAAATAATTTTTCATGTAGATATCCATAAATGGAATATTATAAAAAACCACGAATAAATAAAATATAAGTTAAAAATGATTCTATTTAAATGATCTGTTTACTTATTCATTGAAAAAGTAAAAACCAATAAAACATGGAGAACCATTGATATCACATAACTAGATATCATATACATCATTAATTCATATTTTAAAAACATTAAAATCACTAAAACAATAATATATTTAATAATATTAATCATAGTCGAAACACCCAACCCAATCGGTGAAATCATGTTTTATCTGGTGGAAACAAGCACAATTGTTCACATAGGATGACTAATAAACTTTACAAATCAAAGGAAAAATTTTAGCACAACCCTAACAATTAAAATCATTCCACATATCCATTATGGTTGGATGAAAAGGGTGGTAAATAATAAAATAGAAATATAATAAAGTGTGATTCCTTAAATAGTCAACTAAATAATGAGACATAGAGAAACAACTCAAAATATACCTTGGAGAAACATAATGGGTTCAATGAGAGCTAAGAGAGGCTCCACATATGAAGGGTTCAGAATAGGGTGTCTTAGCAGAGAGACTACTAAATAATAACTTTTAATGATCAAAATACCCCAAATAGAGTAGGCCAAATGGTTTATGATGTTGTGTGAAAATTTTATAATCTCCACTACTGCAACACTATAGTGGTTACATGGTTATCTCTCATGTTTTCACAAATTGTGTGTAGACTATGTGATCACCTCTATGTATAACGACAGATTGAGAATGGTTTACACTATATAGATTCCCAAATAGAGCACTTAACCATAAATCCACTTAAAATAAAAAAATCTTAAATATTTAGACATAAATAAAGCACAAAATAAATGATGAAATAAACCACATAAAAAATCAACATTTAAATGTGTCACAAGAGCTTATTGTAATGTTTATTGGAATGTGTTCTGAGGAAGAGGAACGTGACCATCGTTTCATGGTCAAGGTAATTGAGGTTCATCGATCACAGTTATTAGATCGTTTATTTGCAGATTTCATAAATAGTAATTTATTTTGAAAATCCGGAAGATAATTTATATAGAGAATGATTATTAGTTTTCTCAGATGTCTAGCCTATGGTATACCATTCTCTTAAAAATATATCAACCAGATAATAGGGAAATTTCTATATTTGATATGTATAATGATTGTGAGGTATTCTATTATCTATGAAATGGTACAAATGTTTTATTATTTCCTTAAAGAATATTTATCATTTAGTTGGCATGGAGATTTGATTTTGGCTATTGGGTGCATCTGAATAACTACATAGTAATTTTAAATTGTTTCGTTATTACCCTAGAAGCAATGTGATGATTTTAGTGATATTAATTGTGGAATCATGGGATGTATGATGTGTTATATCATTTTATGGGTTATTGTTCTGGCCGCTTGATCCCGGGTATGTTTCACCCTAGGGTCTGGTGCTGACAAAATCAATTACATCTATATATTAAGACCATATACATTTGGTTATAGTGTAATGTGTTATATATTAGTTGTTAATTGGTTACAATTTCCTAAAAGGATTCTGAATTTTTTGGTTTTAGTTAATAATATGATCATAGGACATACAAACTAACATGATCATCTATAATGATGGGAACCTTACTAGGATTTTGGATTTATGTGTCCTTCCATAGAGAGGTTGTAAATAAAAGGATTTGTTTCATTCTCAAGATTTTTGTATGAATCATTGATTTATAATCTATATAATGAGAGAATGATAAGTGGTGGAGAACCTCTAGTAGATATATTTCATTGAGGATCCTACAAAAATGTATTCTATTTCTATGGATTCACATAATTGATGTGTTTAGTTTAAAAAATTACATTGAAATTAATATATTTTGGGTATCCCATAAAAAATTTAGGGGTCATGATTTCATACAATAAAGTAATATTATTGACATTGAATTTTATATAGATATTTGTATTTCATAGATTCTCTTCATTCAATAGGGATTGATATATTGTTAATTGTAAAGCAATAAGAGGGAATCCTTTTATATGATATGAGAGTTGAATGATGATTTTTTATAGAAACCAAAACTCTATTAACCATGTTCATGTTTTTAATTTACTTTATTGGTAAATGATATATCATATCACTCCATGTAGGATCTTGTTGTACAGTAAATTTAGGATACTAAATAGATTTAGAAATTACTTCATCAAAATAAATAATACCAGGAAAAATATTATTTCATCCTCATATATTATTAAAATATTATTTCTTCATATCATGTGAAATGAAAAATTTAATAATGAGGGATCATAGAATCTCAATAATGGAAAAAATAAAAACGAGGCTATCATGATATGTAAAGAATTAAAAATATCAAATAGTAAATAATAAATAAAAATTTAATTTTAAAAAATACAATTAGATTAAAAATATTATTCTAGTAAAATATAACAATTACATTGATAATAATGACATAAATTTTAATGATGGAATACACTATTAGTCATTTGTGATCTTACCATCAATTCCTTGAGTAAAAAATCATGAATATTATAGTCAAGGCCACTAACAAGATAATTTCATTGTATGGGTTGGTATACACTAATTAATCAACTAATATTATCGTCTATTTTATCTCATTATTCCATTCAATGAATCTTGAAGTTCTTTATAATTGGGCATCTCACACCAATATTTTCAAGATCAGTTTTGATTATCTTAATTTCCAATCCTAATCCATTTCACGTGTTTTGGGAGAGATAAATGATGATTTCTAAAGTAACATATATTTATAATTATCCTATGATGGTTTTCCCAGAGATTGTTTTTGGAGTTTTTGGAGATAAGGGTGGTTAGTTAAGGATTTGGGCCAAATCATGAGGCCATTTCTTGATTTTAAAAAATAATTCATTTATAATTCATTTTTTTCATTTATATAATATTAATTTTTTAAAATTTTTTAGTCATTCCCCCTCCCAATCGAGCCCACATACTCTTGGAGAATTCCCATGTTATATTTTCCTTCTTTTGAGGAAATATTTATCAGGGATTAGGGTAAACATCTTAATGTTTTCTCAAAACATCCATATTTGAAGACGTAATTTGTTTCTTTAATAAATCATTATTTATTACTCTATTCCCACAAAATAATCTTTCAATGTTTCTTACAGAACTATGGAGCCTCTCAATTATGTTCCAAGAAATCACATCACCTCTATGGGTGTGGATCTAAGAGAAGATTATTATTTCTCTGGTTATTAAGGAAAGTTTATTTCCCCTTTCTCCAACTTCCTCCTCATCCTTTCATTATTTCATGGCTCTCAATTCCTAAATGGTCATTCAAGACCTAGGGTTTTGTTATACCATGATTTATAATGGGGTTTTTTGTTATTTCGGACGGGTATTCGTTATTTTATAGTTTATAAACCCTTAGATGATATTCTCTTATGCGTGTCTCCATTCCGCCTTGGTTTTGAGGTATGTTCTCCCAATAAAATGCCTTTATATTTCATGTTTCTTATTTTTCGTATTTTTATCACCTTTTACACAAGTTTATTATTTCTTGACAACCTTTTTATGTTCTATTTGGTATGAAAAATGGTTATTTGCGCCTTATTTGTGTAAAATGGTCTTTTTTTGTATTTACATGCACACAACTTGTTTATATAAATCTTAGGATGGTTTATGCAAATGATTTGTGATGTTTATGACTAGTTTTAACAACATTAATAAGTTTTTGGTATGAAATATTGGCTTCATACACTTTTTAAGGTCAAATAGTGTTTTTTCTTAAATGGTTCATGCCTCGTTCTCGGGAAAGTGCCCAGATGGCTCTTATGTGTTCAACGTGTTATAAAATGACTAGTTTGACTTATGAAAAATTTTGAATCATGTGAATAAATGTTTTTTTTCTTAATTATGGGGGTTAAAATCTAGTTTTTAATTTTATAATGAAACTAATATGGGATTTTATGGTGCTTTGGAATGTCTTTCCAATGAAAGGCATATTTTGAATCATTATAGAAATGGGCAGGTTTTGAAGGTGTTACCATAATTTTTAAGGGGTTTATATAAATGTTATGTTTCATCCAATGGTGTTTTTATCACTATCTATGAATTTTGTAACTGTTCTGTTTGATAAATTTTGTTTTTGTGATGAATGCTTAATGTCTTGTTTGTCATTTTTCTTATTAAGATGGTTTTCCTATGTAATTCATGTTGTGTCATTTGGGGTCAGTTTATGAATTAGGAAATTGTTTTAATAAATGTTGTTAGGGATTTGAAATATTTTTTGATATAGAATTGGTGGTTTTTGGTCTAAAAATTCATTTTTGAATGGATTTTATGGGCCAAGCCTCATTAGAATCCTTGATATTACATACTGAGAATCATTATTGGTTTATTGATCTGTTAAAAAATGTGAAAAACATTTAGGGGATTTAATATTTGTGTATGATTTACGAAATGTATTTTCATGTGAAATTTGTATTGATAACATGTGGAACTTTATTTAGCCTAGCAAGGGAACCTAGGTGTTCAGGATGGCAGAGTGTAGTAGTATGCTTGTGATCTGTAGTGGTTTCGTCCCTCATTCACATTGCAAGTTTGACATTGACACCACAAAAAACATTAATAGAGGTGATTGGGCACCACTAGGATAATATTATGACCCCTAGTACTGTATTTTTCATTATAATAGATATTTTTATAGTTACATTCACACCTAGATATGAGGTACATGGGGATCACAACGAACTAGTTCTTATTGGTGTTCCTATGACTAGTGCTCATTTGATATATTGAATTCACCATTGCCATATAGAGTATTTGGATGGAAAATTCAATGGAATGTGTTTTTTATTTGCAGTGTACATTCTTTAAATCATCCCTCTTGTAAAAATTATTCATTTTTAAGTTGCATATATTTGGTAATTGTTCTAGGAATGTATTGTTTAAAACTAGAAATATATTGTATGATAGAATCCATATCCTGGAAGCTTATTTTAGAAAAAAATGATTTTATATATTTTATTTCAAACATGAAATTTATATTTCTTTTATTTTATGTTTATGTTATTTGGTAATAGAATATCAGGATAACTACTGAGTTTTAATACTCACGCTGATTGGATTCTTCTATTTTTATCCCTTGTGCAGGTTTGAGCTTGAGTTCAGTTATATTGAGTGACATGGGAATGTTTTTTGGGAGAGTGACCAGAGAGGTCACACAGAGTTAGTTGGTCATAATGTTTTGTTTGTTTAGTTTTTTTATTATGTTTTACTTTCAGTTTTTCTGTATAAATAATGTCAGTCCAATTTTTTTTATAAATGTGTATTTGGATATCCATTATTTCTATCATTTTCCTAATTTTTATACATGGAAAAAATAATTCCCTGGTATACTTTATTGATTCTCTAGGTTCTTTTTGGTATCTTAGAGGGACCATGAACACCTTTCAAGACTTTTCATGGGGCTCCCCGAGTGCCCGGTTCAGGGTCAACTCCGGCTGGTTTAAGTTAAAATGGTATAAAAGGAGGTTATCTCTTAGAAAAACTTACTTTTAAGATAGCCATTTAAATTTGGGATATGCTATGTTATATTGGGTAGTATTTTCAAAACCTGAGGGGTAGGTTTAGGAAGAGAATTGCGAACACTTTTTCATCTAAATCCTTGAGTTTCCATGAGAGCACTGGTTTTTTTAGTTTCATTGGTTCATAATGATTTTTAGTGATTGGGATACAACATGGGGAGTATGAAAAATGGACCTTGTGGGATCGAAGGGCCTTGTAATCCATGTGGATCTAGGTGATGGTCTTATGTGGGCTCTCCATGTTGGTTTTGTGTTTGACATATGGATTCCAACCATATGGTCATGTCACCAATGACAATTGTTCCCATTTTTGGGACCCTAAAACCTATCTTGAATACAAATTTTTATATTGAAAAAACATATTTGAAAATTATGGTAGTGGTGTTTCAATGATTAATATATGAATGTTTTTTTATAATTTTGGCTTTTTTTGAAACAAATTATTGGGGAGAAAGTGGATTGATTAAACATGATCAAATTTCCTTAATCTAAATTTATGGTTTATTGAAATAAAATTGTTGGAAGGAATGAATTATTTAAAATGATTCTGATTTTTTTTAAAAATGGGATGTTTTGGTCTATTGGTGAGTGTTTGAATCTGATGAATTGGTTTTAAAATTTTGTTTTATGGAGTTGGTGTTTTCATAAAATGGGTTTTTACTATTGTGGATATTGAAATAATAAAACATGCCTTTCTAGATTTTTGAAAATGGTAAAGGGTTGTTATAATTTAATGAAAGTTTTTGTATTTGTTTTAGTATAATTTAAATTGGATCTAAATCAAATGGCTCTTGAAAAAGTGTGGTTTTTTGAGATGCCTGGAAAATGTTTTGTATAAAGGGAGAGGATGTTGATGGGGAACTATGGGGTTTATTTTTCAAGATTTGTATAATGTTTTTTTTGTGTGGAACAAGGAAAATGGGTTTTGACATGGTTTCGTGTGTGCCTATGGAAGGTACATGTTTTTTTGAAATGGCTTAAATTTTTTGTCTTGAAAATTTGGATGTTTATTTTGGCATTGTGTGTTTTCATGGGTGGTCACATGAATGTTTTTCTATAGATATGTTGATGGATGCATGGTATGGCATAGTCCTTGGGTGCTCGAGGTGGCATGGCAATCTGCATGTGAGTGAGACTTAATGAAACCCTATTAGTTAATGTGAAAATCATCATGTTAGTTTTTTTTCGAATGTGTTTTTAACATATATATATATATATATATATATATTGTAAACTGGTTTTTATGTAGGTTTATTTTTCATGTTTTAGAAGTGTTTTCTTGTACGAATCGTCATGATATGGATGTGAATCTATTGGTGTGTTTTGATAATGGATCTTATAGGTGCTCTATTATGGAGCAATGTTAAGTGGGTTTCAAAGGTTACCTTGGATGAGGTGATGTGTCCATGGATGGTTCTCTATTGGGATTACTACAATTTGATCAGGGAATGGATTTGTTTAAAACATTAAATCAACCTCTTCAGAATATTCCTCAACACATTTTATGGAAAAGAGATTATTTTGGATTTATTTAATGTGTTTCCCAAAAGAGACAACTCTTTTTGATATATAAGTTGTGTTTATAGATGTTGATGTGTTTCCCCATTTTCTTTATCCATTTTGATCCTCATTTAGTGTGAAATAGAATGGGTCCATGTCTCTATCAGTTCATATTTAGATGAAAGTGTGTTGTTGTGAAATTGAGTTTCATGAGGTTTTTGGATCATTATCACATAGATGCAAAGAGGAAGATTCTTCAAACATTAGTGCTTTTTACATAGGCCTCAGAGTGAAGGTTTTCACATAGTTAGAAAATAGCCATAGGTGTGGGGAGATTGACTAATCTACTAGCATCACCATTTTGCTAAATTAGTTTATATGTTTTTACTAAAGCTTCTCATTGGTGTGATTTCCTTTTTCTTCCAAGATAATGTTGGACTTAACCCTCACACAGAGTCTATGGTTATGCTTTCTTGAATGTGGTATTCTAATAAACGTCCCTCTGTGGACTGCCAATGTGAATTAGGTGCGGTCATGGTTTTACATGTTCATAGGTATTTTTTTGGGTGGTTCCTCAATTTATTTTTTATTTTGAGTGGACCAATGAGTGCATCCCCTTCACTCCCCACCCCGAGTGGTGGAGGTTTTGATTCATATCGAAAGTGTAGGCCTAAATCTTTTACCCTCTGTTCAAGAGAGGATGGTTTAAATGTCCATGTTGAAAACCCATTAATAAGTGTTTGAATGTTTTTGTGGGAGAGTATGGGTGGGCCTATGTGGGTGAGGCCAAATTCAAGTTGTTTTTTAATTCCTGTTTTTTCATTTCAAGTTTGTCTCTAATGGTGTGGAGACCCACATAGGGTCTTGTAGATCATTCCTTTTTGGATTTGTCAGATGGTTGTTGTGATTTAACGTTGGGGAGATTATTCTTGGCTACCCCCTAGTAATATAATTTCTAGAGGGAACATTGTTTTTGGTGATTATATGGATTATTTGGATAAGGAGAACAAATATATCTTTTGTCTTGGATGTGGTGGTGGTGTCTTTATCTTTCTGTTGATTATTAAGAATTTGTTGTAAGTTGTTTTTTTATTTGGGAAAATGGATAATGTTCTATTGCTGGTGGTTGATATATACTTGTCATGAGGCACGTTTCCAAAGAAACATTATGTTTTTTTATTTTAGCTGGAAAGTGTTGTGGCTTTCTGGAGGTGGAAGGATTTAATGGTGTTGATAATTGTTACACCCAATTTTTCATGTCATTTTTTATTCGGTTTGTTGGAAATACCAATCCTTTTCAAGGGTTTTGGGTGAGATGTATTTTGTTTTTTCAATTTATATATATGTCTAATCATCCAAACATGGGTTCTCCATAGCTTCTTTGGGTGTTTTGGGGGGAAATGTGGTTACTTCATGATTTGATCCAAACCATGAGCTCATTTACGTGATTTTAAAAAATTCGTTCCTTTATATCTCCTTTATTCTTCAACTTTTTTCACTCCTTTAACGTCCCAAATGGATTCCATTGAACAATTAAAACCACTATATCTATTTGTATCCCTTAGGAACGCATAATCATGATGGATTTTGGTGATTTGTTCAGTTATTGTTCCATCATGTGAGCTTATTTCTAGTCTTAAAAATATTTTTTTCCTTTTATATCATATTAATTGTATAATATTTCTCAGTCATTCAACCTCTCACTCGAGACACCAAACCCTTGGCACACCCCCATGTTCCATTTTACCTCTTTCTAGCTCATCTTCTTTGGGTATTAGGGTCGACATCCTAAAGGATTCTCAAATCATCCATATTTGAAAAGGTAATTATTTTCATTCTTAAATCATTCATTTTACACTTCTACCCCAAATATTTATTCCCTGGATCTTCATAAACTAAATACCCACTCCATTTAGTTAAAATATATTCCATGTCCCCTAGGGGTGTGAATTTAATGTAATATTAATACTTCCCTAGTTATCAAGGTGAGTTGTCTTCTCTTTTATCCACCATCCACCTCCTCTTTCTATTATTTCATGGGTCTCTCTTCCTCCTTGGTCCAGCACTACCTACGGTTATTTTATCGCATGATTTTATTTTCTGGATTTTTTGGTCATTTGGGTATGTTATTTATAGTTTTTTGGTTTATAACCCCTTATAAGGTGTTATCGGGTGTGTGTTTCCATTCCTTCTTGGTTTTGAGTTATGTTCTCCTAAGTACATGCCTTTTATTATTTATGTTTATTCTTCATCCTATTGTTCTCAAATTTTACACATGATTATAATTTTTTTACATCTTTCTTATGATATATTAGGTGTAGAAAATTTTTACTTATTCCTTGTTTTATGTAAAATGGAGTTGTTCTATATAAACGTGCACACCACTTATTTAAATAATTATTCCTTAAGTTTTCACATTTTTTTTGTTATTTTTATGACATAGTCTGACTACATTAATAAGTGTTTGTCATGGAAATATGAAATTATACCCATTTTATTATTAAATAGAGTATGCTTTATTAAATGTTGCATGCATTGTTTTCAGAAAAGTGCCTAGTTGTCTGTTGTGTCTTCTAGGTGTTATAAATTGATTGGTCTGGCTTATGAAAAAATGGAAGCTTTGGGATCAATGTTTTTTAGGTTTCCTAATGTGGGATAAAATCTGGTTTTGGGATTTATAATTAAATGTGTATGGTATTTTAATGTTCTTTTCCATGTATAGCTAATAGAAGGGTTATTTGGAATATTTAAATAAATGGGTGTGTTTTGAATGTCTAAACTGAATTATTAATTGGTGTAAGTAAAATTTTTTGTTTATAAAAAAGGTTTGTTTACCACTCTTTATGAATAGTTGGATTGATCCCTTTGATAAAAGTTTTTTTTGTGAACAATGCTAAAAGATTTGATTGGATTTTTTAAAAAACATTGTTTTATTCTTTATTTCAAATTGTATCATTTTTTGTTATTCTATGATTCATGAAATCAGTTTACTATTTGTTTTTGGTGTTATAAAATAATGTTTGATATGTAATTTTTGGGTGTTTGGTCTAAAAAATAAAATTTTAAAATATTTAATGTGCAAAGGCACATTACAATTATTGTAATTGCTTCATGAAAATCTTATGTGGTTTATTTATCTGTAAAATAAATTTAAAATACATTTTTGGGATGTTCATTGTTTGTATGATTTGGGAATTGTATTTTCATTTGAAATTAGTATTGATAACATGTGAAACATTATTTATCAAAAATAAGGAAACTTGAGTATCTAATTGAGAAGACATGTTCTAGTATGATTTGGTTCTGGTGTGGTTTTATCCTTGTCTCACTTAGAAATTTTGACACTGAGACAACTAACAAAACAATAATGGTGATAATTTGGGACCAATAGGTTATGGGTATGTTCACTACTAGAGGATTTTGCAAGAGAATAAATATTGTTATTGTTACTTTGACATAGTGATATGAGGTATATGGGGTACACAAAAAATTTGTTCTTATGGGTGTTCCCTTGACTAGTACTCACTGGATATATTGTATTCATTGTCGATATACTCTTTATTTGGATAGAAAATTCATTAGACTATTTATTTTATTTAAAATTATACATTCTATAAAGAATCCCTCATTAATATCGTTTTCATGTTGAAGTAACATATCATTGGTAATTGTTCTAGAATTTTGGTATATAATACATTCAAGATTTTTTCTTGATAGCTTCCACATCATGAAACCCTATTTGGAAAACATAATTTTTTTTATTTTATTTCAAACATGAAATTTATGTTTCTTTTATTTTATGAGTTTGTAAATATGGAATATAATATCAGGCTATCCTACTGAGTTTTAATACTCAAGCCTTAATTTTCTTATGTTTTATCCCTTGAGAATGTTTCTGTTTGAGTTCAGTATGCTTGATTGACATGGGATTATTTTGTTGGAGTGTGACCAAAGAGGTCAGATAGAGTTATTTGGTCATCAGTTCTGCTTATATTAGTTGTATAATTAAGTGGTAAATTTAGTTTTGTCAAATAAATGATGTTTTTACAGTTTTAAAAAATGTGTATTGGGTTTTTCATTCATTCTTTTAATTTTTTTTTATTTTTTGGGAATCATTTTTCCCTTGAATAATCTATTGATTCCCTCGGTGCTTTTCACTATCCTAGGAGGATAAAGAACTCTTTTTGGGACAGGTTGCAAAGAAGCCCTAGTGATGAGTTTAGGGATGTCTCGGGTTGGTTCGTGATAGGGACCCACCCATCTATACATATGTCTAATTAATTCCTCATATTCCAAATAAAAAATACAAGTATAATAAAATATTTTTATTAATCTATACATATATGTATTCGATCATGAATATGGAACATCAATATTTACAAAGAAAATGAAATAACTTTCTCATTAATATTATTTTAACTAATATCTTTTATTGAAATTTTAATATAATTAAGAAAATACCAATCTAGTAGAAATTATATTTATTTTAACAAATATATATAAAAATGTACATGAATGAGGAAAATTATAACAACCATTGACTTTATTACACATTAATTCATGATTTATTACATTAAGGTACAAATCATACAAACCATAGGATTGATAAGTATGGTTTCGTTGGTCATTTTTGTATATTACAACACATCATATAAACTTATGTCACCTTATCATTATTGAAAACTTCTTTAACATGACCATAATATTTGATCATTCATAAAATTGTATGGGATAACTTTGCGAAATTCATAAGAAAGGGGTGAGCTATAACTCATAGTAAGGTAATAAAAAAATAATTACATGAATAAAGTATTAAATATTATAAAATAAGAATTTAAATGGCACAAATAAATGGTGAGAATAATAATTGCGGACAGAGAGGCCTGATTTAGAATGATAAAATAAATGCAACATGGGAATCTGGAAACAATATTAAACTTGACATCATAAACATCAGTTTATATTACTAACCAATACAAAATAACATAATGTTCTATGAATAACCTCCCAAATACAATACATGGAGACTCTTGTGACTAAAACATTATCCAATGCATTGGAGCACTATTGGGGTTTTCCAATCAAAATCACATCATTTACAAGCTTAAGTGTTCGACATAGATCCCATAACATGAACAAAATATCTCAAAAATTTAATTCCAAAATCATGGAGAGTGGAATAAATAAATGTAATTACCAAATATATGAATTATATTTATGTCTAGGTGGATAATCATGTCTGGAAATAGTGATTGTATTCACAATAAAAATGGTTTTCATGGAAAAATAGTATTGAATGTTCACAAGTATAACAACAGTACATAAAGGTTCATAAATTGTATTAATAAGTGTAAAAAGGTTATATAATAACTTGGAAATAAAATTGTATGTAATATTAATGTAATAAACATATTTAAACATTATTAATTTGAATGAAAATGGTATAAAATTAAGTTGATGCTTGAATAAAGGTAAGAATGAGAGGATCCCTTACTAAATTTTGGCATAGTAGCTGTTTAGGTAAATTCTATAATGAGCATGAATAAATGATAGAATATTATTAAGAAATAAATTTGATAGTAGGTGGATCTTTATAAGTTCATTATAATACAACAAAATAGTATTAAATTCAAAATATAATGAACATGCTTCAAATGAAAATTATTTTGAAATGTCCATTACCTAGAGTGGGTGATCCAAAATGCTTGGTAGGAGATTATTAAGATATTAGAGGGACATTAAGATGAATCTAGAGAAGGGATTTAATTGTTAAATAATATCAAAATATTGTTTTTGTGAATATCAATTGGTGATTTGGTGGTTTTATATAGGATATGAAAGGAGATTTCTTTATCATTTCCAAAACATAGGTTTTGGACTATATACAATAATGTAATCAAAACCAGAAACCATTCCATGGGATTTTCCTAGGGTTTATTTAAAAGTGGAGTTTTTTACAAATATTATAATGAAAATGGATATAATCATTAAAATATTAATCTCGGTGATTTGGAAGTTAGTCATGTTCTTAAACAAATGATTTTGATACCTTAAAATATAATGTTGATTTTGGTGGATTCATATATAAATTAAAAAATAAATAAAATAAAAATTAAAAACATCAATTTAAATGTGATTAATATATTAACTCATAAATTCTTTTTATATAATTTTTAAATAAATTTTTGTTCTTTATAAAGTGAAAATATATAGAGTATATTTATACCGTATTTAATTTTTAACCGATATTTCGGCTCTCTCAGTAAATTTATAAAAAAGTACCAATGGCTTATTTTGACATTATGATTAAAAAAATAATACTCATTTTATCAAAATAATTTTTTAAATACCATATTTTTCACTTTTAAACATCAATGAAAATTTATAGTGAAATGATGGATTGTTTTATAATAACAGTTTTTGAACCGTTATAAAAATTACATTTTACATCAAAAAATTTATATTATCACTTAAATTATATAGTAATTATTTAATAATAATATATTTTATAATATTATTTATTTCAAAAATCTATTAATTCATCTAAATAAATTTATTAATTGATCTTTTATATTGACCTAAATTCCAATTTGTGTTTTATCATATCAAAATCCAAATAATTTATAATGTAACAAAAATAATAATTAAATAGAATAATGATTATATTTAAAATAATATATATATATATATATATTCATATGGTCTTTATACGTTTAATTTTATTACACAAATTATCCCCAAAGGGTACTGTGTGTTATGAGGTTAATTTCATGGGGTTGTTCGGCGTATATGGTTCAGGTCATGATCTCGATAAGCATTTAATTCCCTCTTAAATAGCTTTACTCAGGCTATAGTTATTTGATCTCTACTTGGGCATGTTCAAGAAAAAATAACAATGATGTTGTCTCCCATGTAATTACTAATTAATGGGCATTATAGGGTATGATCCTACCGGTTGTGGCCATTACTTACATTGTATGCGCTAATTGGTCTTATAGTAACCCTATATTTATAATAATCATATGATCACAATTCAACGACTATATTATTAAGGGTTATGATGGTTAATTATTATCTAAATCTGATAGTATATAATAAAACAAAAAAAGTGCATCGATTATCTATAACCATAATACAAAATGGAAAAATTAATTTTATCAGATGGGGAATTATTTTTATAAATGTTTGGGTTATTACAATAATCCTACCTTTAGAAATTTCGCCATCAAAATTTTGATTTCCTACACAAAAATAGATGAGGATCGCTATGTTTAATCACTATCTCTAGTTATAGTGTTTATTCATCATATTTTTGGATTCCTTATAGCAATTTCAGTTGGATCAATATCATATTTATTAAAACATTGTATCTACATTCTTCGATCATCATCAGTTTCTCCTCACATGAATGATCGCATTGAAATAATACGAACTCTTGATTAATCACAAGTAAGGATTATAGTATTTACACCCTCATAAGGGATACATCAAACACCTAGTATAATTGAGACAGGTTTTTGGGATTTCTAGTTGATAAGAGACTACACCGATGTGATCAAGGATCTCAAAGGGACTATTGTATCATGGACAAAGATATCACCTATTAACAATTCTCATTACTTATTTCAAGGGAGATATGTGGACTAATACCTTTTCTCAAACATCGAACTCTATAATTCATCGACGATTGCCAGTATAGACTCTTCTGTTTACTCTAAGCATCATAGATGTGATACTGAATAATACTGGCCATTTTCCCCATTTTCTCTACCATTTCAGGACCCTTTAGTTTATGTTCACTAACATCATCCCAACATGTAGGTGTTCTTCACAACCTCATATAAAGGTCTTCATTGGGAAAAATTTGGATGCTTTATTTGAATCTTTTATTATATTAGAACAAGACAATGAGAATATGTTGAACATGTCCTTCCTTCATGTCCACTGAGAATTATCTTAACATTCCTTGAGTTTACGGATAGTCCACCCATATTTTCTATCCATTTGAGGGTGATAACCCATATTTAATTTAAAAATGGAATTTCAATAATTTTAGTGACTCCTTCATAACATGGACATAAATGGTAGATATTGATAAGATAAAATTGCTATTGGAATCCTATGAATCCTCACAACTTATCTAATGTATATCCATAAAAGTTGATTGAGTGAGAAGTCATGTCGAACAGAAATGAAGTGAGAATATTTTGTAAGTTGATCCAACACAACCCATACAACATTATCTCAACTTCATTTCATCAGAACACAAGTGAAAATGTCTATGTTTTTGTTTTCCCATTTCCATGTAGTTATGAGTAATGGTTTTATGAACCCCTTGGATTTTTTCCATTGATCTATAATTTTCTAACATATAATATACCTTTATTTATATTCTGAATTCTCCTTCTTCATATTGTCCCATCAATAGTTCTCTTATAGATCTCGATCCATATTGTTTTCCTTAGGTGGATGGATAATATTGAGTTATGTGCATTATCTAATAGCTCATTATTTAACATTGGATTTTACGGTACACATTTTTATTACCTCATAATACAACTCATTCTCTATTAATTTTTAATTCAAATGATTTATTTTTTCTTATATCTTTCACATTCTCATTTATTTCCTCATTCTCCCTTTCAAAATAATTTATAATCTATATATGGGATAGTTAATAAATAATTTTTGAATGGATTGATTATTTTACATCCATTATTATTCCCATATCCATCCTATTCATGTAGAATCTAATCATATACTTCTAAAATATCTTCAATGATATAATTCAAGGGCCCCTTATACATAGTGTTTCTACCATTGTATTTTCATTCCCTGGATGGTAGTGGATTGAGAAGTCCAAGTCTATATTAATTTATAACCACATTAAATAGTGCATAATCCTATATTTCTATGTGAATATATAATTGGGACATATGATCCTTATAGAATTCACACTTCTACCCAAATAGATAATTCTGTTAAATTATCAACATAAAGATTATTGCTACCAACATGAGAAACTGTGTTGGGTTGTTCTATTCAAGGAATATCAATTTCATTGAGGAATAGAATACCACATTATCATTATGTATTAAAAAAAAATCCAAACCCCTTATTTAATTCATCATTTTTTACAATGAATATGTTCCCCACTTGTGAGTACTGTATGTACATGTGCAACGATGTGAATATTTTTTAACTCCTTAATTATCACCTCACAATCATTTTTTCAGACATACATAACCCAATTACTATTTTTATGGGTTAGAGGATTTTATAATCATGATAAATTTTCTAAAAATAATCGATAGTAACCCACAATTCCAAGGAAACTATGGATACCTATCACAGATGTTGGTATTGGTCATCCCTAAATTTCCTATTTTTGATAAGTGTCTATAGTTATATCTTATCAAATGATTAAATTCACTAGGAATTTTACTTGGTTCCAGTTTAAGTTCAATTGATAACTCAACCAATCATTTTACAAGGAGACCATGAAATTATTTAGTAACCACTTCAGAATATTCCCTTATAATGGGCATGTCATTAATGAAAATCATTCCAATAGTCTCAACCATTTGAGATTGATGCGATTTAACCTAGGGAAATAATATCAATGATTGAGATGATTATTCCAAAAAAATATTCATCCTCCTCACACATTTATATAATCAGAGAGTGATTCATGGAATAGAGGATGAATTCTTTCCCCCAATAGTCTATATTGTCTCCATAAAGGTAAAATAATTCCACAACAAGGATAACATCAATTTCCACTAATGGGAGATTGGTATTATTTTCCTTTGTAACATTCCCAGAAAATATAATATGTGATATGATAATACTAGGATTTCTTATAATGATATAAAATCATTTAAGGTGGTTATTCGAACAAGATATGATAATAAGGGATGAAATTAAATACAACATGATATACACTACTCTGATATAGTGGTTACATGTACGTCATTAATCATGATCCGTCTCATCATAAAAAATTCCTTCCCCCTTTTCTATGGATATTATTGGGGTTCGTCATGCTTATTAGCCCCTAGAATTGAGAATAATATTTGATAATTCCCATCATCTACACATTTATGAAAAATAACAGTATATGGTACCATAGATATAACATTATTTCCTTAAATAATGTTATTCATTTATCTAAAAAATTATATAATTGATGACCTATCATTACACACGTAAAACATCCTCTAGTTAAATTGTAAAATTTCTATTAGTGTTGCATTCCACAATATTTGCAAAAAATAAATTGGGTCATCTATCCCTTATCTCGTTTATCAGATGAACTTCATTGAAATGGTGACCTTCTATTATTTGTCATCATTAAACATTAATCTTTGTGCATTTTTTTAATCATGATTTTTATACCTGGTTTGTTATAATCCTAAAATGTATCACATAAATTCCTATCATGTTTGACATATCCTTTGGAAAGTCATTTCATTACCCATCTAATTGTTTATTGAATTACTTCATCTACATTCCAGCCACTCCCTTGAATAATGGTAAAAATATGGATTAGTAATTTAAAATTATTTAACAAAAATGACAATCCAAAAAAAATAGTTGGATGATATATAAATGACATGTATTTCACTAAATTATGAGTTTATAGTCATTAATCTATGTTATCCCTGTTATATTTACTGACATATACTCTTTTAGACATTTTTATTCCCCTAATAATGGTTCTCAATGAGTATGTGAATATACAAATAATATACCATAAGAGTTTAAAACCATATTTTCAGTTAGGATCATTTTCCTTCGCTAGTTCCCGATCGAGACTAACTCAATACATTGTTTTTTGGTGTTCCCCCTAGGTGCATCTTTCCCCAAACCACATCCATTTGAAGTATCTAGTCAGTAATTTATTTTCATGAAACCACATACTTCACAATTTTTAGAAATTTTTGTATGTTTTATTTTGTTTATTAATCTAAAAAATTCTTTCTATATATTTTACTATTCATAGTCCTAGAAATATCTATATTTTTCATTGATACCAACCCTGACAACCAATATCTTTATTATACAAAAATTCATGATTTATTGTGTAATGGTAAATATAATTCAACCTAACCTATTGTACAGTTCAGTGTCTTTGGGTAATTGGGAATATTACATTATAGCTTAATAATATATGGTATAATAAATTACATAAATGTTCTCTAACATTCTCATACTATTCCATAATTCTTAAAACTACATTCGATAACTTATGTACATATATATGAATTGGGTGATATGTAAAGACCTGCAAAGGGATAAGAATCATAAAATGGATAATGTATTGCATTTTATACATTAGGTCTATAAATAGGAGATAAAAGTGTTGAGAATCATAATCATGAAAAAATAGGTGTGATATAGAATGATAACATTAGGATAACATTTGATAGTGGAAAAAACATTAAACCTGGAATCATAAACTAAATCCCACGTTAACCACCAATAAATCATAACATAACATGATTTGTAAAACCTCCACTAAACAATACATGAGTTCTCATGAAAGATTACACAATGCATTGGAGCACTATTTTGGAACACTCGTCTTAACTATATCCTGTACAAGCATAAGTGTTCCACAAAGATCAAATAATATAAGATCATACTTCGTAACATTAAATTTCTGATAAAGTATTGTGTCATAAATAAATGTAATTAACCCATAAAAGAGTTACAGATATGGATAGGTGAATACCATTAAGTGTAAATAATGATCATATTCACAACAAAAAGGTTTGGTATGACAAAAATCATAGTGAAATTCAGGCATTATAGAGGAAGAATACAATGAATCCGAAATTCATTTAATGAAAGATAAAGGGTTCTATAATCATTTAAAAATTTAATGGGTATTATGTGGTATTTATTAAAAAATATCCCAATCATATTTATTAAAAATAAAAGGTCATTAAATAAAGAATATTCTTGAATTAAAATGATAGAGAGAGGATCCCATCCACAATTCCATAAAATCTTTTTAGGTAAATTCTCTAAAGAGAGGGGATAAATGATAAATAATTTTAAAAAAATAAATTGGATATTAAATGTTCAATATAAGGTCCTCAAAACATATTCAATATATATTTAAAAGGATAAATTAAAATAATGTACTTAAATTGAAAAGAAGCGGGATTGGTCCATTAACTTGAGAGAGTTATTCCAAAAGATTGGGTGGATCTCATCAAGATATTGGAAGAACAATTCGATGAATCTAGAGAAGGGAGTAATGATAATTAATGTGATACAAGGATTTTTAGTTAATAATAATTGGATATTGGGTGGGTTTATATAAGAAAAGAGAGGGGGTTCTTTATATTTTCCCAAATTTTGTTTTTGTAAACTATACAATAATTTAATCTATCCCACAATAATTCCATTTTCTTTTCCCATGGTTTATAAAAATATGAGTGTTTTGAATTATTACACAATTCCATGGTCTAAACTCATTTAAATATTACCCCTAGTAAAGTGGAATGAAGTCATGTTCTTATAGAAATTATTTCAAAACCTTAAAATATAACATAGGTTTTAGAGGATTCATAAATGAATTATAGAAATATTAAAATAACATAATAATATTAATTGGATGGGGGAAAATAGTTTTTTTGGTTACCTTTTATTGAATTTATTGCATCACTTTTAGGTCAACATGATTTCATAATTCAAACATCATTTTTACACAATATTTAATTTTATCCAGAAAAGTCAATTATCTTCAAAAATTATGAAAAATTAACTATTGAATAATTTTCAAAAGATGATTCCAGAAATTATATTTATTTTATAAAACTAAATTTGTAAATATCTGAATTATCAATTTTAATATATAATACACATTTATTAAGAAATACTTAGTTTATTGTAAATAATGGTTTTCAAAACCTTTTAAAAATTATATTTGACATCACAAAACATATTTTATCTTTAATATTTAATAATAATTATTTAATAGTAATATTTTATTAAAATATAATTTATATCAATAATCCATCAATCAATAAAAATTGATTTCTTAATTAAAATTTTGTGTTACCCAAATATACAATTTTTTCTTTATCTTATAGAAATAAAAATTATTTATAAAGTAAAAAAGAATACAAATTATATATAATTTTTATTTTATTGAATATAAAATATACATATACATATTCTTAGATTCCGGGTAAATTTACATATATTACACTGATAAATTTTCTAATGGTAAGGTGCATGATTGTGATATTTTTATGCGGTGGTTCGATATATATGGTCTAGGTCTTGATATCAATGAGCATGAACATATCTCGTAAATAGTTTTTCTCATGCTACAGTTATTGGATCTTAGATTTTGATTTTTCAAAGGAAAATACCAATGATTCTATCTCCCCTATAATCTATAACAAGTGGTCTTCATAGGTAATGATCGTACTGGTTGAGTCTATCATTTCCTTTGTTTGTTTCTATTGGACTTATGAATCACCAATATTTATACTAATCATATAATCACTATTCAAACGCTATATTATAAATTTTTATGATTGTTAGCGGTCATTTAAATCCAATTGGATATAATAAAACAAAATAAGTGTATTTTTTTCTATAACTATCATCCTTTATAAGAAATTCAATTAAATCATAAAGGGGATTTTATTTATAAAATTTTTGGTCATTTCCAAAATAATGTTAAATGAATAATGGAGAGTGATAATGAACTTGATCAGAATAAGTTGAATGATCAAAAAATAATGTTTACTAAATAATAGTATTTTTTGTTATAATAATATCAATTTATCATAAATGAATGAATAATATGAGGGAGATTATTTTAATAATTATATAATACAATCTAAGTGAATCATTAAAATGTACTTTCCTTTAATATTTTGTACTTTTATTCAAACTTATTTTATAATTATTTTCCAAACATCATTTCAACCATTAATAAAATAAATTCATTTACATTAATATATAATCTAAGACATATATAAATAATTGAAAAGTAATTTTCATTAAAAACCCATGAAAAATTATCAAGGGAGATACATAATTAATAACAGTAAATTTGGGGGTAAATTTCATGCACTACATATAAAATAAAATGAAATATCTTTTCACACAATAGTAAATAAATCTAATTATGAATTATTTAGATATATTTAAAAATATTCCTTTAAAAAAATAAAAAAATCATTCAATGGTGGTAAATAAATTCATTTATCAAACCATTAATTATATTTAGTAATATATATATATATATATATTATGAATAATAAATGGTATTAATATATTCTCATTCAAAAAGTGGGAATAAGGTTAGTTTTAAAAGAACATATTGTAATTATTTGAGTAAAAAAGAGAGGAATAGTTGTAAAAAAAACATGGAAATATAAGAACCAACTGGTTAAAAATAAATAAATGAATTTTATGAATATAAACACCATATAATTCTACTAGTATACACTCCATAATGAACAATCTACAATAAAAAAGATATTGTAATATGATCCTTTGTTAAATTAATTACTTTTGTATCAAAATACCAAAAAATAGAAATAAAAAATTGAAACATGAAATATAATTAATTAAGAGGAATCCATAATATAATAAATTATATTGGTATTATATATGAAATATATAGTAAATTAGGTGGATAAAATAATGTATGTCTCAACATAGTTGAATTTAGAGGAAAAACCATTAACATAGATTCCAGCAGAGATAGGTGTGTCATATCCTCTTGAATAATAAATTTTAATTCTTTAAAAACTATCCAAATAATATTTTTCTCCTATATTCAATTAAATTTTTCTTTTTATAATCAATTGATTGAAATTAATTGAATAGTTATTAACTACATCAATTATTTAAGGTTTATCGGTCAATATCTCCAAAATAACATTACTATATATACCATGGACAAAGGTGTTATGAAATGGTTCTTATATCCCCATATTTCTAATAATGTCATTAATTTAATTTTTAATCACTAAATAAAATTTTTGAATCATCCATTCAAGCTGGTGATAAGAAAATTAATCACATATCTTTATAGTAGTGGTTATAAATTTGAAATAGGTAGGCCAAGGTGGGACCATCCAAAACTTCCTAGGTTGGAGCTGATGTTGGTTTGTCCACAAAATCACACATATAATGAGAAAGATATTTAATTCCTACCATAACCCACATAATCCAACTGGTATCTTGTGAGATTTCCAAGATTTATAAAAAATATATAATTTATAGTAAATTAAATAATGCATTTTTTTAATTCTTAATGGTAGTTCTGGGGAGAAGTATGGATTAAAAATAACTAGTGGTTTAATGTATGTGAAGGAACATTTTCTTATGGGTTAATAGTGGTATGCAGAAACACAGATGTAGTGGTGAACTGTTGTCATCACAAAAAAAGTCAGTGCTCAGCGTGGTGTGATGAATAACGATGTTGGTTGTGTGGTGATGTGAGTGGATGAACCTTTGAATGAATGAGTACTCTCTGGTAATGAACCATATTAAAAGAGGTTATTAGGACTTCCAGGAGGTTCTAAATGATTTTATTAAAAAATTACTTAAATAAAAAAAAATTAAATTTACATAAAAAATATTTTGATTATATTAACCCTTATAATTGAATCCATGTGCAGGGGAGGAAAGTTCTATTTCTTGAGAGATGGGATGAAAAACCACATGATTATTGAAAATAATACCCATATAAATATTATTATATCATTTTAAAATTTTAAATATATACCTATTAAAATTTCACATCTAATTGACGGGTAAATTAGTATGACTATTATGGTGTGATATCATATCTCATTGTTTAATCATGATTTTTAATACAAACTAAAATGTTAAGAAAGTAAATATTATAAAATAAATTAAAATAAAGAATGTGGGTGAGCCCTCACCCCTGAAGGCTCATCTTTAATTGTCCCTCGCCCGCACAAGCTAAACTCACATTGGTCCGCAATCTAAATAGTCAAAAAATTTATGTCCTCCAGCCCCATATCCACCCCATACATGGGTATCCCACGGGCCACATGCCAGTTTTTCATCACTAGTGTCCCACAAGTACGCATGCTTTATGATATCATTTTCTAATGAATGGAAGGGTAATCAGTTAGATGATATTATATATTTAAAATATATTAAATATTCATTGAATATTATATATATTCAATGATTCAATATTTACACTCATCCATGTAATATGGTGATTAAAAATCACTCACATCACTTCGAGAGGTAGTAGTCCACACATACAAAGTAGTGATGTTTTCACATTATATATCAAGGAAATTATATAGAAAATATATTTTCCATTAAATTAATAATATCATTATATGTTAAATATAATTATATAATTATTTTATGATGGTTATTTAATATTTCAAAGACTATTAGGAAGAAATGTAATTGAAATGTATCGAAAAATACATATACCACTTATTTTGGTTACCCCCTTTGTATTTCAACATAACTATTTATTATGTGTTACATTTAAATGTCCAACACCTATACATTGTTTGAGGAATTTTATGATGGTGTTTTTTAAGCCTTGTTGAGTTATGTCGGTCAAGTAGTATAAAAGAGATAAGATAAAAAACATCTTTTTATAAGTGAGGTTTGTGGAAATATTGTAAATATATGAAATATGAAATAATAATATGTATCTACCTATTTTAAAATATCCCCAAAGTATAATATATTATATTATATAAAATCTATACTAAAAATAAATTCAAAAAATAATATTTACATAATTTTTAGTGGTCATTTTAACCTAATATATTTGTTTAGTTGTGAAAGCCATATATTTTATGATATATTTCCCTATAAATAAATTTTATTTCTTTGATAAATTGGGTTATATGTAACAGTAAATTTATATAAAATTATATATACAATTGAAATATTATTAATTAATGTGATAGTTATAGAAAATTTATCATATTAGTGGGTATGAATATGACTACATTAATTATGAGATATTAATTTTCTCAAATTTATGGAATGGATCCATTAGTTATGAAATGATTAGAATTGGTAATAATAACATATGAAAGTAATGGTTGTTTTTTCTAGAAAAAATTATAAAAACATTGTGTTTTTTCAAAATAAATTAAATTTACCACTACTTGTAATTTAATTTAAATAATATATATATTATATATTAGATGAAACTATTTAACATTCATCTATTTAAATTTACAATGAATAGAATATAAATATATCTAGTTTTATGATTATGTTTTCCCCCAAAAATAAACATTGTTTCATTTTTTGAGCTTATTACAAATTATATTTCATATAATTATAGATATTTATTCTTGAAAATTTTATTCAGTATTTTGAATCAAGTGTTTAAAAATTCATTAATAATTGTATTTTATTTTTTTCATAGTGAATAGCAACCATTGTGTGGATTTATCACCATGTTAAGTGTAAAACTATGTTAAAACAATAGTATATGTCATTAATTATATTTTATACCACGTTCCATTTTATTATATTATATTAAAAACAAAAAACTTGAAACCGTAAAATTGTTTTCTAATGGTCAACAATGCCATCCATGGACCATTTCTAAGTCGCTTTTCACCTTATTAGTAAATTAGTGTCCCTTAAAGGCCAAAACATATTATAACATGGTTACTGTTAAAAAGGGTTAATGATGGGATTTCAACAAAAGAAATGTTTTTAAATGAAATATAAATATAAATATATATATATATATATTTAGTTAAGGTTATTTCTTTCTTATACTTATTTATGTTCTTAATTATTACTATTTCGTTCAAATTAACATAATTATGATATATATTATTTTTATATTTTTATTTATTTCACAGTGAGTCATTACTGTCAATTATGAAAAGAAACATATGCTTCTCCCTTAATTAAATTTTTTGATCCTATTAGGTAAAAAAAATCATACAATAATACACTGAAATATTAATTCCCCATGTCATATACCTTCATTTCATGCCATAATATAATCCTTTCAAGGATTATGTTGTAACGTAAGGGAGGTGTCTCAATAAATAGGTATGACTATCAACCAGGTACTTTCAATTTTATTTATTTTTTAACTTAGAAATATAAATGGTATCCACTATATAATATTTAATATAATATCTTAAATATACTGAATTTATTTAATGGTGATGGAATACCCATTATCCATTTCCTTTTCATCCTATAAAAAAATATAACATCTATTTTTTAGATAAGTGGTCTACCGCCTCGACAAAGCATAGAATTTTCTTCATCATCACTTTACATTAATGTCTATAGATATAGATTTTATTTAAATATATTAAATTAATGATATTATAATATTTCTATGAAGGATTGTTTTTATATTTCATTTGTTTAATAAATCAAAAAGTTAAAATAGCAGTTGTGCAAACATACGACATACCAACTCAACAAAGTAATGTTATTCATTTTTCACAACAATTTTATATAAGTTTTTATAAAATGGAATATATTTAATAAATATAATATCATTGAAAAAATTAATATTTAATAAATGATTGACACATGATCTACGAGGACTAGGATTTCCAAACTATAAAATACATGAAAAATGATGTAGTTATCACCCATAGCAGTGATTTTAACAATGCATTGTTAATAAAAAGATGATAAGATTTTAGAAGTAAATAATATATGGAATTATATTTTTGAATATGGTTCTATAATAGTTTCATAATAAATCAATATTTGTTGTACAATTTTATCAAATGAATATGAATAAATATGAGACTTTAGGTAAGAGTTTATATTATAATCTAATTATTAGGGACTATCTATGATTAATTTTAATTGAGGTATATTTTATGGATATTATCATTTAAAACACATATAATTTATTTTTAATCCATTAATTCTTGTACTATTAATTTATTTTCACTATTATTCTTTCTTTGGAACTTTAAATGTCAGAGAAAATGTTTTTAATTTAAAAAATAACTTTATTTTCTCTTTAGTTGAGGAGACTTCCCTTAAATATTCATGATAATCAATAAATATTATTAAATTTATTTCATATACATGAAATGTTTTAAAAAATTTATTTTTATTACATAGAATTTAAATAAAAATATTAAAAAATAAATCATTCTAAAAAAATCATATCAATTAAATTTTTACACTTTACAAAATTATGGAAGTATGATTTATTTTAACATATACACCATGAATACATTATATCACCATAATTAATATTATTTAATTTTATTAAAATTCATGTTTCCATTTTTTATTTGTTAAAAATTGATTTTCATAATTTTAGGATCATTTTTATTAAAAATGCTTCTGAAATGAAATTTAAATATTCTCATGTATTCAAAAATTGTTTTGAAGAATCATTTAATGGTATTTTTCATCTATTCATTTATCCATTGTAAATTTTTATTATTCAGAAGGTTTATGAAATTATGGTACTATCATATTTCATCATATGGATTATGTTGATAAGGAAATTATGGAACATGTTTCATTAAATAGGTTAATTAAGCTATGATGAGTTTTTTATGAAATTAATTTTTTATCCCATGGGTTGATTAAGTTATGGGAATATAATTATAAAAAAACTATTTTTCATGTGTAATGATATGTTGAAGGGATGAATGATTTATTAAATTTTGGCACAAAAATTTATGGTTTTCATTATGTGAAAGTTTAATTTTCTTGTACAACAACTCTCACAGTTGTAACCCATATCCGGTTGTTAATTTATTACACCAACAAAGATATAGGGGGTCTAATCATAAATTACTGAAATTTTTCTTAGTCTTGGAGAACCAGGTACATATATATTACAAATTATCAATAAGTTATTTAATATAAAACAGAAGAAAATAAAATACTCGGTTTCCTTGAAACTCATTCAAATGATTCTTCTTCACATCCAAGGGAAATAAATCAAAATAAGAGTGATATAATATGATATTTATGGTTTTAATACGGTAGAAAATTTCATTATTTAATAAGTAAAAATCAATATGAAAATGGAAATAACATAAAACACATTGAACATAATCAATAACTTGATCATGAAGTGCATCTATAGATGATATCAATTCAATAATGTCATGGATAATAATAAATGAATTCTAATTGAATTAAATGATTTATATTTTATGGAATGATCTTAGATATCATTAATTATATAATTTCAACACCTTTCACTAATATAGATTATAACTAAGTTACCCCAACCCCATTTAATTTTGTTATCAAATTAGTCTCATGGGACATTCCAACACCTCCAGTGTCCATATAATTTTGGCGCCCAATAACTATAGTACATATAAAAAATTATGCATATATATAATGATTAATTTAATACATGAACAATATAAATTATTAATAAATATATTTGTTGAATAAATAATATTAATACCATTATTTATTGTGTCAATTAGATAACATTCCAATTAATACTCCGTATGTAGAAATGATATATTATTTAATGAATAAGAATAACCTAGATAAATAATATGGATATTTAATGGAAATTAAATGTTAATTGAGTATAATAATGTGAATATTTCAAGAGAATAAAATGACCAAATAATTAATAAGATATAATACATGACCATTGATTCCACATGAATATCTATTTTATAATAAAATAATGCAATTTAGATGAAAAAATTTACTGAAAGGGTAATATAAAAATAATATTTAATAATATATTTGTATTTGTAGAACCATAGAAAATGTGTAAGAGGAGGTAAATTACATAAAATTATTATAGTTGTTTGGAATTCCAATATCACTCTATATGTTAAAGAACCATTCATTTTTTACTTTTTATAAGGATTTTAAATAATGTAACATTAAGAAAATTGAAGAAGTATTAATCTAAAACTATATTTAAAATTCAAGGATCACTACAAATATCCTTATTAAATTATATAAGTAAATAAAATGTCTTTTATAAAAATTATTATGAAACGTGGACATGGATGAAAAATACATCTCATTAAAAGAAAAATAATATTGGGTTTGATTTTAACGATATAATTAGTTTATTAATGTAAAAAATAGAAGTAAATTTCTATGAAAATTTAGATGATCCTTAAATATATAGTGGATAAGAATTTTTTTTTACTTATGAAGGATAAATGAAAAGATTTTATTCATAAAAATATAATCAATTCAGAAAAAAAATTGTAGAATATATTATTACCTCCTTTATAACATTGAACATTTAGTCCCAATAAATAGTAAACCTGAATTGATACATAAATAGTAGTGAATAAAAATTTAATCTTGTAGAATTATTCAATGGTGTATTATCTACACAAAATAAAATGAATATTTGCATAATAAAAAATATGTCTCAATATAGTGTAAATTTAGACAAAATCTATTATTTGATATGTCCTTTTTGATGAACATGATTTAACATCCATTATAAATATTTTAATTTTATTTATTTATTTATAATATACCATATAAATATATATTATAAATTATATGATCCCATTATACCATCTTATTACCAACTCTTTAATAATATTTCATTATAACCATAGTTATGGGTGTTAAATACTTCATTTTCACATGCATTTTTTTGTAAAAAAATTTCAAGAACATATACATAAGAATATTGGAAAATATTATAAATAAAGATATTAATTTTATAAATAAAAAAATTTCTTCATTATATACCGTTTTAAAAATAAATATTTAAATTTGAATATAGAAAATGAATCACATAGCTCCATGCAGACGATATGTCGTACATATGCATGAGCATTAGTATCATTGATTTACTGGGTGAAATGTTAAAAAAGTTGATAATATATTAATTTTAAAAAATTAAAATATTTTTATAAGTATCACCTATATTATTTATATAAATCATTAGGAAAAT
Source organism: Viscum album (assembly GCA_963277665.1). NCBI lineage: Eukaryota > Viridiplantae > Streptophyta > Magnoliopsida > Santalales > Viscaceae > Viscum > Viscum album. Next base: position 2,016,224,690 of record OY728131.1, on the reverse strand, counting down.
CCTCATGATCCAGTTGTGGAAATCAATTTACATTAGTTCATGAGGAGGTTGTCCACTATACACACAAGCAATGACATTGATTCCCATTTGATGCAGATGGAGATAATTAAATGTATTACATAAACATAAAAACTTATATCTATATGTTATATAAGGGTTTTATTACCTTAAAATTGATAATATATAAATGATGTTGGTAAATGAAAATGTAAAAATAAAAACCTTATTGTAGACAATTAGCTTCACCTTGAAGAACCTCCTCTTGATGTAATATTAAGAACCATTATGAAGGTATTTTTAGAAAAGAAACACCTATTAAATGTGTCTATGTATGTTTTTTAATGATCTTTAGTGGTATGGGTTGAGTTAAATGGATTGGAAGGTTTAAATAAATGTGGTGATAAGGTGCCCTTTTAGAATTAAGGCAAGTGATACACTTGTAATTTTTCACTGTTTTTCAACAACATCACATCACTATCTAGTATATATGGTCCAAAATGACACATATTATATGTTTAAAAGTATAATATTGATATCAAACCAACCAATGGTGTTTCAACATGTGTTTATATCGCATTTACAATTTTCATTACAAATTAACCACTATGTAATATGGTTTTCATCAACATTGTGGTAATTAATTTTTACTATTTTAATAGTTAATAATGAACAGTAATAAAGTTGATATTATTACGGAATATAAATTAAAATTATTAAAAATATGGAATCAGTTTTTTCAAATTCAATTTATATAACTTTAATAATTTAATTTAAATATTGACCTCCAAATCATGTGGAAAAAACAGGTTTTCAAGAAATTTATGTTTTATGAATAGAAATACTAATCATCTTTAGATAGATTTAAATTAATATAGTAACATATATAATATATTAATTTAATTTAATTAATCCATAATAAAATATTATATGAGTTAATAAATATATATATACATATATTATGACTTTTTAATCAAAATTAGTTTTCTCAAGAAAAATAATTTCTGATAGACAATTTAGTATTCAACAAAATAACCATTTTACCAGAAAATAATATTATATTTATTTATAAAAATGTCTGTAAAGACCCGTAAAATTCTAGGAAATTTTTTTCTTAATTTTATTTGGAATTTTACAAGAATGCAGTTTCTGACGGCCCCTGATTCCGAGGCCCGGTGTGCCCGGAGTCATTTTCCAAAGTTTGGCTCGGGTATGTTCAGTGAACTAACGAGCGGGTTTTTCTAACTTTTGAACCGATGCTCGGAATCGAATTCGGAGGGCACCGATGGAATCACAGCGCTGGTATTTTCTTAGAAACCCCATTTCATGAGTTGCGTTTGCTCGGGTGTGGTTTTTAATATTTGGGGTTAAGTTAAGAAAATAAAATAAAGTGGTTCGACAACTTTATTTTATTTCACTTAAAGCCACTTAAATCCACTTAAAGCCACTTATGCCATGTTGAAGCGGATAGGGTGGAACCCAAAATATACTACCCTCTTGGTAGGATATTTGTGAGGTGGTGCCCGCACGAGCCCCACCGTTTCTTTTCCTCTAAGTAACGCACCCGCGAAAGCCCCTTTTAAATGAAAGTCAACCGGTGCGTTTTCATAAATTTTTAACGCCCCTATTAATTGTACAGTTAAGTCATTACAAATAATTCATCGAATTAATGGTTCGTTTCCTAACTTTGTTACTCAAATTGTTGGCATAAGAATAAAATAAGACCAATGCACGTTTTTCTTGTGGTTGCTTGTCGAGAGGATTGACAGAAACTCTAAGTTCTTCATCCTCCCTCGCGAAGAACGCGAAGAACGCGAAGAATGCCGGCCTCCGACGAAGGGTGACGAAGAACGCTGGTTCCTCGGAGATCGACGGCGCGACGTGACGATCCTCCCTCTGCGACGTTTCATCCGCGACGATCCTTCCTCGTGACAATCTTCGATCCTCAACCGATTGAGGTAGGGATTTCGGATCTTTTAATTTTTCCTTTGTGGATTTTATCCTAAACATGGATTTATTTTTGGTATAATTAAATCTGTGTGTTTTATGTAACCCTTGGAGGTCGTCGACGCGACACCGTATACCGCGATGACACGACGCCCTTCCATGACGTGATGATCCTCTTCGTCCGCGAAGGTCAATTCCGTGAAGAAATCAAGTTTGACAACCACGATGAGGTAGGGGTTTGATTCTTTTAAATCATCGTGATTTATACCCGTGGCGTTTGATTATTTATTTTGTTGTGAGACATTTAAAACTGCTAACGTGGTGGGTTTGGACCAACGAACAAGTCTGAACCCACCGCCCCTTTCATTCTTAGTGTTTGAAATGGCGGACGTCGACAAAACTAGCCGTGCGGGCCATGTGAAGTCCTCGTAGTGAAGAACAGATCCCGGGAGGACCTTTGGCGAAGACGGCGTGAATTTCCGACCACCGGAACTCGTCCGGTGGTCCGCGGAGCAACCCGCCGGTGCGCCTCGCCGGCACGGCGGCGCCGGCGGCGGAAGGGGGCGGCACCCGGTGCGCCGCTGTGGTGACCCGCCGCGGCGGCGGGCCGGCCGTCCCGCGACTGCGTGGGACCGGCGAAGGACGAGACGCGGTCGGCTGCCACGTCCGCTGGCAAGGGCAGCCCCACGCGGGGCCGCGGTTCCTCACGCGGGGGCAGCACGCCCCCCGCTCCGCTCGGTCGTAACTGGTCGAGCCCACCCACGTGGCGACCGGGCCGCGCCGGCCAGGTCAGACCCGGTTCAGGCCGAACCAGGGGGGGTTATGCCGGGTCGGTCTGGGCCCAGACCCCCCGTTTTCGGACCTTTTCGGTCTTTTGCTCATAACAAGAGCTACGGGCCTCTGATCGATGCACCGTCAGCGGCGATGTGATCCTCGGATCGAGACGGTCATTTTGGTATATCGTACTGAAGGTTTCGGAATACTTTGGGTTTGTACGGGTTGGTTCGTACACGAAACCAACTGGGCCCTCGGAGCGGAAACGCTTATATCTTGAGCTCTGGACGTCCGATTGACGTTTCATCGACTTTGATTGATTCCTCTAAGTGAGACGGATATTTCGGCTTACTCCGCCTGAGGTTTGGACGTAGGTGGAGTACAGTCGGGTAGTTTTTGCTTTAAAAACCAACCGGGCCCCTAGAACGAAAATGCCAATAACTCTCAAACTGGGCGTCCGATTGACGCGCTGTCTACGACGTTGAGTTCCTATTGTCGATACAGAACTTTTGGATACATCAACTCTCGACTATGTGTTAGTTGATGTATCAGACTCTCGGCTCGTGGAGCGGACCCTCCCGAATGAGCAAGCTATGTGCGGGAACCCTAGTGCTGGCTGCGACTGCGACGACGACGAATGTGCAGAGATCCTCAGTGGATTCGACGACGATGACTACATCACTCATAAAAACTGATGGTTAATAATTCAATCCAAATGGAATTACTATAATCTCATAATGTTCGTACCTCATTCAAAATTATTTCTTCAAAAAAATTCCTTATTTACTCAGAATTGATGATACCCAAAAAAGATCAGTATTACAAAAATATAGATCTCTGTGAAGTTGATCAAGTAAGACATCAATATGGGGAATATTATACTTCTAAAAAATTGTAATGGCATCAATTTTTCTATAATCAATGATTAGCCTCACGGATAAATATTTCTTCTTAATGATGAAAACATGGTCTCCCCATAGTGAAATAGTTGGGTGATTAAATCCATTATCACATAACTCCTCTAGTTTTTCATTAAGTCTACTAATAACATAGTGTCCATTCAATAGAGAGACTTTGATATTATTCATTATTGAGGGATGAAATCAATGGAAAACTCAACATCACACTCTATTAGAAGTCCAGGTAATTCCTCAAGAATTGAATCAATATATTCATAAGAAAAAGGTACATCCTTAATATTAATATTACATTTTTCATATATATGATATTTTTAAATTTTTTCCTACGTTTTTATTCATTAGTGCTATTATGGGTCGATCCAGACATGACCCAGATGATAAGCCTCAACTCTAAGGATGATAAATTCTATATCTTCATCGTGAATAATAATTTCATTCTCCATTTATTAATTTTTTCATCATATTTTGAAATAAAATATATATTAGTGATTGTGATGATGAAAACCAGAGGTATAAAAATAAAATAAAAATATATGGAATGATTATCTATTATAATGGGAACGTCCAGACACATCCATATTTTAATGAGGTTTATAAATAGAGTCTTAATTGAAAACATTATTTTTAAGGAGATGGGGATGTTTAAAATTTTCTCAAAAAACATGAATGATGTAAAAGGGTGAATGGAACCGGAATCAAATAATTTATTATCTAAATTTGATTCTATGATTAAAGTACCATCAACCATATCATTAGGAACATCTACCTCACCTTTAGTATATCACATAATCTAGGTCTTCCCGCCTCATCACCTTTTACGATACATTCCCTTGACCCTTCGAGGATTACTATGAAAAATTCACCATTTATCTACATTTGAAGAAATATACATCATTTTTCCCTTGAATTAATTATACATATGACCCTTATTCCATCACTTATAACAAACTCTCATTCCTATCAATTCTATTCCAAGATGTTAAATACAATATTTTTCACATTATAAAAATTATATCATTTGTTTTTCCCCTTCACTAATTCATTACCTTTTTTGGTATTTTTATCCAACCATTTCATATCTTGACTCCCATTGATGATATATAATCTATAAAATTACATATCTATTTTTATTGTGTAGAAAACTATTGCATCACATGATGAATAAGTGTGAGTAAGTGACAACCTTAAAATAAATGGATTAATACCTTCAATGAAATTTTTAATCCTTCATTCTTTATTAAATATGTATTCTATATAACACTAGGATTATCATGTAAATGTAGACTTATACTATTAAAAAAATTATTCATTTTTTTCATAATTTTCAGGATCTTTATCTTTATTTCAATCCATTTCTCACAAGGGAAATATTTATCAATGAATGTTTCATTAAAATCACTCCATTTAATGGGTCATGTTTCCACTTCATCAAAAGTATCTAGTATCAAGAACTACCACTGATCATCATTTCCCTTGACAGAATATACATTGAATAAAACCATTTCCTTTCAATTGCATCCCATGTCTTGAAATATCTATTAAAGGGACTAAATCCATTACATAGAATCCACTGGAATAATAGTCCTAGTAAGAGATGGGGGCTTTGTTCCAATTAATATTTATATCATATAATCATCATAATTATGAAAAATATGATTCCTTATTTGGTAATGGTTATTCATCACAACCTGATTATGCTACCCTAAAATAGTCAGGATCTACTCAAATCCAATACCATCTGTATTTGTTTTCTCATTACAGAAATTTCTATATTTACCTTAAGGTTAATAAAATTCATTCATATTAGAACCATTTATAAAAAATTAATATAATAATTTGTCCATAAAATTATTTACTATTAATTATATTATATATTACAAAATTGTTGGTATAAATTAACATAAAATTAAAATTTATTCTTTGTTAATCCCAATATCAAAATCATTTATTTTTTGGAATTTATTTAAATAAAAATATTATTTTCAAATTATTCAAATACAATTCATGAGATTGGGAAATATCATATACATATCCCTTAGGGGAGTCATATATGGTTCTTAGTAAGGCCCATTTTGATGCCCCTGGTGATGATCAAGTCAAATCCCAATACATCATTTTTTTATTTATTACCGCTAGGAATAATTGTTAATCAACCACATCAACATGCATTATCCATATGATTATGTATTTCAACGATCACCACATAATCTCTACCTTACCAAAAAATTAATATATTATTCCACAATTTTACAAATCCTTAATGTATATCGTTGAGTTATGTTTCCTAATCTATGTTTTCTTAAATCTAGTTCCTAAAGTGTTTACTAAACATCATCTGAAACAAAAAGTAATGAGCCAAAATATGGTAACCTATATCTACTGCATATTTTTTTTTAAATTGGAATATATTCAATGGTCCAAATACCGATGCATCAATTGATTTATTTTTCTTGGATAACCTATTTTATAAACGATAGCCATTTTAAATGGGAAATTGTACATAAAAAACACCAAAATAAAATGTGTGGAGTACATGAAATTCATTGAAATGATTCATATTTTTATCCTAGGTAAACAAAATAATAAACAAATGATATGAAATACTAATTAAGGGTTACATATAGTTGAATTTATAGTTATTATATAAGGAATAATAAATATTGCAAGGAAAATAATAGAAAACACATGTCATTTAATTAATAACTTTGGCATGAAAGTCAACCATGGATAATATTAATGCAATAATCTCGTGGATAGTAGTAAACAAATCTAAATGACATAAATTATTAATATTCTACACCATGATCTAATATATAATGATATATATATAATCAAGTCCATTCTCCAAAATAGTTGTAATCTATTGGAAAATTCATTTAATTTGTGAAACTGATTTGTCTCATTATGCTTGTTGACACATCGAGGGGTTATGTAATTTCAGGTCCCACCCATCACAAAATTTACAAATAATTCTTAATATCTCCAATGATTGATTTAATTTATGTACAATATTCCTTATAAATAAATAAAGTTATGAAATAAAGAATATATAATATAAAAATTGTATTAGTCAATAAAATAATGTTCAAAGTAAAACATTGTACACACAAATGATATATAATTTAATAAATAAGAATATACATGACAAATATTATTATTATTTAACTGACATTTAAATTCTATTTAACATTAGAACTGTGTTTATTAGGAGAAGATAATGACCAAAAACAAAATAATAGATAAAATATAGAAATTAGCTCAACAAGTATATAGATTTTTTAATAAAATTATTCCATTTGGAAGAATTAAGGGGACAAAAGTGATATTTTAAATTAATAGTTGAAAATAAAATTTTTAGGTCAACCCCATTGAAAACATGTATAACAACATAAAATTCATAAAATGGTTATAACGTGGGGGGATACATTAAAAAACATTCCATTAGAATTTTTTGTAAATAAATTCAAAAATGATCCTTTGAGAAAATAGTAAAATGATACATTTTTAAAAAAAGTAATGATATGGTAAAATGTTCTTGTGAAACCATTCGGGAAATTAAAAGTATCATTGTAAGAATAATTAGAAACATGGACATGGAATAGAAATATCTTAAATTTAATGATAAATAACACATGTGTTTATTTTTTACATTTCATTTCATGTATCAAGAACCCATGAAAGGAAATGATTGAATAAGAAATGGAAAACCATTAAATATAAAATGGATAAGAAAATCATTGGATCTTATGAAAGATAAATGATCATATTATTTCAATAAAAATATATACAGTCCAAAAACAAAGTGAGAATTGAAAATAAACTCTTACTACATTGGTAAAATTTAATTTGTAACCCCATTAAAGATAAGACATTAATTGAAACATACATGATCCTGAATTAAAATCTATTCCCATGAAATACATCACTGGGGAATTATATAAACCATTTAAAAAGAAAAATGGGAATAATAATAAATATGTCTCAATGGAGTGTAAATTGAGACAAATTCGTTTACATCATGCTTCCCTTTAGTAGAATGTAATTTAAACACATTTACAATGGTTTTAAGGATGTAATTAATTTATTCCATATCCATTATCATTTTAAAAAATAATATATGGTAATCTATTAATTCCTTACAATCAGTTATTTAAAAATATTTCTTTATTAGCAGTGTTTCAAGTGTTATCTACTTTATTTTCTAACTCATGTTTTCTCATAAATTTTCCAGTTATTTTAAATAGTATACAGATCCATAATATTCATAATGTTAATAATGTTATAATTATCATATATTTTTATCAGACTAATTTTTAATTACTATTCCTACAGTTTGGACATGGAAAATGAATTGCATCGCTTCGCAAAGACAGTAGGTCGTACATATGCACGAGAGATATTATCATTCTCTTAATGGGTGAAAGGATATATAAGTGGATGATATATTGGTGTTTTGGTGTTAATAACAGTTATTATTTATCATATATATTCATTATTTCCATAATAATTACTATCCACTTGATAAGGTGATGGAAAACAAATTACATCATTCTGGATGACCGTAGTTCACCATACACACTAGTGATTGCTTTGTTTCCAATTTTATAGAGTAGGATATGGATAAATATTATTCCATAAAGATAATAATATATCAACTAATGTTATATATTGTTTTCATTATACTTCAAGTGTTAATACATATTTGACAGTTGTAAATGAAGAATTACAAAAATAAAAATCTTAGTGAAGATAATTCCCATTTCTTAGAAGAAAATATACTCTATATCATATTAGATACCCTAGGGTTTGACTTCTAGTAATAAAATGACACTATAATGTATTTAACAATGTTTCTGGGATATCTTTTGGTATTGAGTGAAATAATTGGATTCATAGGTTTGAATATGTGAACTTAGGTTGTGTTATTTAATAATTGTTGTGAATGAAACACTGTTAATTTTTCAATGTTTTTCAATAATTTAATATCATATTATTATATATGGATCCAGAATATAATAAATCTAAGGGTATAAGTATATGTTAAAAATAAAACCAACAAATTTTGTGTTATCAATTTTTTATTTCATTTTTACACTCATCATTATACATTAACCGTTACTAAACATATTTTCACCTCAATAGTGGTAATTAATTTTTACTAATTTTATTATTCATAATGAGAAAAAATAAATATGAAGTTATTAAATAATATTAATTATGATTATCCCTAATATAAAATAATAATTATTAATTTAAATTTATATAATTGTGATAATTTAATTTTAAAATAAACCAGTAAATCATGTTGAGAATGGGATTGTAGGAATTTCAATATTCAAGCATACGCAGATCTTATAATAACTATGTGAATAATAATCATCATCAAATGGATTAAAAATAATATTTTTATATATATAATCTAAAAAAAATTTAAATCATTCTCCACTAATATTTTTTTATTTAGATTAAAATTATACACATTATTACTTTTTAAACAAAAATGGTTTTTTAAAGGTTATCTAAAAAATACCCCCTATATATCCAAATGTTCATATAGTTATTTCTATAATAATTTCAGTTGATAAATTTTTAAGTATACATATTATTACATGTCATTTTGAATATAAGGAGGAATAGTTAAATAAGATATTTTTAATTATTTACAAAATCATATTTCTATAATAAAATTTAAAAAATTCATTCTAGGAATATTTTGACCTAGAAAGTAAAAAATTAATATTCATCCAAAAAAACAGAATATTTTTTCCATAAAACAATAAAATATTCATTTTGATGTAGTTTTTAAAAAAGATAATGTTCACATAAAATACATTAATATTAGGTATTACACATTATATCCATCCAATTCATTTGGTAATGATTTATATCTAGTGAGATTATTATGAGAAATGAGTTTTTTGTGATCAATACACTGTAAGAAATAGATAGGATTCCTGATCCTATATTTCAAGGGAAAAAAGTTGTGGATTTTAGATCTTCTATGATATGGTCAATAGGTGGTTTTTGTGATCCATGATGATAAAATATTTTTCTTGATAGTCAACCATTATATATGTTTTGTTTTCTATGATTATAATGGTTCTAAACATTAATGAAATGTTCATATACATTTGATTTGAAATCCAAAATCATTATTTAATTTATTAATGATTCTACAATCTTGTGACATACAAATATTTGATTTCTTGACTCATGAATATGATATGAATAATTTTTGGTATGAAATTCTATTAATAATCACATCCTCTCAAAACCTTATGCTGACGATATTCTTACATATATTTATTTAATGATATCATAGATTTTTAACCTTAATGAGAATCATAGATCCATCCTGTTTATGTTTTAATTTTTTTCCATGTTATAAATAAGGGAACTAAGTAGGATGAGTCTATAAGGGTACAATATGTAAAAAAATATTTTTAAGATTGTGAGGGTGGTGATTAAATAATTTGTTTATGTATCCAGTCTTTAAGAACACTTATCATTTACAGATCTCAATCCTATTCATTTGGGATACATATTGAATATTCATTGAAAAAAATGTAATATATTTGAATTTTATTATTTTATAATATCAATTGTTATTATATAAAGTCTGTTATTTTGAGATATTAATATTAGTGAAATTTGGTGAAAAACTAAGGGATAAACCAAATTATATGATAATATCCAACAGTTTTGTTATAGTTTATATAATTTCTTTCATATCAATAAATCCATATACATATATTACATGTATATATGGTGTTGGAATAGATGAATATTTCAATAATAACCTTAAAAAAATTTCTAGTATATCCCAACAATCATTTTGATGCACGGTGAATTATACATTACTATGCAACAGTTTTACATTCATGGGGGATATATATAAGACAATTCACATTTTTATTATGAACCCTTGTAATGTATTTTAATATATGATAACCATGAATGACCAAGGTTAATCATTATTTTTCTTTTATTGAAAACGTGTCATGACTACATCATTGTATAATCGGTTTTTCATAATAATATGATTGTTAACCATGATTTTTGATGCTCAAGAAAACATTTTGTTTTTAAAAAGGGAGTAAAGATACAATGATGAATTGTAGGTGGTGATATACATAGTAATATGTTGAATAATATTATATAATAATCTTCATAATAATTATTTTACATCTTGATTTATCTCCATGGATTTTCATTCTTCTATTGGATGATTAGATGTTGAATCTGCAGGGAGAACTCTAAATGGTATAATGATTTTATCTCATGTGTATAGATCATCTAAAATTGTAATTTATTTGGATGTTATTCTTATAAATACTGACTTTCTACCTCAATAATAATTTTATGTGATTATTGGAAATGATTAAATTAATTTATATGGATCCTATTTCAATTTTCAAATATGGATGTGGCATTTCATATTCTGAATGAGCCCATGATTTTTTATCTATGATACTGTGATTAAAAAAATTTAATGAAAACCAATTTTTTCTTATAGGTCTTAATAGTGATAAATAAAATTTTTATATGTTGGATAGTTTGGGAGTGAAAAAATGTTAGAGGTATTATTATTATATAGTTATTTTTTATTTATTTATAGTTGAACATTCTAGTCTTCTTATAAATAATGAGGTTCAGTTTTAAATAGAACTCATACCTGATGCTATACCATTTTCAAGGACATCATATAGAATTGACATAAATGAATTACAATAATTGAAGACTGAAATATTACTTAATAATGATTAGAGATTAATATACCATAGTTTATCACCTGGGGGTGCAATTATTCTTTTTATTAGGATGAAAAATGGGTTATTTGTAATTTTTTATTATCAGGAACTTACCAAAATCAATTTTAAGATTCAGTATCATCTACCATGTATTAATGACTAGTTTGATCAATTATAATGAGTTCAATAATTTTCCAGATTGAACTTTGTTTTGGATGTAATCAATTGGGTTTTATGAAGATCGATAGATCTACGATAGCCTTCCATGAAATATATGTGGATTATGAATTTACAATGATTCCATTTACACTTACTAATACCCCATATACTTTATGGATTTAATGAATAAATCCTTTAGAGATTAAATTGATCAGTTTGTGGTAGTATTTATAGATTATATTATTATATATTAAAAGTGAAAGGAATATAATTAATATCATTTGGGAATTTAATGGAGACTAATTATGCAAAATTTACTAAGTGTGATATTTTGATTCATAATGTTTCATCTATATGTCATATTTTGTAATGTGAGGTTATTTTGATGGATCCAATAAATATTTATATTATTATGTAATGTCCTAGACCAAATAAAATAATAGATCCCCATTATTTTCTTAGGTTGGAGGATAAGTCAAATTCTTTTGGAGATATTTACCAAGAGTTTATAATCAAAGCCCTATGGAGAATTATAAGATGATTATTTTTATTAGATAGATAAATATGATGAGAACATTAAAGAGTTTATCAGACAGTTGGTCCATGATCTTATACTCACACTACCATATATGGTAGATGTGATTTTTGTATATAGTGACATAACAATGAAGGTGTTGGGATGTGTCCTTATTTTTAATGATATAGTGATATCATATTCTTATTTCTAATAGAATGTACCTGAACAATTACCTGACTCGGGATTTGGAGATGTTTTTGGTATTTTTAAAAAATATGGAAATGAATTATTTTTATAGTGAATGATTTAATATATATATATATAACACATTTCAAGTACATATTCACACAAAAAAGATTTTAATATGATCCAAATAAGATTGTTAAAGATGATTAAATATTATCAATTCTCAATACATTACAACATCAGGAAGGAAAACAAAGTGGTAACTTCTTTAATTCATAAGGACCATGCTGGTTTAATGAAATGATTATTTAATTATATTCAACAATTATGTAGTTCTAAAATATGTAACATATGTCCATTTTGATGTGAGATAATTCATATTTTCACATATAAATGTTTAATGACTCATATTTGGTTTAGTTTTATTTTTATAAATTAATTTTGAAAATTCATGGACCAGGTTTATAGCATCCCATCTTTTTATAACATAACTTTCATTTCATTACACGGAACTGAGGATCTTTAAGGTTTAGTGTCTTGGAAACTAGGAACATAATACATGAAAAGAACAAAAAACACTCTTCTTAAACACTTTAAAGGCTTCTCCTTAAGTTCATCCTAGGTTCATTACTGCATCTCATAACCTGGGGACATACATCAATAGAAAGGGTGAGAAAAAATCCCAGTAAGGGAAACAAGAGAAACATTTTACATGTGAACTTGAGATACTTCAATAAGGACATGAAAAGAACATTAAGGCATGAGAAAGAAATCATGAGATACATCATAATAAAAATAACATTTTTTCATAACATGAAGATGTGGCTATGACATTTAATATTGACAATCGTTTCGTTTCACCAAGGTCCATCCCCAAGGTGTCGTTAAAAATTACCAAGGTTATTCACCAAGGCGTCGTTAAAATGGTCATCTCTAGAGATTAAGTCTTTACCCAATGCATTAGAGCGCTATCAGAGTGCACCCTTAATTTGCCTTTATTATCATGTGATCCACATATATCATCATCAAACATTTCATAAATAACCCATATAGCATAAAATAAATGGGTTTCATTTCATAATCATAAAGTTTTAAAAACTGCTTTAAAGACATGATCTTTACATCACATTAAACCCACGGAAGGGAAAGTGGGACTTATGTATGTAAATCCCAGAATTTAAAATAGAACATTTTGATATATATGTGAATACCCTTGTAGAAATAAGATCTTTGAGTATTCACTTTATAACATAAAATAATTTTTAGAAAAGAGAGAGGCATTTTGAGATGAAAATTCTACAACATAACGGCTATGTTACAAGGTTTTTAGAAAACATTGAAAAGAGAGGGGACATGGTTCTTACATTCATAAATGACCAATAAAACAGTATAGGGACATAATATAAAGGATTTAAGAACATGGTAATGAAGTTTTAGAATATACCATATGAAATGAATAACATGAAAGGAAGACAAAAATAAGATTTCTCTTTTGAAAATTCAGCATCCTAACAGCGTTACATAAACTTCAACCAAAAATGAATTGATGATGTCAAATAGGGTCTCTAATCATATGAACATAAAAGATCAGTATGATAGATATATAGATCATACCCCAACATAATAAAAAGGAACTTTCAAGACTTGACATGCAATTAGAACTTTGAAAAGGAGAAGGGTGAAAGAATCCCATAAAAATTCAGCAACCTAACGGCGTCACTTAAAATTCAACAAAAATGAATTGATGAGATCAAATAGGGTCTCTCATAATATGAACATAATATTCCATCATGATAGATATATAGATCATTCCCCAACATAACAAAAAGGAACTTGAAAGAACTGACATGAAAGTAGAACTTCAAAACGAGAAGGGTGAAAACCACTTAAAAATTTGGCTGCCTAACGGCGCCACTTAAAACTTCAAAATACATAATTGAAGAGATCAAATGGGGTATCTCATAATATGATCATAAAATATCAGTATGATAAATTTAGAGATCATACCCCAAAATAATAAAAAAGAACTTGAAATACTTTACAGGAAAATAGATCTTGAATAATGAGAAGGGAGAAAGAATCCGTTACAAAAATTTCAGCAGCCTAACGGCGCCACATAAAACATCATAAAACGAAATAATGAGAGTAAGAGGGGATATATCATTATATGAACATGAAAAGGGCAGTAAGAGGAGTATAAAATACCATCCTTTAACATAAGAACATGCAGCATAAAAGAAATGACATAAAAGAGATTTCTTGAAAAGAAAGAGAGAGGACAAATCCCTTACCTTAAAATGTAACTCTTAAAACTCAACGGTTTGGACCTTGAGGGATTGGGGCACATTGGGAGGACTCCTTGGGAGGTAAGGAGACCATAAAATCGTTGGGGAAGAGTGGGGAGTCGAATGGATGAGAGGAGGGCTTGGTATTTATATGGAAAGTGAGGGGACAAGGCATTAATGGCCAAGAGACACCTCAAATGTGCTTTTCTCAAACCCAGGTGCTCTCCCTTCGCATTTACCATGGAGTTAGGCCACATGGGGCTCCCAAAACAATAATTCATCACCCTTGGCCGGCCAACCCTTAAAATATCTCATGACATCATCATGACACAGTTATGATGTCATTAAACATACCGAAACCCTAAAACTGCATTTTTACTATTCACTGAAAAAATTCATCTTTCTCAGAAAAATCCCAAAATTTCACCTTAACTAAATATTGATTCTCTAATTACATTTATGAACTCCATTTTATAAAAATAATTTTCTAAATAATTTTATTTTAATTTTTAAATAAAAACACTATTCATCGAGAATTCATTTTTTCAGAAAAATCCCCAAAAATTACCATAACATAATATCGATGCTCTGAGTTCAAAAATAAAGTACTTTTTATAAAAATAATTTTCTAATTATTTTTAATTAATTTTTTATTAAAAAAAACTATTCACCAGAAAAAACTAATACTTGAATAATAATTTATGAAACCATTATTTAACCATTTTATTGAATCACATTACTTAATCAAGGTGCCTAGATTATACTAATACTTTATTTAAGTGAGATTACTATTCAATTTGGACACATTACTAATCCTAATCATAAAATCACTATTCCTAATTTACTATTCATCAAAAATCAAGTTGATCTTATTAGACTCTAAATTTCATACTGAACATAATTGTAGAAGACCATTTTTTGCAAATCATTACACATTTTTAATTATTTAATGTTTACAAAAAACATTTTTAAAATATAAGTTTTCTAAAATTCATCAAAAATATGCATACTATATTTATCCGGTCATTTGAAAATTAATAAACATCATCATAAGAAGAAATCCCAATTTTTATTTAAAACAAAGGATTACACAAGGCAGTTACGGTCTCCTTACATAGCCCCTTATCACACCAGTATAGGACCTAAGTGTAAGGTGTGCTAAGGTGAGAGAATATGAGGGAGGCTCGGCCAAAATCGCACGAGTAGTAATTTCTATCAGTTTGAACTTCTCGTGAAGGTGATCTCGTTCTAGCTTCACACGATGAAGTTCAGCTTGGGTTTGGTCCAGAGCAAAGCCCAGTGGTGCTACCTCCTTCCCAAGTTCTGTTAGATGGGCTTCGATCGGTCCAAGACTACTGGGTGAGGCCATCGAATCTTCTTTCTATATTAATTAACCAAGATTACTTGTATTTAGAGACAATAATCAAAACGTTTAGTTTCCAGCAGTCATATTGACCAATGGTCATATAACAGTCAAAAACCAACAGTCTCATTTTAATTATACTCATGTTATCAAATGAAACATTTTTGTTGAGCACAAAAATAAAATTAAATAACACATAAAATTAGGAAACAAGATTTATTCAAAATTTCGGGCGGTTACAATCTTCCCCCCTTAAGAAATTGGGTCGTCGCAATTTTTAAAATTGGGTTTTGAAATTTCGTTGAAAGTCCCACATTGGAAAAAGAGTCAGTAACACCATTACTTTAAAAGAAAGAAGAGGAAGTACAAAGGCCACCCAAGTTTACTCATACTAGGATTCCATGTAGGAAACATGGACATGGAGTAGAAAACAAAGGGTCACGTTCTAAAGGAGAGTGATAGAAAACATGATTAGGAGGAAGTTAACCACCAGAAAATCCCAAAATTATGATGTGTGTAAGCGGTATTTGATTACACAGTAGGAAACGTAAACCAACAACGTTTTTGTTTTACGTTCCTTTTCATAAGTTTGAGGAATTCATTTACTACATAGAAAAAAAAACATAAGAAAATTTACATACCATCATATAGAGTTTCATCCTTTAATAATTTTCTACCAAAACTAATCTTTTCTCCAAATGATGATCATTCAAAACTACTTGGTCTCATCAAAACACAAGAATCATCTTCTAGAGAATCACATAATCCACAAAAGATCAACTATCTATTTATTCTGTCTTTAAACATTATCCCAAAAATAGAAAGGGTAAGGTAAAACAACTCTTCAAAAAGAATCCCATAGGAATGGAAACTACTTTTAAATCTTCAAAGTTCCATGATACTACCCAAAGTTCATCATAGACCATCCCATAAATAACGGTCCTTAAAATTTCTCAAAATTAACCAAACTAATATTGAAACCCAAATACAAGAGGGATTTGATAACATAGTCTTCCAAAATAAACTTCATTGTTCATCTCTAAACAACATCAACCACACCTAACATCTTATAACAAAAGAGTCTTACCTAAACATATTTTACCCAATATAGGTTAATCATTTACATAAGTAACCTAAATTACTATAAGTCCACCTTAAATTCATTGATTCTTCAAAATATAAGTCAACCATACTCCTCAATGAAAATACCATAGTAATCTATTTACCTCGATCATATAAAGTCCTCAAAATAGTGAACGTCTTCCAACATAATAATCTTCATTTAATCCCTTAATCATCTATGTCGTATTAATACGGCAATCGTAGCATTTCCTATCACATTGGTTGTTGGGACATGTTCTTCCATTTCCCGCCATTAACTAAGAAAAGAAGCTATAATTAGGGGCTTAAATACTTAGCAAATAATCATGAAAAGAAACTTAAAGCATATAATGATAACTTATAGAAGAAAAGTATACCCTATCATGTGAACCCCTAGGTTCCCATCTAGGTTATCCATGATCATATATTCTTATGTGAATGTTTATTTTATTTTATCTTTGTTCCTTTAACAATGGTTCATACTAAGCTTATGAATTTACCAAAGCATATCCCCCAAGAGTGTCGTAACCAAGAGTGTAGCAAGGCCCATTGTTGTGTACCAGTTTCCGTTCGAGTCTAGCTCAAAGTGGTGTTTTCAGGTTTTACCCCTATGTACATCTGTGCCAGAGCCACCTCTACCTGCTCGTATCCAGACAGGGATGTATTTGCTTGGAAACCCCTTACTCAATACTCACCAAAATACCAGGAAGATTTCCTATATTTAAAATTTTCTATAGGGTTCTTCCTAGAGTTTTCATATCCTAATTTCCACAAATAACTAAACCATCCTTTGATACCAACTATAGCATCCCATATTTTTATTACATAACTTTCATTTCATTACACGGAACTGAGGATCTTTAAGGTTTAGTCTCTTGGAAACAAGGAACATAATAGATGAAAAGAACAAAACACACTCTTCTTAAACACTTGAAAGGATTATCCTTAAGTTCATTCTAAGTTCATTACTGAATCTCATAACCTGGGGACATACATCAAAAGAAAGGGTGAGCAGAAAGCCCAGTAAGGGAAACAAGAGAAACATTTTACATGTGAACTTGAGATACTTCATTAAGGACATGAAAAGAACTTTAAGGCATGAGAAGGAAATCATGAGATAAATCATAATAAAAATAAAATTTTTCATAACTTGAAGATGTGGCTACGACATTTAATATTCACAATGGTTTCGTTTCACCAAGGTCCATCCCCAAGGTGTCGTTAAAAATTACCAAGGTTATTCACCAAGGCGTCGTTAAAATGGTCATCCCTAGAGATTAAGTCTTTACCCAATGCATTGGAGCGCTATCAGGGCGTACCCTTAATTTTTCTTTATTATCATGAGATACACATATATCATCATCAAACATTTCATAAATAACCCATATAGCATAAAATAAATGGGTTTCATTTCATAATCATAACATTTTAAAAACAGCTTTAAAGACATGATCTTTACGTCACTTTAAACCCATGGAAGGGAAAGAGGTACTTATGTATGTAAATCCCAGAATTTAAAATAGAAAATTTTAATATATATGTGAATACCCTTGTAGAAATAAGAGCTTTGAGTATTCACTTTATAACATAAAATAATTTTTAGAAAAGAGAGAGGCATTTTGAGACGAAAATTCTACAGCATAACGGCTATGTTACAAGGTTTTTAGAAAACATTGAAAAGAGAGGGGACATGGGTCAAACATTCATAAATGACCCATAAAATTGTAGAGGGACATAATATGAAGGATTTAAGAACATGGTAATGAAATTTTTAAATATACCATATGAAATGAAGAACATGAAAGGAAGACAAAAATAATATTTCTCTTATGAAAATTCAGCAGCCTAAGAGTGTTACATAAAATTCAACCAAAAATGAATTTATGATGTCAAATAGGGTCTCTCATCATATGAACATAAAAGATCAGTATGATAGATATAGAGATGATACCCCAACATAATAAAAAGGAACTTGCAAGACTTGACATGGAATTAGAACTTTGAAAAGGAGAAGGGTGAAAGAATCCCTTAAAAATTCGGTAGCCTAACGGCGTCACTTAAACTACAACAAAAATGAATTGATGAGATCAAATAGGGTCTCTCATAATATGAACATAAGATTCCAGCATGATAGATATAGAGATCATACCCCAACATAACAAAAAGAAACTTGAAATAACTGACATGAAAGTAGAACTTCAAAACGAGAAGGGTGAAGAACCACTTAAAAATTTGGCAGCCTAACGGCGCCACTTAAAACTTCCAAATACTGAATTGAAGAGATCAAATGGGGTCTCTCATCATATGATCATAAAAGATCATTATGATAAATTTAGAGATCATACCCAAAATAATAAAAAGTAACTTGAAATAATTTACATGAAAATAGATCTTGAAAAATGAGAAGGGAGAAAGAATCCGTTACAAAAATTTCGGCAGCCTAACGTCGCCACTTAAAACATCATAAAACGAAATAATGAGAGTAAGAGGGGATATCTAATTATATGAACATGAAAAGGGCAGTAAGAGGAGTATAAAATACCATCCTTTAACATAATAACATGGAGCATAAAACAAATGACATAAAAGAGATTTCTTGAAAAGAAAGAGAGAGATCGGATCCCTTACCTTAAAATGTAACTCTTAAAACTCAAAGGTTTGGACCTTGAGGGCTTGGGGACACCTTGGGAGGACTCCTTGGGAGGTAAGGAGACCAGAACATCGTTCTGGAAGAGTGGGGAGTCGAATGGATGAGAGGAGGGCTTGGTATTTATAGGGAAAGTGAAGGGACAAGGCATTAATGGCCAGGGGACACCTCACATGTGCTTTTCTCAATCCCATGTGCTCTCCCTTGGCATTTGCCATGGAGTTAGGCCACATGGGGCCCCCAAAACAATAATTCATCACCCTTGGCCGGCCAACCCTTAAAATATCTTATGACATCATCATGACACAGTTATGATGTCATTAAACATACCGAAACCCTAAAACAACATTTTTACTATTCACTGAAAAAATTCATCTTCCTTAGAAAAATCCCAAAATTTCACCTTAACTAAATATCGATGCTCTAATTACATTTATGAACTCCATTTTATAAAAAAAAAATTTCTAAAAAATTTTAATTTAATTTTTAAATAAAAAACACTATTCGTCGAGAATTCATTTTTTCAGAAAAATCCCCAAAAATTACCATAACATAATATCGATGCTCTGAGTTCAAAAATAAAGTCCTTTTTATAAAAAAAATTTTCTAATTATTTTTAATTAAATTTTTATTAAAAAACACTATTCACCCGAAAAAACTAATACTTGAATAATAATTTATGAAACCATTATTTAACCATTTTATTGAATCACATTACTTAATCAAGGTGCCTAGATTATACTAATACTTTATTTAAGTGAGATTACTAATCCATTTGAACTCATTACTAATCCTAATCATAAAATCACTATTCATCAAAAATCAAGTTGATCTTATTAGACTCTAAATTTCGTACTGAACATAATTGTAGAAGACCATTTTTTGCAAATCATGACACATTTTTAATTATTTAAGGTTTACAAAAACATTTTTAAAATATAATTTTTCTAAAATTCATTAAAAATATTCATACTATATTTATCCGGTCATTTGAAAATTCATAAACATCATCATAAGAAGAAATCCCAGTTTTTATTTAAAACAATGGATTACAAAAGGCAGTTACGGTCTCCTTACATAGCCCCTTATAACACCAGCATCAGACCTAAGTGTAAGGTGTGCTAAGGTGAGAGAATCTGAGGGAGGCTCGGCCAACATCGCACGAGTAGTAATTTCTATCAGTTTGAACTTCTCGCAAAGGAGATCTCGTTCTAGCTTCACACGATGAAGTTTAGCTTGGGTTTGGTCCAAAGCAAAGCCCAGTGGTTCTACCTCCTTCCCAAGTTCTGTTAGATGGGCTTCGATCGGTCCAAGACTACTGGGTGAGGCCATCGAATCTTCTTTCTATATTAATTAACCAAGATTACTTGTATTTTGAGACAATAATCAAAACATTTAGTTTCTAGCGGTCATATTGACAAATGGTTATATAACAGTCAAAAACCAACGGTCTCATTTTAATTATACTCATGTTATCAAATGAAACATTTTTGTTGAGTATAAAAATAAAATAAAATAACACATAAAATTAGGAAACAAGATTTATTCAAAATTCCGGGCCATTACAAGGTTCTAAGGATGAGTGATATTATGAGGCCAAGGGTACCTGAGAAAAATCAATGAAAATATTCATTTTTTAATTAGTTGTATATGAAATCATTATTTAATCAGGAATAACATCTAAATTCGTTCCAAGGTCAAAAATATGATAGCACTATTTTATTTAGAATAGAGACCATACCTTAGGAGGGGACTATCGAAGGCTTGAATATCTTGTATGTGAATGTTTATTTTTGGATGTGATTGTTGTTAAAATATTTTAAAAAAATATTTTATTGATGTGGCATAGTTTTTATTTTTAGTAAAACCTTTTACAAAGAATTCATGTTTATCCCCATAGCCTAGAAATTCATATGAGACATGGAAGGAACCTCTCTTCATGATTGCAAATAGTGGATTGACCGGATTGTGAGTCGTTGTGGAAATGAAGTAGAGGAACACCTCAACGATGACAAAAAATCTCTCTTCCTAAATGATAAATCCATACCTCATGCAAGGGTGTCTTTTTCTATGAGTCATTCCCATGTCTGTAATCATCAATGAGGAATGTAGAAATACCCAAGAACTGGTTGATCTAGGATTCGATCATCTTTGTGGGGTAGATAATTTATGAGGGTCTATTATTGGGAAAGATTTTTTATCATGATTTGATTTATTCCCTCTTCATTATTCGTTCTTACATGAACGCATCAAGTTTTACACAAAAAAGTCCAAGATCAATTCATTGGGTTTTCTTGTTGTATTACCAATTTCCCCCAATTCTTCTGCATTCCTCATTCCTCGTGAATCATTATCGGGAAATCGTTGGGGCTTCGATCAATGGTGTAATGATTTGAGACTAATTATCTGACTCAAAAAATACACCATGGAGGTATGAAGGTGCAAGGTGGTGTCATACAGTGGGGCCCAGATAAACGGATCTTGCCTGTTCATATTGAGTGATGCACATCCCAATGGGGGTCCGGTTCGGGTAGAGCATGAGGTGGACTGGTCGTCGGTGAGGCGGTTAGCAATGGAGGTGGACCTTGTTCTTGGTAGGGTTGCATGGGATCTCATGGAAATGAAGGTCATAGGTGCATACAAAATATGGGGTGGCATGGGGCTTCGAACGTGGTTGGGTACATGTGGAGTTCATGGTGGTTGTGGTATTTGGGGAGAACGGGTATGTGGTGGCTATTTGGGTTGATTGAGCACTTGTGGACGGGTCGACCGCATGTCGGAGAAGGGGTCTTCTCGCATGCAGCAGTACTGGTTGGGAAAACTGGGCCTCTTAAGTGGCCTGTGTGGCCTGGGTCTGGTGGCCCATCATTCCGATCTAGATGGGGCCCAATTGAAAAGGCATGTTTGGGTCGGGTCAGCAGTACCGCACCAGGTTATGTCGGTAGGTTAGGCTGGGTCAGACCCGGGTTGGGAATTTTCACTAAAATTTCCATTACATTCAAATGGGAGATCCATTTGACCAACCATCTTTGGAATTGTGACTCCTAATAGGATAAGATCAATTTGAGACACTCTAACCATGTTTTTTTATAAATTTTCATAATAAACTATTGGATTGAGGAGTATGTTCTCCCATAATAATCACACTACGAGCCAAATATTGTTGATGATTGTGATATTGAGACTATCTGAGTTTGTGACTATATGATTTAGGGGTTTCATGACCTATTTAATCTTTTTGTGTTATAGGTAATCAATATGTGATCGACACTCCATGTATTATCGACACTATGTGTGTTATCAACACTCCTTTTGTTATCAACACTCCATGTGTTATCGAAACATTGTGTGTTATCATTACTCTCTGTGTTATTTCTACACGATGTGTTATCGACACTCTTGGTGTTATTGAAATGCTATGTGTTATCAAAACTCGGTGTGTTATAAAATCTCTATATGTTATCGAGAATCCATGTGTTATTGAATCATTGTGTCTAATTGATACTGGGTGTTCTGTGGACTTTATCTGATAATCCTTCTTTTCTTACTATATACTTATACCCATGTGATATTATTATACATTTTTTATTTATTTTTGGTATACTTCATTTGTTTCCATTGTTTTATAATTCTTGTGTTTCCTTTTTGTTATAAATCCCTTATTTCTTATTGGTATTCCATTGTGGATTCTAGGCGTCCTACAGAGAATATTTTTACTCACTCTTGCGTATTATTTGACCACATGTTTCATATCTTATGTATGAAATTTTTGGTATTTGATGGAGTCTAATTTCAACTAGAGCCATGGGTTTCTTATAGTGAATAGACAAATTAGTTTTTTCATCTATGGCATCATACACCTATCTTACTCCCCAACTTTTGGTTGGGTTTTCTAGGGATGAGTTTTGATAACAAGGGCTTTCACTTTTGTAGTATTCATCCTTTCGTGTTCTTGTATTCCAGCCCTATTTTCTTTCTAGTTTTCATACTGTGATACTCTATTGTTGGTATCATAGTGTATGCATGCATTGTTAACATAGTGTTTTTACATTTCAGCATTTTGTGCTTGGTGAGGTGTGTGTGAGTGTAAATGTACATAAAAAAGTGAATCCCATTTTTATATATTCATACTCAGTGCTAGTCAACTACACCTAGACTATTGGTGCATGGATTGGGATATTCATATCATGGTACCCTCTGGGATCTGTCGTGATAGAGTGGTATCAAGGCTGGTCGGTTCTACTTTAGGACCGAGAGTCTGTGAGGTTGGTTTGGGGAAATAGTGTTAAGTGTTTCATGTTCTTCATTTATGCCAGGGAATGCAGTTACCATTCAAAGGCCAACGTATCCCTAAACAAGGACTCTGGAAACCTTCTTTTTTGACTTCGTACATGAAAACCTTGGTTTTAGAGAAATTAACAATACATATATCATATAGGATTTTGGTGTGTTTTGATGTCCTTCTTATGTCGGCTAACTAGGTATACTCTATTAACATTGAACCATAATGATATGTTTTCATATGAATCCCCATATAAAACTATCTAGGATTCTGTTTCATGATCTTGAGGATGACCTTCTTAGAGAGGAGGTGTTTGTACTGTGGCATGTTCATATATGGAACCTCCTAGTGGTTTCCCTATCGTAGTGCCACCTATCAAGTTGCAGTTACCACCAGCGCTCCTAGACATGGATGCACACAGACTGAGTGTGTTTCATTAATACTAGAGTTATTGATATCCTAGGATTAGGGGAGAGTTAAACCCCTAGGTGGATGAGGATTGGATGGAGCTAGTGACTCCTATCTTACTCATTTTGAGGATACATGCCAACCAGATGGAAATATTGGCCGCAAATATAATGTATGGCTAAATGAGGTGATGGTGGAGCTTAGTGACCCGGACACATGATTAGGTGACTATATCTTTGGAATAATTCTAGTGACTCTTCAAATAAAATTTCCTCTCATCTACATTATGATAATTGCTCATTCAATTTCTCCTACATCTGGATTAGGGAAGTCAGACTGTGGAGGGGTACTTGGTGAGGTTTACTGATCTTTCTCGCTACTCCACAGATATGGTGGTATACCAGTTCATTGGGTATCTTACCATCCTACATGGGATACAGAGGGAGATAAGGTCATCGTTGATATCCCTTATCATCCCTATATATGAGGGTGTACAGGAGAAATCTCTACTAGTTGGTAGATTTCTCGTAGAGCAGACAGTAGCAGTGGGATCTACCATTTGGCACTAGGTAGCTGAGTCTTCGGTGGTAGTCTGACAATAGCAGAAATTGGGACCGAATTGGGTCAGGAACTATTGGCTAATACCCCATGAAATTTTATTAGTGGTCCATGGATCCTAGGGTAGAGTGAGTGGGATGAAGTATAGTCAAAGTTACTCATGCGACGATCAGGGACATCTAGCACTAGATTTCCTGAACCACTTTATGGATTATCAGGAGATGGTCGGGGGACCTCTGATGCTAATGATGAGGCATGAGAAGGGTGTTCCATTGGGTGGAGGACATAGAAGAGGAGCAGTTAGGGAAACATGAGGTGGTTGGAGGTTCGACATATTTCCACCACCACCCCTAAGGGTGCACCACGTGCATATGGAGCTGGTGGATGGGGATGAGTCCAGCTTAAGGCAATGGAAGCTTATGACCCTAGTTATCCAAGGAAGATTATATGTAAAATATGATTCTTTTAACCTTTTTTATATTTATAGAAACTTATGTTAGCTATTCTTTTCTTTCCATGACCCTTGTTTGAGACATAGAGATTTCCGTGGAAATGATGACTCGACCATTACGCTTAGAGACTTCTATAGGATGGGATTCGATGATCATACAATATTTCCAATAGTGTGACCTTACACTCGGAGGTGATAATTTCTATTGGTATCTCTTGGTATCCTATTCGAGGGATTATTAATTCATTCTTGGTATGGAATAGTTATATATACTCCATGCTCAGATTGTCTGTTTTAAGCACAGAGTGTGGTCTATCTGTGATAATGGGACCAGGTTCTTCATTGTTGGTTAAATGGAAATGCATGCAGTGTAAGATGTAATTACTAATAAGAGGTTTTAGAAAATTCCCCTAATGATGTATAGTCTCACCCTTAGTGTAGTTGATGAACGAAGTCATCAATTTCATAAATAGATGGCAGAGTATGAGGATATCAATCCAGAGGATGTCCCCAGAATACCTCCTCAAAAGGATGTAGAATTATGCATTGATATGTACCTCAGGACGACATTGATATCAACACATTGATATCAGATGTCTCCCACATAGCATCACGTGTTGAGGGTATAGCCTGAGGACATGAAGAGGAAGGGCTTCATGAGACACAGAGATTTACCTCAAGAGGAAACAATATTGTTTTCCATGAAAGAAGATGATAACATGAGGTTATGTGTGGACTTCTAGAACCTTAATTAGGTGGCCATGAAGAATAGTTATCCACAAACATGGATTGATGATCTCTTAGATTAGCTGAAGAGTGTGATGTGGTTCTCGAAGATTGAACTCATATCTTGCTATCACCAGATTCATATATAGGATGAAGATGTACCAAAGATAGCATTTAGATGTTAGTATGGCCACTACAAGTACATGGTGATCCCTTTGGGCATAACAAACCCCTTATCAGTGTTCATGGTACAAATGAACATGATCTTTGATCCTTACATAGACCAGTTCATTGTGGTGTTCATTGATGAAATCGTAGTGTACTCGGCGATCAAGGAGGATCACAAGATACACATTAAGATGGTCCTAGACACAATCAAAGATAACTATCATTATGGTAATATCTTGAAGTAATTGTTCATGATTTGGGAGGTCCAATTTCTAGAACACGTCATAATGCAGGAGTCATTAAGTATCCAACAATGATTATGGCAGTGCTTTATTTGGAGCCACCAATTAGTATTACTAAGATGTAGAGTTTCCTAGGTATGGCTAAGTACTATTAGAGGTTTGTACCAATATTTTCTAGAGTAGATAGTACTCTTGAAATCATTGACATGGAATTATAAGCCTTTTGTGTTAGAAGTGAAGTTCCTGTAGTGCTTTTATTAGATAAGGTAGAGGTTGACTATATCTCCACTCAAGATATTTCAAGAGGAGGGTGTCAATTATGAATTGTTCTATGATTTAATGTGGATCTTGTAACACCCTAATATTTCATAGTATGTTATTTCATCAATGTAATTAAATAACTTTCACTACACACAACACCAAGTTCAAGCGCACCACGACTTACAAAACTAGCAGTTAAAAAAAGGTTATGAATAGTCTTAAATAAATTCTGAACTATATATAATCCTTATTATTTTAGAATCCATATTATGAGATTCTTAGACACAATGAAAAAAAAACAAATTTATTTTTTTCAGATAAACGTAGAATTTTTAAAAAAAATGAAATTTCACTTCTTTTTAATGGAGAACCCTTTTTAAATCCAATATTTCAAAATTTAATATATTCAATTTGACAAAATGAAATTATTCATTCGAATTTGGAAATAAGAATTTAGTTTCAATTAATTTTAAGTGTTTTTCTGATAACATTCATATTTGGATGAATAGTAAAAAATACATTATTTTAATTGAAAACATTTGTTTTAATCAAAATAATTTGTACTGTTAAATTATAAATTTTAATGGTTGGAAAGTATAAATAGATTATATTTTTACCATATAATCCAATTTTATTAATTGGAAATAATTTCACATTTAAATTGGACATAAAAAAGTATCAATCTTTTGTTATTTATTATTTCATAAAAACACGCTTTTTGGTTTCGACAATGGTAATTTTTTTAAATTAATAAATGAAACTTCTATGTTCTTAATTTAGTAAAATAGACTTAATTTTTGAATTCAGAAAATCAAAATTATGTTAGGGGGATGTTTTTGTATTTTTTGGAAAACATTCAATTTTTTATGAATACTGAAAAACTCTGAGTTATGTTTAAAACCCACTTTTTATTTAAATAATTATTTATTTTATTTAAATTTATTTTAGGTCAAAATAGATACATAATACCTATATAAGTTCAGTGTTATTCATTTGAGTAAATTTAGAATAATTTTAAATATATAAAAATATTATTGAACTTTTTATAGTCTTTTACCCACCTCCTAGGAGCAATTGAAAATTTACATAAAACATTATTTTACCACTTATTTGAGTTTTATTTCGAAAATATGAGAGACATGGATGATATCAGTATGTAAAATTTGTTTCAATGTGATGAAAATAAATTTTGGTGAATAGTAACTTTTGACTTTTATTTACCACAGCTAAAAGTAAATATAGTAATTAAAGGTAAAAATGATATTATTATTACTCTAACACATGTCCTAATTCTATTGGATAAGTGTAATTAGACAAAAAAACAGCCATCGGAATAAAATATGATCCATTAGGTCCACATGGATTATATTAGGACAATTGTTATTATTTAATTCAAATAAGAGTTAAAAGTGTTAAATTCAAGGTTTAATTACTAAACCATTTTTAATATAGGTTTACACATAAGATATATTCGACTATGAATATTTATTATAAATCTAAAAATACTTCCTTAATAATGGGATTTTATTAATATTTTTTAGACATTAAAAAATTTAATTCATTTATGACACAATGATGATACCGTAATTACCTAATTAATGAAATATTAAGATATTTGATATTATAAATATCCAAATAAATGTAATTTTATACTTTTTTATTAATTCCAATAATTTTCTAGGATAATATGACATATTATGGTTGGTTATATGAATTGTTTTCTAGGTAATGATGCTGTTATGAATTTAGAAAAAACAAAATCCCAAATAGTGTCAAAATTGCCTTAAAATAGTTTTTAAAACAAATATTATATTTTTAATTGATATTCTATTCTTAAAAATATAAGGTTTAGTCAAAAGAATTATATCATGATAGTTGTATTATAAATGAACCACTTTGGGTTCTCCTATAATTAAATAGTAAGTTTATTAACCATATAATATAAAAATACAAAGAGACATGATAAATTTCAATCTATTTAACTAAGAGTTAAATCTAAAAGATAAGGTTAGTGTAGTGACCCAAACATATATAAAACAAATAGGTTGAATTTTTTTTAACCCATCCCCACCTTATCCTCTAAATAATTCATTTTTGAGCAATTATAAACCGAAAATAATTTTATTATAAAATAGTATTTCTAGATTTTCCTAAGGTGGCCCTCACCCCTCTAATAAAATGGAACTCCCCCTTCCCTCCCATTCACACCTTCAAAGCCTTTTGTCTCAGAAAACCTCTAACCAAATACCCTCTAAACTGTCCTCCCTTAATCTTAGAGGCCTTTTTAGTCATAAATCTAACTTATGGACACCTTTTGATCAAATCAAAAAGAAGAACCTGAAGAAGCTGTAAATATTTCATCACCTCTTTCAAGTTCATTTCTTCTTCCACTTCATATTTCTGTGTTGTTTCTATTATAAAATAATAAATATAGTATATTATATATAATGTGATTTTATTTTAAAAACGGTACAACCATATTCATTATTCTATCCATCCTTTCAATGACATGTCACCATACGTGCGTTGGTAAGCCTTATTGTCTCCACGTCGTGGTGTAATCGTTATTCAATACATTATTATTTGGATGCATACAATAATGATGTGTAATTGATGTAAATAATATATATAATGTGAAAATTATTCTCTATATATGACATACCATCCAAATAATTTTTTTTTAATATCAAAAGAATGATATTATAGCTCGTGCGTACGTACAGATTACCGTCTCCACGAACGCGATGAGATTAATTCCCCATCATAATCCATTAAAGATTAATTTTCATTATATGACTAAAAAATGGTTAAAGACTTGATATCATCTTGAATATTAATAATACACAAACTATCCATAGCAAACATTACTTACATAAAAAACATATAAAGGAAACGAATCAGTTAACACCCGAAATAACGATAGTACTATGACATTATTAACAAAGAAATGTTAAAAGATCATATATGATATAATATTAATGTATATGATTCTAGTATAATTTAAAAATAATTATTTTACCATTATAAAGGAGGTTAACCTACCCTCTACCAAGGAAAATTACAATGTAAGGGTTAATTTCACAATCTCTTTATTATCCGAGGTTTTTTACGTAAGTATCTACTTGAACCTCTTTATCATCCACATCCATGATTGTTAAAAATGTATGTTAATTTTTTTACTATTTACTAGAAAATGGGGTAAATTCATTTATACAATTATTTGACTTTATATGTTTTGAAAGGAATCTTTCTTTCATTTTCCAAACAAGGTACTTTATGTCCTTTTCGACAACATTTATGTAAAATGTTTTTTACTTATACGGTGGGTGAAGTTATTTCCCCCTGTTATAACATCGTCGAAGCATCCCATGCAAGCTTATAAGAATATTTTCAAAATAAATGACTTCTTTATAATTATGTAACTCTTAAATGTTTTCAAAATAAGATGATATATTTCTCTAAAAAACGGCTATGATTTTATCTATTAAATTTTATGCTTATTTGATGTTGATTTATTATGATACAAAACATCCATATTTTATTGATGGTTTTGTGATATGTTTGACTATGGATGTGTTATTTTCACACTATTCATGGTTATGGATAATGTATTTATATTTTGTATGCTAGTTTTAATACAAAAGTTTATGTTATGGTTAATCCTTCTCATATGTGGAATGCATTGGACTTAGTATGTGACGGGTGGAGCCTGCTATAGCTCCTCGATGCATCGGTAGGTCTAATGAGACAAACTAGTGTCTTGGAATTAGGACTTGAAAAAATAACATTCGTAAACTTGGCACAATTGACTATTTGGTTATGAATGTCTGAAATTATGCATTCCATCATTATGAAAGTGGCTATTGATATTGCATGTGATTATTCAACTTCAATAATATCCATGTGTATAAGTAAATGGCATTATTTGATGTTATCAATGACATATAATGATGAATTTCATGTTTAAAAGGAATTTGTTTTGGACTTGTAAATTTTTTTAAATGCTTATGCTTATTTATAAAAATTTTCTCCGTATTGTTATCCTTACTGAGTATCTAAGCTCACCAATTTCTATATATTTTTTACATGATTCGAAGAAGATTATTATGAAAGACCTGCAGGGATTGTATAAGATATCTCAGTGTTGTCTGTGGAAACAATTTTGTTGTTGTTTTCCATTTTACGATGTAATGTAATCCTTATTAATGTATCTAGTATTTCCAATGATACTAAATTGATCGGTCTTTCTGGACATGATTTCCTTGTATCTTTCCAATGTTATGTAATAATGCACTGACTCTGGGATTCTGGGGTCGGGGCATTATAGCTGTTTTCAGAGTAATTTTAGAACAAGTTTTGAAACTAGATTTAGGTAAACTCTGATTAGACCACATTGCCCTAAGTTAATATTTGAGGATTAGTATAGAAGAACTTCCAAAAAATTTGGTATTGTAGATATTTTTTAAGTTTTCCAAGAAATACATCCCTTTATGGATATGAGCAGGAAGAAGCAGCTTTGGCATAGATGTACCTAGGGGTAAAACCCGGAAAACACCACTTTGAGCTTGACTCGTCTGTGAAATGGTTCACGACAATGGGCCTTGCTGCAATCCTAGTTATGACACTCCAAAGGGATATTCTTAGGATAATTTTCAATTTCTTTACAAACCATTATGAAGGGTTTATGAGTATATACTTCCTCAAGTAAAACATTTTTTATGATTATGGATTATATCCATAAACTATTCAACTTTCTTTATGTATTTTACATGTTTGGAATTATTCATTTCAATTCATAAACTGGCCTAGTGAATTCTATTGTATAGAAATGGAGCCCTGTAGAATGAATGTAACTCCAGCAATAAGCATGATCCAAAGAGTAAGAAGGATCATACCAACACGGTATTAAGCCAACATTTAGAAGTGAAATATTCCCCCATATATTCTCAACATATGAAGAAATAGTATCATGTGTTAATAAGATAAATAAATAATTCTATAAGTTCTATGGTATTAAAGGGAAACAAGAGAAGAAAAGGATGTAAGAGATAAAGATAGATAAAGGGAAGAGGGAAAAGAAGGATTTTCCCATATGTGATAACTGTGGAAAGAGTCACCTTGGTAAATGTTTAAAGGGAATGTGGGTTTGTTATATGTGTGGATAAAAAGGACACCAAGTAGGTTATTACAAGGGTAAGAAAAAAGTTTCAGATGTACAATGCTTCATTTTCCAGGAGTTGGAACACGACGTGAATCACTGTCCAAATCATCAGAGTACATCCAAAATGATACTATTAGATAATAATAATGTTATGATTCAACTGAAAATGAACCGGAACGTTTAGATTTCATATGTTGTAATTAAAGTATTTTTTCATTTGAGTATTGTATTATTTATGTAAATGTTATAATAATTATAGAGTATATAAGGATTGTATTGCGGTATTATTTTATTAAGGACTTGAGATTGTGTGGATCCAAGAATAGTGACTCAATAGCAGGTAAAATTTTTCGAAAATATATATTTGTGAGAAAGATAAACCAGAATATGGTTCTGATACTGATGTAGTGATTATGGAATAATTCATGATTGATTTGGATAAATTTTATTGTATATTCTTCACAACCTTGAAACTGATTAATGATTTGTATATTCCATAATTGTTAGAGATTACAAAATTTTTGTATATAAGGAGTATATCTAGTATTCAATAAGGAATGGGGGAGAATGAATGTAATCAATAAGGTTTTATGGTAATTCAAGATGATGAAGTGTTTTAAAATAATAAATGATGAAAGTGTTCACATGTTATTACGTGGCAAAAAGGATCTTAATTATGTTTCCCTTCCTTATAAATTTTGGACTTTGTGGTTGGACAAAATTATTTTGGATAATTTTATTTTTGAGATTAATTATGGATTTCCATAAAAAGGACAACCCGGAGGTTGGGTGGCAACTCATCGCGTTGAGCAAGGACTCGAGTTTTAAACCCGCCACTGAAGGGTGACAAGGGTGTATCACCAACCACTGGCCCACGTGATGTCATAGATTGAATAATGAAATTTTTTAATGGTCTTGTTGATGAATTATAAATTCAATTTTTTTGGAACCCTATACGAATATGATATATAGAATATATTTTTTACGTTTTATTATCTTTTAGAGTGAACGATGAGTTTCTGGTAGAAATTAGTTAAATGATGGAACTCTACATGTCATGTATATAAATATTTTTTTCTTCTATTATTATATGAAGAAATTAATTCTTAATATTTTGGTAAGGCATCATTATACTAAATATGTGTTATCCTAATAATTTATGTTTTATTGAGCCAATGATATTTCAAATCATCATTGACTGATGGATTTGAGGCCCTCAATTCTACAATTGGTTGTGACTGATGACCTTAATCACTCCCTATAAATATTTACGTTTTTCCTCCATCTATGTGTCTCTAATTTCCACCAATGTTCTCTTAATTGAGATCATAATTTGGGGGTGACTTTTTCATTCTCGTTTCCACTAATTATGACTAATTTTTATAACCCCAATTTCTGATGTGGGCTTATCCACAAAGGTATTTTATATTTTAATCATTTTATCTTAGAAGAACAATTTAAAATTATGAGGATGCAATTTATTGAATGAGAGAAGAATGTAACACCCCATGATTTCATAGCACGTTATTTCTTCAATGTAATTCAATAACTTGTACTACACGCAACACCATGTTTAAGCACATCACAACCTACCAAACTAGCTGTTAAAAAGAGGATACAAATAATATTAACTAAATTTTTATCTTTCTATAATCTTTATAATTTTATAACCCATATTATCAGTTTCTTAAACATATTGAAAAAAACAAATTCATTTCATTCAGATAAAAGAAGTATTTTTTTAAAAATGAAATTTTACCGCCTTTTAATGGAGAACCCTTTTTAATGCCAATATTTGAAACTTTTATATATTAAAATTCACAAAATAAGCATATTTTTTATAATATGGACTTAAGAATTTAGCTTCAATATATTTTTGGTTTTTTTCTGATAACATTCATATTTGGGTGAATAGTGAAAAATACTATATTTTAATTGAAAACAACTTTTTTAATCAAAACAATTTGTAGTGTTTAATTATACATTTTAATGGTTTTGAAGTATAAATAAATTATGTTTTTACCATTTAATCCAATGTTATTTTGAGGAATTAATTTCACTATGAAATTGAACATAAATAAGTACCAATCTTTTGTTACTTTTTATTTCTTAAAAACACGCATCTGGTTTTGACAACGGGAATTAATTTTAATTTAATAAACACAACTTCTAAGATATTAATCTGGTAAAATAGATAAAATTTTTGAATTCATAATGTCAAAATTATCTTAGGGTGAAATTTTGGTGTTTTTATATAAACATTCAATTTTTGATGAATAGTGAAAAACACTGAAATATTGTTTAAAAAAAATTTTATTCAAATAATTAAATTTTTATTTAAATTTATTTTAGGACAAATTAGATACATAATACCTATATAATTTCAATGTAATTCATTTGTTTTTGTTTATAATAATTTTAGATATATAAAAATATTATTGAACTTTTTACTGTCTTTTACCCACCAAATAGGAGCATTTGCAAATTTACATAACTATTAATTTTACCGCTTCTGTAAGGTCAATTTACAAAAACTGAGAGACATGGATGATATCAGTAAGTAAAATGTGGTTCAATGAGATGAAAATAATTTTTGGTGAATAGTATCTTTTGACTTTTATTTACCACAGTTAATTGTAAATAGGGTAATTATAGGTAAAAATGATATTATTATTACCCTAACACATGTCGTAATTATATTAGATAAATGTAATTATACAAAAAAAAACTTAGGAATAAAATATGATCCTTGAGGTCCACTTGGATTAGATTAAGAAATTTATTATAATTTAATTCAAATAAGAGTTAAAGGTGTTAAATTCAATGTTTAATAACTAAACCATTTTTAATATATGGTTAAACATAATATAGATTCAACTATAAATATTCATTAGAATGATAAATATATTTCCTACATAATGGGATTTTATTACTTTTTTTAGACATTAAAAAATTAAATTTATTTAAAACACAATGATGATGCAGTAATTACCTAATTAATGAAATATTAAAATATTTGATATTATAAATATCCAAATAAATGTAATTTGAGTCTTTTTATGAATTAAACTAATTTGACAGTTTAATATGACATGTTATTTTTGGAGAGATGAGTTTTAATAGAAGTAATAATGGTGTAATGAATTTAGAAAAAACTGAATACGAAATATTGTCAAAATTGACGTAAAAGAGTTATTAAAACAAATATAATATTATTAATTGATATTATATTAATAAATTTATAAGGTTCTGCCAAAAGACTTATATAAATATATTTATATCATTATTGAACCACTTGGGGTTCTCTTGGAAGAATTTAATATGTTTATTAAACCTACAATACAAAAATACCAAGAGAAATGGTAAATGTCAAACTATTTAACAAAGAGTTAAATCTACAAGATAAGGTTAATATAGTGACCCAAACATGTCTAAAACCAATTGGATTAGTGTTTTTTGAGCGATCATCACCTTATCCTTTAAATAATTTATTTTTTAGCCATTATAAACATAAAATCATTTTATTATAAAATAATATTTCTAGCATTTCCTATGGTTCCCCTCAACCCTCTTAGAAAAGGGAACTCCCCCTTCCCTCAAATTCACACCTTCAATGCCTTTTAGATTGGCCCACCACTACCCAAATACCCTCTCAACTATCCTCCATTAATCATAGAGGGCTTCCTTTAGTTATAAACCCAACCAAATGAGCCCTTTTGATCATATCAAAAGAAAGAACTCGAAGAAGAGTTAAATATTTCATCACCTCTTTCAAGTATCATTCTTCTTCCATTTCTTCATTATTTGTGTTTTCCATTACAAAATAATAACTCCAGTATCTTATATATTCTGCGATGTTATTATAAATATGTTACAACCATATTCATTATTCTATCCTTCCTTTGAATGACATGTCACCATACGTGCGTATGTACGGCTTATCGTCTCCACGTCGTGGTGAAATTGTTATTAAATACATTATTATTTTTATGGGAAAAATAATGATGTATAATTGTTTTAAATAATAAATATAACATGATTATGATTATTTATATATTACATACCATCCAATTATATATTTTTCAATATCAAAATAATGATAGTGTCGATCGTGCGTACGTACGGATTACCATCTCCACGAAGGTGATGAGATTCATTCTCCAAGAAATCCATTCAAGACTAATTTTCATTAGATGATTAAAAATATTTTTTAAAGACATAATATACTTTTGAATATGAATAAGATAAATTCAATCCATAAGAAACATTACTTACGTGAAAAATCATACAAAGGAAAATGAATTAGTTAACACATGAAACGACGATAAAACTAAGATATTGTTAAAAATGAAATGTTAAAAGATTATATATGATAAAATATGAATGTATATGATTATAGTATAATTTAAAAGAAATTATTTCATCATTATATGGGAGGTTAATTTACCCTCAACAAAGGAAAAGTACATGGTAAGGGTTAATTTCACAATCTCTTTATTATCTGAGGTTGTTTTTACGTAAGTTTATACTGAGACCTCTTTATCATCCACATCCATGTTTTTTAAAAATGGTTTACAAACCATTTTTCATATTTACTAAATATTGTGTAAAGTCATTTATACCCTTATTTGACCTTATATGTTTTGAAAAAAATCTTTCCGTCATTTTCCAAAGAAGGTACATTATAACCTTTTCAATGATATTTAGGTAAGAATGTTTTTTCAACATATATGGCGGCTGCGGTTATTTTTCTCCATTATAACATCGTCAAAGCTTCCCTTATAGGATTATAAAAATATTTTCACAATAAATTTCTTCTTTATAATTATGTGACTCTTAAATGATTTTAAAATAGAATGTTATATTTCTCTAAAAAAATGTTTTGACTTCATCTATGGTGTATTTTAAGATTATTTTAAGTTGATTTATTATGATAAAAAACTTCCATATTGCATTGAAGGTTCTGTGATATGTTTGACTATGGATGTGTAATTTTTACACTATTCATGGTTATTGATAAGTTATTGAAATTTTTTATTCAAGTATTAATACAAATTTTTATGTTATATTTAAACCTTTTCATATGAGGAATGAATTGGTCTTAGTAAGTGATGCGTGGAGCCCCCAATATCTCCTCAATGCATCGATAGGTCTCATGAGACAAACTAGTGTCTTGGCCCAAGGACTTGAAAAAATGTTATTTGTAGTCTTGGCACAAGGCCTTGACTATGTGGTTATGAATTTTTGGCATTATGCATTCCATCATTTTGAAAGTGGCTATTGATATTGCATGTGATTATTCCACTATTAGAATATCCTTGTGAATTAGTAAATGGAATTATTTGATTTTAACTTTTCCATATTATGCTGAAGATAAATTTTAAAATTACTTGGTTTTAGTCTTAGAAATTTTCTTAATTGTTTATGCATATTTATGAATGATTCTGCTATATTGTTATCCATACTGAGAATCTTAGCTCTCCCATTTCTATGTTTTATTTTTTCAAGGATGCAAAAAAGAATATTATGACTGACCTACAGGGATAGTCTATGGGATATCAATGTTTTATATGGAAAAAATGTTGTTGTATTTTTCCATTTTACGATGTAATTGAATCCTTTTGAATGTGTCTAGTACTTCCAAGTCTACTAAACTGATCGGTCTTTCAGGACATGATTTCCTTGTATCAGGCCAATGTTATGTAATAATGCACCGACTCTGGGCTTCTGGGGTCGGGGCATTACAGATCGTGCTTTATTGTGTCTTGATGCTGGGGAAACAAGTTATTTCCTTTGGTCTGTGTGAGTTGAGGCAACATGATAATAACTATGAGACCTACGATAATGCTCTAGTGAAGATATTCATCGCATTGAAGATGTGGTGACACTACCTGATAGGATTGTGGTTTACTATATACTCTAACCAAAATAGTCACAAGTATATCTTCTCTCAGATAGATATGAACTTGAGATAGAGGAGATGGCTAGTGTTTCACTAGGACTATGTATTTAAGATTTTATATACATATGGAAGGTTTAACGTGGGGGAAGATTCTCTAAGAAAATGATACATCATGCAGTTTCTGAGTGAGGAGACAAAGAAGTTGGTCCCTTTGCAGATATCCTTTTTGGATGAAGAAATGTTAGGATATCTTTATTTGGTGGTTGAAACCCCACCACTCTTACAATGAGTCAAGGAGGAATGACTAGTGGATAATGACTGCAACACCTGACACACTCTGGTGTCCATTGGGCATGCACTGGATGGATATTCAATAAGTGGGGAGAATCTAATTCCTTTAAAAGGGTGAATAGTTCAACTAGTGGGGTTGTTGGCAGTGGTGAGTTCTAATGGAATTCCAAACATCGCCTTTAGTGGTACATCTAAGTGTAGAGAATAAATACCATGACCCACCATGTCAGTTCTGGATGTCAAGGATAAAGAAGGTGGTGGAATAGTTTTTCTCTTGTTGCCTCACTTTTCAACAAGTGAAGGTTGAGCACCAGGTTCTAGTGGGCTTGATCAAACCACTTGAGGTTCCAGAGTGGAATTAGGATGGGATATTGAAGGAATTAGTGAAGGTTTTACCCTGAATATCCAGTGTACATGATACCATATGGGTGATAATTGACCGACTCACCAAGTCAACATACGTCCTACTGAACTATGAGTATTGTTCAGTAGAGATATCAAGACACCTCTACATGAAAGAGATAGTATGGATTCACCCATCAGTGATCGTTTTAGATCATGATGGTCTTTCCACATCCCAGTTTTAGAAGGGATTAAAGGAGGCATTTGGGACTTTCTTACACTTGATAATGACATTTTATCCCCAGATTGATGGCCAAACAGAGATGAAAATTCAGTTTTTAGAGGGAATGCTATGTACTTTCACCCTAGACATTGGTCCCAGTTGTGAGTACCACCGAACGTTTTTGGCGTTTAAATACAAAATATCTACCACTCCACCATTGGTATGACATCATTTGATATATTTAATGAGAAACCATACATGTTACCACTTTACAAAACCAAACTAGGAGAGTCAGCCCCCATGGGTCTAGATATTGTTTGGGGTACCACCGAGAAGGTTCAGATCATCTAGGAGATGATGAGGACTACAACGATATGGACTAAGTCATATGCTGATAAGATAAATATGACCTTGGAGTTTGGGGAGGGAGACCATGTGTTTCTTTTGGTCTCACCTTAATGGGGATTGTATAGATTTGGATAGGGAGGTGAGTTTTCTCCAAGTTACATTGACCATTTTCTGATTTTGAGTAGTGTTGGTTAGGTGGAGTACTCTATTTCTCATCCCCAATAGTGTAAATGGGTGCATTATGTCTTCTATGTGACGTAGTTGAGGAGTTATGTGCATGATCAATAATGTGTCATTGACTAGGGTGAGCTGGAAATTTATGATATGGATACATTTGTGGAGTACCTGGTTGAGATCAAGGATCAATAAGAGAGTGTCCTCTAGGGGTGGTCGATTTCTCTAATCTATGTTCAGTGGAAGCATGGTAATCTCTAAGAGAGATTTTGTAAGAGGGAGGCTTGGATTCATGGCCAGTACCCTCACCTTCTTATTGAGTGGCCCTTGTTTTGGCTTTCTAAGACTTAAAACTCTAAGGTTGGTAGAATTTAATGACTTGAAATATCTCCTGATTTATTTTTATAAATAAATTTGGAAAATTAGAAGACTAAGAACTTATATGACTTGAGATTCCAAATCCCAGTGTTCCTAGGAAAAAATGATGAAAATTATAAAATTATTTGTTAATGTTGCAGGTGTTGTTTCTTTAAACTAGAAAAACTTATAAAAGGGTTCATATATCTCAAAAATGAGGGTTTTGTACCATTCAAAATAGTGAATTTAACTTATTTGGGCCCTAACATTGACCGAAACGTGCCAGATGTGAATGTCTGTTGTTGGATGTGAGCGTCATTAAAATATTATTATAAAAAAAATATTGACGTAGTGTAGGTTTTCTTTTAAATAAAACCTATGTCAGGGAACTTTCAGCTATCAACATAGCCCTAAAATTCTTCTGAAATGAGGATGGAAACCCTCTCGAAAAACTATAATGGAAGATTGAAGAGATTGTGAGTCGTTGCACCAAGGATGTGGAGGAAGTTGTCGATGAAGGAAATGAAATATCATTTCGGCAACAATAGATCCAATCCTCGAGGTAGGGTTCTATCACTTTTTTATTATTTCCCCTATTCAAAATATTCAATGATAAATGTGAAAAAAAAACCATGAATATATTTATCTAGCTTTTGAGCATCTTTGATGTTTTGGAAGTTTATGTTGGTTTATTATCAAGATTAATTAAGTTAAATATATTTGATTTAATCCCTCTTTGTTCTTCATTCTAACATGAACTGATTGAGGCTGACATGAACAAGGAGAAGATCCATTCTTTGGTCATTATTATCCATTTTTCTCATTCCCCTAATCAATCGGCATACCTCTTTCCCTAAAAAACATGATCAGAGGATTGTTGTGCCTTCAATCTCAGCCACAAAAAAATCTGAGACTGAGGATCTGGCACTACAAATACATTATGAAGGTGCAATGATGTAAGGTAGTGGTGCACGCCATCGACCAGAGTAGCGGATCTATCTAGTTCATGTTGAGTGGAGCATGACCTAGAGGTTGTTGGGTTCAGGTGGACCAACAAGAGAACGGGCCCCCAACGGGGTGGGAGGTGGTAGAGGTGGTACACGGTCCAGGAGGGACCACATGGGAGACCATAGCAGTGGAGGCCACCATCAGCGAACAATGATGTGGCGGTGAGGTGTTGTGTACGAAAATGGGACCATGTAGATCATGTGTCAGAGGAGGAAATGGCGGTGGACAAGGATGAGGAGGTCATCCATTTTGACCAGGATAGTGTAGCATTGAATGAGAATATGCAGCTGGGTCGACGACGTGCGGGATAAGGGGTTGGCTTGCATGTAGCAGGCTGGGATGGGCATACCAGGCCGCTTTAGTGGCCTAGCGAGCTGGGTCCAGTGGTCCAACACTCTAGAAGACCACAACCTAGTGGCCTAACATGCCATGCCCTTCATGTCAGGCCCGAAAGGTCAGGTGGGACGGACCCGACCGGTTTGGTTCAGTGGGTCAGGCCTGGTTTGACATGAATCAGACCCATGTCAGACTCTATTACTACAGTAGCCATAACATTAAAGTGGAAGGACTGCTGGAAAATTTTCTTGTGGTGTTGGGACCCTTGAAAAATGAATGTCCTTTTGATATACTTTATGTGAGTTGTTGTAGATGTTTTAATATTACCTTTTTGTTTGAGGAATATTTTTTCTCCAAAAAAGTGTGCTACTGGTAGAATCATGTGGTTGAATGTGATCTTTACACCATGTGACTTCGTGACTAATTGATTTGGGGGTTGCATGACATATCTATACTCTGTGTACTATCAACATTGTATTTGTTATTGACACTAAATGTATTATTGACACTCCGTGTGATATTGACACCTTGTGTTATCAATGCTCTAAGTGTTATCGACATTCTTTTTGTGATCAAAACCCTAACTCTGTGAGTTATTGAAACTTCATGTCTAACCGATTCTGGTTGTTCTATAGACTACGTCTAAGAATCCTTATTTTTTGGATATAGACGTATACTTTTGTGGGATGACTATACTTATTAAATTTCATTGTAGTATAAATCATTTGTTTTCCTCTATTGTATAAATAGTGTGATCACCTTTTTGTATAATTCCTATATTTTTTAGTGGTGTTCCTCAATGTTTATGGGTGTCTTACTGAGTATTGTATTACACACCCTTGACCTCAAATTTCCCATATATGTTGTGTCTTTTTATGATTATATATTCTTCAAAGGAATCCTCAGTGGATCCGGACCATGAGGTGTTAGAGGGATCAGATAGAAGAGGTGTGCTCATAAGGATTCAATTAACTATCCCAGACTGAGCATTCAAGTAGGGTTATTTGTAGATGAGTTTTTGTAAATTTTGAAATCTCTTTAGTAGAATATTTCTTTTGGTGGGCTTGTATTCATTCCTTGTTCAATTTCAAATTTATATACTAGAATATATTATGGTTGGTATCGTATTATAAGAATGTATTTTCAACTTTGTGTTTTTGTATTTCATTTTTTTGGGCTTGGAGATGAGATCATGTGTATAGGTAATTAGTAAGATGTCTACCATTTGTGAAATATACATACTCATCACTAGTCTCATCCCCAAGCATATCAGATCTAGGATTGAGGCAGTCACAGCATGGGCCCCTCTGGGACAGGTTGTGATAGCATCTTCAAACATCCATCTATTGGAGGTTTAATGATCAATATAAGGAAGATGTAAAACTACAAAATAATGTTAGGAATGTTCCCAAGTTAAACCACAATTGTGATAGTGCTATA
Organism: Viscum album; assembly: GCA_963277665.1. Lineage (NCBI taxonomy): Eukaryota > Viridiplantae > Streptophyta > Magnoliopsida > Santalales > Viscaceae > Viscum > Viscum album. The sequence goes on along the minus strand of OY728131.1, from coordinate 2,016,182,365 downwards.
ATTTTTTTGAAAATAGTATGTCTCCAATCGATAATATACTTGAAGGGGTTCTTAAATGATTCTCATTGGTTATTATTACATATTCATCATAGAAATACCTAGATGTATAGAGATCTGAATCTATATTTTTTGAGGGACAATCTTGAAAAGGTATATTGAAAAGTATGTATCCCAATGAAAATAATATAAGTATGTTTATAATGATTGAAAAAAATATAAGGTGATTTCATAACAAAAAATCATTCCATTATTGAAATGGGATAACATTTACATGCATTTCAACATTACACTCCGAAAAAAATATATAGGTCACAATGTTATTTGTGTTTTAGTTAATCACATTATGAAATAAGTTTATTTTTTTCAATTGGAAAATATTTATCTTTTAATCATCTTAATATATTATATATAAATAAACTAGTGAGATTTCATGGAGTACCACTCCCAATAAAATATGATCTTAAACAAAGCTTTACCTTGAGGTTCTAGAGAACTCTGAAGGAGGCTCTAGAGATGGATTTGAGTTTTAGTAATACATATAATCCTTATAATTATGTTCATTATGATAGGACCATTTGAATAATATAATGAATTTTGAAAATTTTATCTATGTATTTCAAAGGTGGTAATAATCAAAACCTTCATTGTGTGTATTTTTCTTAAAAAATAACTTTCACTCGAGGATCCTGATGGATCCTTGTGAATCCCACTATTGAAGGAATTTTACAAATCAAAAATGTTGTGATGAATTTATTTAATGAAAACTATTGGAAACTATTCTATGTGAGGAAATTAAAGTGGAGGTCAGTTCTATTCATCATCACATCAGGGAAGCTCAGAGTCGAAATAAAAGTTATGATGATAATCACCAAAAGATCTAGGGATACATGTGGGTGATATGGTATTATTGTGAATATATACTTAGAAAAAGGTTTTGAGATTGATAATGAACATAAAGTTAATCTCTAGATAAATCTATCCCCTTGAAATTATTGATCATAACAAGATGATATATTTTAACATGGTGTTTCCATTGAATCAATCTAAAATTAATGAAGAGTTCCATATATATCTCCTTAGGAAGAACATACCTAATACTATATATCTAATGAATTAATATGGTGTACCTTATAAGAAATATCCCATTTAATATAAATTACAAATTGATATTTTGAATCAAATAGAGAATGAAATTTGGAATATGACCTCTCACCATGTCAATGTTTTATGGAGAAACCCAAAATAAAAAAAACTAATGAGGTATAAGTGGGATAAATGGATTGTATTAGAGAGATAGAATTTTGAGCCTGAAATTATTATAAAAAAGGGGAAAGATTAGTCCCCTTTGAGTTTATTATATATTTCTCTTTAAATAAATTTTAATAATTTTATATATATTTTACAATGCAACATAGAGTTTAAACAAAATGCGATATACTATTGAAATATTATATTTAGTTTCATTGTTATAAAATCGTAACTGGTTGGAGGATATAAAGATTCCTAATTAATTTTTTAAAAATTTTATTTACCCATGTATTGAATTAATTATTTGGTTATAAATATATTATAAATGAAAAAATAATCATTTGAATGGAACAAAGATTATTTTCTAAATAAAATATTTATATGGGTGAAATGTATTTATATATTATTAATCAAAATTATGCACTTTTAATGATTTTTTTAAAAAAAAATGTATTTATCATAAATTTTATGAAATGGTTTACCATTCATCTAAGGTATTTTATACGGAATGTGATTATAATAAGTGTAGTTTTATGCTTAAAACACCTTTTCTTACAAAATTTCTTTCTTGCGATCTGCACACATATTTTAAAATTGATTTACACCATTTATAGATACTTAATATTTAAAAATTATTTCCATATATTTATTTGGGATATAAAAATTTTCTAAATATGTCTCTTTTTCTTTTTTAGGAATAGTAACCCTAGTAATTATTTGACACCTCAATAAGGGTGAAATAGGTAAAATTGGGATATAATATTTGGATAATGACATAAATATCTCTAGAAAATTAATTTATCATATTTTATGATTTAATGTTTTTCCATCATCATCAATGTTTTGAAAATATGTAAACTTGGTGACATTATTCTTTTATTATGACTTTTATATTATTTCAATATAAGGATAAATACAAAATGTCACTCTATTAATTTTAATTTCTATTATATGTTTTCATTGGGATAAAAAGATGTTATAAAAAATTATAATAAGTTGGTTTTAATATAAATACATTATTATTAATAATAATTTTATTTAATTTTTAATGTGAATACATTTACCTTCAAAAATATGCAACGTTGATACAATACTTGTTCAGGTTGTAAAATGTTAATGTAAATGATTTTAAAAATAATTGAAATAATTTGTTCTGGATCAATTGGGGTAATCTTTATTTTTAATAAGTAGTTGTAAATTTTAATTTTTATGATTTTTTTATTTGAATTAAATTTTTATCATGATGTATTCAAATCTGAAGTAAACGACTAGTCCCAAAAATGACATCAATGATATTTTTGTTAACTAATATTTTATTAAATTATATTAAAATCACCAAAATAATTAAAGAGGTAAAATATTATTTTAAATTGATTAAAATATTATTCATGGAAATATAATTGTGAAACATTATGACTTATAATTAAATTTATGACCCTTAATGAATAAGAAATGTGTTAACTTTATTATGGTAAAAAAATAAAGAAGGGGTTAAACAAAAATATGAGGATTAAAATATAAAATAATCATGTCAGTATATTATTGGGGGAATATTTTTAGACATGATAATTTCTTACCATCATAATTATTTCCACTTTGTTTCTCTTTGCATGATTATAATATATATTGTATTAAAAAAATTAAGTAATTACAAGTGTTTCATTTCCCTCAATTATTAAACTTAGCTAGTTCTTTTACCTTATTCACAATGTTTAATCGACATATATCAGAAAATATACAACCTAAAAACTTATTTCATTTCTTTACCACTTCTTATATCTTCTTTAGCTACAAAAAATACCATCCTTTTATGTATTAAGTTGTAATAAAACGTAGGTTTATCAATGAAGTGGTAGAACTATTAACAGAGTACTTTCAATAGTAATTATTCTTATACTTAAAAAAAATCCAAGGAATCTATTAAAACTAATAAAAACAATTCCACAAAAATATCTATTTTTTATTTTAATTATGGAAATACTATTATCCATTTTCATTCCATACAATGGGAAGAAAACATCACTCTTGTTTATGTGTCGACACCCCCGCCACAAAGCGTTGTGTTTCTTTTTTCATCAATACTTTTCATTAATGGATATAATGGTAGATTTTATTAATATATATGATTTATATGAAATTATAATAATTTTTGGAATTTGATTAATTATTTACTTTTAATTCATTTTGTCTATTAGAAAGTTGAAACATGAAACATTTATATGTACGAACTACTAACTCTACAATGTTATGTAATTAATTTTTCATCCCAAATTAATATAAATAGTTATAAAAATATATTTAATGATTAAATATTATAATATGGACATAATTAAAATTTTAGTGATTATTTAACTATGATCAATGTATAGGAACTGTGACTGCTAAACTAAAACATGCAGGGAAAACGAAGCCGTTATCACCCAAAATAGATATTTTATATGTGAATTATTATTTAATGGGTGATTAATTGTTAAAATAAAGTCATATAAGGTACAATATATATTACTATGTTAGTTTAATAGTTTTATAATAAATAAATATTCTTATATAGTATTTTCAAAAGAGTATGTATAAATAAAAAACATGAAGTAAGGATTTCATTTACCATACAATTTATTTTCTGGATTTACTATGATAAATATTCATTTAGAGAAATTTTATGGATATTATCCTTTTAAACCCATATATTTTCATTTATTTTAGTCATTCTTATTATTTAAATGTAATAGTACAGTGTTTATTTTCTTCCTACATATAATTATCAAGAAAATTGTTTTAAAGAATGTCACCCTTATTTTCTCATTGGTCGATGAACTATTTCATCCAAATCCAAGAAAAATAAAATAATTTCATATAAGTTATTTCTTATACATGAAATACAGTAAATGATTCATTTTCCCCACACATTCCTTTATTTAAAATTTTTTCAAAAAATTAATTATAATTTTGTTTTATTAAATTCATTTCTATATTTTTATAAAATATTGAAAAAAATGTTTTCATTTCATATATACGACATGAATATATTGTACCACCATTATGAGCATTATTTACATAAAATATTCTTTTACAAGTTTCCTTTGTTAATTTACACTAAATTAATTTTCCAAATACTATATCAATTTATAGCTAAAATTTTATCTATTTAAAAGGGTATATTCTCATGTTTTCAAAGAAATGGTCAAAGGAACATTCCAATGTATTTTTCAACAATGTTATTAACTTTTAAGGATTTTTATTCTTCAATATTTTTATAATAATATGATACCATCCCCTTTATTTATATGTCTTATGATTATGATGATTATATGAAAAAGTTTCATTCACATTTTTTAATTAAATTATGATGATATTTTAATGAAACATGTTTCATTCCCACAATTAAAGTTTTGATGAGATATGTTTTAAACCAATTTATTTTTTATAGTTTATGATATTTTGATATAATTAATAGTTTATGATCAAGTGTCATGAATATGTATGAATATCATTATGGTAAATGTGGTTCTATAATATCTCTCTAATGCATTGGGTAAATCGTTCAAACTCTTTAGATAACTAGTGGAAACAAGTTGATCTAATCAATGAACTAAAAAAAACATGTACTGATTTATAATCTTATATAATATAGGAAAATATTGGTGATTCCTAATACATTATAACATATCAAATAAGTGTTGATTACCTATACAAATTGATATAATGATCTTGTTTTCTAACATTTACATGTGATATTGTTTATATATCTATGATAGTTCTATACTCTTGTAAAATTTTAACATTATTATAATTATTCTCATAGCTCGTTATTGTTTTTTATGATTTCCCGATATTGTAGAATAATAATGTTTTATTCTACGACTCATGTTTATGATATATTAGTTATTGAGAGTAATTTTTTATTATTAATAACATGTTCTCATACCCTTGTGACCATGATACTGTTTCATATGATCATTGATTGAAATATCCCATGCTTACCCCTACTGAACATATTATTTTTGGAACCATGGATGTTCTATGCATTAATTGGATCATGGTTTGTGTTTGTTGTCAATCCTCAGTGGAAGTTCACAACGTGTACCAGCAAAGTGATCATACAGTTCAAGTAGACAACAGTATTGAAGATGGTTCCATTTCCCAGTGTTTGTGTGCCGAGGCCTTGGAGGCTTGGAAACTTGCGCGCCTGATGTTTTTCAGAATGAGAACATGAAAATATGGAAAAGGAAAGAGGGTCGTGCAAGTATTGGTTGGTCACGCAACTGACTTGCACGCTGTGAAAGGACTTGCGCACAGGTACCGTAGAAGATTGGAATGTTGCGCGCCGTTTGACCATTGTGTTTTGATCATTGAAGTATGGAAAAGTAAATAGGGGTGCCCAAGATTGGAAGATGGTCGCGGAAGTGTCTAGGAGGATAGAAGGGTTGCATGCCGAGACTTGCACGCCGAGGAAAGACTTGCGGGATGCCGCGTAGGGTATTTGGATGCCTATAAATAGAGGACCACCCCTCCTCATTCAACATAAACTTTGGACTTGATGATGTTCAGAGCTCCCATCGCGCAGGTGTTTAAGTCGTGCAATTGTTTGTGGGTCGCGTAAGGTGGAGCATGTGGCAGTTTTTTGATGCTCGTCCAGTAGTCGCGCAAGTTATTTGGTGATACTTGCGCGCCAGAATTGAATTTGTGCGATAGGTTTCAATTAGGTTTCAAAATCGGCTTGAGTTGAAAAGAAGTGGAGTCGTGCAAGTTTGGCTTTAAAGAAGACTGAATCGTGTAGGTGTTGAAGGTGGACTTGCACGACAGTTATAACTTGCACGCCATCCTTGAAAAATGTGTGCCACCTTGGAGTTGTGCGCCAGGTGCTGTTGAGGATTGCCGGTTGTCTTGGTGCTACACGAATGTTGTACATCAGTTCACGGGTGATAGATGGACTTCAACAGAGCATCAATATAATGCAGAGGATGCACTCATTGAGCAATGATGAAGAGACCTTCACATCTATAAACTTAGTGGGACTTCACCAACGGCAGTGAGCAAGGGGGAGTCAATGAGAGTGACCCGAGGGACCTAGTGAGCTATCCCTTAATAACTGTAAAGGCAGTGATCTTGGGACAAAGTGACTATCCCCGAACATTTGTAATCCACAACTAGTGAAGAATAGTGTAATTTGGTACGCCCAAAAACTTGTGGGTGTATGCTCCTTGGATGTATCCATTAGCGATGAACCAATTGAAATTTTTTGTGTCATCTCTTTTCACGTGAGTGTTTCATTACAGATCATATTCTACATAATGTTTTAACTAGTTCCTACAAACCTGGGAACAAGATCCTCAGTTTAAAAGAAAAGGTTTTCACCCTTATTCACCCATACCCTCTCTGGGTGCCCCGTGGTCCTATAAGTGGTATCATAGGGTAAAGGTTTACTGGGGTTTGGTATGTTACTTACCGTTATGAACCATACAGCTAATGTTAGAGGAGTCCCTCTCTTTGATGGAAGTAATTTCCAGATCTGGAAGAACATAACGAGATCTCATCTGAGATCTCTTGGAATAGAAGTTTCGTTTTCTACTGTGCAAGGAATAAAATTCACTGATCCAGTAGGCATGGATATGACTGACACAAACAGGAAAATTCTTGATTCAGATGCTAAAGCGCAAAATGCACTCACCTAAGCCCTTTCTGATCAGATCTATCTAAAAGTGATGAATTGAACCTCAGAAAAATCCATGTGGGATAAACTCGAAAACATTTATGAAGGAGATAGACAAGTGAAGGAGGCGAAACATCAAGTGCTGCACAATAGGATCGATGATTTGAAGATGCATCCTGATGAGAATGCAGACTCCTTCTTAAATCGAATTACAGAAGTGGTTGAATAAATTCGGGGCCTTGGAGAAGAAATCAAAGATGTTGACATTGTGAAGAAAATACTGAGAAGACTTCCACCCCTATACAATGAAAAGGTGTCAGCCCTTAAAGAAGGAGATCCTTCAAAACTTTCTCTGGATGATCTTCTGAGAAGCTTGGTAGCATATGAAATGAGAGTCAATCCAAGAAGATTCTACGACTTGTGTGAGCAAGGAAATTGCATTCAAGGCCATGGATAACCTAAAAATTTCAAAATATAGTAGTGGTGAAAATGAAGAATAAAAATAAATCCTTTCTCTTATTGAAAAGAAATTCCAAAAGGTAAAAGGAAAGTTCAAATGGAAGTTACCTCTTGCTTTATTTTGTTGTGGTAAAGTCGGGCACGTTGCTTCTCAGTGCTTAAGAATGATCGATGATGATGATAGGGATTCTGAATACATCGAGAAGCCTTAGGAAATGTTTTTTGAACAAAGGAGACTTTAAATCCAGAAAGAAAGTTCTGAAGAAGAGTTTTGTCTGTGAAGAAGAAGAAGATGATGATAAATTTTGTGAAGAAGAAGAAGCAGAATTTAAAACAGGAAATCATGCTTCCATGAAGTCCACTATTTAAAAATCATAAGATAATGGTGAATACAATCAGTTAAAAACTAGTATGAATCTTGAGTTGTAACTTAACGATGTTGTTAGAAATCTTAAGATGAAATGTAAGAGTTGCAGTAAGTGGAAATCAATTGTTGTGGAATCAACTGAATATGTTGATCAGTTTGAAGCTGATATTTAATGACTGGAAGACTTTGTGAAAGTTCAATCTAAAATACTTGAAAGCAATGATGATGTAGTGGATCTGAAGCTGAGAATTGAAGAACAGGAAAAGGTCATCAATGATCTCACCTTCAGACTGGAGGAAAAATCCAAGACTACTAAGGATCTTGAGGAGAATGTTTTTACTCTTAGGAGTAAACATGAGACTGAACCAACTTCAAAAGAATCAAAGAACAAAATACAGTTTAGAAGATTCTCAGATGCAGAATTATTGGTGAGAGCCACGTGTGGTTCATATGGGGTTGGAAAAATCCGGAGTAATCAAAGACCTGCTGGCATGGGAAAAAGTGGAATTGGTTGTGAAGATGAGACATCAACTTCTCGAAGTAAAGAGATTTAAAATAATAAAAAGATGAAAGGTGAACATGTTGAAACATTGCCTAAAGTGCTGAAAAAGTAACCATAAATCCAAAGTAAAAGGATAACTAAAAATTATCTTCAATCATTCCGAAATGACTATATGTCTAACTACTCTCCCAAGGAAGAAGGAATGAGGATAAATTCAAATGACAAGACATTTCCTCTCATGAAGTGTCAGTTCTATGGGTATCTGGGCCATAACATGTCGTATTTTGAAGAGGCAAGAAGAAATCTGAGTGGAGAAGATATAGGATATCAACAGAGGAGATCAAATCCATATCCTAGTTCTTATAGAAGAAACAATTTCTACGTGTAATATTTTTGTTGTTCTAACTTTGGTCATAAGGCTATTAATTGCAGGCAGAGAAGGGACATGGACACCTCATATCGAAGTTTGAGACAAGTCAAGTCTTGTCAGCAAGACAATTTTGTTCATTCAAACATGTTTTCTCCTCTCAAAGAAGATTTTGACTATGAAGAACCTGGGTACGTGGAAGAGATATTTGAAAGGCCATAAGTGCCCTCTACTCAATCCAATGTCTCATGGAACGAACATAATAAAATTGAGAAATCCAACCTTGCAGAGGTGGCCCTCAAAGATACAAAAAACAACATTACCTGGATTATGGATAGCGGTTTTTCATCTCATATGACATGTAATACTGACATATTAATGGATATAAAAAGGAAGGTTGATGCGACAGTACGATTTGGTAATGATGGATCTCTGAAAATCAAAGGCAGTGGAAGCACTGAATTATCTAATGGAGAGCTGAAGAGGACTGAAGTCCTTTACGTAGACGGCCTATGTCATAATCTACATAGCGAGAGTCAACTATGTGACTCAGGACTTATAGTTACTTTTAATCAGAACAGTTTCACTATCAAGGGAAAGACAAGCAACTCACTCATGAAAGGATGCAGAACAGAATGAAACTTGTATTAGGTTGATAGGGAAGAAATTTTTTGTTACATGACTGTTGAAGAAGAAAACAATTTGTGGCATCGGAGACTGGGACACATCAATCAACAGAACATGGTGAAAATATCAAAATTATGGATTGTCGTGGTCATTCTTAACCTGATGTGTGAACGTGAAAAATCTTGTGATGCTTGCATTCGTGGAAAGTTGGTATGCAGTTTATATCGGCCAAAGAAGAAAAGGGCATCTCACCTTCTTGATTTGATTCATACAAATGTATGTGGTCCAATAAATGTTTCTGGAACTAATGGAGATAGGTACTTTGACCTTTTCATATATGATTATAGTATAATGGTAATTCCCAAGAAACGACAAGTCCTTGATAGCATGAAAACATATCAGGGAATCACCGAGAATGTTACCGGACAAACAATTAAAGTGTTGTGATATGAAAATAGAGAGGAATACACATCTATTGAATTTGAAAATTATCTGGAGAAGCATGGGATACAACATGAGGTAGTTGCTGTGAGAACTCCTCAAAAAAATGGAGTTGTTGAACAGAGGAATCGACTGGTGAACAACATGGCACGAACTATTCTAATTGAGAGTCTCATTCCACGACATTACTAGAAAGAGGTTGTTCAATCTGCAGTGTATATTCAAAATCGTATAGGACTCTATATGGGTGAGAAAAAGACACCATATCAATTGTGGAATGGAAGTAATCCCTCTTTGAAATACTTTCATGTTTTTGAAAGCAAATGACTTATCGGAAACAAAGAAGGAAATCAAGGGAAGTATGGTGACAATGAAGATGAAGGAATTTTTCTTTGATAATAAATGAATAGAAAAGCCTACAAGTGTTTCCACAAGAGATTAGGAAGGATTGTGGAAATTAGTGATGTTAAAATAATTGAAGAGGAAATCACAAATTCTCCATGGACGTCATATTCTAATGTAAGAGAATGTAAAGAAGAAATTGAACATGGAGAAAATAGAAATATAGAAATAGAAGAATTTGTTTAAAACAATCAGTAGTCACATCAAGATGTTGACTTAGAAGAAGAATCTGAAGAAGAAACTGATGTTGGAGAGAATGAAACTGAACTGAACAAGAGAAATCGTAGAGATGAGATTGATCCATCCAATATAATTAGGGACAGGAGTTCCCCCACTCAAACATGAAGAATTCCAAATAACACGCAATCTGCATTTCTATCTGTTGTGGAGACATCCTCATTTGAAGAAGCTGCAAAGGATAAATCACGGGTGAAAGCCATGAATAAAGAATTAGATCAGATTGACAAGAATCAGACATGGGATCTTGTCCAGAGTCTCAAAGGTCACAATGTGACTGAGAAAAAGTGGATCTTCAAAAACAAGTTTGATGAGTGTGGAAGTGTTATTAGAAACAAGGCATTACTAGTATGTAAAGGATACACTCAGATTTAAGGTGTTGATGTTGAATACAGCTTTGCTCCAGTGGCTAGATTGGAGTCAATTAAACTTTTCCTTGCCATGGAACTCAAAATAGGATATAAAGTATACCATATGGATGTCAAGACAACATTCTTGAATGGTGTACGGGAAGAAGAAGTGTATATTGAACAACCAGTGGGTTTTATTATTAGTTATAATGAAACAAAATTCTGCAAACTGAAGAAAGCTCTATATGGTTTGAAGCAGGCACCACGAGCATGGTATTCCCGACTAGACTCGTATATCAAGAAACTACAATTCTAAAGAGGTGGAGTAGACCACACTTTTTATGTGAATAATACTCCAAGAGATCAATTCATTGTTCTAGTCTAAGTTGATGACATTGTTTTTTGTGGTAGAAAGAAAAAATCAGTGGATGAATTTTTCAATCACATGTAATCATAATTTGAAATTTCTATGACTGGGGAGCTCACATATTTCTTAGGGCTGCAGGTGACTCAAAAGAACGATTGCTCTTTCATTTCACAGGATAAGTATGCAAGAGAGCTGCGGAAGAAGTTTAATATTCAATATTCCAAATCAATGTCCACTCCAATTTCAGTTGGAACTAAACATGGAAAACATGAGGATGAGACCTCTCCAGATCCCACCACATAAAGGAGGATCATTGGGAGCCTACTGTACCTGACGACGACACGGCCAGGTATTGTCTTTTCCACATGTCTTGCAGCCCACTTTCAGAGTAATCCAAAGGAGGAACATATGGAAGGAGTAAAAAGAATCATGATATATATTCAAGGGACACACAATTGTGTCTTATACATTGCTGTAAGAATGAACAGTGAATTTTCATCATTTTCTGATGCTGGCTGGGCTGGCAATGTTGTGGACAGAAATTCCACCAATGGTGGTGCATTCTATATTGGGAATAAATGTTTTGGCTGGTTGAGCAAGAAACAAGAACGTACTTCTCTTAGTACTAATGAGGCAGAGTATATCTCCGCTTCAAAGGCATGCACTCAATTGCTATTGATGAAGGAGCAAATGACAGATATTGGTGATGAGGTGAAGCAACCAATGGTGACATACTGTGATAATAAGAGCACAATTGATCTTACTAAAGAATCATGTTAAGAATTCTTGTACAAAACATATTGAAATAATGTATCACTTTGTTAAAGAGACTGTAGAGAATGGTGTGATTAGAATGGATCATGTGGGAAAGGATGAGAAAGTGGCTGATATCCTGACCAAGTCACTGTCAGCGGCTGTGTTTGAGAAGAATCGGTTGAACCTCGGTGTTCAGCCACCTCCCAGTGCATAAGGAGGTTACGCAATACCCCTCTCCCCAGTTTTGTTAACTGATTTTTTCTCTATTTATGGCTATGATCCATGTTTGTGAAGGAGATACTATCCAGGGGGTGTGGTTTGAGCTGAACAATGAATAAGTACCGGTCATTGGGTTTAATTAAAATAGGGGAGAAAGGAATAACTTTAGAGTCAGAGGATGAGAAGGAACTCAGGAACTCAGCGAACAGGGAATCTTTGAGATTTCTGAAACACAAGATCCCAATTCAAGCCTCATATATTGTTTTCTACATTGAGCATTGCACATGTAGACTTAGAGTGATGGATGAGTTGATTCTTGAGTTTTTTGGTTTGCATGTGGATCTATTGAATTTATTTACTGATTGTAAACAAACCCAAAGGGGGAGATTGTTGGAACCATGGATGTTCTATGCATGAATTGGAGTATTGTTTGTGTTTGTTGTAAATCCTTAGTAGAAGTTCAGAATGTGTACTAGAAAAGAGATCATACAGTTAGAGAAAACAATAGTATTGAATATGGTGCTGTTTCCCAGTGTTTTCCAAATTTTTGGGCCTCAAAAAATAATATACGGAGAAATGGGTTTTTGGCAGAGATACTTGCACGCCGAGGCCTTAGAGGCTTGGAAACATGCACAAATGATGTTTTTCAGAATGAGAAGATGAAAATATGGAAATGGAAAGAGGGTCGACAAGTAATGGTTTGGTTGCGCAACTGACTTGTACGCCGTGAAAGGAATTGTGCACCGGTACCTTAGAGGATTGGAAACTTGCACCCCATTTGACCATCGTGTTTTGATCATCAATATATGGAAAATTAAATAGGGGCGCCCAAGATTGGAAGTTGGTCACACAAGTGTCTAGGAGGACAGAAGGGTTGCGCGCCACGACTTGGGTGCCGAGGGAAGACTTGAGTGACGCCACACAGGGTATCTCAATGCCTATAAATAGAGGACCATCCCTCCTCATTCTACACGAACTTTGGACGTGAAGAAATTCAGATCTCCCATCATGCAGGTGTTGAAGTCGTGTAAGTGTTGGTGGGTCGCGCATGGTGGAGTAGCAAGGCAGTTGTTTGCTTCCCGTCCAGTAGTCGCGCATGTTATTTGGTGATACTTGCATTCCAGAATTGAAGTTGCGTGACATTATCCATTAGGTTTCAAAATCGTCTTGAGTTTAAAAAAAGTGGATTCGCACAAGTTTGTCTTTAAAGAATACTGAATCACGCAAGTGTTGAAGGTGGACTTGTGTGACAGTTATCAATTTCACATCATCCTTGAAAGTTGTGCGCCACCTTGGAGTTGCGTGCCAGGTGCTGTTGAGGATTTCCGGCTGTCTTGGTGATGCACAAAAGTTGTAGATCAGATCACGGGTGATAGTTGGACTTCAACAGAGTATCAACATAATGCAGAGGATGCACTCATTTAACAATGTTGAAGAGACCTTCATGTTTATAAACTGAGTGGGAATTCACCAATGGTAGTGATCCATTGGGAGTCAACCGGAGTGACCCGAGGGACGCAATGAGCTATCCCTAAACAATTGTAATGGCAGTGAGCCTGGGACAGAGTGACTGTGCCTGAACCTTTGTAATCCACAACTAGTGAAGAATAGTGGAATTTGGTATGCCCAAAAACTTTTCAGCGTATGCTCCTTGGATGTAGCCCTTAGTGGTGAACGAAGTAAAATTTTCTGTGTCATCTCTTTTCATTTGAATATTTCATTACAGATCATATTCTACATACAGGTTTAACTAGTTCCTACCAACGTGGGAACAATATCCTCAGTTTAAAAGAAAAAATTTCACCCTGATTCACCCCCCCCCTCTCAAGAGGCCCTGGGGTCCTACACTTATCTCTCCAATTAATATGATTAATATTTTACCAATTTTATGATGAAGATTAAAATTTATTATGAGTTTGAATGTGTACAACATATAATGAAATGTGTTTGATGTGATGAATATTTTACATAAAAAAATATGTATATGTATCTAGCATCGAAGTACAATAAAATATTTATGTATCTCATGCTTGTTTATTTGGGATATAAATTCAATATTTGACAAAAGATATGTAATATATATATGTTATGTTTGGTGAGACTCATTAACTCCCTTTTTAACCCATATATGTTTAATAATATTAATAAATGTTTAAATTTATAATGGTAGTGAAATTTTGTTTTCAAAAATACAATTGGCATATACATGGTTCATCCATGATATACTCAATAAGTTTCTATCCAATTGAGTTGTAAAAAATATTATTGGTTTGTGATGATTTAAAAATATTTTTTATACATTAAATAGAATTTAACTCATTTCTTGGACTAATCAAAAAAATTTCATTAAAGGCATTATATAAGAATTTAATTCAAAAAATAAAAACATTAAAAAACACTTAAAAATTTTATATATACCTAACATTTTTGGGATATCATAATTCAACAAAAAATGTTTTAATTTTTATAAAACATTTACTTATTTTTTCCTATTATTTTAAGTACACCAACATTATGAAAAACATTTCTATAATTATATTATCCTCAGAAATTAAAAATATATAAATATCATAAATAATGTTTATAATTCACCAATTGTATGTTAAAAATTATTTATATATCATTATTAATTAATATCCATATCATGACAACATAATAAGTGAGAGAGAGAGAGATTTTGTAATTATACATATTGTAAATATAATAAACATTTCATAACCATAAAAAAGTAGAAAAAATTGGAATTATTTAAAATATATAATTAATATTAGTGAATTATAGACATTAAATAAGATTATGTCAATTGTATGGTTGAATTTTAACCATTATCCAATAATTTAAAAAATGATTAACCAATTTTAATCTTTTCTATGGTGATAAAAATCGATGGGGACTATTCAATACAACTATAAATGAAATTGTCCTTATTGCATAATTTTAATATAATGATTCTAAATGTTGAATCTATTTTTTATGAATTAATATCCATAATTTGTAATAAAATAATTTTAATACCTGTGCATGAAACCTAGAGAATAATATTTTTTATAAAAATATAGTTTTTAAAAATAAAAACTATTTTAAACCTATATAATTTGTAAATTATATCCTTAGGGTTTTATTTATATTTTTAGTTGAAATTTTATTTTGTAAATTTTAAAAAAGTGAAACATATAGTGGTACTTCTAAATAACATTATTTAAAGATAATAAATTACCGGTTTTGAAAAATTATTATTTATCATTATTCACCAAAGCAATTATTCCTTTCATAAAAATATAAATGATATGTCTAATGATTATTTTTACATTATATTTTGGAAAAATATGTTCATTTAATGGAAAAACATATTAAAGTGGAACAATTAGTAATAATATTCAACCCAAAAATGTATTAAACTGCATTTCAAAAGGAAACATTGTCTTGATTTTTAAAATGAATTTATACACATTCATTATATTCTAAACACATTTAGATGACTGTAAATTTATGTTGTTATATATATGATAGATGAATTTTAGTTAAATCATTCATCCATAGTGATTATCAATTTTTTTTAAATAAATAATACGCCATATATATAATTTATTGTCTATATAGTATCTATTTTTATATTATATCATATTATTAAAATTGAGTCCATATTTAAAAATTTTAATCATTAGATTATTATTACATAAATATTTTATACATATATTTCATAATGAAATCACTCAGGTTCATACCCATCAATTAAGAAACTATGTTATGACCATCAAATTTAAATTGTAATATTATAAATTTAAATTATCATTCATTTAAGATTGGTGTTTTTTTGTATCATAAGATGTCATACATAGTGATACTAAAATAAAATGTAGAAGTGTTATATTATAACATTTTTATAAAAATTTAAACCTTTCAATTTTATTTCATATTACAATTATCCTAACATAAAAATAGATTTTGTTACTGAATTTTATTTATAGGTTATGAGTAAAAACATATTAATTCATAAATAAATATTTAGTGACCAATATGTGCACCATTATAAGGTTTTAACTTGATAATGTATTTATTGAATGATGCATTGATACATAAGTAATACTTTACAAATAAAACCTGATATATTTGTTAAATATTTCATGATGTATTATAATAAAATATACAAACTTGATTATTTCAAAAAAATTACCATTTAATTATTTTGGTTTCAAAATTATGATAAAAATGAATAATTTTCAGGACTTCATCGTTAATCCTTATACCCAAAACACTTGAAAAAATGGTAGACCATGTTTAAATATATACTAATCATACACTCAAACAAATTTAATATGAATACACTTATATAACCAAAAGTTTATATACGATGGTAACTGAATGAATTGTCTTAGAAACATCAATAAAGATTGTCCCCTTGGGGAGAATATTTCTAGGAAAAAAGAAACATTTTGAATCCAAAACTCTCACATCCTAAATTTATCAAATATCATATTTCCTATAGTAGTTTCATTAATGATTCAAAAGTAACACTCATTCTCTTAATTTATGTTATATTATACCAATATAACCTAATTAAAACTCAAGGAAATTATAGATGTAATATTTGATACCTTTAGAATAGGTTTGAACATTACTTCATATTATTATATTTAAAACACCGAATTTCACATGTTTCAATCATTATATTTATTTCATGTGATATATGGACCATATTTGAACAAATTTAATAAAATCTCATTCAATTTATGTACTTACAATGATGTTTCGTTAGAAAATTAACACATGTATGTTGTTTGATCTTTCCCTTCATCAACTTTTCCTCATTTCTTCTTTCCTCGGTTGTGTTTCATAATTTTATAATTAATTTGTATTGATGATATATTATGTTTATAATTATTTATCTATCTTGAAGGAACTTGATACCATATCATCATATGAAAATAATTATTGATAGAGTAGTTCCAATTAGTGGTTTGGATTAAGTCAATCAAATAAATTGTTAGTCTTACATTACAGATTACGTATGTACTCTTTAGTATGCATATCTAATATGAAAAATTATTCCTCATACTCAACAACACATTCATTTTCCATCAATCCAAAATTATTTATTTTCCATTCCACGTCATATTTTTTTTCTATGAGAAATTATTTTTTGAAGAAAATGACCCTAAATATATTACATTCCATTCCCTCTATCTCCTACTCCACCATGTTTTTGGGAATTAATAACCACCATTGATCTACATATACTTTTATTAAATATAAAGCTATAATAACCCTTACATATTTATTACTTCTCAAATATATAAATATCATTTCAAGGGATGTAACCCAATTATTGTCAATCTATTGACTTGTTTTTTCATTATAGGATTGAAACCTATATCAAATAAATATGTCCAATATAGGTACACCATGATATGTAACAATTGGTTACTTCATTTATTCAATGATAACTATCATAATATATGTTAGTTTCCTCACTATTCCCATGACTTTATCATCTCCAAAACCCATTGTATTTACTTACATATAAGGTAAATTCGTTCATTTACTACAGGAGGTGATAATATATCTCTATATGTTTCTAGGTTCAATATCTATGTAACAAAACATGCATTATTATCATATAAAATATTATATATTGACACATGATGTAAAAATACCAAAAAAATTTAAAAATTATATGGGTTTATATTAATTCTATTTTTAGTTATGTTCATCTAAAATCTTGTTCTCAATGGTCCTAATAAACATCCATTGGTATCTACTATATAAACCTCAACACTTGTAACCTATATCTAGTATTAAAATTTTTTATTAGTAAAATATACAAGGGATCGCACTGTGAAGTATCTATTAGTTCAGAAATATGGGGAGAGTACATACTTATATGATTCTAATATTAGATAGGAAAAATAAATCAAAAAATCAAAAACATTATTTAATCCTTGAATATCATTCAAATATTCCATCTTCATGGCCTTGGGAAACAAAAACATAAAAAGAGGTTCACTTATATTCTCAGAACATGAAAGAATAAAATAGATTATATCAAGGATACCTATGTAATTGACAATATGGTAGAGTAAATATTCAATACATATGTTATTTAATAAGTAATGTGATATTTATAATATATCCATGGGAAATAATAAATCATGTGGATAATAGTAATTGAAATTTTAAAAAAGGATTATCATATAAATTCACAATCTTGTCATCAAATCCTTGGAAAATTTATCATGAATCTTATAGACAAGGCCTTATACAATACACTTTAATTGGACCATTATGTATTTACTATTACAAAACTAATGTGACCACTTGTTTGACTAATGGGACTTGTTTATCCATCAATGGTATATCTATAATTGAGATTCACCTATTATTAAAATATGTATAATGAATTCATAGTATATTGAATCAATAATATAAAACATAATCAAAATTTCTTATTAATTAATAAAACTCTATATTGAATAATGAATATGAAATACTAATATTTATCATGTAAATGAATTAGATTTCTTAATAATATTCATTCAAATAATATTTCAAACAAAAATTCTCTACATTTTAGAAAATATAAAATTATTAAATATGATTTTGATTACAACCATTTTATGGAAATTGTATATTTTATGTTGAAAAATAAAGTTTAATAAATAATGTATAATGTTAGAAATTTCATCATAATAAAGAGGATTATTATAAAATAAGGTTTTTAACACCCCAAGATCTAATCGTATGTTATCTCATTAAAGTAATTCAATAGCTTGTGCTACATGCAACACCGAGTTCAAGCGCACCACAACTTACTAAATCACTGTACAAAAAACTATTATGAATATTATTAAATTTTATTTAAATATAATATATTCTATATAATTTTAACATGCATATTATGTGTTTCTTAAACATAATATAAGAACAAATACATTTTTTCGGATAAAATAAGTATTTTTCAATAAAATGCAATTTTACAGCTTTTTATGGAGAACCCTTTTTTTCCAAAAAAAATTAAACTATTAAATATATTAAATTAAAGTAAATTAAATTCTACTTTAGAACAGGGAGATAAAATTTTATTCTGGATAAATTTTTGGTACTTTTCTGATAACTTTCATATTTTGATGAATAGTGAAAAATACTATCTTTTAATTGAAATCAATTTTTTTAATCGAAATAATTTATAGTGATAATTTATGAATTTGAATGGTTTTGAAGAATAATTAGATTATATTTTTAGCATTTAATACAATTTAGGAGATTATAAGTAATTTCACATTTAAATTAGACATAAACACATGTCAATCCTTTGATAGTTTTTACTTTTTAAAAACCCACTATTTGGTTTTGACAATGAGAATTAATTTTAAATTAATAAATGAAACATATAGGTTTTGAATTTCTTAAAATATAATTCATTATTCAATTCATAATATCAAAATTATCATAGGGTAAATTTTTGGTATATTTTTGAAAACATTAAATTTTTGATTAATTGTGAAAAACACTGCGTTATTATTTAAAACTTGATTTTTATTTCAATTATTATTTATTTTATTTAAATTTATTTTAAGTAAAAATCGATATATAATAATTATATAAGTTAGATGTATTTATTGGAGTCATTTTATATAAATTTACTTGTATAATATTCTATTAAACTTTTTATCCTCTTTTACCCTCCTTCTTCGGACGTTAGCAAATTTGAATAAAACATAATTTGACAACATTTTCTAGTTAAATTTTAAAAATTCGAGTGTCACTATTGAAATCTATAAGTAAAATGTCATTCAATAAGATGAAAATATTTTTTGGTGAATAGTAACTTTTCAGTTTTATTTACCACGGTTAAAAGTAAATAGGGTAATTAAGGGTAAAAATGATATTATAATTTATTAACACATGTACTAATTCTATTGGATAATTATAATTCAACCAAAAAAGCCTTAGGAATAAAATTACAACCCCTTTGGTCCACTTGGATAAGATTAAGAAATTAATAATATTTTATTTTAAGATGAATTAAAGGAGTTAAATTCAATGTTTAATAACTAAACAATTTTTTATATAGGAGTATACATAATATAAATTCGACTATAAATATTCATTAGAAATATTAAATAATTTTCTACATTATTTTATTTTATATATAATTTTAAACTATTAAATAATTTTATTTATTTATGACACAATCATGATGAAGTAATTACCTAATTAATGAATGATTAAAATAATTAATATTATAAATATCCAAATAAATGTAATTTGAGACTTTTGATGAATTACACTAATTTTAACAGATAATATGACATTTTATGGTTGGTTAAATAATTTCTTTAGAAGTAATCATGCTGTTATGTTTTTCACAAATACCAAAAACCAAATAGTGTCAAAATTGATGTAATTGAGTTTCTAAAACAAATATTATATTAAAAATTGATATAATATTCCTTAAAATATATGTTTCCACCAAAGAACATATATAAGGTTATATATATTAATGACTAACCTCATGGGGTTTGATTGGCTTGTTATAGTATGATTATTAAACCTATATTATAAAAATACAAAGAGACATGGTAAAGGTCAAACTATTTAACTAAGAGTTGAATATAAACGATAATGTTATTATGATGACCTAAGACTATCTAAAACCTATTGGTTGAGAGTTATTCGACCTATAACCACATTATCTTCAAAATAATTCATTTTTATCCATTTAAAAATGAAAATTGTTTTATTATAAAATAATATTTCAATCTTTTCTGAAAGTGACCCTCACCTCTCTTATAAAAGGGAACTTCCCCTTCTATTAATTTCATGCCCCAAAGCCTTTTTTTTCGGCCAAAACCTGCACAAATATCCTCCAAAAATTCTTCCCTTTATCTTAGAGGCCTTACTTTGGTCATAAATCCAACCTATGGATCCATTTTTATCAAATCAAAAGGAAGAACCCGAAAAAGAGGTAAATATTTAATCACCTCTTTCAAGTTATTTTATTCTTCCACTACCTATTTCTTTTTTGTTTCCATTATAATATAATAAATCCAGTATCTTAAATATATTTTTATGTTATTATGAAAATGGTACAACTATTTTCATTACTCTATCCATCCTAAAAATGAAAATGACACCATACGTGCGTACGTACGGATTACTGTCTCCAGGTCGTGGTGTAGTTTGATATTCCAACATGTAATTATTTGGATGGGTATAATAAGAAGTATAACTGATGTAAATAATAAATATATAAAGTTAGTGATTCTTTATATATGATATACCATCCTATTACATACGATATTACCATCAATATAATGATATTGTAGTTCATCCGTACGTACGAATTACCTTCTCCACGGTGCGATGAGATTCATTTCCACGTTCACCATTCAATAATGATTATAAAAATCTATATAACTAATAATTATGTAATATATGAAATAATAATTCTACTATATATATATATATACTTATATATATATCTTATTCACTTAGTTCTGTTCAATATGATATGAAAATGGAAACAGCGTTTATGTGTATGTATGACCTACCATATCCATAAACAGTGTATTCCATTTCATATATATGTCTATTATACATATTTATATTCTAAATATATATGACATATGAAAAATGTTTTATATTCTGGAAAATTTAAATCATGATCTATGTGATACAATCAAGAGTAACAGGTTAAAACACGTACGATAAAGTAAGTGATTATTACACGAAATGTTAATTTAACATGGAAATTATAATTAAATAGGTAGTATATAGTCATAAATGAATCATGTATGATATTTTAAATATTAATATGGTTCTGGAATAATTTAATAACATACTACAATCTTTATACATGAGGATAAATTTACCCTCGACTAATGGAGTGTACAACGTTTGGGATAATTTCACAATATCTTTATTATCCGTGGTTGTTTTTACGTAAGTATCTACTGGGAAATATTTATTATCCATGTGCATGTTTCATAAAAGAGTCTTTAAAGGGATTCTATTAGGAGACTTTTTTACTAAAACATCATTTTAAATGTTTTAAATATTAATTCTTCTAAATCATTCTCATTAATATCCATGTTTTTAAATTGGTTTTTAAGGATGTATTTATATGGACATGAATGATTTTAAAATTTTAATTCCATTCAAAGGATTCAATGTGGTATGGGGAACTTTGATTAAAATATTTATTTCAATTTCTCCCTTTTGAAATTGTGTGACTTTAAAATGTTTTTATGAAAAAGGGATATTTCTCTAAAAGAGTTTTACAAATCATTTTCATTTATTTCAACATCCTTTGATGGATTGTTAAACTTGGTTGAAGTTGATTTATTATTATACAAATCTACTATATTCTATGGATGTTTTTGTGGTATGTTTGACTATGGATGTGTTTTTTATACCATTCATGGTTTATGGATAAAGTATTGACATTTCATATTCTTGTGTTAATATGAATGTTTAATTAATGTTTAATTCTTTTTATATTAGGAATTCATTGGAGTTGGTAAACGATGAGTGGTGCCTGTTATAGCTCCATGTTGCATTAGTAAGTCTCATTAGACAAACTAGTGAATTGGAAAAAGGCATTAACAAAATCTAATATTTAGTCTTCGATCAAGGCCTTGACTATGTGTTTATGAAGTCCGACATTATGCATTCCATCATTATGAAATTGGTTACTAATATTGCATGTGATTATTCAACTACAACAATATCCATGTGAATAAGTAAATGTCATTATTTTATTTTATCTTTGAAATATTATGATGAAGTTTAAGTTTAAAAGCCTTTTGTTTTATTCATAAACATCACCTTAAATGTTTATGATTATTTATGAATGTTTCTTCCATATTGTTTTCTTTACCAAGCATCTGAGCTCATCCATTTCGATGTTTTATTTTACCATGGTTCCAGGAAGTGTATTATGATTGATAAGATGGGTTTATCTAGGGGATTAATGGAATTCTAAAAGAATCATTTATGATGTGTTTTATTTTCTAATGTGTAATGTAATTTTCAGGTATGTAATCTATTTTCCAAGACTACTAAACTGGTCGGTCTTTCAGGGCATGATTTCTTTTAATCATTCCCATGTATTAAAATAATGCACCGACTTTGGGTAACTTGGGTCGGGGTGTTAGAGTTGGTATAATAGAAGTTTAGCAGTAACCTTGGAAACTAGATTTATAAAAACACAGATTAGAGAACATCACCCTAAGATAATCATTGAGAATTTATATTTATGAACTACCTAAAATTTTGGTAACCTAGAGATTTTGTGAATTTTCAACGAAATATGTCCCTATCAAGATACATGAAGGTATAGGCAGCTCTAGCACAGATGAACCTTGGCGTAAAACCTAAAATCATCGCTTTGTGCTAGACTATAACAAGAACTTTTTCATGACAATGGGTGTTGTTTCACTCTTGGTTATGACATTCCCAAGGTATATTCTTAGGATAAGTCACATTTTCATTACAAGCCATTATGAACTATTTAAGAGTAAATACTTACTCAAATAAAACAATTTATTATTATACTTTATATGCTTAATATTTTCAATTTACGATAGGAATTTTACAGGTTTGGAATTAGGCATTGCGATTCATAAACTAACCTAGTGTATGCCATTGATTAAGAATGCCGCCTAGTAGAAGGAATGATAATTCCAACAATACACATGATCTAATTATTAATAAGGAACATATCATTCATGGTATTAAGTCAAAATATAAAATGGAAATAGTCTCCCATATATTCTCATCATATGGATTAATAGTATCATGTGTTAATAAGATATGTAAATAATTATCTGAGTCCTATAGCCTTGAAGGGAAGCAACAGAAGGAATGGATGGAAGATATAAAGGTGGATAAAGGGGAGAGGGGAAAGAAGGATTTTCCCATATGTGATAATTGAGAAAAGAATCCCCATGGAAAATTCTTGATGGGAATGTGAGTTTATTATATGCGCAGAGAAAAAGGACACCAAGTTCGTGATTACACGGGTAAGAAAACGGTTTCAAATGTACAATTCTTTATCTGCAATGATTTGGGACAATATGCAAATCAATGTGCAAAACATCAAAGTATACCTCTAATGCTACTATTGGATAATAATCATGTTATGATACTACCAAATATAAAGAAAAATGATTAATATTTCTTAGGTTTTTATTAAATTATTTTTCTAATTTTGTATTGTGTTAATGTTGAACATGTTATATGAATTATAGAGTATATAAGGATTGTACTGCAGTACTATTTCATTAAGGACTTGAGATTGTGTGGAACAAAAAAAAGTGACTCAATGGCAGGGTAAATTTTTGGAAAATGTATAGTTGAGTGAAATATAAACCTTAATATTTTTCTGATACTGAGGTAGTGATTTTGGAATAAGATATGATCGATTTTGATAAATTATATTTGATATTCTTGAGTACCTTGCAATAGATTAATGATTTGAATATTCCATCATTGTTGGAGTTTACAACATTTTTGGATATAAGGAGTATATCTACTATTCTATAAGAAATAAGGGAGCTTGAATGTAATCAACACATTTATAGGATAATTCAGGGTGTTACTGTGTTTTAAAATAATACATTATGATGGTATTAACTTGTTATTACATAGAAAAAAGTATCATCATTGTGTTTAACTTCCTTATAAATTTTGGACTGTGAGTTTGGAAAGAAGTATTTTTGATAAGTATAAAGGTTGGAATTTATTATGTTTGAATTTAAACGCTATTGTTAAGGTTAAATCATTTCTAGATAATATTTTTTTATTGTTATAAAATGGACAACCTGGAGGTCGGGCAACAACTCGTCGCATCCGGCAAGGTCGTAAGACATGAACCTGCAACCGAAGGGTGACAAGGGTGCATCACCTACCACTAGCCTACGTGATTTCCTAGCTTGTATAATGTATTTTGTTTAAATATTCAAAAAAATAAATTATAAATTCATTATTTTTTGAACCCTATTTGATTAAGAAAAAAAGAATACTTTTGAATTATAGTATCTTTTTGAGTGAATGATGTGTTTGTGGTAGGAATTAGTTGATGGATGAAACTTTACTTGTCAAGTATATTTTTTCCTCTTATTCGATAAATAAATTAATTCTTAAATTTTAAGGAATGGATCATAAAACCCAGATAAAATTATCCTAACACCTTATGTTTTTTTGAACTGATGATATTTTACATCATCTTAGATTGATGGATTTGAGGCCCAGAATTAACACTTTTTTGTTATTGATGACCTCAATATCTCCCTATAAATATTTACCTTTTCCCTAAAATTATGTGTCTCTAAATCTGAAAAAAAATTCTCCTAAATGTGATCATAATTTGGTGGTAACTTTTTCATTTCCCTTACCCTCTTATTAAGAGTAAATTTTATTTAACCAATTTTCGATGTGGGTTTTCCACAATGGTATTTTACTATTTTTAACCATTTATTTTCACAGAACAATTTCAAATTGTGAGGAAAAAATTTATTGAATTATAGGAGATTGTAAACCCCCATGATTTCATATTATTCTATCTCATTAAAGTAATTCAATAGCTTGCACTACACACAACACCGAGATTTAACGCACCACAAAATAATAAACTAACCATTCAAAAAGCTGTTATGAATTGTATTAATTTCATTTTGAATCTTATATACTATATATATTTTTAACATCAATATTATGTGTTTCTTATACATAATATAAGAACAAATTAATTTTCTTTAGTTTAAATAAATATATTTCAAAAAATGAAATTTTATTGTTTTTTAATGGTGAACCCTTTTTAAAACAATATTTAAGACTTTTATATATTAAATTTCATTGAAATAAAGTCTTCTTTAGAATAAGTACATAAAATTTAATTTGGTTAAATTTTTGGTACTTTTTTGATAACATTTATATTTTAATGAATAGTGAAAAATAATAGGTTTTAATTGAAAACAAAATTTTTAAAAGAATTTATTTATTGTGATAAATTATGAATTTAAAAGTTTTTGAAGTATAATTAGATAATATTTTTATCATTTAATACATTTTATGTCTTTATATGTAATTTCACATTTAAATTTGACATAACCACGTGTTAATCTTTTAATAGTTTTTCGTCTTAAAAACTTGCTTTTTGGTTTTGACTATGGGAATTAATTTTAAATTAATAAATACAACTTCTAATTTATGAATTTGGTAAAATAGACTTCATTTTTGAATTCATAATATCAAAATTATCTTAGAGTGAATTTTTGGTATTTTTATGAAAACATTAAATTTTTTATGAATAGTGTAAAACACTGCGTTATAATTTAAAACTGACATTTTATTTAAGTAATTATTTATTTCATTTTATTTTAAGTCAAAATATATATATATTACCAATTTAAGTTCAATTTATTTCATTGGAGTCATTTTATAATAAAATTAGATGTATAAAATCCTATTGAAAGTTTTAACCTCTTTTACCCACTTTCTAGGAATGTTAGCAAATTTGCATAAAACATAATTTTACCACATCTGTGAGTTGAATTTCAAAAATCTGGGAGACAAAATTGACATTAGTAATTAAAATATGGTTCTATAAAATGAGAATAATGTTTGGGTTATAGTAACTTTTGATGTTTATTTACCACGTTTAAAAGAAAATAGGTTAATTAATGGTAAAATAATATTATAATTACCCTAAACATGTCCTATTTCTATTGGATAAGTATAATTTGGAAAAAACCCTTATTAATAATAAATTACCCCCTTTGGTTCACTTTGGATATGATTAGGACATTTATTGTTATTTTATTTGAAGAAGAGATAAAAGAGTTAAATTCAATGTTTAATAACTAAACCATTTTTAATATAGGGTTATACAAAAGAAAAATTTGACTATAAATATTTATTATAATTATGATAAACTTTCGTACATAATTTTATTTTATTTCTAATTTTTAGATATTAAATTATTTAATTTATTTATGACACAATGATGATGTTGTAATTACCTTATTAATGAAAGATTAAAAAATTGATATTATAAATATCCAAATTAATGTAATTTGATACTTTTAATGAATTAAACTAATTTTATAGTTTAATATGACATTTTAGGGTTGATTTAATAAAAAAAATCGATGTAATCAAGCTGTTATGAATTTCAAAAAAACAAATACTAAATTGTGTCAAAATTGACATAATTGAGATAATAAAAGAAATATTATATAATTAATTGATAGAATATTTTTATAAATATAAGGATCATAAAAACGAAATATATAAGGATATATATTAATAATGAACCTCATGTGGTTTTCATGGATTGTTATAGTAAGATTATTAACCACATAATATAAAAATACAAAGAGTCATAGTAAATTTCAAACTATTTAACTAAGAGTTAAATCTAATAGATAAGGTTAATATGATGACCTAAACATGTATAAACCTATTTTATGAGAGTTTTTAGACCCTCACCCACATTATCATCTAAATAATTCATTTTGGTGACATTAGAAACCGAAAATTATTATATTATAAAATAATATTTCAAGATTTTCCTAAAGTAACCCTCACCTCTCTTATAAAAGATTACATCCCCTTCTCTTAATTTCACATCTCCAAATCCTTTTTCCCTTGTCAATACCAAACCAAATATCCTCCCTAATTTTCTCCCTTCATCTTGTAGGCTTTACGTTTTCCAAAATGCCACCCTATAGATCCTTTTAGATCAAATCAAAAGGAAGAACCCGAAGAAGGGTAAATATTTATCACCTCTTTCAAATTCTTTTCTTCTTCCACTTCCTCTTTATTTTTTTCTTCCATTATAAGATAATATCTCTAGTATATTCTATATATAGTTATGTTATTATAAAAAAGTTACAACCATTTTCATTACTCTATCGATCCAATAAATGTCAAAGTCACCATACTTGTGTACATACAGATTGTTGTCTCCATGTCGTGGTGTATTTTTTTATTAAAACACTTCATTATTTGTATGGGTATAATAATGAGTATAACAGAAGTAAATAATAAATATATCATGTTAATTATTCTTCATATATGATATACCATCCAATTACATACTATTTCACCATCAATATAATGATATTGTCGCTCGTGCTTACGTACAGATTACCGTCTCCACGGCGTGATGAGATTCATTTCCACATTCACTATTCAACGATGATTATAAAAATATATATCATTAATGAGTATGTAATATATGAAATAATAATGCTACTGGATATATATATATATATACTTACATATAACTTATTTACTGAGTTCTGTTCAATATGATATGAAAACGAAAACAGCGTTTAGGCATACGTACAACTTACAGTATCCATAAACTGTATTTCACATTTCATATATATGTCTATTATACATATTTATATTCTAAAAATATATGATATATAAATCATGTTTTATACTCTGGAAGTATTTAAATCATGATCTATGTGATACAATCTATAGTAAAATAATAAAATATGTACGATAAAGAATGTGATTATTATCTGAAATGTTAATTTATCATGGAAATTATTATTAAATGTGTTGTGTAATGTCATAAATTAATCATGTATGAAAACATAAAAATTAATATGGTTCTGGTATAATTTAATTACATACTACTATTTTTCTATAGGAGGTTAAACATACCCTCCACTAAAGGAAATTACAAGGTAATGGTTCATTTCCCAAACACTTTATTATTTGAGGTTGTTTCTAAATATGTATATAGTGGGACATATTTATTATACATGTCCATGTTTCATAAAGGAGTTTTCAAAGGGAGTTTTTATGGTACTCTCTTACTAAATCTTCATTTTTAATGTTTTAAATATTTATTCTTCTAAATCATTCTCATTAATGTCCATGTTTTCAAAAAATTATTTAAGGATTTATTTATATGGACTTGAATAATTTTAAAATGTTAATTACCTTCAAAAGTTTCAAAGTGGTATGGTACACTTTGATTCAAAAATGTTTTTAAATTTCTTCCATTCAAAATTGTGTGACTTTTAAATGTTTTCATGAAAAAGGGATTTTTCTCTCAAAAAGTTTTACAAATCATTTTCATCTATGTCAACATCCTTTGATGGATTTTTCAACTTGTTTGGAGTTGATTTACTATGATACAAATCATCCATATTGTACTGGAGATTTTGTGATATTTTTGACTGTGGATATGTTATTTTTATACCATTCATGGTTTATAGATATAGTATTGAAATTTCTTATGCTAGTTTTAATACAAATGTTTATTTTATGTTCAACCATTTTCATATGAGTGATGAATTGGACTTATTAAGTGATGGGTGGAGCCAGCTATAGCTCCACGATTCATCGGTACGTCTAGTGAGACAAAAAAATTTCCTGGCACAAGGTGTTGAAAAACTTGTATTTGTATTCATGGAACAAGGCCTTGACTATGTGGTTATGAAGTCTGATATTATGCATTCCATCATTATAAAACATGCTATTCATTTTGTATGTGATTATTCGATGAGTAGAATATCCATGTGAAGAAGTAAAATAAATTATTTTATTTTACCTTTTCCATATGATACTGATGTTTAGGTTTAAAAGGATTTTTTAGTCTAATACATTGCTTTAAAATTTTATGCTTATTTATGAATGTTTCCACTATATTGTTATCTTTACAAAGCATATGAGCTCACCCCATTCTATGTTTTATTTACCCAGGATTCCAAGAAGTGTATTATTATTGATAAGTAGGGTTAAGCTATGGGATTTATGGAATTATCGATGAATCATTTATGTTGTGTTTTATTTTCTAATGTGTAATGTAATGTCCAGGTATGTAATCTATTTTTCCAATACTGTTAAGCTAATCTATTTTTCGGGACTTGATTCCTTGTAATAATGACAATGTATTAAAATAATGCTCCGACTCTTGGTAATTGAGATCAGGGAATTATAGGTTTAATCAATAAATAAGATAAGGATTTTATAAGACCATAAAGATCAGTATAAATAATGGTTTACAAAATGATTTCTTTAGAATTATATTGGAAAATGGGAGTGAAATTTTTTAAGGAATTTTCATTAAATATTTTGTAACATTTGGTAAACAAGATTCTATAATTCATCTCATAAATTCATTTAAACTTTTAGGAAAATAAAAAAATTTAATTTAATATAAATGTAATAATTCATATAATACGAGAAAATGTATTTTCTATGATAAAAAAATCAAAAATTATAGACAAATAAAAACAAGGAATAAAATTCTTGGTGAATGGAAAATATGTTTGCATCATCTATGATAAAAACAACATTCCATTCACACTTTTGTAAAAATATATATAGATTTTTCATAACATAATAAAAATATTAATATTATATGTTTAAAAATAAAATACATGTTTTTTTTGAAAATATGTTTACTAAAACTTTATTTATAGGTAAAAATAACTATAAAACAATTTTAAAAATATATACATTAATGAAAAATATTTCCTGCATAAAATATTGAATAAGGATGGTTTTTCTTAGAAAACATTCCTTTTTTATTGGGAAACCAATGTGAGGGAAATTTTAAAAAACAAGGGAAAAACTAAAAAACCATATTTGGTGATTTTTTTAATAATATAGATAGTATAGAATTCTTCCAAAAGAAAATTAAACAAGAAATATATTAGTGTGGTTGTAAACAATTCTTTTAATGCATTATTTATTTTTTTATCATATCATATGATAATATAAAACATATATAAAGACATTAAATACAATGAATAATGTGTAATTGATGATATAAAATATTAATTTGCTAGTATATAAACCATATAACATAAATATAGAATATAATATAAAATATATCTCAATAGATTATAATTTAGATAAAATACTATCACTTATATTCTATCTTGGGAAGATTAAATATATATACGTTAATAATAAATTTAAATTTATTTAATACTTTATTAAGAATTTTATTAATATATTCCATTTTTAAAGCCTTTAATAATCATGTTAAATCTATTGATTGAACGATACTTGATTGGATATGATAATTAAGGTTGTTTAGTTAATTTTGGAAAAATTAAATCAATATGTTGAACAAAGTTAAAGAAATTATGAAATTGTATATTTATTTAAAAAATTTAAATAATATCATGAATATAATTTTTATTCATTATTTTTAATTTTAGAATCATCTATACAATTAAGTAATAAAATAAAAAATCATATCTTTCTGTCATAGTGGAAGTCCACACGTATATACGGGCGACATTATCATTTTCCAATGGATGGTCTGGTAATAGGGTATATGTTATATTATATATATAGAAAAATAATTAATTCATATATATTCATTAATTATAACTCTATAACCAACCTTGTGATTCATCTATGAAGAAAGATAAACATCACATTTTTGGGTGTGGTAGTCCACACATCCTAAAGAGCGATGTTTTCATTTTTCATATGATATAAATGAGAGAGAAAAGGTAAGAACCATTAACACTAAAATATATCAAATTGGTAAATTTTATTAAGTAATAATCTTTATATGTTTATTGAATATTTTTTTTATATTTATGATGAAATTAACATGATAATTTTTAATAATAACATATACATCTTATTTTGGTAACATCATTTGAATTTCACCATAATTATTCTTGAAGTGGTTTTTAAAAAAGATAAAATCTATATATTTATTAAAATAATTTTCATAATATATATTTACAGTAAATGGTCTGGCTATGTTTCTCAAGAAGTGTATATAATATAGGATATGAAGTTATTTTTATATGTTAGGTGGTTGGAAATATTATAAATATATTTGATGCTAAACTATGATATATGTCTAAGTCATATAGAGTGGAACCAAAATACCCTAGAATCAAATATATGTAATATATGATTGTAATAATTTTAATAAAAAAAATTTAGAAAAGTTTATTTTCATTTTAAACAATTTCTCAATGTTTAACCACCTCGTTAACCCTTTTGATTTTATCTATAGAAACAAAATTTTAAATTAATAAGATCCATGAAAATAATTTTAAAAATTAAATGTGGAAAAAAATTAAAAATTAAAGAAATATTCTAAAAATTCCCATCCAATTTAATTACGATATGTTTTTATTATTTTATATTGATTTTTGAATAATTTATATAAATTAAATACCATTTAAGGACATTTACAGAACTATTCACAAAAAATTACATTATAGTCATAAAAATAACCATATTATTTTAATATAAACAATTTTAATTTTTTTTACCTTCATAATTATCCTTCAAAAAAATTCGGGATACCATAAGTCACCCAAAAAGCATTACATTTAGTTTTTTAATATGATTCACCTGATTTTACTATTGCATGCACAAATGTAGCACTAGTTTTGTGTAAATTTCCCAACTAATTATACAATAACTATGAAATAAAAATTTATTTA
Organism: Viscum album; assembly: GCA_963277665.1. NCBI lineage: Eukaryota > Viridiplantae > Streptophyta > Magnoliopsida > Santalales > Viscaceae > Viscum > Viscum album. Next base: position 2,016,149,917 of record OY728131.1, on the reverse strand, counting down.
TTATCCCATATGTAGTTTATTATTCATCAATTTTTATTATCTATGTTTTTTGTATACATTATTTTTATCTATATTCATATCATGACAACATAATACGCAAAATATAGTGACATTTTCTAATTAATCATTTCTTGAAATATTATAATGATCATAAACCTAAGAAAATGGATAAAAATCATAATATTTCTATGTTTATGAAGACTATGGTTATGAATATTAATCATAATATTACCCTTATTACCCTTATAGATATTTTTATGCCTTATCCCATAATTTTAACCTTGATTAACTCATATTACCCTTGTATGTAGTTATAAATATATACCATAGTTATTATTAATGATGACTAAAAAGAAATAGTACTTGTTAAATAATTTTAATATTTTAATTCCAAATATGGAATATATTTTTAATTAAATATTTTTCTGTATTTTTAATATTTTACTTTAATGTAAGTTTGTGAAACAGATCAAAAATGTGTTTTTTGAAAAATACCTATTTTTAGAATAAAAATTATTTTATACCAAAATAATGTTTAATTTTGATTCACATATAATTATAATTATTATGTTAAGTAAAATTAATCTTCTGTGACTTTAAAAAAATTCAAAAATAGAACATGAATTTTATATTACATTATTTAATGAAAATAAAGGATATTTTTCACTAAATCTGTATTTTCACTATTATGTTAAAATGATTCTATTTATAAAATATGAAAAAATACCTTAGGATTGTTTTTATATGATGATTTATAAAATTATGATGATTATATAGAATATACTTTTTTAAATTTGTTGAAATTTATTAAAATATCTTCACAAAATTAAATAAATCCCATTTTTGAAGAAAATATTATTTTTTGATGTATTAATGGAATATATACTCAATACTTATCTACTAACCAAAAAAATATGGATGTTAGTTTTTATTAAATATATAATCTATACATTAAATTAAAATAATTCATAATTTATGGTTGATATAATTTATTTAAATTAAAATAATTTCCACATATAAATCATTTTTCTACAAAATATTTCTCTAATATATTATGATATTATTCATTGTGCTGATCTTATTTCAAATAAATTAATTAATTAATTTTTATGATGGAAATTTATTTCACATATATTTCATTGTATAGTTACTCTCGTTCATACTAGTCAATTATGATATTATAATATTTTTCTACAAAATATTTCTCTAATATATTATGATATTATAACTGTCATATTTAGATAATAATATTTTTATATTGGATTACAGTTCGTTTATGATTATTGTTTCATGTATCGTATGATATGATACATTATAAAACTAAACAATAATATTGGGCTTTTACATGAGAGAAAATGTGCATTATTGTGGAAAGCCTGATAGGATTTTTGGTTTTGGAACATAGAACTCTTGGTGACATGAGAGGTAGATGTGATGACTACATTTGTTGGGTTTCAATTCTTCTTGATGATTGTTGATTTTTATGTAATGGAATCATGTGAATTATTACCACGTCCCTTATATTATGATATTTTTTAATGATCCTTATGTATTACTGTCCCATTTTGTATACTTTTCATGAATGAAAATTTTTATGTTATAGATAATAAATGGACCAAGGTTAATATATAATTATGACATAACTCATTCTTGATTTTTGGAGCCCCTATCCCTTAATGTGAGTATAATTTCATGTTAACTCCATAAAAAACGCTAAAAATATTTTTTTGGTTCTTTTGATCTCTGATGTGTTTTTTACCCATAACAAACGTTTTAAAAATGTTTTTGGAATTATAATGTTTAATCATCAATTATTATATTAATATATAAAATAAATATTCCCTTAATGAAAATTATATTCCTACATGGCAATAATAGTGATTAGTTTTTTCTCGAACACGATGGGGTTCTTTGGTAAGGTATTTTTTAGGTGTGTTTTAGGACCTTTAATAGGGTTTTCTTGGGGGAAACCTAGATATTAAAATTTATTTATTATATTCCACTTCCACATAAATATACCCATTATGGGTGATTGTGTGAGTAAATGGATAAAAACCACTTTTAAAGAGGTATATTCAGGGTCTGTGATCCTTGATATATAATTTTGAATCCATTGATCTACAGAAAATGGAAGTAGATTATGTATTGATGGTGTTCATTCCTAATGCATTAAAAAATTAATGTATTATGATTCATTAATTTTCCAAATACTATATTTTAATTTTTTTCACCATAAATTATTTTCCCTTATGTTTATTATGGTTTCCGATTGATTTTGATCGATGGTGGTATGATTTGTGGGAAAACAGTTGATTCGATCTTGTTATCTAGATTTTACATCCCAATTACATGACATTCCAAATTTGAAACACATTCCTTGTAGTTTATAGATTGGGATATGGTTTTTTAAAAGTTATAAATATCACATGGGGTGTAGTTCACCCAAAAAAAATTATGGTAATTAGGTACACATATTATTGTGTCACGTTCTATACACCTATAATCCCTATTTTAAATGAATGGTGTCAAGTAAGAGGTTTATTTAGTTATTCACCAATAAGGAATTTCATGTTCCTAAGGGGTAACTAGTTCATAAATTTATAAATAATAGTTAAATTATATACTAAAACTACTATTATGTAGCCTAGGAATACAATTTTTGACTTTATATTCCTTGAGACGTGCTTGAATACTCTTTATCTAGTAGCTAATAAAACCTATTATTATTTTGTGAAGTTAAAGAATGATGGAGGTACTAAGTAATTATAAATATATATTCATGAAATAATGATGAATATAATATATATGTGAAAATAATTAAAATGTGGTATCAAATTTAATTGAATCCCTTTGTTTGTGTAGACATTCTCCAGTCACTAAGCTTTCAATTTTTCATGGTCGAGTAATTTGGGTTTCATTGAGATTGAATTACCCAAAAAAATTAAAAATGTATATAATTAACCAATTAGTCATGGTCAGAACCACACCCGAGTAATTTCAAAAAATAGAAATATCTATCAAAAATTGAAATTCATTTTCAATATAATTACATTGATTTTTATGAAAAATATTGGTTAAAAATAATCAACATGATATGCCATAGAATAATAAAACTAATTCAATTAAATAAATTGACATTATTTAAAAAATATCACTATAAAGGAATACCATCTATTGTTATCCTTGATAGGGATAGATACTACTATTAAAATAAGCTTAAAGATACTATAGAGACACTTCATTGAAGATGACAGTTGATGACACTAATGGAATTTGTTGATTTTTGATATCTAGTATGATAATTTTATTTATACGAAACCATTTTATATCATATATCATTATATCTCTATATTACCTTTATTTATATTCCCTCCATTATTTTGTCACACAACTCTTGATATATATGGTAAATACCTTGTGAAATATCAATTATATCTTTTAAAAACATACTTTCCAATTATTATATTTAGGGATGTTGTGTTTTAACTCTATCAATTTTATTACTAACACTCATGATGTCAATAGTGACTAATAGAATGAACCACCATGATCAAAGATATTATATAGCATATATCTATATGGAATGTGATGTGAATTTATCCCCATATAGAGTGAATCACTTCAATAAAGTTTTTAAATAATAAAATCATTTATTTTCCTTCCATTATAGCATTAATATGATCCTATGTGGTATAAATCAACTCCCATGAAAACGTTTTTTATTAGATTGAACATTATTAGTTATAATATCTAACCGATTATGTATGAAATACCCTACAATGTATCCCAATTTTCTTATACCCCCCTGATGTGCTCATAGCGTAATTTCATCCTTCACAATTCAATAACATCATATGAACTAGAAATCCATTTATGTGGAATCAACAGAAAATGAACTAGAGTCCCATTTTGAAAGTGATATTCAGCACCTGTTCATTCTATGTATCCTGTTTATAAATTACATGATTTAGACACCCCCAATATGGGGAACATGTTCTTGCATTGTGTTAGATACTTCGAGTGATTTCAGTTTCTTCATCATGTAGACATAATGCCTATAGAATTTTATTTCCATCAATATAAGTTGAGTCATTAAGCACATCTGTCATCCTTGTATTTTAAGTATTTAATAAATAGAAACAATCACAGTGAGAACTAGGTGAAATATCGTTTTAATTTTAAAACCTATTTGCATGAGGAATAATGATCTAGAAACATCATATTTCACATTCCCTTCCATTCGAGACATAACTTTTTATAGTCAAATATTTTTTCATAATCCTATAATGACATTTCACTTATATTTGCGTCTATGTATTAACTTCAACATTTTAGGGAAAAACTTATTAGCTCCACAGAGCAACCTCGCCCCCTGACTATGGACATCTGGCCTCTTTTATAGTGGCACCATGTGTCATTCCTTTTTATTTATCTACCTAGAAAATTTTCTGACATGCACTCAACTCAACCACGCTCTATGAACATTCTTATCACTGTGAGAAAGGCCTCCTTTTTCAATTTAACAAAATGATATTTTTCTATCATTAAAATATTCTAATTTTATATTTTTTTCATTTTTAAATATGTTAATTTGTGTATTTTCTTCCATAAAATTAATAAAACCATTAATAATTATGTAATAAAAATTAAAAAATTCATAAATTTAATTAATTTGATATTAAATGTGAGATATATTTCTATATTATCCATTTAGCAACAAAGATAAATCATTAAAAAACATTTAATAGATAAAATTTAAATTCCGTTTTTTATAGAAAGCTAATCAAATATGTATTTTACTCTTCCCCTTGATGTGATGATTCTCCACATAACTTCCATTATGATATCTCTATTAATTGTTATTACACATTACAATTGTGATATTTATCAACATGAAAATCTATTCACTAATTCCTCAAGGTAAAAAATATACTTGAGTTATACTCATACCACATGTACATGATTCCTAACCATATTTTTACAATTAATTTAATATATATAGATTATCAAAAAAAATATCAACATTAATAAAAACGACTTCACAAAAAGTGTCAAATGACTCTAAGGTTGAGAATTGGTAGGATATTTATGTAAATTATTTTAATCTAAAAGTAGAGTTTAACACTAAATAACATTTCATGGTATTCAATTAAATATCCTAATGAATATCATATCCTGATCAATAATAACATCAAACACACCAACTCACATCAAAGGATAACAAATCATGAAAAGTAAGCTTCATGAAATATATTACATCTCATCAATTACAATTCTTTTAAAAAAAATAGGATTTTTATTTTTTACATTAATTATATTTCATTTCAATGTATTTATATAGGGTAGATAGTGATACAAATTTAATTAAATCTACCAGCATTTTCCCCACACCCAATGATAGGAAAAATCATCTAAAACAAAATATAAGTAATCACATTTCACCGTGGAACACCTCTCACAAAACACTTCTTCCATTATAAATAATGAAAAATTATCAAGATTATTGAAGGTAAAAAATATAATGACTGTAATATAGGTTCCATCTCAATGTCATTCTAGGATTTTATGGGATTAAAAGAAGTATTAAATGTAAATTTGTGTCTCAATGTATTATTAGGGATCAAATCTCAAATTAAAAAATCATATTTATTTGAGTTTTTTCATTTATATCTTTGATAAGGTTTTAATTACTGTTTTAGTAGGACTATATTCCCCAAGTATCTCTAAAAAAATAGGTATTTGTAATAATATTAAAATTTTAATAGAACAAAATAAGGAATGTGAAATTTTTTATATTTTCTAAATTCACCCATGGTTTGAATAAAAATAACAATCAAAATAATATAAATTTTAAAAAATTAAAAGTATCACATGTTTTTTAGGAATTTCATCTATATAAGTCAACTAGTTTACATATGTCATGAATCATTAAATGAAGACCCTATTTTTTATATTTACTAATAAATTCCCTATTTTACTCATTAAATATTATTAACAATGAAATCTAAAACCTAGAATGTTTTGGTTTCTATGTAAATTTTCGTCCAATAATAAAAATAAAACATGTAGCCTAATTTTGGTATAAATTCTCTTACAAAAACCATTAAATAGAGATTAAAAAAATGTGTGAGAGTAAAATGAAATACTAAATTTAAAATACTACACACCTTTTCATTGAAATGATATTTTATCTCCTTATTTCCATCTTTCCTTATTCCCTTATTCCTTTCATCATTAAGTAACTACAATATCAAAACAATAACATTAATGTATAATGATCGTGCACTTGAAGCACAAAATGATTAAGTGGATTTCAAATTATAACAAAAATTGGATTCCAAATATATGTCTTAAAAACTAATTTTTAATATCATAGAAATGAAAATATACATTGGTTATTTCCCACAAAGATCATTTTATAAGTTCATTTAGACCTTCAATACCTATAATATCATGTAATAGGATTGTGGAATAATATTACCTTATATAGATTGATAAATGTATGATATTTTAACACACCTGGTATACTAATTCCTATCATATTAAAGGAAAATTAATTTTTATTTATTTACAATTAATATGAATATTTGATAGACTAATATATTTTTGAAGAAGCACTTTTGATCTTAAACCTTTTTAAAAATCATCCAGTTTAACTTCTATTTTATCCTATTCATTATAACCTTAGATGTTGTTCTTTTATGTAGTCATCACCTCCTACTTCTCCTATTCCTTTTTATCATTTAATTGAGTATTATTAATTTTTTTTATTTATAATCTAGGATAGAAGTAATGAATGATTATCTAATTGGTAATTTCATATTCATATTTACCTTTATAATCGACCTCAGATTCATCAAAGTTGTTGGATTCCACATTTGGTTTCTCCACAAATTCCTCAACATATTGTGATATAATTTCCAAGTCTGGTCAGGAATCTTTTAAAAATAAATTATATAAAGTTCCTTGTTACAACCCAGGTATATTTGTTTGATAATTCCTCTATAACGTTTACTATTCACTTTAATTTTATTTATTTGGTGTGCTAGATCATGCACTTCAATTTCAAAATTGGTGGGTTCATCCAATATAGAATTTTTTAATTCATCATAGCATGAAAAACCAAAAGAATGTAAAAAGAATCAAATTAATAAAACCAAAAAATCCCAAAAATATAACTACAAGAGATAATAATCATCCCAGACTTTAAAAACATTTATCATATATCAAGTCCCCAAAATGGTGCCAAACAATTGGACTCTCATAGGGATTCATCAATTTGAACTCGAAAACATGTTTTAGAAATTTATTAAAAATTACAAATAAAAAACAAAAACAATCAAGATATTATATAAGAATATGATTAATAATGATTGACCTATAGAGATAAAGATGAAAAGTCATTAACCAATATCTAATAAAGCATATTATACAAAAATAAAAATATGTTGCTTTTGTGAAGAATAATTGAAGGTAATTTACCAAGAAATTGTAAATAAATGTTCATGAAATAATTATTTATAAAATATATAAGTAATGAATATTAAATTATTGGAATAGTATCTTAGTGAATCCCTTGGCCTGGGTAAACACTAAACAATAAATAATATTTAATTACCTCATGGTCAGGGAAACTGGATTAAAAAAAGATTTAGTAACTAGAAAATGTGTTTAAATAATAAATGTATTAAACCTAATGATCATGATGGAATCTATGCCCTAGTTATTATACTAAAATGAAATATCTAATTCATAGGTAATGATAAAGATCAATTAAATGAAACAGGAATTTGAGAAAAATAATGATCACCAAAATTCAACATGAAATCTCACAAAATAATAAATTTACATCAAATAAATCAATTCCCCATCATTGAGAAAATTTGTCATAAAGCCCAAACCTCTTGTTATATCCATACGCTGAAGTGAAAAAAATAAAAAACCATTTGAGACTACATTAGACTATACATTAATGATGTAAGTATAAGAATCTCTTAAAAATTAATGATTTTTATATTCTAATAGAATCATTTTATTTAAAGGAAACCATTCTATATTATATTTCATTATGTGTATATATTATTTCTCACTATCAATAATCATTTATTTCAACATATAACTCCTTATATATAAAGTAAAACTATCCTATCATATCACATATATATCAAAATAAATATATTTTTAAATTTAAACAAGTATGGTGGTAGTTTCTTTTCAATATTTATTTGATATTTTTTCACTCATAGTGTGAATAGTGACTCAATACAAAGGCCTCTATAATCACACATATTGTTTTGTATGTATCATCATAGAACATGTCATGGTAAGAACCACTCACAACACACACCACATGCTTAAATCATCATTATAATTACATCTCCATTATCTCTTCTAATATGATTTAAATAGTTCCCCTCACAAAATAATTCAACTCCTTATAACACATTTTAAAATTCAAACATCACATAAATATTTCATTCATCATGTAAAAAATATATTATATATAAACATTCCATTCATGTAGAATCATTATGGAATAAATAAGGGGGTGATAGTACTAATTAAAAACATAACATACTATATCACTTTTTCATGTATGTTTTGGCATGAACACCTACAATGTAGCACACATCATCTTCATCTATATCATATCCTTCTAGTCATTTTTTATCAATGGAATGAGTTTGTAATGACTTCAATGTGTTGGATCCATCAATATATAAGGGAATCTTATTTTTCTCCATTATCTATGGATATATTATAAATCACAAGAATTCATGCATTATGGACTAGGGGAAACATGTCCTGAATTTAGAAACCTCATAGTGCAAGTAAAAGATATTGGATAATGTATCTTTCTATTTTCCATGATCACACCACATAAATTTGTATAGCTAATCGTATTATCTTGATAACACAATGATATTTAATGTATTTATATCTACATTGTTAACATCAATGTGTTATTAACATCTTTATTAGAAATATGGAACCGCCCCACTCCATGACCATAGACCTACTACGTATTTCCCATTACTTCCTATCAATAGGCCTTCTTGTTTCTCTACCTATTCTGACTGTCACCTAGTTTCACACTAACCATAAACCTGTGCACTTCCTTGATAAAGGAAATATTTTTTTCATTAATACTAATAATATTTTTACTTTCCCAAAATAATCAAACATTATTATGTTTTTAAATTTTCTTCTATATTTTAATAAAATACATACATGAATAAAATAAATAAATCCAATAATAAGTATTCATAAAAAACTAGTTAATTAATTAATTAATACAATAAATAGAATTCATGATATATAGCTATAATCATTGTTAGATTAAATAACCTGACATTGGTTTTGATATATTTCCAAGGCATACATTGGGCTACCACATCATATATCTAGGTTTATTTTTGTTTTATTTTGTGGTTTTTTGGAAATGAGGCATCAGTGGTACCCAAAATAGAAACCCTTTCATTTTCATATATTGTATATATTGATAACACAATAAATATTAATAAATAATATGACCCACATGGTAATTTTTATACACATCCATATGTACCAAAAAGTTCCAAAAAATATATACTAAAATAAAACTCCATTTTAAATATTTCTTGTATGATATAATGGTTCGTGTACTCCCCCTAAAAATTATAAGACCAACATGTAATAAAAATTAAGGTATATGTTGTGTACTATAATCATTTTTTAATTTGGTTACCTCCCCACTATGTGTTACAATTTAAAAAGTGGGTAGAACATTTTTTTTGTTTTTTATACATAGATCCCAATGGTGTTATTCTCTTGGGAATCAGATATTCTATGTTTTGGGTGGTTTTTTGGAGTGACCAAGAAGTAAATAACCCCATTAATCAATTATGAATATAATATTTTGGTTCAGAAAAATATGTTATATATTTGGAACTCACTTTTTATACAAAATTAAAAGTCCTCTATTATTATTTTATTAGATTTTTGAGAATATAATTTTCACCCCCATTATAATAATGAGGACTAGGTCCTCCATACTACTTTCAGATCTATTAATCTTCTATTTGATAGTTTTTAGGTTCTCCACTTATAGGGATCAATATTTTTTGGAACATGATAGTGTGTTGGATTATCCAAATGGGAGGTACTGCCTATTTCATGGACCAATGTAGATTACCCAGTAACATGAATCTATCTTGAAATGGCTCGACAGTCTTTCGCAATCCCCATTGGTTGGAGAGAAGAACCCGATAATCAAAAAATGCATTTGGGAATTATTTTTCCTAAAAAAAACCCATGAAAAAAGATGAATGATATATAGAATATTTTGATATCTAAAAAATAACATGACATTAAAAAAATATAATCACTTGAAAAAAAAGTTCCAAGATACATAATAGTAACCAATGTATTAAAAATCCACAAAACTAATTCCATATGACATGGTGTATCTTCCACAATCTCACATGTTTGTTTCGAACAAACCCACTACCTCCATGTGTTTTATTCCCCTTATATGAATCAAATATAATAATTACTATATTCACACAATTGTGTAACAGTTAGTGAAAAAAATATCCATGTATAATCTTTCCAAAATATTTATAAGAATCCATTATAAAATAAACCAATTATTCTAATGTAATTAAATTAATTAATGTGATATAGTTAAAAAAATAATGTATAAATAAACCAATTAATAATTAAGAAAATAATTTCAATAAACATGTTTCCAAAGAATTTGAGAACACAAACCATTATATAATTTCAAAAATAATTGATATAGAAGTCAAGTACAATTGTTCAAAAATTATAGGTCAATTAGGACCCTCATTAAATTATCATGATAAGTTGGCCACATTTTGTTCCCATCAATCTAGTAGAATATATCTAGTGGAAAGACTATTATCCCAAGATAGTCTCTTTTCCATAAATTAGGAATCCAGGTGTACACATTACACTAGATAACAGATCACTGGGGAAAGAGTGCATCCTTGGGGATATATCCACACCTTATCATCAATATCATTTAAGTTTAAAATAATAATATCAGTCATAAGATTTTTTTCTTTTATTACATACATAACATTCTTAAAATACATTTACATTAAAAAAATAAAGGGGATATTCCGTTTTCAAGACTGTTTTCTAATCCAATGTATTTAATAAAAATCATTTTCGTTCCTTTAATCAATATTATAAATCAATTTATTAGAGAAATAGATAATTTTTCATAATAAAAAACTAAATCATAGAACCACCTACCTTAAAAAAATGGAATTATAATGGGTAATAATCCCTCAATGATTCATTGAAGTGTTTTTAGGTTTAATGTGTTTGTATATAAAGAATTTGGAAAAGGTCAGTTGTGGAGTTCGAGTATTAATTTTAATTAGGTATGTTTAAAAATACTCACAAGAGATATACAGAAGCACTAAATGTGGCTAAAAAATATGTGTGGATGGTCTCATCATTTCCTGATGTTTTCAAAATTTTGGGGTCCAAAATTTTGAGGAAGAGAATATTTTCATGAAATAATGAATTTTATGACTCCAACCTAAAAATATGGAAAATTCATGAAATTAATTAATGAGTAATTGTTTCAAAAAATATTGGAAACTCACAGAATAAATTATCATAACACAATATTTTTCCACGAAGGAGGTGAATTATGTGTTGATGCAATGAATTTTACATGTGTATGATAATGAGGGTTCTTCAAGAAAATTTCATGATGAAATGAAATTTTATGATCCTATTTAAGTACATCATTAAAAGGTATTGGAAATAATTAAATTTTCTCAAAGTTGTGGAAATTTAGATGAATTGGCGTCTACCCCTCTATTATGTATATGAGTCCTTAATGAAGATCCAAGGGCTCCAAATTCACAATATAATTTTGTAATGGATTTTATTGTTTGAAGGATTAATAATTATATCAGTTTCACAATGAAAGGATGTTTCAAAATATTATAGTGAGATTTAAAAATGTTTGTGGTTTTCATGAACTAGATATGTTTCATGAAAATTGTATGTTTCACTAATTTTGGGGTAGGTTTTTGTGAAAGTGAATATGAAGAAAACCATATGTATTAGCCTAGAAATTATATAGTAAAGAGGTATTCATAACGTTGTTGATGTTCCAACTTCAAGATTTCAGAAATTAGGAGGACAAAATATTAATTCCAGGGACCAAAAGAATAATATTCTGATGGATTAGTAAGAAAAAATTAATTGAAAGATATTTTAGCTTTAAAATTATGATGGGTAGTAAAATAGTAGGGAATGAGTGTCTACTCCAAAATATGTAATATAAGTGTGCATTAGTGGATAAGGTACCTAGTCACATTGCATTTTTCTTCTCCTTGGGCATATCCTAGTGAAGTTAAACAAGTTATAATTATTGTTTTTTCATTTATGATTATACCTTGATATAAGAAATTATTCGATTACAGTTTTTTACGATAAAACATGATTCAAATGGGTAGTTTTTTTAATATTTCATACTATAATTCACCACTCCCACACTACCACCTCCCCCACTAAGTTCATTTAACCTGGTTGTGGTAAAAAATAATCAATTCCAAGGAAACACAATTATCCATGATGATATGATGGACATTGTAATTGATAATGGATAATATAAAATGAAATCCCAATCATAAATCTCAATTTTTACATGTATTATAATGCATAAAAACCCATATAATCACATACCACAACAATTCAGGATAAAAACACCACGACAAATGAATAACCAATGAATAACACTCAATTAAAAAATGTATTTATAGAGAAAATGATTGGAATACCAAACCCCAAAATTCAAATCATTGAGGATGATGATCCATGTAGAGAAACAGCTGAATTATAATATGATGGAAATCCATGATTAAATCATAAATCAAATTACCAAGAGTGGCATATGGTATTGATCGATTCCTATGCCCATCATGGAATCAATTTAAGTGATTCTAAAATATACTAAGATATTATACATCTTGAATTAATAAAATTAAGGATTAATTTTATATATTATGAATTAAAATGTGAATTTTGGTGTGGGGGATATAAAAATACATATTACTCCATCTTCCCAGAATTCCAGCTCTGACTAGACTGTAGATTCCACTAGGGGCTAGATTCTTTTGTCAATGTGAAGACTATATCATCTGGATTACGAGTAAGACAGTGGCTTCCACTAGAAAACTATTGGTGATGGTAGAATTTTTTCACATCTGGAAAACCCATTTTAAGGCTAGTGAGCTTCTACAAGCTAGATTGTGCATTTTCTATTGGAAACCCATATTTCCATCCTTCCCCCAGTTGGTCATCACACCTTACTGGCTATCAAATAGGCTACCTTGGGCTCTTCCAACAATAGTTACAAGTCCAAACATATACAAAAAAATGATAAACCCCATCCCATTATTTTACTAAATCCTACTAAAACAAAAGGAGAAAATATGGGACAAGTGAATAGAGAAAATTATTACATGAGTAGTGTAGAAACTAATAGAATTCTTGGAATTTAATATCTCTCCCTACTATATTGCATTTTTTCCTACGAAATATATGTTGATTAATGTTTTCCTTGAAAATATTTGAGTCAAATTCTCCCGAATCAAATACTCATTCTCTAAGGTCTCATGAGAGTCAATACCAATTAGCCACAACATTCAAACCAACTATATATAAATTCTATGTAGAACATTAATTTACCTATAAAAAACCAAAATAAATTATTTATTCATATATATATTATGTTCTATGTTGAGGTCAAACCAATTAGGATTATTTGATTGGTCCAACTGATAATATTTTATTTCAGTAACATAGAAACAATTATGGTTCAATGATAATTGAGGTGTTAAATCCATGTGTTAATACACTATTCTAATCCATTCCCTAATGATGAATTGTAACACATACCTAGGTGTGATATTTCCTTTCTTTCTTAACCACTAGTAACCAGAATGGGGATATAATTTCCCTAAAACATGATCACCAACCAAAAAATAAAAAGGAAAATGACAATGATCTGCTTAATATTTTCATCAACTTTTCAAAATCACACAATATTTAAGAACCAACTAGTTCTTAAATGTGTTATACTAAACTATAATCTATTAAACAAAGTATACATACCTATAATCAAACTATAAGATAGGAGATCTAAAAAGACAGTAACATAAATTGTTAAGGATTACCATTATGATGGATGTCTGGTAACTGTTATTATAAGTGAACTCAAAAAACCATAAATGACTATCCTAAGGCCCTATAAATTCTAATTCCCAACCATGAAGTATATCTTCTAGAAATTGGTTTTCCATTTCTCTCTTCCCATGAATTTTATGCTGCAATATTATTCTCAACCTAACATGACATCCCATTGCCTCTAGAAGTCACATCAAAAAACATGAAATAAAACTAGGGTTCTTATATGAGATAATAGCCTAATGAATATAATTCACAAATATAATCTCATGGACATGAAACATTATTAATTACTCTAATTTCTTAGTATCACATATCTATAAGAAATTTTACGATTTAGTCACCCTATAGAAAACCAACCCCATGGTATTCTTACCTCAGGGTGTTCAAGGTAACCTAACATTGAAAACAATCAAAACATCAGTCAACCTACATATCGGTATGTGAAGAGGCTGAAGAAAAACTGATTAATTTAGGTTGGCATCCTATACTTGATATAAATTATAAAAATTAGATACAATTTTAGATATTTTGTGTTTCATTCCAGACCACCAAAAATATTTTTTTCTTTCATAGATCATCTTTCTAGATACAATGTGGAAACCTCAAAAAAAATAGTGAAAATACCCCAAATGACCTTTTTTGTAGATTAAGGGATAATATAATGGATCTTAATGAGAAGGATAATGTTTGCAGAAAATGTTCACTTTGTAGTGGTCTCTGAACCATATAAAGAATCCATGATAATTTAGAACTCATATTATTACTATTGTTATAAATGAATCATCTCATGGAGAGAGGATATCACCTGAAAACATTCCATAACATGAACAAACATATCTTCCATGACTTCTAGGTGAATTTGAGTGAGGTGTACCACCATTTATCACTAATCATTTTACTCCATCAGGGATTGATATGGTTACTTATTGAAAAAAAAAATTTAATTAAAATTCCCATGTGTATAGGTAGTTTCAAATTCTTCTGACATTAGGTATTCGAAAAAATATCAATGTTGACGATTTATTTATTTTTTTGAAAAAAAATATTTATAGTCAGAGTAAATAGAAATCATTTCCTATAATTTAGTGAATCTATCTTTTTTGGGCATGGAAAATAATAGAAATTTCCATATAACGGGTGGGGAACTTCTTCTCATGAGGTCAAAAATGTTGAGATTCATAAGATAATCCATGATCATCTTTCATAAGCATACATATCAAACCTAAAATTGAAAAATTTTAGTGAACCTCATAAAATTACTCAGTCACTAGTGAAGTCAGAATTATTTTTGAGGTCAAATTCCAATTGACTTCATCGAATGATGCCTAAACATTTAATCCAATTATAAATTCCTCCTAATCCAATTGATAGTGATCATGTGAGTTGAAATCATATAGAAATCCCATACAAACAACAGATAAAATCTTGTGAGAATAAGGATGGTGTATATTTTTATAACAGCTACGGTTGTTCCCATGAAATGAAAAATATCACCTTCTCATGATCAATTGAGATACCATATTCTGAAATATCTATCCTAGGAACTTATTATCTTGTATCTAGAATTATAACATGGAAATTTTATCTTAAAGATGGTGATCCATCCGAGCTCCTAAAACATGCCTCAAGGGTCACACATGATCTTCATCGTTCATCGAGTGCATTAAGATTTTATTAATGAATTCTAAAAAAATCCATGATACACATGTAATATAAATTTATTCATTTTAATAAATATATTAGGATAATTAATTACATAAATAAAATACATAATGTATTAAAAATGTCCATACATACTCTTGAAGGTAGTTTTTTAAATATATGTCTAGTTGATGCTAAATTAATGATAATGAAATGAAACATTTAGGTAGAAAACTACTTTAATCCAATTTAAACTATTCAAACGGAAAATTTATTCAATGTAAATTATGTTAGTTCTTCCTCATTACTCGATTTATGTTCTAATAATAATTTCATAAATTAAGAGACCCATTAGAATTATTTGAAAAAAGGCATAGGGGGTTCCTAAGGTGAAAATATTGGATATATAAATATCTGATATCTCATATCATCCAACTAAATTTTTTACTCCTTCATCTTAGATGGATCCATACCGTATGACAGAAATAATGTCGATTAAGTTATGGGCAGAATGTCATGTAAGAACTATATTTCCCACTCTAGAGACAAACCCTATAATACATCTCAAAACACTTTTTGAAACTTTTCAAACACTAGTGGGGATACCACTATTAGATTCTTATTCCATCATGGTTTTAAATAATGAACAAACATACTATGATCCTGAAGATATACCCTCTACCACATGTATCTTGAATCTATATCTTACTAACACACATGAGATCTCCAATCATAAGTAATGATGAACACCCACCGATAATAAAAACTGACTAAATTATTGTGATCGATCAACTAATCCATATATATGATCACATCAAAAAGTATATTTTGGGAACTATAAATTAAAATACCGACTATATGTTACACATAATGGAAAATCATTATGGACATTGAAATCCCTTATACCTCTTATATCATTGTAAAATCACTAATTTAAAAACAAATGGAATGATATCCATTGGATGTTTTATAATGTCCACTATATAAGTCAATTTAATGAATTCAATGATAAATTTATAAAATAGATCAATTTATATGATGTAATAAATAGAAATGGAGCCTCATATAGTCACAAGACCCATATAAAACTTTTTTAAAAAATATCAAATTGCATGTAACTAAATCTTTTTTGAGGTATGTAGCTAGAACATATTAGTTCATGTTGAATATGGATGCACCTAAGTTCATTTGGGAACTGAAAACGCTCTACCATGGTACAGAGAAGATAGATATTAGAAAAACTACTATAAGGGACTCGAACAGCCACATGACTTGAAAACCATTGGAGATATGAGACAAATGTGTTTCATGTGTCCCATATCAAGACACTCATTACATGTTAAGACACATTTTAATGATGGTGGTTTAGGAAGAGACCATTAATAATTATGAAAATTCTTTCTCGTATGAATCTCATTTTTCTTCCACTTCTCCTTGAAAGGACCACTGGAGCTCCCACTAGAGGGAATATAAACTCTAGCAAATTCTTTATTCTCTTTCAATTCAATTTATACCATCGATGAAATATTCTCTACATCAGTATTGGTGGTTAGTTTAAAAATGAATATAAGAGACTAAATAGCATAATAAAGACCTATATAAAACATTTGTGCCTTTATCATATAATTTTATAGAACCTTAAAAGAAAACACTAAGATTTAATTCTAGTTATTATTAAACTCCATCACCATCTATTTCCCCAACCCAAGTTTGAGAAACTCCCTTAATATCTCCATAGTCCTAGATTTTGATTATAATTGATCATTAAAAATTGACTTTATGTACTTATACACCAAGACCCCATGTTTCTTATCCAAGAAAAATATCCAAATAAATTTATACTCAGAACTTTATGATAGATTATGGAACACATTATTTTCACAGATTCAATAGGCTCCAAGAATTTGGTTTTCCTCTAAAAATTTTCCATCCTATCCTCCTCATTCTCATCCTGGGAATTATTCATCTTATGGAAGGATAGTGTATTCATATGACTAAATTACAGGTCCCCATCCAATACTACTATTTTCATATTTCTCATCGATGTATTGAATTAGGGTAGGTTATAATCTGGGTTTCATTTCTCTGACACTGTTTACCACAATTTCAAACAAGTTTTAATCAACTAGAAGGTGTCCCTACCATGGTTATTTCGTAGCACCATTAGGAGGAATCCCTAGAATTGTTCTAGGGGGAATAGTACTACATATCAATAGATAAATATTAATTGGAAAATTAGAACCATTAATCAATTATATTTTATAATTTCATGATACAACAATAATTATTATGATATAATCAATAATAATATTTGGGATTAAAACTCTCCAAATCCTGAAAGATACAATTCCCAATAACTCGTGGTAACTAATTGATTTTAATGAGGAGGCATGACCAATTACTCAATCATAATATCCCTTAATTTCCGACATTCATATATTATATCTACAATGATATCCCAAAAATTCATACTAATAATGGAAATGTAAAAAACTACTCTTTTGTAACAAAATTTTCATGAACCAACCCTATAACACCCTGAGTGTTTGTAATTTTATTAATAATTTAAATTTATTTGATAGCATGTGTTACGTGAAACACCATGTTAATCATGTGTTACTTGAAAAAAATGTTAATTTTATGTAATTTTCATCAAAATGTTAATCTTTCACTATACTACACATCTGATTAGCTTGCGCAACAAGTGACCCAGAATTTTAACAACACCATGTAATATTATTATTTAAACATAATGTTCATAACCCCGATACTGAGACTAATTCTATGGATAATAGTTTATATTTTTATAATATTAATTATACTGGTTTTGTTTAAATGAAAAATATTTTTAGAAAAATAACTAATTTCTAGTATTGTCTATATTTGTTTCGAAAATACTATTTTCTCAAAAAAATATTCATATTACATTTTGTGAACATTAAAAAATTTAATTAATCAAATATTAAGAAATAAATTTCATTAAATAAAATATTTTGTTAAAATATTTATAAAAATTTATCTTTGGGTGAGTTTTTTGGATTTTTTTTAGAAAAGTTTCCTTTTTGATGAATACTGAGAAATACTTAATTTTAATTGAAGATTGTCTTTCCTGTAATTTATTTATAAATCTATATTATATTTGAAATTATATTTAAATTAATATTATTTAAATAACACATAAAATATAAGAATTTCTATTATTTAAAATAGAATTATATTGAACGTTGAATTCAAAAATTTGTAAATATTTGAACATTTTCACTTTAAAATCCTACTTTCTCATCATGTCTATGTGGTTAATTTTAAATTTAAAAATTCAAATTGTTTGATTTTAATTTGGAAAAATGAATTATATATTTATAGTATTAATAGTTTTTATTATAGAATTATTTAAACATAATTTTTGATCAAAATCAATAGAAAAAAAGTAAAAATTATTTACCTCGGTTAGGGTAAAAATGGGTTTACCAATGGGGGATACACTTAAAATATTAGTGTTCAAATCACCTTGAAATTTTTCCAAAACACATTGTATGACCATATAATGACATTAAAATTATATAATAGATAATTTTCCATTATTGGATCATGTTCATATTAAAAAATGTTAAAATTATCTCTCTTTAATAAATTTCAAGTGTGCCACTCAATACACTTATAAAAGGACACCCCTTCTCCTCCCTTATTCACACCATGAAACACTATTGGTTCGACCTATATATGAAATAATAAATTACCAAATTCCCCCTATCATACTAGAATTTTTATTTATAACATTAAGGAAACCAATGAATGATTTTGGTGCAAACCTAAGGAGGACACTCAAAGAAGAGTTTTCATTCATTAGTGAGCATTTTTGTTTTATTTATTACTCCACCTCCGTAAAATATTATTATAACATAATGATATAATGAAGTAATTATTTTTTATATAAATATATTTTTTAATGTTATTTTAATTTCCTATAACCAATTCCACTTCCATCAAATTGGTTTTGAATCATCATTTGGGTGTATAGAGGACTACCACCTCACGAATCGATGTCATTAATTTTTTCATTATCAACTATCCATGACTGAATATAGATAAATTAATAATTTTTATGTTATAATTATGATATCATTATACTTTTTTAATTTTTCTATCAAACATACCTTCATACTATCCATATTTTCAGAATACAATAACATCACTCATGTGTATAGTGGACACCCGCCTTGCAAAGAGAGATGATTCAGTCATATATTTTATAGAAGGTAATAAGGATGGTTTTGAATATAATATGATATATATATGAAAAACTATCTGTATGGGTTGATAATATATTTTTACATTTCAATCATTATGTAGATAAAATGAAAATAACGTTCATGTGTACCAACAACGTACCATCCCCATGAAAAATGTATTTCATTTTCTATCACTATCATTTATTGAATACTATAAATAAATATATATACATAATATATATTATTTTTTTTATAGTTTCTTAAATTATTTAGAAAATTAAATCATGATCACAATAATTGGAACAAGAATAAAAAACAAAAAAACAAAAAAATGAAGCGGTTATTTCCCTAAATGTAACATTTAAATTAAAGTGTAAATTAGTGAGTTATAACATGTAATAAGAAAATAATATATTCTATAATACAAATAGATATTTTTATTTAATTGGTTAAGGATAAAATAATATTTATTATACAAGAGGTTTGAATATGTACAATTGAATTCGATACATAAGAGAAATGATTTTCTTCTCACTTTTTTACTTCTCTCAAATACCTGTCATATTCACCTCTTATTTCATTTATGTAGTTTATATACTTAAAATTAATAGACTCAAAACTGATGAAATTCATTATGACTATTTTTAGGCATTAGGAAAATTATCCATAAGTCATTTAGGATGTGTATGAATCTACCTCACCTCAATATGATGCAATTTGTAAATATTATGTCTCTCTGTGCTGCCTTTTTTTCAAAATTGAATTTAATTTTGGTGGAAAAAAATTTGACATACTCAAAACCTTGAAAACAAATAAATATTGTTTTTATAATAAATTAAAATGATCCATAACTTATTTTTTGACATGTAAGAATCTTATAAACCACAATCTGATACACAGTGTGACTGGTACGGCTCTAAGTGTTTGTTATCAGTTTTAATTTAATATTTTAATACCAAAACACGTCACTCACTGAAAACTAAAAAATACAGTCTGATTGTATTTATAATGTGGGACAATAATTATTAATTCATTTCTGATGAATGTGAATTTTTCTCATGTCAAACCGACATATGATTCCACCTCTATGGATCAAATTGCGTGTTTTATGTTTAAAATTACATTTTGGTAAAAAACCATGTGACATACCCAAAATAGTGGAAACACATTTTTATTGTTTTTATACATTTTAAAAAATGTTGATATGTAATTGGGGACATGTTGGAATTATAAGCACCTCAATCTGACCCATGGTGTGACGGATAAGATTCCATGTTCATATTTTTATTCACAAATGACATAAATTTTTGTGAGAAACAAACTAACTTAATAAAAACTGATAAAAGACGTTATGATTATTTTATTACAACATAAAAATGATAAATATATTATTTTTGGTTTGTATGAGTTAGCCACACCTCAATCTGATTCACGGTGTGACTTGTTTGACTCTATGTGTCCATTATCATTTTTAAATAGATATTTGTTTCTAAAAATGTGTCACTAAAATCAAACGAAACAGGATCATATTGTCTTGGTAAATTTATTAAATGATACATATTTTTTTTTGATGTTTTTAAATCATTATCATTTCAAACCCACATAGGGTGACACCTGTATGAATCAAAGTGTGTTTTTATAGTATAAAATTAAATTTTATTAAAAAAAATATGTGGCGTCCACAAAACCATGGAATCTCATTCTGATTGTTTTCATACTTAAGGAAAATTATCCATGAGTCATTTTAGAAATGTAGAAATCGTTCTCACTTGAATATGACACACAGTGTGACCTGTATTACTCCAAGTATGTATTCTTATTCAAATTTGAAATAAATTGGAGTGAAAAAAACAACTCACTTACTTGAAACTATGAAAAAACATTCAGATTGGTTTCATACATTATCAAATGATCTATATGTAATTTATGATATTTGTGAATCTTAATCACCTAAATTAGATTCAAGGTTTGATCGGTATGAATCAAATGTCTGTAATCAGTATAAAAATGACATTTTAATTTAAAAAAGTATCACTCATTGAAAACTGGGAAAACATTCTTGGATAGTCTTGCTAATTTGGGAAAATTATTGAAAATTCATTTTTTTCTATATATGAATCAGTCTTGGGTCAAACCCACACACTATTCCACCAATATGGTTCAAAGTATGTGTTTCCAATTTGAAATTATATTTTAGTAAAAAAACAGAAGTTGCATACACAAAACCAAGGAATCACATTCGAGATATTTTTATATTTTAGGAATCTTGTCCATGCGTCATTTGAGATGTGTAGAAATCATCCAAACCTCAATATGACACACTTTTTATTTTATATGACTTCATGTGTGTCTTTTTACTCAAAATTTACATATATTTTAGTGGAAAAAAACAACTGATGTATTTAATATCAAAAAAATAAATTTTTATTGTGTTTTTTACATTAGGAATATGATTCATATTTAATTTTTGATTTGTAGGAATCAGCCTCATTTCAATATGATGCAACATGTGATGGGTATAGATCCATGTAAATCTTTTTATTCAAAATCGACCTTAATTTTAATAAATAAAACACACATACTCAATACTAAAAAAGAATTTCAAATTGTTTTGGTACTTTGTGAAAATGATCCATAAGTCATTTTTGACATGTAGGAATATGTCAGACCATAAATAGACTCATGAAAATAAATTTTCCCCCCTCATTTCCATCACTATATGTAATAAAGCTTCAAATAATTCTTTTTATGAAAAATCATCTTTTTGGTTGAAAACTCTTTTTCTCTCAAAACCATGTTTCTAATTAAAAAATGTTTTGAAGGGTGTTTTTTGACATCAAAATGATATTTTCCTCAGAAAATGATTTAATTGGTTTTGAAAATCTACCATTATAATATTTTAATATTATTTTGAAAAAACAAATCATACAAAATTACATTTAGACATGTGATTTTCAAAATGAAATGAGAATTTTCCTCAACAAGTCATTAATAATCTTTTAATAGTATTTTAATTAATAAATTATAATAATACATTTTTTTAATAATACTCTATTGGGGTTTATTTGATAAAAATCTCATTCTTTCTATGAATGGATTATGTTTGTTTTAAATAGATTATTATGGAACCCGTTTCTTATTTAATGGTTAACCATATTTCTTTGAGAATTTTATCGAACCCATTTAATTTCCATGGGCTTCTCATTTTCGGGAAATAAAAATTGTTTTTTGCATGATTTATTATGAAATTAATTATCTATGTTCTTTATTAATTATTTAGTTCTTGCACATTATAAATGATTATTATGTCATGATAGCATTGGGTGACCCTGTTATAGCATATAAAATGGCTTCACCCAAATATAGATCCAATGCATTGGGTAATGATTATATTATCTATATAATTATATTAGAATCTATCCATATGGTTATTCCAATTTTTAAAGGTTTTGTAAGGGTAATCTATGGGTTCTGTATAGTTTCTATTAAATGAGTATTCCGTATACCAATAGGTTTTCTATATGATTATTATAGGTTTATGATGTCTTATTTAATAAAGATTGATATCCCATGTTTCAAGATTATTTATTTTTTTGACTCTTTCCATTGAAATATTTTCATATTTAATTATCTAGTTATTGATGCGTCTGATATACTTTATGATTAACTCATGTACTTTTATTATTTCATCAAACCATTATAGACTCTTATACTCATTGATGACATTCATAAATTAATGCTTCTATTTACCCTTATTGAGAATTTTAGATAACCCTTATGATGTTTTAGTTTTACCCTATTATAAAAAATGTGGTTGAATCATTTTTTAAAAAAATTATTTTTTAAGGATGAATTCGATGAGCTATATTGAAATTAGAAATTTTTGGTTAATTGAGAAAAAATTTCATTTGATAACTTGTGTAATATTTATAAAGGATTTTCCAAAATTCTCTAAAACTATAAACCAAAAAGGTTCTTTGGAATGTTTGTGATACAAGTTTAAATTTTTATTTTCTATGTTCTTGAAGGAAAAAATTTCTCACAACTTTCATCATCATAACCGAAAATGTGATGTTTAGGGTGTCTGCACAGGATCATGGACTATGGGTCCTAGGATTTCATTATTGGTATCAATGGAATGGTTTAGATAAATTTGGGGTATATTTTTATTTCAAGGTAGGTTATCATATGATTTATGAATTCTATAATAGGTCGACCTTGAGTTCAATGTCTTAGAAACCCTATTTTATGGTTTTTAGAAGTAAAAATGTTGAGGTTATTACTGATTTGTTGGGGATGTTTTTTGGAATAAGGTATTTTTAATCCCTCATATCGACATGATTTTTCATCTATGCAGTATGTTTTTATGATTATCAATGAAAGGGGATAACCTATATCTTGGGTGACAACCCATTTCAACTGGCTATGTTTTGTGGATAGAACCATTGAATGAATGATGAGGAGGGTTTTCCACCAACGAGACACCTACAAAATGTCCAAGTTATTACATAAATTTTAAAGGTTATGATAATGTTTATTTTGAAAACTGATGGGATTTTATTCATGGAATAATAGTTGAATTACCTTGTATGAATTTATGATCAAATCCCTCTAATACATGTGCTTCAAACATAGAGGGGATTTGTTTATATTATATTAAGGATGGATATATATAAAAGTGTTTGGATTAAAAATTGTTTATTTCTATTGAATTTGGAAGATTAATTTATCATAAAATGGATTACTCATTTTAGAAATTTTCTTTCTATGTGATAAACTTTTTGAATTTGGAAAATGTCTATTAAGATGGGGAATAACATTTATTCCACTTTCTGGTTATCTGGTCTTTAAAATTTTATTTCTATGCTATTGGTATAATAAAATTTATCATCAATGCTCATAATTTGGAGGTAAATATATGATTTGGTTGGAAATTTATTAATGGACAAATTTTTACTCATAAATTAATTTTATTTACATATTTCTTTAGTCTTGATGGTAATATAATTACTCATCCCTAGGAAAAGTATTATAGAACAAGTTGTTATACTATTACCATAATCTCTGATGATTTCAATGAAAATTTTCACACCACTTTGTTTTATGGTTTATTGATTGTAATCATTCTTATGATCATTCAATTTATATAAATAAATTATCCCAGTCACTCTATATCCTTATTTTGGGTTTATGTTTTCCATCTATGCCTATATCTTCACTTGCCATTAATTTTTTCGAACATAGAGACCTAATTTCATGTTATTCTAGATCACCCCAGTACTTTCCTTTAAATATTATCAAGAATATTTTTAGTAATAATTTTAACAATGTGTGTTTATAAATACAAGAATTATCAAATTTTTTACCTCTAATTACCAAGATAAAATATAAATTGTAAGGACACAATTTATTATAGGGGAAGAGCTTGTAACACTTTGATATTTTAAAACACTAAAATTACATTTTGTAGAATAAAGGACATGAAAAATGAGATTATATTGTGTTACAAAAAAATATGTTTATTTTTTGATACCTACAATAGTGAGTTTCTTCAATTTCTTTACTTACACATAACATCGATTTTTACCGAACAACAATAAATTATTAATATTATTTTTCAACAAGATAGTTATCACTTTCCATTAGAATGGAGGGTGTGGAAACAATTAATTAAATTATGAAAATATTTGTCCCAAATGTATATATAAAGAATTAATTAGTGACTAATTAATTATAATTGATATTAAAACCCTTTTGAAAATAAAAGGAAATATTTTTCTAAAAAACATTATAAATGAGCACAACCGTGTGTTTTATACCAATAAGAAAAAAAAATTTAATCATGTTTGATTATGTTATTTAAAACAATATGTAATATATTCAATCTTGTTTTTAACATTCGTCATATGGTTTTTTTAGAAAATTGATAAAATTAAATCCAATGTTACACTTAAAACACATATTTTTTCATCTAAAAAGATGTTTTCAACCTTTTTAGCTGCTCTTATTTAAAAATTATTTTTTCCATTATAAAATTTTCAGTAAGAAAATAAATTTATTTTTTGAAATAGGAACACGAATATTATCTTAGGGTAGATATTTTTTATTTGTCTAAAAAGCTTAAATTTTTTATAAGTACTGAAAATAATGAATTATAATTGAAGTATGTATTTTTTCTTAAATTATTTAGCAATTTAAATTATATAATTTATTTATTTTAAAGAGACCATATTTAAATTATATATAAATTAGTCAAATTTAAGTCATTATAATTATTTTTTATATAATTTTGTTATAAAATCATTTTAAAGTCCTCAAAAGTTTCATTTTAAAACCCCACTTCCTCATCACATTTTTGGAATTAATTTTAAATTTAATAATAAAACATTTGTTATTTTAATTTGGAAAAAACATTTCTATATTAGGAATAATAATAAACTATTTTCTCTAATAAGGTTAAATTATATTTTTTCCAAAGTGATTAGTGAAAACCATTAAAATTTATTATAATTATTAAGGTAAACAATAGTTTACTTAATGGTCATACATAAGATATTAGGTGAAAAAATGAAACAAAACTTTAGTCTCACCCATTTGTGGTAATTATTTATACCCCCATGACATTATAAACTATATTAATGAGTTTTTGGGAAACATTTCCATGCAACTGAAAATTTTAATATGTTTATAAAAGAAAAACGAAAAAATGTACATTCATTCCTCTAAATTTATATAAATCTTCAGGGAAAAGGAAAAACTACATGAAATTGATTATAAATATTTTTTTGATATAATTTTTTTTATCCATAATAATTTATCTTTAATTTTTATAGATGATATAATTATATTTAATTCTTAAGAAACGTCCACACATGAATTATATAGTTAATAATTAAATAAAATATATGATACTAAAAATATTAAAAGTGAGGTAAATAAAATGAGTATTTTTTGATAATTTAATTTTTTAGATAAATATATCATTATTAATTGATGTGACCTTACTAAATTTCACTTACATTATTTTTTTCTATTTTTTAATTTTAAATGAAATAAAAATTATCAAAATTGATATTGATTTTATATTATATTAATTTATATTTTATTAAATTATTTAACATTACTAAAAATATTATCATCTTGAATGTAAATTTTAATTGTTAATAAATATCCAATATAGTCCATTAATGGACCAATTAACCGTTTATAAAAAAAATATTTTCCCATAAATGGTAAAAACATTATTATCATGGTTAGGGTTAAACCAATGTTTTTGGGAATTTCATGCGCTTCTATGAAAACTAATTTCAAAAAAAAGTTTTATTCATATTTTAATTTAGATATAAAATTTTAATTAATTTATTCTATATTTTATAATAATTATCACATTGATTTGGTCATAATGGATGAATTACATTTGTAAGAAAACTACTTACCTTTGTTATAACCAAATAAAAAAATAAATTAAACATATGAGTTAAATAAAAAACTATTAAAAATATATTTATTATGTGTGTTGTAATTTTTTATAGACCCAATAATCTCTCCCCACAATTATTATTAACTTTTCACTGAATAGTTTTTAATGGAAACCTCGCAATAGTAAATAATTTTTAATATTTACAAGAATGTCACTCATCCTCTACCATTAAACAGCACTCAGTAACTCCACTTATTCACACATGTAATTTATTTTTTATCCTAAAAAATATTCCCAAATCACTTATTAAATTAATTAAAGAGGCCATATTTTTGAAAGAAGCCATCATTTCATGATTATATTGAAAACTAGTGGGGGAGACTTAAATAATAGGTAATGTTGTTATAAAACTATTTTTATTTTATTTCCTCCACCATCTTCATCAATTATTTTTACATCATACTTATATAATAACATCTACATCATACATATAGAGATTTTTATTAATGTTAATGGTATTATATATAACCCCACACACTTCTAGTAAATGGGTTATGAAATCATTGTTAGTGTGTATGGTAGACTACCATCTCATGAACTGACATCATTTGTTTTTCCATTACCAACTTTCTAGGTTGTGAATAATGATGGAAACATTGTTTATATATGATATAAAAGATATTATTATTTTTATTGTGGTTAAATAATTATTATATAACACATACAATCATGATTTCCATTTTCATAAAATATGATAACATCATTTGTGTTTACGTCAGACTATCAACTCACGAAGCGATAGGATTTTTTCACACATTACATAGAATGTATTAAGGATGAGTTTAATAAAAATGTGTGATATATATGACCTAATAATTCTACTAGAATAATAATATATATTTATATCATTTAATTTACATTCTTTCAATATGACTTAAAAAGGAAAATAATGTTCATGCTTACATTTGGCATATCATCTCTATGAATGGCTTATTAAATTTACTACAACAAAATTTTAAGGATTACTATATATAAAATTATATAGAATATATATGATATTTATATAATTCTTTAAATTATAAGGATTTTTAATTAGTTATTCATGTTAGCATACCATAAATATAATGTCAAAACAAATACAAAAAAAATAATGCGATTATTACCCAAAACATAACATATGCATGGAATTATTTTTAAAAATATAATAAAAGGAAATTATTAAATCCTATATGATATTGAAAATATTATTATATGACTTTAATAGGTTAATACAATTTTTAAAACCTATACAAGTTAGTTTTAATGATTTTAGACCAAAAAGAAGCTTGAGATAATAGTTTTTTTCATCTCATGTTTATTTTTGTGAGATATAACCCATATTCACCACATTATTTTCTCCGGTGGTTTATATACATTACATGAATTTATTTTATGATTAATTTATTTTAATTTACAATCATTTACATATCCATTTAATCATTTCACTTTCATGGTGTTTATGATTTCAAAGATACCAATGTGGTAATGTATATTTTATTTAAATTTTACTTCTTGGGGATTTATGCCATGTTATGAACCTATCTTCTTTTATGTGCATCATATATGTCACCATTGACCAGTAATATCATGAATTTATTAATTATCTTGGTATTTTATGTTTCCTTTAATTTAATCCCCTAATGAGATATTTGAGTCAATGTTTAGATTGTGTTGAGAGTTTGATATTAAAATCTCATTGATTATTGAATTTATTTATGATTAAGTTTAAAATTTAGAAATATTATAATCTAAATCTAAGTGATTATCATTAATTTTATTTTCTTATGTTAATTTCTTGAGAATGAATTTTTTAACTTCATTTAAAACTCTTTATGTACCCAAAATTATGAATAATTGGACTGGTCCCTCTCTCATTTTAGTGGATTTAATAATCACAAATCAAGTCAAATCATTCCCAATACTTTCAATAATGTTTATTTATTATTAAATATGTCTAATTATGATTATATATGATCAAATATGTATTTCAAAAATTGTATATAAATACATGTTATAGGGTAGTTAAAATAGAAAAATTGGCTAACTACGAGTCACTGACACCAACAGAACAAGTGTCACACCGATAATAAAAACCGACTCACTAATAGAGGACTCGCCAATAGAACAAACTAACTCACCAATAGATGACTCACTAACATTAAGAATTGACTCTTTAATGTATGAATCACTTATAGAACAAATGAGACACTGAAAAAAGGAATGGCTCACCGACAGAACAAAACGAGTCACTGATGCATTGGGTCATCGATGCATGGAGATACCAACAGAATGTATCGCTAATAGAATGATTTTATGATACAAACCGAAGGACTCATATATTAAAGGATTTATTGAATACATGTCTCATTTATACAGGTGTCACCGATAAATTGTATAAAATTTCATCACTTTAATGTTATCTTTAATAGTTATCTTTGAGTGTTTTAATGATATTGATTAACCTAATTATTTTTTTAAGAAAACATTAATGACTATGTTAGTGGATATTATTAGGTATGAGGTACCTCTACATGATCCTTATCAGACAACACAAGTCACTCGATATAAAATTAAATCTTGGTGCATGAGCCGTATAGAAGAAGAGAACAACAGAAACGAACATAAGATTAGAGATAAAAGACCTAGTAAAAAACACACTGTGAAATTTCATTCCAACTAGATGTGAACTAAATGAGTATTTTTGTGAATCCAATATTCAATCATCTTTATTAAAAAAATGTACTGAGAAGGATAATACCATCTTCTTGGAAACCAAAACAAATTGCTCCAGCAAAACACAATTTCAGTGTTAGTTACTTGAAGAGTACATAGGATTCACTTGTGTTATATCTCCAGAGTCTATAGCTGAATATAACAACACATAGATCATTCTAAACAATATCTATTTATTTCTTGAAAATTTATTTTCATTTTTACTACATTTCAAGAAATTTGTGCATTTTCCTTTTAAACACAAATTATCTCTTGTACTGGACTGACTGGTACAAGAGATCATCACAAAAAAATCATTTTACAACTATTATATCCCATGTAGAACTGTGGTAGAGGTCTTGTGTGACCTTTATATTTTAATTCCCATGAAAAACTATGGTAGAGGTTTTGTGAACTCGATAGTTTTTATACTGCTATGTAAACCCAACTCCATGGTGGGGATCCAAGATGATTAATTCAAACTAGTTGGAAGTATGTGATCAAAATGTGGAGAGGATTAGGTCTCGACTATAGACTAAACCTCAGGTCTTATTCTACTATGATTTTTAAATTTAATTTACTCTATTTTCCCTCATAGTTCAGTAAACTAATTTTCACATTGATAGTTAGTTATGGAAAGCCTTTATAACTATTTTGGTTAAGTAAATTAGTTTTAAAATTTATATAAATATATCATATTATTATGACAGATAAATAATAAATCTTCTAAAACATTAATTAAACTATCAGACTATTATAAATTTACTACTTTGATTAAATATCTTGTTTCATTTTTAATATGAATGATTTATCAAATTAAACTTTTAACATTAATTTTTATAGGAACTCAATACACTCCCCTATTGAGTATCCTACTCCGAACAACATTAGGTATCAAATGATGCTTAAAATCATTTTAAAAATATTTTCAATAGTGATTGTAGTTATGTTTTAAAGATCTCTAAATTTTTATTAGTTTAAATTATTTATCACAATAAATTATAGTATGTATCTTTCATTATAGATAATAGACAAGAAGGTGTTTCTACTAATAGAAATCTTTAAATTGGTGGCGTAAATTATTCCTAGTGGAAAATAAATATGAAAATTCACTTAGAAAGCTTGGGGTTTTATATTTGGACTTTAATAGAAGATAAATATAGTATACCAGACACTACAAGAAATATATGGATTGATTCCACAAAAACATTTTACAATAATAATTTTAATGCTTTAAATGCCTTATTTTTTTCTTTCATGGATTAATAATTTAATAGAATTTATGATTTTAAATCTACCCATGAAATTTGAGATACCATAGCTATTACACACAATAGAACCACTAATGTAAATTAAATGAGAAATATTAAATATACTTTTAAGTATAATAATTTTAAGATGAAGCCAGATGAACCCATTTCTGATATGTATCATAGGTTCTACGATATAGTGAATTCATTGATTACTCCGGGAAAGCTAGTGGATTCTAAAGAATAAATCATGTGGCTACTTATATGACCCCCTAAAATATTGATAGGAATATCAGTATCAATTATATAATCCAATTGTATTAGTATGTTTACAGTTAAGGAGTAAATATGAAATTTGATTATATATAAGGATGAGTTAAAGGGTAACAAAAAATAGGAGGATGATGCAAAGAAAAATTCAATTGCTTTCAAAACCACTACGTCAAAAAATAAAGAAAAAGAAATTATGGATACTCATTCTGACAGTATAATTAATGATGATTCAACAACTAACAGTGATGAGAAAGTTACTCAATTATCCAGAAGGTTCAAAATGTATTATATATGGAAGAAATTATTTAGGAATCCTAGATACCAAGTAATGTATGATAATAAAGGAAATTGAAAAAAGGAATGATAACTCAAATTAAATTGTTTTTTATGAATGTGAGAGAAAATGACATGTAAAGGATAATAGCTCTAAGTAAAAGATGAAGAATAAATATGACGACAAATATAAAATATTCAAGAAGGAAATGAATTCTAATTAGTGTTCTTCTAAGGATAGTTCATGTGAGTTAGAATCATCACATGATGAGAAATAATACCTGGAAACATGTGTTTCGTGAAAAAAACATCTGAGGTTTCCATTGAGTCTCCTATAAAAATTTCATATTTTTCTAGAGATAAATATGATTCTGAAAATATGACTAATGAATAAATGTTTTAATACTGACAAATGATGGATGATACATGAAATGAATTAAAAAAATATATAATTCTTTAAATATATAGAATTCACATACCTCTACTAGTAAATCTGATATTGCAATATAAATGAAAGCAATACTCAAAATTATTAAAGAAAACAATGATCATTAATTTTCTAATGAGAAATTGAAAACAAGATTTTGAAAAGTTTACTAGAGGAAATATTATCATGGTTAAAATTCATGGAAAATAATTTCACCCAAATACAAAAATTTTTGTTGGCTAGAAACCTAATAAAATAAATTTTTCCAAAACCAATTTTGCTTCTAAATCTAGAAAATCCAATATTATTCTATGTTCTAGTATTTTTTGCAAGTTCCATCCGTGAAACTTATTCTATTGTTTCAAATTTTTATAACCCAAATAAATTTTATTTTTCCAATACCTTAAAAACAATGTATAAGATACCCATGAATAATGCATGGGTTTCGGAAGCACTTATTACTAATATTACCTAGACCAAACAAATCTGGGAACAAAAATAATCTCTAGTATGACTTTTTGATAAGGAAACTATTTGAAGAGAACCTGTAAAAATTAATGGTGCTTGGAACGTTGATGTTGAAGACACATGATAGGAGATTATTCATCCTTCAAGTGTCTGATAATGAATAATGGTGGTCATGTCACATTTGGAGAAAACTCTAAATGAAAAAAATTGGCTATGGCCAAATTGGTAAATATATTTCAGTTTTTATTTCCAAATTAATTTTTTGAAGGATTAACGTAAAATCTTCTATGTATCTCTCAGTTATGGGATGATAGATTTAATGTTAAATTTGAAAATCATTCATGCAGTGTTTTTAAATGTAAAAAAAAATTAGTATTTATTGCCTTTAAAAATGAAGCTTTTATGCTGTAAATATAGATTCCATAGTGTCTCAAAATGTTTCATGCTTATGTGCCGTTCATAAAGATTGTTGGATTTGGAATATGAAATTATGACACTGTAACATACACCATCATAGAAATCCTATTAGGAAATGAGTATTTATGGATCTACCCAAACATTAGTTTCCAAATGACAATGTCAGTAATCATTGTCAAAACAGATAAGAATATAAAATAACTATCAAACTAGATAACGAATTTTCACCTTCTGATCCTCTTGAGTTGGTTCACATGGACTCATTTGGACAATCTGTAGTTTCATGTTAAAATGGAATGATTTATAACTATATATTGGTAGATGACTATTCTTGATATACATGGACTGTATTTCATTCTCAAAAAGTGGGGTTTTCTCTCATTTCACCAAGTATTCTAGTATAGAAAAAAATATAAGTGGTTTTAGAATTAAATCCTTAAGAAGTGACCATGGAATTGAGTTTTAAAACCAAGTGGTTGAATATTTTTTCTCAAAAAATTGAAATATTCCTAACTTTTCTACTCCTAGGACACCCCAACAGAATGGTTTTGTAGAAAGAATAAATAGAACCTTATAAGAGAAATTACAAACTATGCGTAATGAATATGACATTTCTATATATTTATGTGAAAAATATATCAATACAACATGTTATATAATTAACATAGTCTTAATCCTACTAATTCATAAGAGAACCTCCTATGAGTTATGGAACAACATGAAACCCAAAGTAATTTTCTTTAGTGGTTTTGGATGAAACGTTTATGTACTCAATACAAAAGATAATCTTGAAAAATTTGCATCCAAAAGTGATTAAAGAATAATTATAGGTTATTCAATCTCTAGTACAGCCTATAAATTATATAATAAAAGAACCAAATATATAGAAGAATCTTTACATGTCAGATTTGAGGAAGTAGATCAACATGAACCCAATACCTCACTAGAGATTCTTATGGATGATCTGTAAAATCTGTATATAAATGAAAAATCTTTTGACATAGTTTTTAATAAACATGTTAAATCATCCTGTTTAGTAAATTTCAAAACTCTATTCATGATGATCCTAAACCTATTTATGAACATAAAATATCTATCCATTTTTTTCTAGACCAACAAGAATCCTTAGGAACCATATTTTGGAGGTTGTAGTTGGAGACCAAGATAAGGGAACACATACAAGTGCTTCTCTGAGAAACCAATTTGAACAAAAAAATTGTTTTCACAAATTGAACCTAAATTTATTAATTATTAAATCAATGAGGACCTTTGGGTAATATTTATGCAAAAAAACATAATCATTTTGAATGAAATAATTTTTGGAAACTACTGGACAGACCTAATGACTACATGACTATAAAAACTAATTGGGTCTTTAGAAATAAAATTGATTAAGCTGGTAATATTTTAAGAAATAAAGTTATATTGGTTGTAAAAGGTTATAGTCTTTAGAAAGGGATTGACTATGAGAAAAAATTTGTAGAAGATTCAAAACATTAGGCCTTTATAATCTTTCTTGTATGTACAGCACATCAAAATTTCTTGCTATATCAAATGAATGTTAAGAGTGAATTTGTTAATAGTTATATAGTGGAGGATGTTTTCATTAAACCAGCCCCTTGGTTTACAAAACCACAATTTCAAAATCATGTTTTTTAATTACCTAATGATTTATATGTTTAAAACAAGATCCAAGAGCATGGTATCATAGACTATATAGTTTTATTATTTACAAAGGATTAAAAAAGGGTATAGATAATCATACACTTTTTATAGAAAAAATTTCAAATGATGACTTAG
The DNA here is from genome assembly GCA_963277665.1 of Viscum album. Taxonomy (NCBI): domain Eukaryota; kingdom Viridiplantae; phylum Streptophyta; class Magnoliopsida; order Santalales; family Viscaceae; genus Viscum; species Viscum album. The sequence continues at coordinate 2,016,114,748 of OY728131.1, read as the reverse complement.
TCATTTGTATTTAAATAGATAATATAATTTTTTGATATTCTAAATTTTTTTATGCACTGATATTTTCAACATGATGCAATGTTAATTTGAAATGAGTTTAATGGGTGAACACAAGACTTTTCATGGATTTAAAAATTTTCAAAACAATGGATGTTATAATTTTAAATAAAAGTAAATATAATCAAGGTATTTTTAAAAGGACAGACTTTTATTTAAAAATAGTTAGTGACACTCCAATGATTACCACATGTATGTTGGACCTTCAATATAATGGAAAGTCTGTTGATCAATCCACATATAGAGGTATGATTGGAAGTCTTCCCTTGTTGGATGCTAGCTGGAATGATGTTGTGTTTAGTGTGTGTTTGTGTTATCAATCTCAAGATAACCTAAAGAGTCTCATTTTGGTTCTTTTGAGAGAATATTCAAATAACTCAAATATACAACAAATATTGTTTTCTCATATCCTAAAGTTCAATCTTTTTATTTAGTTAGTTATTTTGATGCTGATTATAGTGGGTTTAAGTTAGATAGAATGAGAAACTATATAACTTTTCACTTTTGGTACATTTTCTTGGTTCATATTGTAGTAAGAATAAAAATTCTATTACATTATTTATTGTCGAAGCTCTGTACATAGCTGATGGTAGGTGATGTGCTTGGATGTTATAGATGAAACACACTTTACTAGATTATGGATATCAATTTAGACATGTCCCTATAAACTGTGATAATAAAAGTGCTATTAATATCTCTACAAATAATGTTTCTCATTCTAGAACAATTCATATTGGTGTAAGACATCACTTTTTAAGATATCATTATATAAAAGATGATCTATCTGAAGAAAATATTGATATGGAACATCAACTCGCTGATTTATTCACAATGCCACTGAAATTTGAAATAATGAATCACATCAAAGATAATTTAGGGATGACTAATTTATAAAAACCTTATGTTGATTTCCCTTTATAAAATATGAGTGTAGTTGTCATGCCATAATAGAAAATGTAATTCTAACACTGAAACATTAGTCATGCTGACACATGGTCATGTTGACACTGACACTATGTCATGCCTACACTAACAGTGTCATGGTAATCGTGTCATCTCGACACTAACACTATGCACACATCGATTGAACCTGGTGTCGGCATATATTTTATTATTAGTCCAATCAATGATATTTTGTTTATTTTTTTGAACCCGGTCCATGAATTTCTGGTCACTAATGCTTTAAATGATAAATTTGAGTGCACCCACTCTATTCCTTTCCCTCTCACTTTATTTATTACACTCATGTAATTTGACTCTACCCTCAATACATTCACCTTCCATCTTTTAACTCATCCATCATAAATAGTGCGAATGAATCTTGTCATCGAAGGAGGATTTGGAGATGACTCACAACACCCTAATAAGTAGATGAGAAAATATAGTAAATCTAAACCTCTCTATCCTGAACTTGCGAACCATGTGGTACAACCTCGAAAGAATTTTTCAGAGAAGGACTATTAGATAGTAAGTATCTCTTGATAATGATATTGTAAACCCAAGGTTGGCTACATTGTTTTTAAAATAATGAAGGCCATTCTATCCTAATCTTGTTCATGTGTTCTATATAAATGTAGAATTTATTTTGAGAGGCAATGAGGAATGTTGGAGAAAATATGTAGTTAAAGGAAGAAAATTTTCTTTTTCTTCTAGGAATTCACCAGAATTCCTTATGGTCCCACATGATGGAATATTCGATGACTATTATGTAAGTAAATCCACATGAAAGTGATGTCTTTTTCTTTGAGACAACAATGAAGGATATTACTGGAAATGAAGATCCTAGAAAACCAAAAGCTACAGAGTTAGACAGTAATAGTAGATTGATATTTATGTTTATTCATCCCAAGATTGGTCCCATGAAAGTTGAAATTTTAACTTTTAAGTATTAGGATTTCTACTTGCAATATTTGCTGAAGAATGCGAACAAGGTTAATCTGTGAAGATGCTATATTTTTCACGGTAGTTAGATGGTAAATCCCTACTATAAAATAAATTTCATTATTCTGTTCAAGGATGATTTCTTACCGGTTAAAGGATAAAGTATGTGGTATGTAATATGAGTAGAATATATCTACTTTTAGTGGACTATGATTGAATAAGGATATTTAGAGAATAAGGAAGATTCATTGGAATCCCTAGAAGGAGGAATGAGTTGGAGATGAGGTGAAACGTTATAAAAAGTTCAACCCTATTAATCATTTCATCTAGGCAAAGAGATGTAGAGGATTTTGGTTAAAGACTAGATATAGAATCTAAATATTCTGATAATGAGGATGAATAATAGGAAGTTGGATTTCTAGAGAGGAAGGATATTTTTTTGATGATAGTAGTGACCCATATATTTTTGAAAGCCTAAGAGGAAGGACCATTTGACAACCGAGTCCACATCCTGTTTTGACATCAAAATAAAGTATTTTAGGAGATGATAAGAAAACAGAAGAATCTAGTAGTGTTGAGTATGAGAGAAGATGCAGTGGTTCAAAAGATAAATCTGAAGAATAAAAAGAATCAGATAGATTAGAATAAGATGAATGTGGTTGATGTTCTGGTAGTGAGGTTGATTAAAATGAATAAAATATTGAAATAAATGGTAGTGAAGAAGATGCATCTAAACATTAAAAAGATGGAGAGGGTGAAATAAATACGAATTATAGTGATTTAGATCATCTTTGTGATGATATAGATGCTACTATAGAGCTAGTAGGTATTGTGAATCAGAAACCCTTTATTTTACCTCCTAGTTCTTCAATAGTTGATATTTTAAAAGAGGCATTGGTCAAAGTTCAAGTATAAGTACAAGATCAAATAATCCTAGTCCTCATTTGGTTTAAGCTAGAATAATATCTCTATATAATTGGGAGAGGAATGTAATAGGAGATCAAGTTATGGGGTAGCATCAAGATAGAAGAGCTCATGTTGTGGGGGTTCCAGAAACTGGAATACTGATAGTTATCACACTAACTCTTTTGGAAGAATTTGTGTTGTGTGAATGGAAAAGGCCTCCTGACTATGTTGTTCATTGCATGAAATATTCTTATTTTGGTAATAAAGTTGATAGAGTAGTGTCATCGATAGCAGTTGTGGAGGAGCATGTTCAATCTGTGACACTTCTTATAGGTACATCTTATTCTACTCCTACACCTTCATCAGTTCAAATTCTAGGTGACTATGTCACTAGATTTGATTTTAATAGTTTCATGGAAGAAATTTTCTCCACAATTAAGAAATTTTCCTTTCCTATTCCCATGTTACGAATGAGTGAATTTCATGGAAAAAAAATCTTTGAAACTATTATTCCTCAAGTGGAACCAAAACTAATTTCAATCATTGGTGCTATCTTGATAGAAACTCAAAAGCTGGGAAATGAGTTGACCTCATTGGTTTCCAGTGTCAATAGTTTTCCTTTTTAGTATAGAACATCCATGGGAAAAATTATGAAAGTACTTGAGGATATTATCTTATATATTCAGGTTCCCGACATTACCCAGTTGAGACAAGATGTTACTGACATTGTACAAGGGGCATCTAGCTCAAAATCTCATGTATCTTACTCACTAGATGTTAAGGCAGTGAAGAATGTGATTAATGATGATTAGAAAGCTCTGTTGGGTGGAAAAAATCATTATCCACTTGCAAATATTATGAAAAGTATTGACCATGTTAAGGATATTGTCAGGTTCTACTCTAAGAGTGATGAAACATCCATTTCTTTGATAATAGATAATGTTTACTATTACACCAATAGTATTTATACAAAAACTAGTTGACATATCACTTTAAATGTTTGGTTGAGAATATAATGTTTCTTCTAGTTCCTAAGGTGTTTAAGAAACATTTAATGAAACTAAATGACTTCACACATACTTTGAGAAATTTAATGGAGAATAAGGATGATTTTGAGAAGGCCAAGGAATATGTTGGTGATATTATCAAATATTTCATTAAAATTTTGAAGCCTTATCTCCATGTTAAGAGGGAATCCATAGTGGTTCCAGCTGCTAAACCTCTTAGACTAGCTACCTCTCCTATTACCTAATCACCTCCTCCTCCATAGTTTATGTCAGTTACTCATGCATTGAGCCAAATCCGTCCTATCATCACATAAAAGATCCAGCCTCATGATTCATCCAATACAACCCTTTAAATTTATGTTACGGAATCCAATGTAATTACTCCCTTGAGAATTCCATCAGATCATTTATTCCTTCTACCTCCATCCACTACACTTACTATTGATCCTTATAACAAAGGATTAGACAAACTAGATTTCAATGAGTAGTTTGGATCACTTTTTTATAACGATGGTTGATTATACATTTGTTGTATTCCAATAAACTGTCACGTACATTGAGTATGAAATTCAATGATATTTCATTTCCCTTCATTCTGTTATTCATATATCATTTTTTCATTTTATACCTTAATATATTTAATATTTTTGTTAGTCCTAAAGGGGGAGAAATAACAATGAATTTTTCCTTTTTAGCATTGATTATTTTAGAACATTATCTATAATTATTTTGGTAATATTAAATGAGATATAATAATTAGAATGTATATGTTATCCATTAATTGATTTTACATTATATATCCATGATTTTTGATCCTCACAATGGGGGATATTGTTGGCCTCTCTCAAGTTTTAATGGATTTAATAATCAAAAATCATGAAAAATCATGTTCAATCATTTCAATCATGTTTATTTAAGTTTATATATATTTAATTAGGATTATTTATGATCAAATATATATTTAATAAAATCTGTGTATATTCTTGTTATAAGATTGTTAAAATATAAATATTATCAAAGTATGAGTCATTAACACTGACAAAACAAATGTGACACTAACATTACAATCTTACTCACCGATAGACGACTAACCAACAGTACAGACTGGCTCACCAATAGATGAATCACCAAAAGTAACAACTAACTCACCAATTGATGAGTCACATTTAGTACAAATGAGACCCCATCAGATGTAACTACTCATGGATTGAATAAAATGATTCACTAATTCATTGAGTCACTATTCCATGAAGATACTAATAGAATGACTCACTAATAAAATGATTCACCAATATAAATAGAATGACTCACTAATAGAAGGATCCAATCACTGAATGTCTCATCGATAAGGGATTCATAGACAAAATGATTAAATTTTATTTTTTTTATAATTATCTCTAATAATCTTATTTGAGTGTTTTAATGCTTCTAATTAAATTAATTAATTTTTTAAACAACATAAATTACTATGTAAATGGAAATTATGAGGAACGAGGTGCCTCCAAATGAATCTATATCAGCCTATAAAATACACTGAAAATAAAATGAAATCTTGGCACATGAGTATTATAGATTAATAGAACAATAGAAAAGAACACACGCACTAAGATACTAGACCAAGAAGAAGAGCACTCTATGAACTCTTCTTCTTACTAGCTGTAAACTATCAGTGGATTGTTGTTTATAAAAGAATTAATAATCTTTATAGAAAACAATCAAAAAGGAGGAAAATCCCTTCTTCTTGGAAACCAGAACACAGATCAACAATGTCACTCTATTTCAGTGTTTGTTTCCAGATGGAGAGTCAAGCTTTACATCTTCAATATCCAAAGAGATACAAGAAACATTTCACGACACACAGATCCTTCTAAACCCTATCTCTTTATTTCCTTCTCATTTTTGTTCATTTTTAATACATTTCAAGAAGTGTGTGTATTTTTATATTAAACAAACATTACCTTCATTCACCGAACTGAAGGATATAAGATATCATCACACAAGAAGCATTTCACACCGATTATATTCCTTGTAGAACAGTGGTAAAGGTATTGTGTGCTTTGGTTATTTTTGATTCCATGCAGAAAAATGGTTCTGGTCTTATGACTTGGACATTTTGTAGACTATTTTGTAATCCCATATACAGGTTGTGGATGAAAGATTCTTAATATAAATTGTATGGGGGCAGGTGATCACCAATTGAATAGGATTACATCTCACCTTGACATTCATCCTGTTGTTTTACTCTGCTATGCTTTTCAAATTTAGATTAATGTATTATCACTCATATTTCTGTAAACTATGTTTCACATTGAAAATTAGTCTTGGAAAATATATATAATTTTTTTGTCAATAAAATTACTTAAAAAATTTATATCCATATCCCATATTGTTATAACAGACAAATAATAAATAATATAAGAAATTTATTTAAGAATCATACTATTATAAAGTCACTATATTGAATAATTGGCATGTATTTTTTAAAATTGGTGGATTCTTTCATATAATGTTTTTAATATAAATTTTTATTTTAACTCAATTCACCCCCTTCTTGTGTTTAATTATCGGACCAATTCAAAAATTTATAAAAAATTACCCTTTTGGTACAAAATTTTTTTTTTTTTCAAATACCATGTTTTCTAAAAATGTTTTCAAAAATGTTTTAAAATTAATTTTCGAAGATAAAAGATTATTTTACTCAAGTAATGTTTTAAATTTTATTTAAAATATTCCATTATAATATTTCAATTTTATTTTCAATATAAAAGAATTTTTAAAATGATTTTTGAATTAAAATTTTATTCTCGAAATTAAAATAGTATTTCCCCCAAAATGTCATTAAGGATAATTTAATTGTATTTTCATTAATCAATGTCAATATCCATTCATATCTCTTATCCTCCACTATGGATATTTGTTTTAATACCACAATAATTCTTTCTATGGATGGATTATGTTTTTTATAAAAATATTGTTATAGAACCTGTTTATCTTCCATAGGATAACCATGTTACAATGATATTGTTATATAAACCATTTAATTTCCATGGGTTTACAATTTTTTGAAGAGAATAAATTTTTGTGAATGATTTATGATTAAATTAATGTTCTATGTGATTTATTCATTTTTTTGGTTCTTGAACATTATAAATGATAGGTAAACCCGTATAGCATTGGGTGAGCCTGTTATATGTTATACGATGGGAGTGCCAAGATATTTCTCTATTGCATTATTTAATGATTACGTTATCTAGAGAATTATATTTGGAAGTTTTTTATATGGTTATTCTAATTTGAAATGTCACTATAAAACTTATAATATATAATGTTTCAATATTCCAATATGTTTTATCTATGCTTTCTATAGGTTTACAATGATTAATTTGATCATGATTAACATAACATGGATCATGATTACTCATTCTGATGACTCTTTATTTTATAGTATTTCCATATTTGGTGATCCAGTTATTGATGAATATGTTTTCTTGTAGGATTCAATCATGCACTTTGATTATGTCATCATAAACTAATGCACTATAATGCTCATTGATGACATTTAATTTATAATGATTATGTTTTCCCTTGCTGATAATTAGATCTCACCCTTATTATGTTTCCTTGTCCTTGGGTTATAAACAATGTTGTTGAAAAATTTATTTCTATACATTATTTCTCATAGATGATGTTTATGATCTAATTTGAAATAAGAATATATGGGTTTAATTTGGTAAACATTAATTTTATTTCTTTGTTACTGTTTATATAAGATTTTTCCTAATTATCTAAAAATCTAAACAGAAATGGTCCATGGGAATGTAATTGATCTATTTTTTTATTTTGATGTAATAATATTTTGATGGAAAAATTTGGGTCACAAATATTGTCATCATAGATTACATGATTTAAAAATTGAACCTCTTGAATCTAAATCTAATAAATAGGAATCATATAGTAATTGGTTATCATAGTGTATGTATATGAATATTCTGAAAATATCTTTTTTCAACGCCTCACTCACAAAGTATATGAGAATTTAATTGAAAAATAAATCCAAAAATCAATCCATGAAGGTTGTAAGATCTTGTCAATAAGTTACAAAAAACTGTGAGGGAATTCATCACCCCAAATAGAATCACTCAGAACTCATATTTCTCGTAGCACATTAGAGCTTCATTTTTTATATAACTTCTTCATGAAACATCATCTGATGGTATCTAAACATAAGGGAGATGTTTGAGAACCATCTTACACCATTCAATTGGTTTGGAGAGTTTCTCAGTCCTTGTATTGGGTACCTATCCATTATAGTCATCTGTTCTATGATATGTTAAATAATGAAAATCTTAAATCTCTTATATTCCCCTTTCACAAACAACATTGGATCTACTCGATGGTAACACATAGGGTTTATTATATCCCTTTTCATTTCATTAACTTCCCTAAGGATCACACTGGATAACTATTGATATGGTGGTTATATCCTTTTATATCCAAGACTAAGCTTCTTTAACTAAGATTATGTCTCTCCAATGAATTTAAAACCCATCCTTCCCACATGAGAATACTAAAAACATAATAGGATATCAGTAGTACTATGGAATCAGCCCTAGAGAATCTCTCACCTCTAAGAACCATGTCACACTACCATAAGATAGTGTTATCATCAGAATTTTCTCTTTAGGAGTATCTATCTACAAGGGTTCATCTAAGGGGTCCATTAGAATATATGATTCTAAAAATATAATTTGAAATATAAGGAGGGACTTAATCCAATATCAAGTCATAATATATCTAATATAGTTACATCATAGGTCATAACATAGGTCTCCCAGGTGTCGCTGGGTCACAATCCTCCACTTCTTGAAGATAACCTTCCCCTTTATCGTCGGTTCAACATAATCAAGGTTCGCACTAACACCTTAATACCATAAAAAATGACCTCATGCATACAAATAAAATGACTAAAACCCCCACACATCAACATTTTCTTCTTCCAGTGGAACTGACTCACACTCACATATTTAAATCACTCTATAAACAATTGTGTCTTAGTAGGGGAGGTGTCCCACTTTATTACATTATAAAATCCACATCACACAAAACCAACACAGGGATCTTTCAATACCATTTGTTTCCCAGAATAATTCTATTTTTAGGACAACCATCTCAACATGAGGTGTCCTAAAAAAGGTGTAGAACCCAATCCATCACCTCTAGATAAACCTCAGTTCATAAAAAGTTTACTTGATAGTACTACATTCTAAAAAGTTTCTCATCTTATTCAGAATAGAAAAATTGTTTCAATCACAACCATTTGATCATTCAGGGACTACAAAATCAGGAAGACCTAGAACACTACCTCAATCCAATCCTCCACTATGGAGTGTTTAGATCACTACGTTACTTGATCAATGATTATCATTGTAACTCGTGGAATGTGTTAATCAAGTTTTCCTTATCATCCTAACATGTTGGATCTATCAAATACTCCACTACAATATTATTATATATATGGACCACCATGTGTGGTTAAATGCACTACTCATATGTTGTAAGAACTGATCTATGCTCCCTTGGATGGAACACCTCTAGAATATGTCCCCACATTGAGGTATCATTTATCAACCAGTAGTGTCTATGACACTACTTTAGAATCCAAGATAATTGACACCATGGAAGCATATTTGAAATTATCAATATGTACCATGATCAAAGATAATATCTTGGTATATGACTACAGAACTCAATGGAATTCAAAATAAATCATCCAATATGATGCATGTAATATTAGTTTAATTACAAATACTATCTTGAAATTTTGAGTTGACAAGTAGGTAGTCAGTGTCCTGGTTAATGGATACACCAACATTCACACCATCACTGGGTTCCCTAGCCAGATATCTAAACATGATACACTTAAATATTGTTTCACTAGGTTTCAGAAACATAACCCACAAAATTCCTAACTCAAAACACCACCTATATGATAGAAGTGTTATGATATCACTCTATCATGACCCAACCCATTGGGACTCCTCCTGGGGTACGAGTAACCGATGAGTGACACCACAAGACTTCTTGTAGTTGGCTATAGGGTGGAGAGTATCACTGAGTTACCTTGTCAGTAAAATGGTATGCATTTTACTATTGTACATATAATCATGCACACACCCAACACTGTGAAATTTTGTAGATAAATAACAATGAAATATCATCTAGAGAGTAAATAATATTTGAGAAAACTTCTAGGATATGTATATTAGTGAAACAAGGTAATTACAATGTATACATGAAATAATAAACACCCAACTAAAAATATAACGTAAACCCAAACTAACAACAACTAAAAAGGGGGAATCAAAAGTGGTCCTAGCTTATTATCCATGATTCCTACATCTGAAGATGTTTAGTGATACCATATACTAAATTATCCTTGAATACCAACTCCATCATAATCAACATTAATCATTATTTCATCTTCAAAACATACGACATGTGTGTGAAAATATCATTCATGGGTGAGTATATATATAACCAGTATAATGCCCTAAACCCCAAGTGGGAAGAAAAAGAATAAAATTAGTAAGCTCAAACTTAAGTGAATAGTGTAATGAAAATATAAATTAAATATTATCATAATGAATACCAATGGTCTTGGAAAATGAGATCATTAAATTTATATATATAAATGGATGATGGGTCAAATTACAACTCTGAATGATCTCACATCTAATGTCATGAACCACATGTAACCACAAAAGAATAAATGTATAAGGATCACACCTCACCACTACACTCCACATTAGAGAGAGAACTAACTATAGTGGATGAAGTTACCCTTGCCGAAGCTCAAATAATAGGAAGTGTTGTACTAAAAATAGCGGACATAAAAACTCTATAATGTGGGGGTGGGTACCAGCTATTCTTGTATAAGAGAATATCGACCTTCTCCCTAGTGTAAAAGATGAGTATCAACCCAAGCATCTCTCTAATGCTCGAGCTTGCTCACTATGAGGGACCATGTACAATTACAAGAAAATTTCCACTTGAAACACATCGTGTCATATCTCTAATTCCAAAATAATGGACATCATCATGTCGTATGTGGAAATCTACTTAAGATAGGAGACTCAAGTCCCAAATATGAGTCTTGGTGAAGGTGATACAAAAGATAAAATGTCTCATGGATAGTATGTGATATGTCATAGTAGGGTAGACAGTGTTTATAATGAATCTAAACCCTAGTCATTTTCCTTCACTGTACTCATCATGTGAAATCCATAAGTACAATGGGGTTCATCCAGGTGACATAATTTTTTTGACCACTTGGGTTCCCAGCCATTTTCGTTACAAAAATGGGTTCTCTCCTTATATAGAGGTACATGGGTTGTTCTATGATGTAAATGGTGTGGGGGACCACCTTGGTATAATGGTTTGTTCCTTGCATAACTTGGGTTCTCTGGACGAGTATGGGTACACCGTCTGTAATCTAGTGTACATGGTGTGTATGTCACATGTGGTACCTAATAGTGTACCTTTAGTACACATTCAAGCTACACATCCTTGGGAATATAGAATCTATGTCATCATAATAGTGTTTTATTTTATAGAAGACTAAAACCTCACCAATGCACGTAAGGGTACACATGGTGTGTGTCCTTCTGAGTTACATGACATGTATGTCTAGTTTTCATAGAAACCCATGGTGTTCACACATAATGACTTTATTTTCACCTCCTCTACTCCGAATATATAATCTTTTATGAATCACATATCTATGATAACTAATATTACCACATTTTCAATGGCTAGTTCCATATCACCCATTGGTTGGAAAAACATCTTTTGAAATTATCATCCCAAAAAATCACAAATTTTTTCCCTCATGAACTCCACCAGAAAACAATCATATGCTCTTGAAGGTCACTACCTTGCCTCCATAATAACCCTTAACATTAATTGCTAGGATCTGATGTCTATAAATCATTATTTTGGATTCCCTCACATGATCTTCAGCACCTCCCATTTGGAAAATAGTTTTTCAAACCCCAAAACTGTGACTCATAATCTACAGTTTTCTCACAGACCATCCATAAACATTCAATTTGTTGTTGTTCATATTAGCTCTATGAATCTGTAAATTCAGTATTTCCCAAACCTGTATATGAATGTCGAATCGCCGACTTCGTGGTAAAATGATAAAAAACAGAAATAAATGAGATAGGAGTGGTGAACCCACTAATTGAGAATTATCATTTGAAGAAACAATCCTAGAAACAAATCATAAATGTGAAAATAAAAGAGATGAACCACAAACACAATAAAATAGAAACCATAATTTTAAATATTATTAAATACCCAGATCATTCATAAAAAAATAATTCAATAATTAATAAAATATATTATCATTACCAAAAATCAAATCAATGGGGAATAAATCCATAAATTTTGAGACCTAACTTATAAATTGATTGATCATTTTTAAAGAAATTTCCACAAGTAATGGAGATGAAGATCTTACAACATTCTTTATTCATCTCTTGAATCCCCGTGATCATTCTTTGTGGATCCATGATCTCAAGTCATTCAATTCCGAATGTGTATTTCATCAACCTCCTCTTATCTCCCAGGGTATTAGAACTAACCCTAAAGGCTTTCCATAATGGTGTTCAAGTAGAGCAAAGGTACAACGTAAATGTTACAAAAAAATATCTCAAGGTAACATTGCATCATTTTTTGTTGGTTGTATTTTTTGAAAAAAGGATTTCATGGTGAATTTTCAAGTTTCAAAGATGTTGTTGACAATCCATATCAACAAAGAACCATGAAAAAGTAATAGAATTTATGGATGTGGTAGAAAAGAACATATAAAAGGTGTCTCCATTTAATAGTGTTTGGAAATTTTTTAAGATAATTTTTTTTGATTTAGTGAGAATCGAAAAAGGTATATTTCCATGAATATTTCATTAAAACATGTAAATAGAATGAGTTTCATGAAGTTGGTCTTATGGATGTAGATTTCGTAGAGACTAGAAGTGTGTTGATAGTGATATCTATGATTATAATGAGCTCACTGAACAACATAGATGAATTTCATTATGAGGGAGAATTGCGGTGGTCGAACAAAAGAATTGGGGGAATTTAATACGATTATGATGAGACTCGTGATCCAAAAATCACAGCCATGCTTCATGATATAGAGATAATTTAGGTGTGGATTTTTCAGTTTACTATTTGAGCTGAAGTGGCGCTGACTTAGCATGGGAGGTTCTTGAGTCATTGTAATTGCCTATAAAAAAACCTCGACCCCTTTGATAAGGGTAGATATTTTCTCAACAAAAAACGTTATCTCTAGAAATAAAAATAGAGGATTGCGGAGTCAGTGTGATTCTCGAAAGGTAGGAGCTTCGTGATTGCTAATCTATCTCTATGAAAGGGGTGTGTTCTGTGTTGGATCAGTGGGATTATTGAATGATGTTGGTTTGTGATGTCTTGAGCTCTACAATGGCCTATGATATGTGAAGGAGTGTGCTTTTTGAAGTATAAGGGACTTTATGAAGGCTTGTATGATCATTTCGAAATTGGCAGCACATCGATGTAGAGAAAATTGCAAAGGTATACCCAAAGGTTTTTTCCCAGTGATCAATAAAAAAGGGGTATTTATTAGTCGATGAATATTGTACATAAATATGTCATATACATACAACGAAATATGTACTCATTAGAGACACTAAAATTACCTACAAGTCATTAAAATATGATTGTATCTTCTGAAGAAGTAGTGAGCTCACTACATTTGAGAGAGCAGTGAGTTCTCGAATTGTGAATTGTTGTAAACTAGGACAGACAATGAGTCCACTTTGAACTTGTAAACAATAGTGCACTTTTATTGGACTAGGTACATCAGCACAATTCCAGTGTATTCTCTTTGGATGTACCTCAGTGAGGGTAAACAATGTAAAATTTATTTTCCATGTTCATGCTTTAATATTTTTTATACTCTCCAATGGGATGGAGGGAGAGAAGAGAGTTTTGACTACCGGCGAATCCAGACTAAAGGGGTAGTTGTTTTAATCTATCAAACCCTAATTTCCCACAACTCCCCTTTGGGTATCTATAATTATATAACTATCAATTGTTATCAGATTGATAGTTTGATATGAGTGTTTCCTTCTCAGAAGGATTTCCCTAATCATGAAGGGATTCTGATATTCGATGGGAACAATTTTCAGCAATGGAAGAATCAGATGCAACATTACTTTCGCTCATTGGGAATGGATGTGTCTACAATAGAAATTCATGGTATAATAGTGGATATTAAGAGTGGTGCATTATTAGATACTAAGTTAAGAGAATTTGATGTTTAATCCAAAGGAATCAATTATTCAGGGTGCACCCTATCCAATACTATCTATACGAAGTAGATTTCATGAAAAAAACATCACATGCTATGAGTAAAAAAAATTTGACATATATGATGGAGATTTAAATGTTATATAATGAAATCATCAAGTGTGGGGAACAAGTTTAAACATCCTAGAATGAAGCTGAATGGGTATTTTGATTCATTTTTTTGATAAGGTAAATTTTATAGTATAATACATGTGTGGTCTTGGTGATTTCATTGAATACATAAATATTGTAAAGCGCATCCTGAATAAAATTCCTCCTTGATTCAATCCAACGGTTTTAGTATTATTAGATAACCATCTGAATGATTAGACACGTAATAACATGCATAGTACCCTTAGAGAATATGAAATGAAAAACGATGATAATGATGTAGTGGAAAATAGGAAATCCAAAGACGTGGAATTCAAATACATTAAAAAGCTCACTATTGAGGATTCTCATGAAGAAGAAGGGATATATGAGGTTATGCCATTCCTTTCCTCAAACATTCAATGAGGAAAAGGAATGATTAAATGAAACGTCCCACCTGCTTGTTTTCGATGTGGAACAGTTAAACATCTTTCAGCAATGTTCCCTAAGAAGTTCCCAGATGATGATGAGGATAAAGCTGAATCTACCAAGAAAAACGATTCATCCTCTATGGAAAGAAACAAATAGTTCAATAGAAGTTTCTTTAACAAATGAATCTTTTATTACAAGAATGTGATTGTTCAGATGAGTCTGATTTGAAGAGGATGAAGGGATAGAGAACATTATGGATCGTAGAGAGAATGATATGGTGGCAATTTTCATAAGTTCTCAAAATAAGGAAGAAATCGACACCGATGAATAAGAAAAATAATTTTACGAAACATTCAACAAGGAAGATGAATTAGAAGAAACTCTTGGAGCGATATTTTTTTTAGATGAAAAACAAATAAATCCAACAATGTGGTACATGATTTGAAACCTTACCAGTAATATAAGGAAGAATAGAAGTCTCAACAAGAGAAAGAAATTGAAAAACTTCTATCTTCCCGGCCATAGAGTTCATATAATAATGATGGATATAATCTCAATGTTCATGAATATAAAAGGGAGATCTATGACTTGAATAGAAATGTGAATGATAAAATCGATCATATTGAAGAACTTGATGATGAAGTCATCGACCAATGATGAAAATTTATATATCAAGGAAAAATAGTGACTCACAAAATGACATTGATAAATAATATCACTCAAAAGATAGTGAAATTGGAACTGAAGAATGGTGTTCTAGCATAAAATAAGAATAATTCATGTTCAGATGTTAATATTGATGTGTGGATTGATTGAAATTCTAAAACTGTGAAAGTTGATGTCAGAATGAAAGCACTCATTCAAGGATTTATAGTTTATTGGACAATAATGTAGAATCAGAATGTTCAAATATTTCAAGGGGAAACTAGTACTGTCGAAGTGACATGCAGGAATGAACCTTATATCTGGTGTTATTTTTTTGGAAATATGGTACATTCATAGTATGTGTGTTCCATAGCCAAAATATAATGAAGGGCACAAGAACAACAGTGGAATCCAAACAAATCTCGGCATTATAGAAATTCTTTTGAGAGACATTATTTTTTGAGCTGAGAATTTGGACACATGGATATATGTTGTACTTCAACCATGCATAGGAGTTTTCCAAGGTAGAATCAAAATAGCCTCAAGCCAAAAATCAACAAACCAATAGGTGAGATAAAAATGTAAAAATAAATTTCTAACTCTTTATTCTGAATCTAGGCCATCACACTCTAAGGAAGAGCCGGATTCTAAAACTACAATGAGTGTGATATCAAAGTCATATATAAAAAATAAAAATAATTCGAAGGAGGTGGTGGTATTAAATTCCCTTAATGAACCATATTGTTCTGGGGTTTGGATCTTTGATGTTGGTTGCACATCCCAGAAGATATGTAATTATAATATTGTTACAGGAAAAAAATATGAAAACATAAGAGTTTTCATGTTTGGAAATGATGATGGCCTGAAGATTATTGGCTTGGGAAATGCCATGTTTTTTGGAAAATAGATGAGACATGATGATGTCTTAGTAGTAGAAGGTCTCAGTTATAATTTTCTAAGAATTATCATTTTATGTGACTCATGAAATTTTATATGATTTACTAAGAATATGTGTATCATTAACGGAAATGATGGATCAGTGGTTATATATGGAAAAAGAAAAAAATAGAAACCTCTACTTGGTAAGTGGAAAAGAAGATATGTGATTTCTGTCCAGGAGAAATAAAACAAGATGTGGCATAAATGACTTCGAAATTTATGCCATCCATCACTGGAAGAGCTAGTAAAGTGTGATATAATAAGAGAACTACCAATTCTATCACGTGACCATAATCAGGCATGCGATTTATGTCAATAAGGGAAGATCATCAGAAAGACGTACAAGGTAATGGAAAAGAAGTCAACAAGAGGGCTTGAATTGGTTCATGTAGATGTTTGTGGACCCATCAGACCATGATTCATTAATGTGAAGAGGTATTATTTTATCTTAATTGATGACTATACTAAAATGTAATGGGTATTCATCATCACTGATAAGTTTGATGTGTTCAGTTTCCTAACATCGTATCAGAGGGAATCAGAAAGGATGCTTTAACAGAAAACTCTAATGTTTTTACTGATAATTATCTGAAATTTAGAAATAGTTAGGTGGAACACTCTCTCGAGAATCATGTGATAAGGAATCAATTATATTCAATGAGAACACTCCAACTAAATGGAGTTGTTGAAATTAGATATTGGATCATCCATAACATGGTTAAAAAAATTCTCATTGAAAATAACCTACTAGGGTAATTTTTGAAAGAAGATGTTTTGACATCGTTCTACATTTCTAATAGAGATCTATTGTTTCCGAAGGAAGGAAAAAGTCCATATGAGATGTGGTATGTAAAAAACACAACATTGATGTGATTTTTATTCATTTAAGGTATGTGATTTATTCTCAAAAAAGAAAAACACAAAAAATTTGTCTCATGGAGAGATGAGGGTATATTCCTAGGATACATAGGAAAAATTAAACCATATAAATGATTTAATAAGTGTTTGGGAAAATTAGTGGAGAGTAATTATTTCACTGTAGTAGATAATAAAGAAAATGTTAAATAACACAGTGAATAGTTTTTCAATGAAAGTGATGGTTGAAAAAAAACATAGGGTGTGCATAAGTGGAAGATGTTGATTCAGACGAACATTTGGATGATGAGAAAGAGGAAGTAAGGTCTATATCTACAAATAAGACAAGGAGTCAACCGAAAATTGGAAGATAGAATATTATTGATGATCAGTCAACTCATATTCAAACAAGTTGAATGAAATCACTACAACAAATATCGTTTCTATCTCTGATAGAGCCTAAGTGCTTTGTTGATACTGCTGAAGATGAACACTGTGTTCAAATTATTAATGAAGTGCTAGATCAAATTGAGAAGAATCAAACATTGGAGATTGTTATGAAGCCAGAAGATAAGAATTTCATTGGGACTAAATTGGTCTATCGCAACAAGATGAGTGAATATAGAATAGTTATTCAAAACAAATCATGACTACAATGTTTAGGATACTCTCAGATAGAGGAAATAGATTTTTATGAGACATTTTCACCTATTTCAAAGCTGGAGACAATCATATTATTCCTTGAAATTGTAGTGCAATTAATGTTAAAAGTGTTCTAGATTGATATCAAATCTGCATTCTTGAATGAAGTTCTAGATGAGAAATGTTATATTTATCGAGCATCTTGTTTTATCATTCTTGGAGATGAGAACAAAGTGTATCGATTAATGAAAGAACTATATGGTATGAAACAAGAACCAAGATAATTGTACTTGAGTCTTGATCACAATTTGAAAAATCATAGTTTTCATCATTACTGTGTTGATTACAATATCTATTTCAACTAAGACAACAATCAAACGTGGATGGTTTTTTTATGTCAATGACATAATATTTTTTGGAACATATGAAGCTCAGTGCAGACAGTTTTCCAAATTCATTAAAAGTGAGATTTAAATGTCAATGATAGGTGAGATAACTTTTTTTCTTGGTTTATAGGTAACAGAAGGAAGTAATAGAGCATTAATTTTTCAATCCAAATATGCCACGGAGGTTCTAAGAAGATTTTGAATTGAAAATTCCAAAAAGATGAAGACTCTGGTGGCTACTTGGATGACATTATCAAAAGATAATGGGGGTATAATAGTTAATGTAACTGAGAATAGGAAGATTATTAGATGTTTACTCTATTGGATAGTGAAAAGACTGGATATTGTTTTCCCCACATGCCAATCTATTCAATATTAATGCATACACAAGGAAAACCACATTTTTTCATTGAAAATTAAACTTTAGTATATTAAGGGCACTATGGATTTTAGTTTGATATATAATGATAAATATCAGCTAGATATTTTGGGATATACAGATCATGAGTGGGTCGGGGCAGTAGATGACAGGAAATCTACATCAGTAGGTTCATTCAATAATAGTGGTTTTTGTATTTTTCGGCTAAGAATTGCGTATTATTTATTTTCCTTGAGCACCTAATAAGATGAATATATTTCCTCCACTCAAGCCTGCACATAGTTATTGTGGAAGAATCAACATCTTGATGATGCGGGAGTTGAAGTGATGTCTCTGTTCAGAATCTAGTGTGATAATTCAATTGAAATCAAACATATAAAAAATCTAGTCCATCACCCATGGACAAAGAAATTGAGATCAAATATCATTTTATTAAGGAGAAGGTGGAGAAAGGTCTAGTAATGATAGATTTTGTGCCTACAGAGTTACAAGATAGAGACATTCTAGGAAAATATTTACCAATGAAAGCTTTTGAGAGACATCGACTGGCTCTGGGAGTCAAGTGGACTCCCCGCACGTGAAAAATTATCAATGTGGACCCACCCTTTCCCCGATGTATGGTTTGTTTTTCCTTACAATGATGATATCTATTAATTACTATATTGAAAACCACATAAGAGTAACCTTTGTGTTCATTTCCAAATGGGGAGAAAGATTGACTCCAAAAGGGGGATAAATTGTGACTAAATAAGGGAGGAAATGTCTTAGTCAAAGACACAGGGGGAATCTGGCAAGTGGAGGAGCGATATAGGGGAGAGAAAGTAGATAGGGTGAAAGTTCTAAATATAATGATGGTTGAAGTGATCGATCAATGATTATATATCACGACAGTAGAGGTTCATGATGAAAGAATTTTTTTGGTAGTAGTTTGGTATCAAAGCATGGTGTCAGAAATGAAGTGACTCATTGATGAACTTTTCATACTACTATTGTCTCTCATACTGACAATTTCATAATTTTTATAAGAGTATGAGGTGAGTGATTCATTGGTCACTATCTAAATCTCAAATGGTGTATGGTGGTATATAATGTAAGGAGCTTTAGTGAGGTAGAAAAGTGAAGAGAATCATTATCATAAGAGTCATCAACAAACCCAATGGGAGAGACAGTTGGGAAAATATCCCTCAAGGTAACATTGCAGAATTTTTGTGTTGGACGTGTTTGTTGAAAAACAATGTTTTCATTGTGAATATTCTAGTTCCAAATATGTGTTGATAATCTATATCGAAAAATATCCTTGAAAAGGGACTTTAAGATATGTAGGTTGTATAAAATAATAGATACAAGGTGGCGCCATTTTCTTGTGTTTTCTAAATTTTTTCGGACTGAAATTGGGGATTTGGTGAGAATCGAAAAATGTGTATTTCCATGATGAAATCATCAAAATATGGAAATTTCATTAATTTCATAATGATGGGATTCATGAAGTGTATTTCATAGAGACTAGAAGAGTTTTGACATCGAGCTCTATGATTACGACGAGCTTCGCGAATGGCATGGATGAAGAGCGTTGTGAAGGGGCACTGCAGCAGTGGTGAAAATTAATTGGGGGAGAACACTAAAATTATGAAGAGCCCTACAATCCAAAAATTACCATCGTGAATCACTATTTAGTGATAATTTCGACAAGAAATTTATAGATTTGTGATTTGAGATGATGTGGTGCTGGCATTGAGTGTATGGTTCATGAGTTGGTTGAAAACCCTATAAATAGGCCTCAACCCCTTTGAAAATAGTCGATAGTTCTTCTAGAAGAATTTGTAGCTCTCGAATCATAATGGAGGTCCGCATAGTAAGTGTGCTTCTCGAAAGGTATGAGCTTCGTGGTGGCTCATCTAGCTCTATAAACTAGGTGTGTTCTTCCATGACATTGTGAACATTAAAAAAGAAGTCAATTTACAATGGATTGATCACTACGATGGCCTATACTCAGAAAATATGTGATCTTTGAGATGAAGAAGGGACATTGTAAAGACTTGTTTGAGATTTGAAAAATTGGTATCTTCACGATGTACAGTGATTTGTGAAGTTTATTTAAAATGATGTTGCCCAGTGATTAGTGTAAATGGGGTTTTCATCATTGGATTAAATTTTGACATCAATAAAGAATCTAAATAGTTTGAATGATGCACTCATTAGATATAATGAAAGGACCTAAACGTCATTAAACTATGATTGGATCTTCTAAATAAGTTGTGATCTCACATCAAGTGAGAGAGAAGTGAGTTCTAAAATTGTGAATGGTTGTAAACCATGATGGATAGTGAATTATCTTCAAACATGTAAAAAGAAGTGCGGTTTTAGTCGATTTGGTACATCAGCACATTGTCGGTGTATGAGACTTTTTTTCCTATTGAGGGTAAACCAATTAAATTTTTTTTGTCCTATGCATGCTTTAATATTTCTTTATATGCTTCAATGGAATGAAGAGAGCGTAGAGAGTTTTGTCTAACAACGATACATGATCGAAGGGGTAGTTGTTTTAATCTGTCATACCTCGATTCACCCCCTCTAATGGTAATTATATTAGTTGACCTAATAGTTAATCCAAATGAAATTAAATTAATTAAACATTTTATTTATTTGACCAACACGTTGTTGAATTCCTTCCTTGGAATGGACCACACTGATTAACCATATATCACTTCAGGGGTATACCCTACATCCCTAAAGTAACTATAGCCTTAGATTATCCATTTGAGGTACCCATCAATTTGGAAACCATATATTATGAAATAATACATGTTTGTACATATGTATATTTAACATTTTTAATATATTAAATCTAGGGTATTGTGAAACCAAAAACCCAATTCCAACTTCATTGAAAAGCAATATATTAT
Source organism: Viscum album (assembly GCA_963277665.1). Taxonomy (NCBI): domain Eukaryota; kingdom Viridiplantae; phylum Streptophyta; class Magnoliopsida; order Santalales; family Viscaceae; genus Viscum; species Viscum album. Next base: position 2,016,093,231 of record OY728131.1, on the reverse strand, counting down.
TAATGAAATATTCCAAAGAACAAATTTAAATAAATTCATTTATTAATAAATATTATATCCCTACATATTCATTAAATTAATTATACAAAATGTCAATATTTATTTCGTGAATATCGTACCGTATTCTTCTAATGATTAATTTCACACTTGTTGTCACACAAGTTAATCGTGGGAATTGTCATATTTTTACCAAGATTTGGAAATTATAACATTGAATAAATCAATTTGAAATAATATTTTATCAATGAAATATAATTCAATATAATTGTGCTAATGTAAGTACCCTTTATATTTTTATCTAACATTAAATGAATTTAATTCAAAATTAGAATAATTCTTCACTAATCTATTTTCTTTACAAATTTTTTCCAAAACAAATTATATCTTAATATGCTATAAAATAATGATTCCACCATGTTTTTTACATCCTTATATAGTCTTGTGTCAGTTTAACAAGCCTCATGATTCAATTCAGTACCATAATATATTCCTCTATGTTTATTTAAAATTGAACTATGTGGCACGTTTAATATATTATATCTAAAAATATCATTATCCAGTAAATTGGATATTCTGTAATTGTATTTAAAAAAAACAGACCAATATTTTATGATTCTCATATTTTCCCAGATTAGTTAAAACCATAGTAGACACTGTATTACAACAATTCACTAAAAAATATACAAAAAACCCCATTTTCACACTTCACTTGAGAAGAAAATGTGTACTCACCTTGTTGATTAAATAACAACCTAATAAAGTAAATGAGTACACATGTAACTAACATTTCAAACTCATATCTCTTATTATAAAACTAACTACATGATTCCACCATGATTAGAAAAATTATATATCATTAATGTAGTCTAGTACTCAAAATTGTTCATCCTTTGTTCTCTTAATATAGAGATTATGGTCTACACTATTTACCTTGACTTCCATTATCAAAATCTATGAATATAACTAACCAAAACATTATCATTGTTCTCTTTTCAAGATATATAAATTATTTTTAACCATCAGACCTTTATTTTATCATCATCAAGCTAAAATGGGAATGATTTTTTTTATATATTCCACAATCTTAAGAAACAAATTCAAGAATATTGTATTTATATCCATTTGGTAGAATATAAATATTATTTTTATATCCACTTCCTAGAATAATCACCTTAATTCAAGTAAAATTATTGGTGAAAAAGTATATTCCTCATCAATACCCGTAATTTGGGAATAAAATTTGCAAAAAAATCATTCAATGTTTTAAATTTCAATTCAAGGATTTATTTAAAGACCCACTATCTTCAAATATCATTGTGATCATTTTTCCTATTCATATGTTTTATTGGATTTTTATATTTAGTTTTATCTTTCATTTCATTAATTTACTTGGAACATGATTCAAAATTACTTACCTTATCAAAGTTTATGGGTTCTATCAAAGATAAAAAAAATATTTTATATCATTATTTCCAATCATTGGGCTTTTTTATTGATGTTTTTTTCTCACCTAGAATACTATATTCATTATACTCATCCATTTTTATTTTCCATCTAACACGATTTATTGAATATATCCACTCAAAATAATTTGAATATTTAGATTCAATTTTAGGATCTTCCTTGTGTTATGTAAAAGTAGTTTCTATTTGGATAGATACATTATAATACATATTTTCCTAAAATAATTACGTATTGGAGTAAAATTATGTGTTTCAGTATTTTACTTTGTTTATATTCAAATCACTAATATCAATTATTTCTTTGGGATTTTTTATTGAACTTATAATTTTTAGTAATGGTAAGGTAGCTAGGTATATTTTTTAATTTACTACATTGCTTTACATTACATGTGTTTATTTTTTTGATTAAAAATATACAACCAGAAATTGAAAAATATATTTATATATAGATCAATTTCTTTACATATCTCCTTTGGAATCATCATTTATCACAATATAAATAATGATGGATTTGGAGCATAGACCCCCTCTTTAATGGATTCTATCTAATAGTTTCTTGAATTTCCTCTATCCATGAACAATGTTTTATTGTGATTTTTCACCATGTATTTACTTACGTTGAATATTATATTAAATTCTTAATATCTTCATGACGATAACTAACTTTTTACAACAAGTTCTTATAAGTATATCTCAACCTTAATTGAGGTGAACTTCATGACATTATTCTATTATATTTTTTTATCAATCTACTCGAATGATTTATAACAGACACGTAATTAATTTAAATAAAATTCATCGATTAGTTATTTATGTAAATAAACATGATTCATGGAATATTACTATTCCCATTGATAAAAAAAGATATAATACGTTATTCCTTTTTCCCTTTTGGTCATGGGACCATAAACATTATTTTACACTAAGTCAATCACGTCTGTTCCTATCCAATAATGTGGATTATATGGATTTTAAACTATATATCCCTTCAATCAAGCATCCCATTTCATATCCCATTACATTTTTTGATTGGTTAAGCCAATAATTTCTTTTATCAATGATATAATTTCAAATATATGGACTATTAGTTCCTAATTCATCAATTCAATAAAATATTTTCTTTTTCAAAATTGAAGGATTATTCTAAAAAATTATTATCAACCTGATTGAGATTTGTATAAGTTGTTATCCATAAAATTAAAAATTATATTTTTACCTTTGATCAAGTATCATTTGTTATTGAATGAAACTTCATTTCAAGAGTCCCACATTTCACTCACTCTTATGAGGTTGTGATAATCTATATCCCTGAATATTATATTTATTTTTTATTCTTCTTTTATAATCCCCATATTATAACTACCATTCATTATTACATCTCTATAATTTATTTAGAGACCAAGGTTTTCCCCAAAAAAACCATTGATTCATATTGATATTCAGAGTCTCAAGGCCTTCCTTGACATACAATAAAAAAATACTGTAGTACATAACATTATAAGAATTATATAATGTGTAATTTGAATTCATGGTCTGATGTTTTCCACTATTTTTAGAAGATGAATAATTTCAAGCATAGTTTGTCTGTGAAAAAAATATTGAATTCGAAAATATTATTCTTATCCCAGGAACATGTATTACAATGAATTATGACATTAATTGTTAATGGATTTTCATATCGTAAAAGTGAAACCATGTATGTGTCTGGAATATGGGTTATAGCCTATGAGTGGTTAAACATCCATTAGAAACAGCATTCCAAAGGATGGTAGGTAGTGGAAATATTAAATTTTATTTTAAATAGAAATTGTTTATTTGTTAATTAAATAGTTTATGTTTTTCAAAAACCTCAGTCCCAGTGAATGGATTCTATTTAGGTTGTTTTGTCAAAAAATAATGGTGGTTCCACATGATCACTAGGGTTTTTGAATGATAATGGTGATATTTTAGGGAAAATGAAGAACTCTACTCGGGACTCACCTTGTAATAGTCAATAATGCATCAAAGAAGAGGGTCCTTTATTGGAATTTTTCATTTTAATTTTCAATATCAATTAATAATGACCCATTATTCATTGAATATCAAAAAATTATGAGGAAGGACCTTAATTATTATTTAATCTACCTCCGTCATCATTATATTTTACTTCATAAACATTTCGCTTGATAGTGGGCCCAATATGGAATTGAATTATAACATCAATTAATCAAATAAAAATTAAATATATAATTTTTTTAATTTTATCAATATAAAAAGATTATAAATATTATCAATCAAATAATTGACTAAATATTTCCTGAAAATAATTCTTCCTTTATTATCAATGGATTTAAATAATTTTTAAATCTCTAACTATTGTTCATTGTGACTATTAATCTCACCTTTTTCATTGTAAATTTCTTACTTGATATTTTCCTTCATTTGGAGAACCTTATTGAAAACGCTGTTGTAAGTTTTCCAATATATCTTTTCATGATTTCATTATTAGGGTATGCATGTCCACTGAAATCATTTCTTATTTCACTACTTTAAATATTTCTCTTTGTATTCCCAATCTTGTTTGATGACGAAATCCCCAATTTTTTTTACAATTTTAATGGGAAATAGAAACTAGATATTGCGTGTTGGGGAAATTAGACTTCAAATATAATATTATATATAAAGGGGAGGTAAGTATTTTATATATTGAGATATATGGAGAGTGGTGGTGTGGAGGATCATTATAAGTGGATTCAGACTCATGCATGGTTGTTGTATGGTGGTGTGTGGGGCTATTAGAAGTGTAGGTTCTAGGAAGTCCATATTGTGGCCTCTAAGAAGATGGTAGAATCAATGAGTGAATTATTTGACACTATTGATGGAATAAATAGGTTGGAACTCAAGATTTTATATATAATATCTAAATATGAATAATAAAAATTATGGTTATTATGAAAATAAATTAGAATAGAGTGGGTGGCTTGATTGGAGATTTTGGGATGCATTAAATCCCTTTGCTTATTATATATTTATAATAATATTAATAATATTAATAATATAATAATATTAATAATTAATAATACAATTATAATAATTAATCTTATTATTATTGATTTTTGTTTCAATCATATCTTTTAACTACGATGTACGTTTGATGACTTGTCTTCAGAATCAGGTTTCTATAATCTAGATTAATTATTAAAGACTAATATGTTATGAAAAATTTAAAATTTTGTGATGAGTCAAGTTTCTATCATGTAGTTCCTCTCATATATGATATGATGAAATGAATATTTTTCAACGGATCCAACTTTTAAAAAAATAATTTTTTGTGATTATTTTTCTACAAAGTTCATAATGGAAAGGTCTCCTTCACCATATGTGGAAGTTCTAAGGTGAGATAGGATATTTATCTTTTAGATCCATAGGGTTAGTGATTGGTTTTGTGCATAATAATAATTTTTTTCAATGGGTTAAAGACCTGATATAAAAGCATGGTTGTGTCAGTGTGCGGGTTTCACCGACTATCCACAATTATGTTTGGTAATTCTCCTCTTATACTTGAGGTTCACAATCCAATACCTTTAGATATGATAGTATCAATATACCCCACAATATTATTGTACAATATCCACTATTGGTGGAGTTGGTATCCCCTATATAAAGATATTGGATAGGGAATTATATCTTCTATAAAATTCATCATCTCCCTTCATAGATACCCGAGGAATGAGATCCTCTGTAATAGATTCAATGAGGTTATGAGGGTTAATAGGAATTTATAATTTGAATGTGTAGAGTGTTTTGTTCTACTAATGGAATATAATTGAATGGTTATCACTCAACTTATGAGTGGATCTTAGTATTAATCTAGATCCCCCATTGTGGATTATAGAATTGGTGTGGTAATGTGTATGTCAAATCAGTACATACTTTTTTGGGACATGTGACTTTTAAGTACCTTATGGGTTTCTTTTGAGATGGGGTTTCATAGGCGTTTATAGTTTTCAATACATAGGGACTCTATAGTGTTCCGATCATCCCTTTTTCCCATTTATGTTAGGACATTCAAGAATTGGATATGAGACGACAAGTAAATCACTTTGTGTCTAAGAATCCTTGTGATTCCGAATATCAAGATTATTTATTTTCTTCATCTTGAAACCTCTCTATTATACGGATATTTGGGTTTTCATATTTTTTTGAATTTTCTTTGTGGTGTATAGGTGGTTTAATGAGTATTTTTATACTAAACTCTTCATAAATTTTATTCCCACATATTTTTTATGCAATTAATTCATAGGTTTGAAGATGGTTTTGGTAGATATTAATCTATCATGGTTTATATAGATTTAGTTCCTAGTGAATCTCAGTGATCCTTCATGAAAATGGTGACCATTGTGGTTTGAAATAGTCCTATAATCACAAGAAGTGTGTAGGATCTTCTTTATATCATTTATCTATTGAATCGAAAGACTTTTCAACGTTCAGTTCCATTTTATATACTTTTATGGTGATGTATTTATATATAATGACCTATGAATGGGTTGTATAAAGTACAATTCATTATATATATAGATCATAGTTTGGTTATTGAATATATTATACATTTGAGGTATATATATATAGTAAGATGATATAGGCTAACTCTCTATTATATTGAGATGTGTCTACTCAGCACTAGTCATCGTCCTATGGCTTATTTGACGGGGCATGGCATGGTAAACTCAACTAATCTCCAACCTAGGAATAACCTAAGAGGGTCATGTCATGTTATATTGTTATCAATGTTGATTATTAATATGGATAGATTACGGATTTAGTGAATATCTGATGATTGGTTTGGTAATACTGGATAACAATGTTAAAGGGTCTTGAATTTTTTAATCATACAAGGGACTCCATCATTGAGGAGGTGGTTAACATATCATATCAATATGAATATCATAACAAGTTAATCAACTCATAATAATAAGAAATCGTTATGGGGTTGAAGTATGTTTTTTCATGCTTTATATAGTGTTCATTTAGGATATATCATATTTTTTCTATGTCATCTCACACATATATGCTATATTTTTTTGTGGGTTCATTATATTGAAATAAAAAATGAAACGCATCAGTATCTATATTATGAACTAATACAAGGTTTGGATAATCTCATGCTTGATTTTTTCCCCCGAAATTTTTTTTAGTGAATGATGATACATTTTTTATAATACACGGTTGAGAGATATCATTTCCATATGATTTGAGGAAAATTAACTGCACTTTTTTATTAGATTATATAAATATTGGGAATATGGTTATTTGTTAATATTAGACATGAATACTTATAGAATAGACATTCTACATGTGGTGTGATGAATGAGCCCTCATGTATTTTTAAGGTGATCACAAACCTCATGTTATATTGGGTTGGATATAGGCTAAGACTCTATTTTCTATTAGTTCTAATATTCTATTGACCACATGAAAATTTCTATATAAAGTTATCTTTAGGACATAGTATTATATTTGATAATGTTTTTTTTAACTCCACATTTCACCGGTCTACCAATGTTAGAGTTTTTCCCTACTTTATAGTTGTTTTCTTAGGATTTTGGAACCTTCATTGGGTTTTATGATCCTATTTTGTTATGTTTGATTTCTAAAGGACCTCATTGTGTTTCCCTATACATTCTTTGAGTTAGAAGTTGTTTTAGATTAGTAGCTATAGAATAGACTCTTCAATTTAAGATTATTTAGTTAAGGATTTATTTTCATGAGAAACCACCTATATCAGAGCCTCCTATGTGAGAACTTGAAGATGGAGAAAATCATGATAGAGGTACACATCTATTGTGGGAGAAATTGAAATTTTTACATATAAATAGATAGAGTAGTGATGTTGAGAGAATTCCACATTGTAGATGTATCATAGATCATAGACCTATCTAATGTAGGCCCTATTTCATAATAATATTCTATTTAGTAGAAGATTTGGTGGTGTAAGAGCATCCATACATGGATTATGCATCAATATATTCCCATCAATCACTGTCATTTGTTTATTCCTGACATGCATAGAGTGATGATAACTAAATATATGAAAAGATGTTCCTGGTTGAGGTATAGTATTAAGTGTCCAAACATGTTGTATAGAGTATGATTATTATAAATAATATATATACCCTCATGCTAGATAGATCAGGACTGAGTTATTCCATCTATATTATATGTTTTAGAGATTGGATTTCTAGTAGAACCTCTATCGAGGTCCATATCATATAAATATTACACTAGTGGAAACTAACTTTCACTCACCTATTATAATTTAGTGAGACCATAATATTAAAATATATCATTGGGGAATATCAGTTTGGTTATGATTTAAATTTCAAAGATTTTCATGTCATAGATAATTGTATGTTACTTGATAAGATGTCTTTTTTGATGTACCTAGTGAAGAATCCATTCTTTTTTACTACAGATTAATGAACATACTTTTATGAAGGGTTACCAATTATTGTCCCTTGATGGGGGACTGACGTATAAAACAATAGTTAGTATTGAGATAGAATTTAGGTGTTTTTGAAAGGAATGCTGATCACCCCTATGGTTTTTATTGGGCATGTGGACGTAACCCTTATATATATCAGTTAATATAGTAGCATATTTAGAATTTATGGAATTTTTGCATCACATTACTAGTGAACACTAGATTATAATTAATACATAACAATATGGGATCATGATTTATTAGAGATAATTTCATTCACATATTTTATGGCATATTAGTTAATAAAATCATTGTGATATAGTTGGGGCATTTTGGATTACACTCATAGTAAAGGAATCTGTGTCTAGATGGAAGATGTGATTCTTGAGAATTTGGCTCTATTGTTATTGTTTTCGCTGTAGAGAATGATATGTTTTACACAGTCAATAACTGATATGTTTCTCCACTATAATCCATTTTTTAATGGGATATGGTGGTGTAGTAGATTTAGTATCCCAATATAAATAGGTTCTCACATGATATGGACCTAAATTATTTACTTTTTGTGGGGACTACATCATCCACTTTCCCATGTGGATAGTGGTTTTCCTTGGAATTTTTTGGTGAATATTTTGATTGAAATCTTGAGGAGATACAAACCGAGTGAGGTGTTTCCATTAGTGTGTAAAATTTAGTTTATATTGTTGGTATAACCATAAAATGGAAATTATTGATATGTTTTAGAAGATGGAGTTTCATTGGGAGGATGTGAATTTGGATCACACAAGTCATTGTTACCCTAGTGTATAAATCTAACAAATTAGGTTTATTTGAATGGTCAAGACTATTCAATTGGTATTTGAAGGGATTCGATAACTTGAAATGAAATGGTGTGATGTTTAATGAGATTATTTTTGTACATATGATGATTTTCAGTATATTTATTTATATAGAAACAAAAACAAAACCTCCATATTTTTAACAATGAATGTGAAACCAATTAGTGTTTGGGTGTGGGTGGAGGATTCTAAAAAATATTGATTTTAGAGAATGTGGAAAAAATATAACTTGTTTCTTGAGATCAAATTATAAGCTCTCGTGCTTTATAGGAAAGAAATAATACAACAACTGACATCAAAACAGGGGAGATTTCTTCTTAGAAACACTTCCTGTGTCAGAACTGAATTTTGTGAAGAAACCACTGTTGTGTGTGATGTGGATTGGTTTCTCTCATAATTAAATTTTTTTTAATGCTCTATAGTTTTGTGTCAAAGTAAATTTCAACCAATTAAACATTTTTAGTGAATATTTTTGAGATGGGTGTTGGTGGTTCATGGTTCCATATTGTTCAATTTGGTAGAATGAGTTTTTGATGTGAAAATATTTAGGGTGTTGGGTCTTGGAAATATCATCATAGATCATATATGTCTTTCCATTAAGGAGCTGGATTATAAGTTACATATTCGATGATATCCGTGATGAGGATGCGTGCTTCCATCTTAGCTTACGGTGCAGCAAACTCGGTTAAAGCCAGATCCTCGATGTTTAAGGAAGTTTAATGAGATATTGATGTTTTCTGAAAAAAAAAGAATTCATGATTTTTGTTGTCCTCATCTATAAAGAATTTTTTTTCTATGATAAAATCATTTTTTGGGGGAATGATATGGTGACCCATGTGTTTAACAATTTAGACTTATCTCAACATTGAGTTTTAGAGTCCAATAAGATTATCAATGGTTAAATGGTATATTTACCATATTATTTGACTTTGGATATATTATTTGATTTTCCACTGAATATAGGTTGAGGTGTTTTCTCTTGGGTTGATATGGTTAAAACAAGCATTTTTGGAAGGGTCTTAACAAAAATATATTGAGTACAATAATTTATATCTATCCCAGATGCATGTATTCTAAAGATTTATGATTTTCTTTTTTAACATTTCTAACTGTGGGAAAAAAGATGCCAAATTTGATTTTGAGACATGGATTCTACACATTGAGTTGAATAAGTTCACTTTTAATGATATGTTTAGGGGGTGCATAAGTTACTCTAAGAGATCATATAGGGGATCATCAGGATGTCCCCAGGGATCATGGTGCAACATTGTATACAACATTTCTGATTAAAGGGCATATATTGTTGTGTATGAAGGATCAATCCAACATCAAGGATAATTGTCCTAAATAACCTTTTCAATATGGTAGGATTTTCTTGTTGGGACATGGATTAACACTTTTATGGAGGATGGGAGGCCCGGAAAAAAATAACTCACAAACCTATCATGGGGTGGAGTAAGCTATTATAGGACATTATGATAAAATATGATGAAATTGGGGAAGGATGTATTCCATGTCCAAGGAATGAGTGAATCACATAGGAAATATAAAATGGATGGTACTTATTCTATCATGGATTTTACATGTATTTATAAATAGGTCATTCCCAAGAGGCATATTAGATATGTAATGTAGGTCAGTTGTAGTCCAATGCAAGATTTCAAGGTAGTGATCACAAAGTATGCAACACAATATGCAACGAATGTGGTAGTCTTCATGGAGGTTAGATGAGACACTTTTAAAAAAATGGATTCCAATGATGTTGTTTCATTGGACCATTACTTTCAAATCAATGGGAAAAATGTTTTTCTAGATGTTGATGTGTTGTAGCTTATCATTAATGGGAAATCCATCTTGTAACCCTCTCCTTGAGTTTTAGAGGAAAATGATCTGATGATCGTGGATAAATAATTCACACCTTTTAATATTGATGATGATGACTCTATGAATGGAAAGGGAATGAGAATTGTAGAATATATAGTTATAAAGAGGAATTTGGTGATCATGCTATTGTACATTCTCTATTTGAGATGACAACTAAAGAGAGTTACACTCTCCCACAGGATTATAGTTCACCAAAAAAAATTACTTATCTTAAAATTGTTAATAAATAAAATATTATGGATTTATTTAAGTATAAATTTAGGAACACTATATCAATTAAGGGCTGTGGACATCCCCATTATAGATAAGATTAAAAATACACTAGAGTTCAATACTTTGAATCTTGTGATGTTGAGTCGTTGATTATGGATGATCAGGACATTATTTGGTAGGATCCTAAGATGTGTATCTGTGGAAGACATATGAGATCTCAAGGTGGATCATTAAGATGAGGAATACATAATTAAAGGTGATTTTGGAATGATAAGTTTATTTCAGTGGTAATGTGTTTGAATATTTTTTAGAATTTCTGAATTTTCATTCTGAACATTCTTTATAATAATTTTTTGTAACCACAGGGTTTTTATCTAAGGTATCACCATTCCCAGTAATAATAATAACAATAACAATAATAATAATAATAATAAGTATGTCGCAGACGTCGTACCTCAGTGGTGAACAGCGGTGGTGGGAGGTACCTACAGTCGGCCTCAACGGTGATCTACATAACGTATCAGTAGGCACGATAGAAGGATGCTTATTTCCATGAAAGTTGATAGTAGAGAACTAGTTGTGCACTAGGGTGTGATCTATGGAAGAGGGCAGTGATGAACCCTGAGCAAGGTTCGGGTCATGGTGTTTGTAGTTGTGATGGAGGAAGATGGTGTCTAGCGATAGATGATGTTGGTGGAGTAGTACCAAACATCTGTATGATCTTAGGTAGAGGGTGGTGATGAGATGTGATTGTGGGTTGGATAGAGGGAAATGATTGTTTTGAAGGATGAAGATGATGGTTCATCACATAGAGGTTTAATATTTGGGGGACCACAGTGATGAGCCATTACTGAAGAGGGTTATGTTGTGGAATAATAGTGTATGTGAAGTGACATTTTCAAGGGGTATATAGCCTGTTGGCTTCTTGTAATGGGTTTTATTCACCATTTGTGGACTTAATGCTATGTTAGACCTATAGGTCGGGGCCATCGGGCCAGTTGTAATGGGTTCCCTCCATATAGTTAGAAAAAAAGGGTTTCTACTTTCAATAAAATATTTGGTGTTTCCTCCTACCTGCCTAAAATAATAATAACAACAACCACAACAACAACAACAACAACAATTATTATTATTATTATTATTATTATTATTATTATTATTATTATGACAATGATCATTATAATCCTCACAATCCTGATGATAATGATAATGATAATGATAATTATTTTGGTACTGGTTATGATAATTATAATCACAATGATAAAAATAATAATAATAATAATAATAATATTTAAAATAATAATAAAAAGGGATTTTCAATTCATCATTGCATTCCCTGGCGGATCTCTTCCACTCACAAGGTCGTTTCGACTTCCACAAGAATGTGGGAGTTGGATTTCATTGGAAAACCATTTGAGAAGGGGCTAAGATATCAAGAGATGGTGTGAGAAATCATTCTCTCTCTCTATTCAATTTTTCATTATCATGATACATTCATCGTAATGGAAATGATTCTCATTTTAATGTGGATCCATTGTTGTTCTCGAAAAACATCCAAATGTTAGAGTATTATATCATAACTCACATCATTTTTCCAAGGGGATCTATTCAAGGGTAAAGTGTTCAACCATATGATATTTCCACCAAAGGATTTGAAGATGCATTATTGGGTCTTCAGATTGATCTCCCACAAGATGGGATTTCTACACATTTGAAAATAGGACAAGAGGCTTAGTCCTTTGGAAATGGGAAACTCATCAGTGTAATTTTAGTTCAAGGTATATGGTCATAATAGGATAATTTGGAACCCTAGGATACTAAATTAAATTTCAATTGAAATTACGATTCAAATTAAAATCGATAAATAAACTAGTGTATCCATATTTGGCCATCTTTTCCATCTTTTAGTTCAAGTAGATTTGTGTTTTACTTTATTCTACAAAGTATTTGTTTACACTGATCAAGATGATATTTATTTGAATATTAATGTGAAAGGGAAATGAAATTCTGTTTGGATTCAACGTTATATGAAATGAGTTCTTGATTTTCAGGATGTTAATAATCGGTGACTTTTTTTAGCAAGAGTCCATGATGTTAATTTGTGCATTAAAATTCATGATTTCTGATTTTTAATTACAAAGGGTTTTCTTGTAGACAAACCTAGCCATAAAAATAATAGAATGTTTCCTTTAAAGTTTAATATAATTCATGTATGTAGGGTAAAATTGGAATAATACTTTTTATTATGGGATTTCTTTTGAATGTCTTCTCAGAAAATAATAATCTAGAAGACTGTATCTTCCTCGAAGGAAGGTGGTGATTCCTTTATAGCATCCACCTGGCTTGCCTCTACTACTGGTCAATAATGTGTTGGGAATCAATCATTTAATGCCATTATTGATAGAGGTTTTCATGTTCATGAGGATTATCCAATTCCTTCCATTCAGTTTTCTCCAGTACTGGGGATTTATAATCCCTATATAAACCAGGGTGTGGGTTCTCATAATGAACACCATGGATTTACTTGAATGGTTGTCCCTCAGCAAGCCCATGCTAAACATTGGGTATAATTTTTTGAGGACAAAGTGAGGTATCCCACTGATATAATGGTGTAGACTAAAGTTGAACTCTTTTTTGAGTAAGTGTCTAATGCTAGAAGATCAACCTCATGTAATGATGTTTTAGTTCCTATTGTAGGTGGTGAAGAATAGCGCCTGTAGATTTTTTATTTTTCTATAGATCCCCATGTGGTTGTCTCAAGACATTGGATTCCCTATGATGATAACTTGGATGTTGTAGATGTGATTGAATACATATTCTTCAATAAATATTGAATCAAGGGTAGAAAAGGAGATTGTGGGCCGATATGTCTTCTATGGGAAAAACACACTAAATAGAGGGAAAACATGTCAACTTCTATTCTTAGGCTTCCTGAACTATTATAGGAGAACGTGCATGTTGAGGTTTTACCTTCATCATCCCCTCAAAGGAAGAAAATGGATGGCGAAAACAACTCAACTGATAAATTAATGGATCAGGATTATAGAGGCCTAAAATCATTTATGAACATTGGATTTCATCAAGAAATAGAAAAAGGGAAAAAACAGAATGAATATGATATTTAGAAACCATGATATATTTTCCAGATGAAAGGAATGGTGTGATATGATTCTCTTATACTATATAGGATTGAGTTTTCAATTTTAACACGATTCCTCCATCCGGAAAAAAATATTCCATCCCTTTTCATGTTGGGGGATTCTCCTTTTGTTGCAAAGGTGGTATGTTCTTCCATGGGAAGAATCCATGAATGTTTCTAATGATATAATCTATTTTAAATTTTAGGTTCATGTGACATTGAAAGTGATGTGATATCTTCCTCAATGGAAAAAACCACTTTGGCTCAGGTTACGGAAACTGACTCTTTTATGGTCATTTGAATTTATGTTGTTCTTTACAGCAGCTATGAGGATCACAGAGAAAGTGGTGTGGATGGAAATAAAATATCTTCATATAAGTTCTTCGTTGATAGTGATGGTTTTAATTTGGTTTCTTACCAAATGTTTGTATCAACCCCCTATGTTCATTGACAACCTTTGAGGGATATGACTTTAGTCACTTGTATTCTACATATTCAAATTTATCCTCAATCAATCTAATGCAAAAAAAGGTTACTCCTATCCTTCATGATGAATCAAGGGTCCCCTATAGTCAAACTTGAACAAGGGATAGAAGCATCATGTAAAGAATATGTGTTAATCAAAAAACATGTAAGAGTTTTTAACACTCTCAATGAAGGTATAAATGACTCTCAGGTAGAAGATGTTTATGTGTCAAAGATTTATTCATAAAACATTGAGCTTTTGAACGGTTTTAATGATATGTGTATAGGTGGTATATAGGTTTATTTATCTCATAACTATATAGAGATAGGCCTAGAAAGGTGTTTCAATAATGATCCACCCATGAGGGTTGGAGAGCAATCAAAATCCTAGAATGCTAACTCGGATAACTCTAACATTGAGGGCCTTTTGCAAAAAACTAAAACATAGATGAGAGGTCGTCATCTATGAGTTAGCATTCTAAGGTGTGATGATCAAAAAACTAAAACATGATGCTAAGGTGGGTTTAAAATCCTTGAACCCTTTTATCATCACACAAAACCATGATGCTAAGGTGGGTTTAAAAACTACGTTTTGGTGTGGTGATCAAAGGGTTTAGGGTTTTTAATCCCACATTTGCATCATGGTTTTGTTGAGGTTCAAGATTTCCTAACTGTATCTAGTTATGGTTGATAATATCTTGTCCCCCATCTGTATACGTAGAGAGATGGATCCCCAATCCATAGATCGGATGGGGTTAGTATCCCTACACAATCCCTAACAAACAAGATCCTTTATCCATGAATTAAATATCCATTATATCAAAATGGATTGGATAAGATATAGGATCCTCCACCCGAGTTGGGACCCCGCCCAATTACCTCATGGTAGGATCTTCCAAAGTAGTTATTGTGAGGTTATGAAGGTTGATTGAACCTAATAGTTCGGTTAAATAATCAGTAGTATGATATAGATATACCATAGGTTATGATAATATAATCACAATCCTTTTACACAGTTCATTACATGATTTTTAATATAAACATCCATTACTTAAACCTAATTTTTTTGAGTCATTGTGTATTTGGATGTCTAGGTCCATAGTATATCAAAGTGATACTAAAATAAAAATTTATTATTTTATTATCCATAATGATATCCTAAATCCATTTCATCCCCTAAAACATGAAGGGAAAACCATTGAAATACATAGAAAAAATTGGTGAGATAAAAATACTTGTAATGAAATTAAAATTATAATTCAGAATAACATGTTAGTCAAAAGTATAAAATGATATCATCAAATTTATGGTACATGAGTAATAACATTGAAAAATTGTAACGCCCCGACCCCAGTTACCTAGAGTCGGTGCATTATTACATGACATTGGCATGATCACAAAAGATCAAGTCTCGAAAGACCAATTAGTTTAGTAGCCTTGGAAACACTAGATACATTCGTAAACATTACATTACATCCTAAAAATGAAAACTAAAATAACATGGTCTCCCTAGTCCACACTCATATCCTCACTGACTATTCTTGCAAGTCAGTCATAATACACTTCTTCACATCCTGGGAAAAATAAAACATTGAAAGGGGTGAGCTCAAATGCTCCGTAAGGATAACAATATAGCGGAAACTTTCATAAGAAAACATAAGCATTTAAGGCAATGTATAACTAAAAAAAAGCCTTATTGAACTTGAACTTCAACATAATATGGAAAAAGTAAAATAAAATAATGCCATTACTTACTCACATGGATATTCTACCAGACGAATAATCACATGAAATATCAATAACCACTTTCATAATGAGGGAATGTATAATGCCAGACATTCTGAAACATTTTGTCAAGGCCTCGGGCAAAACGTCTAAAATGATTAAGGCCTCGTCCAAAACCATAAATCAAATTGGGAAAGGGCCTCGGCCAATTCCACGTCTAGTTGTCTCATGAGACCTACCGATGCATCAAGGAGCTATAGCGGGCTCCACCCGTAACTTATTAAGTCCAATACATTCCTCATATGAATAGGTTTAAACATAACATAAATATTCGTATTAAAACTAGCATAAGAAATGTCAACAATTTCTCCATACACTATGGATGGTATAAAAATAACACATCCACAGTCAAATATTTCACAAAATGTTCAATGGAAGTTTTGTATCATAAATCAATTTCAATTAAACTTAAACCCCATCAAAGGATGTTGACATGGACGAAATCAAAGCTATTTGAGAGAAATAACTCTCTTTTTTAAAATCATTTAAAAGTCCCATAATTATAAAATAATACATTTACTTTGAAAATATTCTTATAATCTTGTAAGGGAAGTTTCGACGAAGTTCTAATGGCGGAAAATAGCCGCACCCGCCGTATAAGAAAAATCATTCTTACCTTAAATTTGTCAAAAAGGTCAAAAAGTACATTGTTTGGAAAACGATGGTAAGATTCCTTTCAAAAACATATAAGGGTATAAATGACATTAACCCATTTTCCATTTAATAGTAAAAATGTTTTGAAAGACATTTTTAGGAAACATGGATGTGGATGATAACGAGGTCCCAGTAGATAATTATGTATAAACAGCCTTGGATAATGAAGAGGTTGTGAAGTAAACCCTTACCTTGTACTTTTCCTTGGTTGGGGTAGGTTAAACTCCTGTATAATGGTGAACTAATTGTTATTAAATTATAAAATAATCATATACATTCATATGATATCAGATATGATCTTTTAACATTGCTTTGTTAACAATATCTTAGATTTATCGTTATTTCGAGTGTTAACTTACTTGTTTTCTTTTATATGTTTTGTTACGTAAGTCGTGTTTTTAATGGATAGGTTGTATCTTATTCATATCCAGAATTATATAATGTCCTTAAATATTATTTTTAAATCATCAAATGATAATTATACTTGAATGGATACGACGGAGAATGAATCTCATCGCGTTCGTGGAGACGGTAGTCCGTACGTACGCACGAGCGACAATATCATTATTTTGATATTAAAATAATATATAATTGGATAGTATATCATATATACAGAATCATTATCATGTTATATTTATTATTTACATGAATTACATATCATTATTATACCCATCTAAATAATAATATATTGAATAACAATTACACCACGACGTGGAGACAGTAAGCCGTACGTACGCACGTATGGTGACATGTCATTAAAATGATGGTTAAAATACTGAATATGGTTGTTCCATATTTATAATAACATCACAGTATATAGAAGATACTAGAGTTATAATTTCAGAATTGAAATAATAAACAAAGAGGGAGTGGAAGGAGAAAGAAACTTGAAAGAGGGTGATGAAAACGTTACCTCTTCTTCGGGTTCTTCCTTTTGATTTGATCAAAAGGACTCCTTAGGATGGATTTATGACTAAAGTAAAGCTTTTAGGATGAAGGGAGAGAAGTTGGGAGAGTATTTGGGCAGAGTTTGGCCGAACCAAAAGGCTTGAAATCGTGAATAAGGTGGTAGAGGTGGTGGCCTTTTATAAGAGGAGAGGAGGGGCTCTTTTGGAAAGATTGAAATGTTACATTATAATACAATGCTTTTCGGATTCTAAAGGTCCCAAACTTATATAATTTGTGGATATGGTGATAAGGGTTCGAAATCTACCCATCCAATAGTCTTTGACAAGTGTAAGCCTTGGATTTTACATTATCTATTAATTTTATTAAAATCATTAAATAATGAGGTCATCGCTGCATCATAATGATGTCATAACTAATTTAATTTATTTAATGTCTAAAAATTATAAAAAAAAATACTATGATGTAGGAAATCTTTTTATCTTTCTAATGAATATTTATAGTCAAAATTTGGACTTGTTTATCCCCACTTAAAAACTGTTTTTGTAAAACAACTTATGTTTGTGTCAATTTAATTTTAACATTAAATAAATATATATTAATGTCATTTTCCAACCAAAGTGGCTCCATGGGGTCCCCAAGTTGACCCATGGGTTGTCTTGGTCGGCCATTACTCATCCAATTGGAGTAGGAAAAGTGTCAAGCTCATCTCATATTATTAAAACATTATGTTTACCTTAAACTACACTAATTACCTCTAATCGCGATTAAGAACTTAAAAGTTATTATTCACCAAAAAATTATTTTAATCTCATTCAACTACAATTTACTTCTTAATG
The DNA here is from genome assembly GCA_963277665.1 of Viscum album. Lineage (NCBI taxonomy): Eukaryota > Viridiplantae > Streptophyta > Magnoliopsida > Santalales > Viscaceae > Viscum > Viscum album. Next base: position 2,016,074,584 of record OY728131.1, on the reverse strand, counting down.
ACAACAATGTATGTCGGATTTTTGAAAATCAAATCACAGAAGTGGTAATATTTCATTTTAACGAAAAATCAGTTTTTAACAACCACTTAGTGGTTTCACTATTCATCAAAACTTGATGTTTTTCAGAATAAGGCCAAAATTTCACCCTAAGCTATAATTGATATTAAAAATTCAAAAATGATGTCTATTTTACGAAATTCCAAACATATATGTTGCATTAATTAATTTTATAATTAATTTCCACTGTTACAACAAATAGTGTGTTTTTAAGAAACAATTTATATCAAAAGATTGGCAATTGTTTATGTCCAATTTCAATGTTAAATTAACTCTAATGACCACCATTGGATAAAATGGTAAAAATATATTCTAATTATACTTTAAAAAAACTAAATAGTATAATTTATCACTATAAATTATTTTGATTAAAAAAGTTGTTTTTAAGTATTTTTCACTATTCATAAAAAATTAGAAGTTCTCAGAAAAATACCAAAAATTCAACATATGCTAATTTTGATATTCCGAATCCAAAAATTAAGTCCATTTTGATAAATAAAATTTATAAAATTTCAAAAAGTAGGTATTACTATTCACAATGACTAGTTTAATTAGTTGTGGTGTGCGTTAGAGCTCGAGGTTGCGTACAACACACACTATTGCATTATTCGAAGGGAAACGTACCGTGGAAGCTTGGGGTGTTACATTCTACCCTACTTCAAATAATTGTGTCCTTTCAATTTCTAGGGTATTACTGCATAAAAAGACTCGGGTGGTTCTTCATCATAATTTCCTCAGGTTCCCACGTTGCCTCTTCCATTTTATGATTTCTCCACAAAACCTTTACCAGACGAGTCGTCCGGTTTCTCAGCACCTTCTCCCTCACATCAAGAATTCTGATGGGCTCTTCGCAATAAGATAGATCGGGTTCCAGTTCTAATTCCTCATAGGTAAGTACATGTGTTGGGTTGGGCATTTATTTTCTCAATAGCGATATGTGTAAAACATCTTGAACTTTGGAGAGATTTGGCGGCATCGCCAAACGATAAGCTACAGCCCCAATACGATCTAGAATTTTGAAAGGTCCGATGTACCTGGAACTCAACTTACCCTTCTTACCAGAACGTATAAATCCCTTCCATGGAGATACCTTTAGGAAAACATGATCTCCCACCTGAAATTCCAAAACCTTTCTTCTGTTATCGGCATAGCTCTTCTGACTACTATGATCTGATTTGATGTGGTTTTGGATTACCTTCACCTTTTCCATTAATTCTTCCACCAGTTCTGGTCCCATAAGTTTTCTTTCACCAACGTCATCCCAACAGGTTGGTGTAAGACATCTCTTTCCGTATAACGCTTCATAAGGTGCCATATGAATGCTTGAATGGAAGCTATTGTTATAGTAAAATTCTACCAGTGGTAAATATTGATCCCACATACCCTGAAAGTCCAGAGAGCATGATCTCAACATGTCTTCTAAGGTTTGAATAGTCCGTTCTGATTGTCCATCTGTTTGATGGTGATAGGCAGTACTCAAACGAAGTTCAGTATCCAAGGCCTTTTGAATAATTTTCCAAAATCTTGAAGTAAAACGAGGATCAAGATCAGAAACAATCGATAGGGGTACTCCATGAAGTCTTACAACTTCATTAATATATAGTCTTGCTAGATGTTCAAGTGGTAGATCCTCCCGTATAGCCAGAAAATGTGCTGACTTAGTAAGACGATCAACAATGACCCATATTGCATCATTCCTTCTAGGAGTCTTTGGTAGTCCCATGACAATGTCCATTGTAATATTATCCCATTTCCACTCAGGTATGGGAAGAGGTTGCAATACTCCACCAGGATATTGCCTTCCAGCTTTCACTTGTTGAAAAACCATACACCTCGACACAAAATCAGCAATCTCCCTCTTCATATTGTCCCACCAAAAATGTTCCTTCAAATCTTTATACATTTTGGTGCTCCGAGGGTTTATAGAGAAATTGGAACTATGAGCATCATCCAGCAATTCCCTTTTTAGATCAGGTATATCGGGAACACAAAGTCTCTTCCTGAATTTCAAAATTCCATCCTTATACAAAAAGTCCCTCAATCTTCCATCATTCACATCTTTAATCTTCTTCTGAAATTCTTCATCATTGGTATGAGAACTCTTAATCCTTTCTAGTAATGATGGTTTGGCAACCATTTGAAAAATAATTGATGTTTCACCTTCCCTAGTTATTCCCATTTCCATCTTCACTAGATCCATGAAAATTGGATCCCTTTCAATTCTCATCACATTAAAAACTCCATGGTCTTTTCTGCTCAATGCATCTACCACCTTGTTTGCCTTCCCAGGGTGGTAATGTATCGTGCAATCATAATCCTTGAGTAGTTCAAGCCATCGCCTTTGCCTCATGTTGAGTTCTTTTTGTGAGAAAATATACTTAAAACTCTTTTGATCAGTATAAATCTCACATTTTTCACCATAGAGGTAATGTCTCCATATATTTAAAGAAAAGATCACAGCTGCTAACTCAAGATCATGAGTAGGATAGTTTTTCTCATGAATTTTTAGCTGTCGTGATGCATAGTCAATAACCTTATCATTCTGCATAAGGACACAACCAAGTCCTTTCTACGACGCAACACTATAAATAACAAACCCATCATTCCCCGATGGTAGAGTCAATACAGGGGCGTTGACTAATCTTCTCTTCAGTTCTACAAAACATTCTTCACACTCTTTTGTCCAGACAAATTTAATCCCTTTACGTGTGAGCTTTGTCAATGGGTTAGCCAATCTGGCAAAATTCTGGACGAAACGTCGATAATAACCTGCTAAACCAATAAAACTGCGTACCTCAGTTATACTTGTCGGTGCTGGCCATTCTTGGATTGCCTTGGTTTTAGAAGGATCAACAGAAATTCCATCCTTAGAGACAATATGGCCAAGAAATGAAATCTCCTGAAGCCAGAATTCACACTTGCTAAATTTCCCATATAATTCATGTCTTCTAAGAGTCTTCTGGATAATGCGTAAGTGATTTTCATGATCTTCGTGGCTTTTGGAGTATACCAAGATATAATCAATAAATACCACTAAAAAGTCATCAAGATATTCCTTGAATTCATTAGATCCACGAAAATAGAGGGTGCATTAGTCAATCCAAAAGGCATTACTGTAAACTCGTATTGCCCGTACCTAGTTCGAAATGCTGTCTTTGGAGAGTCTTCCTTCTTCACACACAACTGATGGTATCTAGACCGAAGGTCAATCTTTGAAAAGTATTGAGCTCCATGCAGTTGGTCAAACAAATCATCAATACGAGGTAGGGGATACTTGTTCTTTATTATTATAGCATTGATCTCCCTATAGTCGATGCACAACCTCATAGATCCATCTTTCTTCTTAACAAAAAGAATAGGGGCTCCCCAAGGAGAAACACTAGGGCGAATAAATACCTTATTAATCAATTCCTCTAGTTGTTTCTTTAGTTCAACTAATTCCACAGTGGCCATTCTATAAGGGGTATTCGATATGGGCCTTGATCCAGGAATTAAATCAATGGAAAACTCAACTTCTCGTTCTGGAGGATGTCCAGGTAAATCTTCCGAAAACACATCAACATATTCTCTCACAATAGGTACATCCTCTATTTGAATATTCCTTTCCTCACCCTCAGTAATTTCCTTCTCTTCCTCCCCAATAATTGAATTTAGTTGAGCTACTGGGGGTGGATCTAGATAAGAATTATGTGGCGATGATTCTGCTCTAAAGATAAGGTATTCCTTATCATCCTCATCAAGAATCGTAACCTCTTTCCTCTAACAATAAATTTTTGCATCATGGTCCGAAATCCAATCCATACCAAGGATTATATCAAATTCAATCATGGGTATGATGATGAGATCAGCAGGTAAAGAACATTTAGGTGATCTAATGGGAACTAATCGACAAAACATTGTTGCAACAATACTTCCCTTAGGGGTTTTGACCGACAACTCCCTTGTTAAATCAAATTGGAAATATCTAACTTTCTTAGCAAACTGGGAAGATATGAAACAATGCGATGATCCAGAATCAAATAATGCATTTTCTAAACATGAGGAAACCATTAAATTACCTGCCACCCCGTCTTTCGGAGCTTCCACCTCAGCAGTAGTGATAGCATAAGTCTGGCCCTAATCCCTTGGCCTCTTCTGAGGTAAGTTCCCCTGACGCTTAGGACATTCATTTGCATAATGTCCCTTCTCTCTACAATTATAGCATTCCACGTTGACAGCCGCTTTCTTTCCATTGCATTCATGAGCTTGGTGGCCTTTTTCACCACACTTGTAATATACTCCTTTTCCTTTTAGACAGGCACCAGGGTGCTTCCTATCACAATTATCACAAGGTGGAAATTCATTTCTACCCTTCTTCCCTATTTCCTTATTTCCTTTCCCAGAGTTTTCAGCGGATCTCTTCTTATCTTTCTTTGATTTAAAGTCATAAGACTTAGAGAATTCCTTTTTCGTCTTGATAGCGCACGAGACAATACCTTCGTATGAAGATAAGGTTTGTGATACTAAAGCTCGACAGAGAAATGGTTTTAACCCATCAACGAAACGATCTGTCTTACTTCTTGGGTTACGTATGTAATCTGCAGCATACCTTGCTAACCTTGTAAAGTTAGCCTCATACTTTGCGACATTCTCATCCTCCTTCTGCCTCAGACTTAGAAATTGCCTTTCCATATCCGCTCGATGGTCTCGAAGAAATTATTTTTCTATGAACAGCTCTTTGAACTCCTGCCATTCCATGTTTGTTAATTCATCATCCTCCTTTGTGTTTTCAATTAGTGACCACCACTGATCGGAATCTCTAGTGAGGCGGTAAACTGCCATGACAAATTTCTCCCTTTTACTACTCCCCAAGGCATGAAATATTTTCTCTAAGGAATTTATCCATTGCCCAGCTACTATAGGATTTGTACTCCCATTGAAGGTTGGTGGTTGTTGCCTCATGAAACGGTCTAGCATTGATCCTCCACGTTGCGGATCAGGGTGCTCCATACGAGTAAGGTAGTTATTCATAACCTGCGTGAGTTGTCCTAGTACGGTGAGAAGCTGATCAGCACCAGTTGTATCACTAGCTCCACCATAATTATCTTGAGCAGGAGGGCAATCCCTACACGGAGTGTGTGAATTGAAACGGTTTCCATTCCTTTCACTCGGCGCCATTTCTAAATAATGGCATAAACTAGATTAGTTTATGAATCAAAATACATAATTCCATACTCGTAAAACACTTAACATAAATTGAGCTAATTATGGATATAATCCATAATTATAAAAATGTTTTCTTTGAGGAAGTATATACTCGTAACCCTTCATAGTGGTTTGTAAAGAAAATGGGAATTATCCTAAGAATATCCCCTGAGAGTGTCGTAACCAAGAGTGCAGTAAGGCCCGTTGTCGTGCACCAGTTCCCGTTCGAGTCTAGCTCAAAGCGGTGTTTTCGGGTTTTACCCCTAGGTACATCTATGCCAGAGCCGCCTCTACCTGCTCGTATCCATACAGGGATGTATTACTAGGAAAACTCACAAAATCTCTACAATACCAAAATTTTAGGAAGTTATTATATACTAATCCTCAAAGTTCATCTTAGGTCTACGTGCTCTAATCAGAGTTTGTCTAAATCTAGCTTCCAAGGTTTGTACTAAACTTCCTCTGATACCAACTGTAACGCCCCAACCCCAGTTACATAGAGTTGGTGCATTATTACATAACATTGGCATGATCACAAAAGACCATGTCTCGAAAGACCGATTAGTTTAGTAGCCTTGGAAACACTAGATACATTCGTAAACATTACATTACATCATAAAAATGAAAACTACAATAACATGGTCTCCCTAGTCCACACTCATATCCTCACTAACTATTCTTGAAAGTCAGTCATAATACACTTCTTCACATCCTAGGAAAAATAAAACATTGAAAGGGGTGAGCTCAAATGCTCCGTAAGGATAACAATATAGAGGAAACTTTCATAAGAAAACATAAGAATTTAAGGAAATGTATAACTAAAACAAAAGCCTTATTGAACTTGAACTTCAACATAATATGGCAAAAGTAAAATAATATAATGCCATTACTTACTCACATGGATATTCTGCCAGACGAATAATCACATAAAATATCAATAACCACTTTCATAATGAGGGAATGTATAATGCCAGACATTCTGAAACATTTCGTCAAGGCCTCGGCCAAGACGTCTAAAATGATTAAGGCCTCGGCAAAAACCATAAATCAAATTGGGAAAGGGCCTCGGCCAATTCCACGTCTAGTTGTCTCATGAGACCTACTGATGCATCGAGGAGCTATAGCGGGCTCCACCCGTCACTTATTAAGTCCAATACATTCCTCATATGAATAGGTTTAAACATAACATAAATATTTGTATTAAAACTAGCATACGAAATGTCAACAATTTCTCCATACACTATGGATAGTATAAAAATAATACATCCACAGTCAAATATTTCACAAAATGTTCAATGGATGTTCTGTATCATAAATCAATTTCAATTAAACTTAAAACCCATCAAAGGATGTTGACATGGATGAAATCAAAGCTATTTGAGAGAAATATCTCTCTTTTTTTAAATCATTTAAAAGTCCCATAATTATAAAATAATACATTTACTTTGAAAATATTCTTATAAGCTTGTATGGAAAGCTTCGACAAAGTTATAATGGCGGGAAATAGCCGCACCCACCGTATAAGAAAAAACATTCGTACCTTAAATTTGTCAAAAAGGTCGAAAAGTACATTGTTTGGAAAACGACGGTAAGATTCATTTCAAAAACGTATAAGGGTATAAATGACTTTAACCCATTTTCCATTTAATAGTAAAAATGTTTTGAAAGACATTTTTAGGAAACATGGATGTGGATGATAACGAGGTCCCAGTAGATAATTATGTATAAACAACCTTGGATAATGAAGAGGTTGTGAAGTAAACCATTACCTTGTACTTTTCCTTGGTTGAGGTAGGTTAACCTCCTGTATAATGGTTAAATAATTGTTATTAAATTATACAAGAATCATATACATTCATATGATATCATATATGATCTTTTAACATTGCTTTGTTAATAATATCTTAGATTTGTCATTCTTTCGAGTGTTAACTTACTTGTTTTCTTTTAAATGTTTTGTTATGTAAGTCGTGTTTTTCATGGATAGGTTGTATCTTATTCATATCCAGAATGACATCATGTCCTTAAACATTATTTTTAAATCATCAAATGATAATTATATTTGAATGGATACGACGGAGAATAAATCTCATCGCGTTCGTGGAGACGGTAGTCCGTACGTACGCACGAGAGACAATATCATTATTTTGATATTAAAATAATATATAATTGGATATTATATCATATATACAGAATCATTATCATGTAATATTTATTATTTACATTAATTACATATCATTATTATACCCATCTAAATAATAATATATTGAATAACAATTACACCACGACGTGGAGACGGTAAGCCGTACGTACGCACGTATGGTGACATGTCATTAAAATGATGGGTAGAATACTGAATATGGTTCTTCCATATTTATAATAACATCACAGTATATAGAATATACTGGAATTATAATTTTAGAATTGAAATAATAAACAAAGAGGGAGTGGAAGAAGAAAGAAACTTGAAAGAGGGTGATGAAAACGTTACCTCTTCTTCGGGTTCTTCCTTTTGATTTGATCAAAAGGACTCCATACGATGGCTTTCTGACTAAAGTAAAGCTTCTAGGATGAAGGGATAAAAGTTGGGAGAGTATTTGGGCAGAGTTTGGCCGAACCAAAAGGATTGAAAGTGTGAATAAGGTGGTAGAGTTGGGGGCCTTTTATAAGAGGAGAGGAGGGGCTCTTTTGGAAAGATTGAAATGTTACATTATTATACAATGATTTTCGGATTCTAAAGGTCCCACACTTATATAATTCGTGGATAAGGTGATAAGGGTTCGATATCTACCCATCCAATAGTCTTTGGACAAGTGTAAGCCTTGGATTTTACATTATCTTTTCATTTTATTAAAATCGTTAAATAATGAGGTCATCGCTGCATCATAATGATGTCATAACTAATTTAATTTATTTAATGTATAAAAATTATAAAAAAACTACTATGATGTAGGAAATCTTTTTAGATTTCTAATGAATATTTATAGTCAAAATTTGGACTTGTGTAACCCCACTTAAAAACTATTTTAGTAAAACAACTTATGTTTGTGTCAATTTAATTTTAACATTAAATAAATATATATTAATGTCATTTTCCAACCAAAGTGGCTCCATGGGGTCCCCAAGTTGACCCATGGGTTTTCTTGGTCTTCCATGACTCATCCAATAGGAGTAGGACAAGTGTCAAGCTCATCTCATATTATTAAAACATTATTTTTACCTTAAACTACACTAATTACCTCTAATCGCAATTAAGAACTTAAAAGTTACTATTCACCAAAAAATTATTTTAATATAATTGAAGCACATTTTACTTCTTAATGACAACCATGTATGTCGTATTTTTGAAAATCAAATCACAGAAGTGGTAATATTTCATTTTAACGAAAAATCAGTTTTTAACAACCACTTAGTGGTTTCACTATTCATCAAAAATTGAAGTTTTTCAGAATAAGGACAAAATTTCACCCTAAGATATAATTGATATTCTGAATTCAAAAATGATGTCTATTTTACTAAATTACAAACATATTTGTTGCATTAATTAATTTTATAATTAATTCCCGCTGTTACAACAAATAGCGTGTTTTTAAGAAACAATTTATATCAAAAGATTGGCAATTGTTTATGTCCAATTTCAATGTTAAATTAACTCTAATGACCACCATTGGATAAAATGGTAAAAATATATTCTAATTATACTTTAAAACCACTAAATAGTATAATTTATCACTATAAATTATTTTGATTAAAAAAGTTGTTTTTAAGTATTTTTCACTATTCATAAAAAATTAGAAGTTCTCAGAAAAATACCAAAAATTCAACATAGGCTAATTTAGATATTACGGATCAAAAAATGAAGTCCATTTTGATAAATAAAATGTATAAAATTTCAAAAAGTAGGTATTACTATTCACAACAGCTAGTTTAATTAGTTGTGGTGTGCGTTAGAGCTCGAGGTTGCGTACGACACACGCTATTGCATTATTCGAAGGGAAACGTATTGTGGAAGCTTGGGGTGTTACATTCTCCCCTCCTTCAAATAATTGCATCCTCGCAATTTCTAGGGTATTACTGCATAAAAAGACTCGGGTGGTTCTTCATCATAAGTTCCTCAGGTTCCCACGTTGCCTCTTCCATTTTATGATTTCTCCACAAAACCATTACCAGACGAGTCGTCCGGTTTCTCAACACCTGCTCCCTCACATCAAGAATTCTGATGGGCTCTTCGCAATAAGATAGATCGGGTTCCAGTTCTAATTTCTCATAGGTAAGTACATGTGTTGGGTCGGGCATATATTTTCTCAATAGCGATATGTGGAAAACATTGTGAACTTTGGAGATATTTGGCAGCATCGCCAAACGATAAGCTACATCCCCAATACGATCTAGAATTTCAAAAGGTCCGATGTACCTGGGACTCAACTTACCCTTCTTACCAAAACGTATAACTCCATTCCATGGAGATACCTTTAGGAAAACATGATCTCCCACCAGAAATTCCAAAACCTTTCTTCTGTTATCGGCATAGCTCTTCTGCCTACTTTGAGCTGATTTGATGTGGTTTTGGATTACCTTCACCTTTTCCATTGTTTCTTCCACCAGTTCTGGTCCCACAAGTTTTCTTTCACCAATATCATCCCAACAGGTTGGTGTACGACATCTCTTTCCGTATAACGCTTCATAAGGTGCCATCTGAATGCTTGAATGGAAGCTATTGTTATAAGAAAATTCTACCAGTGGTAAATATTGATCCCACATACCCTAAAAGTCAAGAGAGAATGATCTCAAAATGTCTTCTATGGTTTGAATAGTCCGTTCTGATTGTCCATCTGTTTGAGGGTGATAGGCAGTACTCAAACGAAGTTCAGTATCCAAGGCCTTTTGAAGAATTTTCCAAAATCATGAAGTAAAACGAGGATCACGATCAGAAACAATCGATAGGGGTACTACATGAAGTCTTACAACTTCATTAATATATAGTCTTGCTAGACGTTCAAGTGGTAGATCCACCCGTATAGCCAGAAAATGTGCTGACTTAGTAAGACGATCAACAATGACCCATATTGCATCATTCCTTCTAGGAGTCTTTGGTAGTCCCATGACAAAGTCCATTGTAATATTATCCCATTTCCACTCAGGTATAGGAAGAGGTTTCAATACTCCACCAGGATGATGCCTTCCAGCTTTCACTTGTTGACAAACCATACACCTCGACACAAAATCTGCAATCTCCCTCTTCATATTGTCCCACCAAAAAGGTTCCTTCAAATATCTATAAATTTTGGTGCTCCCATGGGTGTATAGAAAAATTGGAACTATGAGCATCATCCAGCAATTCCCTTTTTAGATCAGGTATATCGGGAACACAAAGTCTCTTCACGAATTTCAAAATTCCATCCTTATACACAATGTCCCTCAATCTTCCATCATTCACATCATTAATCTTCTTCTGAAATTCTTCATCATTGGTATGAGAACTCTTAATCCTTTCTAGTAATGATGGTTTGGCAACCATTTGAAAAAGCATTGATGTTTCACCTTCCCTAGTTATTCCCATGTCCATCTTCACTAGATCCATGAAAATTGGATCCCTTTCAATTCTCATCACATTCAATACTCCATGGTCTTTTCTGCTCAAAGCATCTGCCACCTTGTTTGCCTTTCCCGGGTGGTAATGTATCGTGCAATCATAATCCTTGAGTAATTCAAGCCATCTCCTTTGCCTCATGTTGAGTTCTTTTTGTGAGAAAATATACTTCAAACTCTTGTGATCAGTATAAATCTCACATTTTTCACCATAGAGGTAATGTCTCCATATCTTTAAAGCAAAGATCAAAGCTTCTAACTCAAGATCATGAGTAGGATAGTTTTGCTCATGAATTTTTAGCTTTCGTGATGCATAGGCAATAACCTTATCATTCTGCATAAGGACACAACCAAGTCCTTTCTTCGATGAATCACTATAAATAACAAACCCATCATTCCCCGATGGTAGAGTCAATACAGGGGAGTTGACTAATCTTCTCTTCAGTTCTTCAAAACATTCTTCAAACTCTTTTGTCCAGACAAATTTAATCCCTTTACGTGTGAGATTTGTCAATGGGTTACCCAATCTGGAAAAATTCTGGACGAAACGTCGATAATAACCTGCTAAACCAATAAAACTGTGTACCTCAGTTATACATGTCGGTGCTGGCCATTCTTGTATTGCCTTGGTTTTAGAAGGATCAATGGAAATTCCATCCTTAGAGACAATATGGCCAAGAAAAGAAATCTCCTGAAGCCAGAATTCACACTTGCTAAATTTCCCATATAATTCATGTCTTCTAAGAGTCTTCAGGATAATGCGTAAGTGATTTTCATGATCTTCGTGGATTTTGGAGTATACCAAGATATCATCAATAAATACCACTACAAAGTCATCAAGATATTCCTTGAAAACTCTATTCATTATATACATGAAAACAGAGGGTGCATTAGTCAATCCAAAAGGCATTACTGTAAACTCGTAATGCCCATACCTTGTTCGAAATGCTGTCTTTGGAACGTCTTCCTTCTTCACACACAACTGATGGTATCTAGACCGAAGGTCAATCTTTGAAAAGTATTGATCTCCATGCAGTTGGTCAAACAAATCATCAATGCGAGGTAGGGGTACTTGTTCTTTATTTTTATAGCATTGATCTCCCTATAGTCGATGCACAACCTCATAGATCCATCTTTCTTCTTAACAAAAAGAACAGGGGCTCCCCAAGGGGAAACACTAGGGCGAATAAATCCCTTATTACTCAATTCCTCTAGTTGTTTCTTTAGTTCAACTAATTCCACAGTGGCCATTCTATAAGGGTTCTTCGATATGGGCCTTGATCCAAGAATTAAATCAATGGAAAACTCAACTTCTCGTTCTGGAGGATGTCCAGGTAAATCTTTCGGAAACACATCAACATATTCTCTCACAATAGGTACATCCTCTATTTTAATATTCCATTCCTCACCCTCAGTAATTTCCTTCTCTTCCTCCCCAATAATTGAATTTAGTTGAGCTACTGGGGGTGGATCTAGATAAAAATTATGTGGCGACGATTCTGCTCTAAAGATAAGGTATTCCTTATTATCATCATCAAGAATTGTAACCTCTTTCCTCTTACAATAAATTTTTTCATCATGGTCCGAAATCCAATCCATACCGAGGATTATATCAAATTCAATCATGGGTATGATGATGAGATCGCAGGTAAAGAACATTTACGTGCTCTAATGGGAACTAATCGACAAAACTTTGTTGCAACAATACTTCCCTTAGGGGTTTTGACCGACAACTCCCTTGTTAAATCAAATTGGAAATATCTAATTTTCTTAGAAAACTGGGAAGATATGAAACAATTCGATGATCCAGAATCAAATAATGCATTTGCTAAACTTGAGGAAACCATTAAATTACCTGCCACCGCTTCTTTCGGAGCTTCCACCTCAGCAGTAGTGATAGCATAATCCTGGCCCTGATCCCTTGGCCTCTTCTGAGGTAAGTTCCACTGACGCTTAGGACATTCATTTTCATAATGTCCCTTCTCTCTACAATTATAAAATTCCACGTTGATAGCCGCTTTCTTTCCCTTTCATTCATGAGCTTGGGGGCCTTTTTCACCACACTTGTAACATACTTTTTTTCCTTTTAGACAGGCACCAGGGTGCTTCCTACCACAATTATCACAGGGTGGAAATTCATTTCTACCCTTCTTCCCTGTTTGCTTATTTCCTTTCCCAGAGTTTTCAGCAGATCTCTTCTTATCTTGCTTTGATTTAAAGTCATAAGACTTAGAGAATTCATTTTTCGTCTTGATAGCGCACGAGACAATACCTTCGTATGAAGAGAAGGTTTGTGATACTAAAGCTCGACGGAGAAATGGTTTTAACCCATCAAAGAAATGATTAGTCTTACTTCTTGGGTTACGTATGTAATCTGCAGCATACCTTGCTAACCTTGTAAAGTTAGCCTCATACTTTGCGACATTCTCATCCTCCTTCTGCCTCAGACTCAGAAATTGCCTTTCCATATCCGCTCGATGGTCTCATGGAAAGTATTTTTCTAAGAACAGCTCTTTGAACTCCTTCAATTCCATGTTTATTAATTCATCATCCTCCTTTGTGTTTTGAATTAGTGACCACCATTGATCGGCATCTCCAGCGAGGCGGTAAACTGCCATGACAACTTTCTCCCTTTTACTACTCCCCAAGGCATGGAATATTTTCTCTAAGGAATTTATCCATTGCTCAGCTACTATAGGATTTGTACTCCCATTGATGGTTGGTGGTTGTTGCCTCATGAAACGGTCTAGCATTGATCCTCCACGTTGCGGATCAGGGTGCTCCATACGAGTAAGGTTGTTATTCATAACATGTGTGAGTTGTCCCAGTACGGTGAGAAGCTAATCAGCACCAGTTGTATCACTAGCTCCACCATAATTATCTTGAGCAGGAGGGTAATCCCTACACTGAGTGCGTGCATTGATACGGTTTCCATTCCTTCCACTCGGCGCCATTTATAAATAATGGCATAAACTAGATTAGTTTACGAATCAAAATACATTATTCCATACTTGTAAAACACTTAACATATATTGAACTAATTATGGATATAATCCATAATTATAAAAATGTTTTCTTTGAGGAAGTATATACTCGTAACCCTTCATAGTGGTTTGTAAAGAAAATGGGAATTATCCTAAGCATATCCCCCGGGAGTGTCGTAACCAAGAGTGCAGTAAGGCCCGTTGTCGTGCACCAGTTCCTGTTCGAGTCTAGCTCAAAGCGGTGTTTTCGGGTTTTACCCCTAGGTACATCTGTGCCAGAGCCTCCTCTACCTTCTCGTATCCAGACTGGGATGTATTACTCGGAAAACTCACAAAATCTCTACAATACCAAAATTTTAGGAAGTTCTTCTATACTAATCCTCAAAGTTCATCTTAAGTCTACGTGATATAATCAGAGTTTGTCTAAATCTACTTTCCATGGTTTGTACTAAACTTACTCTGATACCAACTGTAACGCCCTAACCCCAGTTACCTAGAGTCGGTGCATTATTACATAACATTGGCCTGATCACAAAAGATCAAGTCTTGAAAGACCGATTAGTTTAGTAGCCTTGGAAACACTAGATGCATTCGTAAACATTACATTACATCATAAAATTGAAAACTACAATAACATGGTCTCTCTAGTCCACACTCATATCCTCACTGACTATTCTTTCAAGTCAGTCATAATACACTTCTTCACATCCTAGAAAAAATAAAACATTGAAAGGGGTGAGCTCAAATGCTCCGTAAGGATAACAATATAACGGAAACATTCATAAGAAAACATAATCATTTAAGTAAATGTATAACTAAAACAAAAGCCTTATTGAACTTGAACTTCAACATAATATGGAAAAATTAAAATAAAATAATGCCATTACTTACTCACATGGATATTCTACCAGACGAATAATCACATGAAATATCAATAACCACTTTCATAATGAGGGAATGTATAATGCCAGACATTCTGAAATATTTTGTCAAGGCCTCGGCCAAGACGTCAAAAATGATTAAGGCCTCGGCCAAAACCATAAATCAAATTGGGAAAGGGCCTCGGCCAATTCCACGTCTAGTTGTCTCATGAGACCTACCGATGCATCGAGGAGCTACAGCGGGCTCCACCCGTCACTTATTAAGTCCAATACATTCCTCATATGAATAGGTTTAAACATAACATAAATATTCGTTTTAAAACTAGCATATGAAATGTCAACAATTTCTCCACACACTATGGATGGTATAAAAATAACACATCCACAGTCAAATATTTCACAAAATGTTCAATGGAAGTTTTTTTATCATAAATCAATTTCAATTAAACTTAAAACCCATCAAAGGATGTTGACATGGATGAAATCAAAGCTATTTGAGAGAAATATCTCTCTTTTTTGAAATCATTTAAAAGTCCCATAATTATAAAATTATACATTTACTTTGAAAATATTCTTATAATCTTGTAAGGGAAGCTTCGACTAAGTTATAATGGCGGAAAATAGCCGCACCCTCCGTATAAGAAAAAACATTCTTACCTTAAATTTGTCAAAAAGGTCAAAAGTACATTGTTTGGAAAACGATGGTAAGATTCCTTTCAAAAACGTATAAGGGTATAAATGACTTTAACCCATTTTCCATTTAATAGTAATAATGTTTTGAAAGACATTTTTAGGAATCATGGATGTGGATGATAACGAGGTCCCAGTAGATAATTATGTATAAACAACCTTGGATAATGAAGAGGTTGTGAAGTAAACCCTTACCTTGTACTTTTCCTTGGTTGGGGTAGGTTAAACTCCTGTATAATGGTGAAATAATTGTTATTAAAATATAAAATAATCATATACATTCATATGATATCATATATGATCTTTTAACATTGCTTTGTTAACAATATCTTAGATTTATCGTTGTTTCGAGTGTTAACTTACTCGTTTTCTATTATATGTTTTGTTACATAAGTCGTGTTTTTCATGGATAGGTTGTATATTATTCATATCCAGAATGATATCATGTCCTTAAACATTATTTTTGAATCATAAAATGATAATTATACTTGAATGGATACGACAGAGAATGAATCTCATCGCGTTCGTGGAGACGGTAGTCCGTACATACGCACGAGCGACAATATCATTATTTTGATATTAAAATAATATATAATTGGATATTATATCATATATACAGAATCATTATCATGTTATATTTATTATTTACATGAATTACATATCATTATTACACCCATCTAAATAAAAATATATTGAATAACAATTACACCACGATGTGGAGACAGTAAGCCGTACGTACGCATGTATGGTGACATGTCATTAAAATGATGGGTAGAATACTGAATATGGTTGTTCCATATTTATAATAACATTACAGTATATAGAAGATACTGGAGTTATAATGTTAGAACTGAAATAATAAACAAATATGGGGTGGAAGAAGAAAGAAACTTGAAAGAGGGTGATGAAAACGTTACCTCTTCTTCGGGTTCTTCCTTTTGATTTGATCAAAAGGACTCCTTAGGATGGCTTTCTGACTAATGAAACGCTTATAGGATGAAGGGAGAAAAGTTGGGAGACTATTTGGGCAGAGGTTGGCCGAACCAAAAGGCTTGAAAGTGTGAATAAGGTGGTAGAGGTGGGGGCCTTTTATAAGAGGAGAGGAGGGGCTCTTTTGGAAAGATTGAAATGTTACATTATTATACAATGCTTTTTGGATTCTAAAGGTCCCACACTTATATAATTCGTGGATACGGTGATAAGGGTTTGAAATTTACCCATCCAATAGTCTTTGGACAAGTGTAAGCCTTGGATTTTACATTATCGTTTCATTTTATTAAAATCGTTAAATAATGAGGTCATCGCTGCATCATAATGATGTCATAACTAATTTAATTTATTTAATGTCTAAAAATTATAAACAAAATACTATGATGTAGGAAATCTTTTTTTCTTTATAATGAATATTTATAGTACAAATTTGGACTTCTGTAACCCCACTTAAAAACTATTTTAGTAAAACAACTTATGTTTGTGTCAATTTAATTTTAACATTAAATAAATATATATTAATGTCATTTTCCAACAAAAGTGGATCAATGGGGTCCCCAAGTTGACCCATGGGTTTTCTTGGTCAGCCATGACTCATCCAATAGGAGTAGGACAAGTTTCAAGCTCATCTCGTATTATTAAAACATTATTTTTACCTTAAACTACACTAATTACCTCTAATCGCGATTAAGAACTTAAAAGTTACTATTCACCAAAAAATTATTTTAATCTCATTGAACCACATTTTACTTCTTAATGAAAACCATGTATGTCGGAATTTTGAAAATCAAATCACGGAAGTGGTAATATTTCATTTTAACGAAAAATCAGTTTTTAACAACCACATAGTGGTTTCACTATTCATCAAAAATTGATGTTTTTCAGAATAAGGCCAAAATTTCACCCTAAGCTATAATTGATATTCCAAATTGAAAAATGATGTCTATTTTACGAAACTCCAAACATATATGTTGCATTAATTAATTTTATAATTAATTCCCGCTGTTACAACAAATAGCGTGTTTTTAAGAAACAATTTATATCAAAAGATTGGCAATTATTTATGCCCAATTTCAATGTTAAATTAACTCTAATGACCACCATTGGATAAAATGGTAAAAATATTTTCTAATTATACTTTAAAACCACTAAATTGTATAATTTTTCACTATAAATTATTTTGATTAAAAAAGATGTTTTTAAGTATTTTTTACTATTCATAAAAAATTAGAAGTTCTCAGAAAAATACCAAAAATTCAACATAGGCTAATTTCGATATTCCGAATCCAAAAATGAAGTCCATTTTGATAAATAAAATTTATAAAATTTCAAAAAGTAGGTATTACTATTCACAACGGCTAGTTTAAATAGTTCTGGTGTGCGTTAGAGCTCGAGGTTACGTACAACACACGCTATTGCATTATTCGAAGGGAAACGTACCGTGGAAGCTTGGGGTGTTACAAAAATAATGTAAATAACGTTGTTTCATTAGACAATAAAATCCTAGGAAAAATGGTAAAAGCATAAAAAATGACATAAACATAAGTTAAGTATAACAGCTGAGACAACATCACATAGTTGATAGAGTTCCATAATTGATTATGTTCACACTCAAATCCCATAAATGACATCTCATGTGACTAAAACATTACCCAGTGCATTGGAAGGATATATAATTCTTATCTCACCACCACATCCATTCCATGTAAATTCATATGTGATCCAAGTATTGAAATCAACCATTATAGATAAACATATGAAATTCCCCAGGAAACAAAATGGGTTATATAATTTTTCCACATATCATATTCAAAGAAATGCTCAAAATAAAAAAATTCAAGAAATGAGCATAAGGAATGTATTACATAGTCAATTGAAGGAATAGTGGGAAATATATATATGTAAGATACATATATACTGATTTTATAATCATTCCATAATAGTAAGGTATTATGTTGGTGATGAATAAAAAAACATTTTTTAAAAAACAATAAACCATTTTTATGAAAATCACCTTTCCATATTGAAAATAAATTTTCAATAAAATTAAAAAATAATGGGAATAATTTTACTTAAAAATATCATTGGAAAAATATAAAGTATGTTTCAAATAAAATAATCATTAGTTATTTCATTATTTCCATATATTTTTATATAAACTCAGATCACATTTTATATAAAATCCAAAAAGTACATCGCTTGGAAAATAATTGGAAGAATCCATTTAAATCATTTTAAGTAAAAAACATGTGATATTTTTTAATAAATTATTGGATAATATTCAAAACATTATTTATTTTTTATGATAAATCATGTATTTGGAAGGAAAATGTATTTCAGATGAAGAGAGAAATAAAGTAAGGTTTTCTTAAAAACATTTCTCCATCATTTTAAGAACATAAGGGTTGAAAATGGTAATATTAATTAGAAATTTCTATAATAATTGGGTTATGATAAAATGTAATTGGTATATTATAAAATAACAAAAACATTTCCATTAATGGAGAATCAAGTATAAAAAATATCAGTTAAATTGATATTCAAGCATAAACCCTTACTATTTTTTTTACTTTTGAGTCATAACACACATAAAATATATGAATTGTAACATAAAATACCATTATGTTTGATGGATTCAGTATGTAGTATCTGATTATTAATTATATAAACCATATAAAATAAATTTTATGTATAATAGAACGAGTGTCTAAAAGAAGGATGTTTTCAGATGAAAACTTCTACTCGAGTCTAGGTAGTTCATGTATGTGTGTAATATTATGTATAATAAAATTTTATCAATTATTTTTTCTATTAATTTCATTTTAGATGTTTAACCTCTTATAATTAAAATAGTTACATCATTTATTTTAATCAATTACTTAATAAGATAATCAGTTATCTCTTCATCGGGTGTTTTGAGGATGCTAATTTCAAAATTTCAATATGGAATAGGTGTGTTAAACATGGTTGTAAGGGTCATTATTCCATACCCTATAGAATAATAATAATTACATAATATTAATTTTATACATAAATTATACTTCCATAAACTGTGAATTACGGTTAGGAAAAATGAATTACATTGCAATCACGGAGATGTAATTTTGTACGTACACTTATACAACATTTTCATTTGTCAATGATCATTATGGAATGATGTTAAGTATTATTATATACATAAATAATGATAATTATAACATAAATATAATGTTATTTATTTAAATACACTAAAATATAAAATAAATGTGGCTTGGTAACATAAAAGTCAATCACATCACTTCCCAAGGTAGTAGTCTGTTATCCACACGAATGGTGCAATTGTTTTTAAATTTATGGTAATGTAAGAAATTATATGACATGTTTACCTTATAGAGTTATTAATATGTAATGTAAATCATATATATACAATAATAAATTATTATTGGAATATATTATAGTTGATGATGGGGAATTAATTACATCATTTGGCATGGTGGTTGTTCTTCCTACACTGGAATGATGGTCTTATTTCCCATTTGATTGAATAGGATATGGATTATTATTATTCCATCAATGTATTTGTAACAACCCAATAATTTATTAATGAAAATTCTTCTTGATCTAATGAAATGTCCTATTATGTAAAATGGTTATATAAAATATTCACTTCCTTGGTTATATGCCTTCTGGATTTCAAAATACCATTTTGAATTATTGCTGTTGCAAATAAAGCCTTTGAACATTGATCACATGATTAGTATAAATATAGGGATTTAAAAAATAAATTTTTATTAGACAAAGGAAGAAACGATCTCATATAGTATAAATTCTCCATACAAATTCCATTTATTAGAGGGTGTAAAGATGGTGGAATTTCTGGGCTTCCCTCTTGACTAAGCCCTTGTCGAGTTTCAACTCATTAAGCCTGAATGGAACCCCCTCTAGGAGAAGTGGAAGTTGATAGATATTACCACCCGAGTGATGTAATCCAAGCCACCCCAAGATTCAGTCACCATCACACAACCTACCCTTAGGTATTATTCGAGTGTGATAAGGGGTTATGTATCAAGACACTATCACTATGATTATTTGCTTTAGTTTTTTATAATGAATATACATTCATTCCATTATTATTACTTTTTAAATAGTTTTTAAAGAAAAAATAGTTTTTTAAGTAAAAAACCAATTATGAAGTATATTTTAGTGAATTAATGTATTTTTTGACTTAAATGACATTTTAAAAAAATTATTATAACTAAATTACTTTTTAAATATTAATGACCATATAGTTTTTATGAATACAATTTTAATTTTTATTAATGACGGAAAACTATTATTTTCAAAACCCATGAAATTTTAATAATTGATGGTTTATATTTTAAATTAAAAAATTCACATATATAGAAAATTATTTAAATAAAATAAATATTATTTTTTGAATCAGGATGTCAAAATTACCCAATAGTGATTTTTTCTTCATTTTCTGAGATAGTCAAATTTTTGGGTAATAATTAAATAACGTTTAAATATATAATGAGTTTTATGACATCATAATTTCCCAATATTGATTTAATAAAATTATTTAAATAGTATTTTGGCCAATATATTTTTTACCATTAATATAATATGATTTCAGTTCTGTTTGATTAATTTTATGGTGCCTTAGTGGACCCTCCAAGGCATATAAACCATTTTAACTTTTAAAAGGGTTTCCTTGAGAGTGTGACTCACCTCCAGATAAAAAATACTAATATTTTGAGAATTTGGTCCATTGGAATTATAAAATAATGATCCCCATCCCCATTTAGAAAAAAACAAGGGAAAAAACTATGGCATGGTTTGTGGTTTTGATTATTTTAATATGTGGTGTCCAAAACCAAAATAATAACGATTTCCCTATATTTTCGTATATAAACCCACCCAAGCTCCAACATCCTCTTCAAAAAAAACCTTTGGGTCTCATCCAACATCTTCCATTATCTCACTAGATTCCTCCAAAGGTTCCCCAATCTCATATTAAGCCTCTCTCAATCCCCTCTCAAGCCTTTGAGATCACACATCCAAGTAAGGGATTTCTTCTGTCTTTATTTTTATCCATGTTTCTTTATGTTGTTATTACCTTTTATTTTCAATTAAAAATGTTGAGGTATGATTTTTCACCTCCTAAAAACGTTATTCCTTATGTTTGATTTACTAGAGACCTATTAGTATATCATTAATGCCTCCCATGTACACCTGTCTCTATACTTAAATTTCAAAAAGGGATTTCTCTCTTCTCGTTTTCATTCCAGCAATTATTTTGTATTGTGAATCTAAATTCCATTACATATGTTGGGACATGTATCCAAATGACCCCATACTGTCCCTTTAATTTACATATGATGAGACACACCTTTCTCTCTCATCATCCATTTTTATGAATTCTAATGTCACATCATTAGACTGCTGAAATTGAATGGCGTTTTCAAAGCCAATGTCATTATGTAGTGAATACCATATCTGTTTCTCTATTAAGGATATTCACCTATATGCACACTTAAAAATTGACTATATACTTTCATGTATGATTTCCACATTCCTTTATCGTGGAACAAATGATGATGTTTAATGAATCCAGGTTATATGATCCAAGTGGCACACATTTGCAAGAAATGAAATGATTAAGAAGGCTGCACCCTAATAGTGCTCCAATGCATTGGGTAAATATTAGTGTCATGACCCGTCCTCGGGGGCCGTGCCGTGACTACCCCAATCCCGCCTTCCATAGGCCAGGGGCTGGCGACTAGCACCAAGGCATAAATCCCAGAAAAAGGGAAGGCATTGCATTTGAAAAGTAAACAAGCACCACAGAGTAAGCAAGACGAAAAGTAAACACTAAGTAAAAACTGCAACAAGCTGTGCTGAAAGTAAATGGGGTCGGAAATACAAGCCCAACTGTAAAGTACAAATGAAAGGGGAAAATAATAACTGAAAATAAAAGTCGCAGCGTCGAGCTGTCCTCTGGAAGTCCCACATGAAGGGTGGGTACAGATAGCCTCCACTGCTCCTCGGGTCCACCTGACCGCTCCGAGTACGTCCCGCCCAGTGGTCCACCCCCAGGTACCGTCCTGCTCCACACACCTTGACCACGATCAGCGCTGTCCGTCGTCTGGAACCAACACAACGAAGTGCGGGCATAGCCCGTGCAGGGGTGAGTATAAGCTACTCAGTAGGGACCCTGAGACCCCCGAAGGTCTCCCAGAATCCACAAAAGATAATCCACAAAGGAAAGATACAATCACGAAGTAACAACCGACACTACTTAGATATATGCCCATACATATACCTAAGTCATCAATTCCCGCTCGGCTCCAACGTCTGAGCTCAAGCACAACCCAGTCCACACAGGAAAGCAAAACGTATACCCACCCAGGATAGCACAATACAATCCACAAAGGAGAGTAAAAGTAATCCACAAAGGATAGCTCAACACAATCCACGAAGGAGAGTAAACACAGGATTCAGCACACACAGGTTCTTCTTCGTATGACGTTAGAGATAATCAGATGTAACCACTAATTCATCTAAGCCGTCGGACCCAAAAAGGATCTGTAGGTACTAACCCTCGCAATGACCCACATAGGATCGATCATGAAGTTGAACCCAAATCTATAGGGAAACTCCTTCTCCATCAATTATAGTGGTTCTGCCGCTACAACCAAGCGCTATTCCGTCGTGGGTCTGCCGCTACAACCAAGCGCACCTCTGTGCAGCTACAACCAAGCGCACCTCTGTCGTGGGTCTTCCGCTACAACCAAGCGATCTCATGTGCCGCTACAACCAAGCGCACCTCTGTCGTGGGTCTGCAACTACAACCAAGCGCTCCCCTGTGCTGCTACAACCAAGCGCACCTCTGTCGTGGGTCAGCCGCTACAACCAAGCGCTCCCCTGTGCTGCTACAACCAAGCGCACCGAGTCATTCGATCAGCAGTTTTCAAGTCTCAACTGGCATCAGGGTTTCCGCACACAACATGCTCGTTCCGGGAGGGTCCACTCCATGAGCTAATAGGTCCATGCATCAACTGACATGTAGTCCGGAGTTGATGTATCCCAAGATTTACCGTAGTGGTCACTGCCGAAAACACAGAGGATTCCCGTACTATTTCCATCATCATTGCAGTCGAATCCACCGAGGATCACTGTACAGTCGTCGTCGTCGAAGTCACAGAAGCAGTCGCAGCCAGCTCTAGGGTTCCCGCACACAGCAAGCTTGTTCGGGAGGGTCCGCTCCACGAGCCGAGAGGCTGATACATCAACTGACACAAAGTCCGAAGTTGATGTATCCAAAAGTTCCGTATCGTCAACAGGAACTCAACGCCGCAGACGGCGCGTCAATCGAACGCCCGGTCTGAGAGTTATTGGATTTTTCGTCCCAGGGGCCCGGTTGGTTTTTATGGAAAAACCAAGCCGACCGTACTCCACTTGCGTCCAAACCTCGGGCGGAGTGAGCCAAAAGATCCATCTCACTTAGAGAATTCAACAAAGCTGACGGCACGTCAATGGGATGTCCGTAGCTCAAGATATGAGAATTTCCGCTCCGAGGGCCCGGTTGGTTTCGTGTACGAACCATCCCGGCCGAACCCAAAGTATTCCGAAAACCATGAGTGCGAAATGCCAAAACGGCCGTCTCGATCCAAGGACCGCGTTTCCGCTGACAGCGCGTCATTCGGAGGCCCGTAGCTCAAGATACCGGCATTTGACCGAAAATGGTCCATAGACGGGGGGGTCCGGGCCCGGGCCGACCCGCCCGACCCCCCTGGGTCGGCCGCACCGGGTCGACCCGACCCGGTCCAACCTGGCCGGACCCGGTCCGGTTAGGCCTGGGCGCGACCCGGCTGGTTGGACCGGCCTGGCTCGGCTCGGCCGAGCGCATGGGCGCCGCGGGGCGCTGCCCCCGCGGCCTGGAGATGTCGCGGCCCCGCGTGGGCCGCGTTGGAGAACCGCGGATGCGGCTTTTGCCGCGTCCTGTGCGGGGGAACCGGACCCACGCGGCCGCGGATTCGTTGGCTGCCGCCGCCGCCGAGGCTTCAGCCGTGGTGGCCTCGTCTGGCGGCGCGCCGGGGCACCGCCGCGTCGGTGACCCTCGCCGCCGAAATCTTCCGCGGGCCACCAGAGTTGCTCTGGTGGTCCGTTTTCCTTCCCGTCTGCGCCGGTGCTCCTCCTGGGTTCCGTTCTTCACTGCGGAGTCAACAAACTGCCCTTGCGTCACGATTTTCCGTCTCCCGCCAAATCTGCACAACCACGAAGAACGGCGGAGGGTTGTCGGGCCGTGTTCGTTTGGCCCGCACCCTCCGCGTTAGATAAAACAACGTGAGAAAAACAATTCAACACATAAAACAACAATTTTAATAAATTAAAATTGTTCATTTGCAACCGGTTCATTAATTTTAAAGAAACGTTCACGGGAAAAGGGCATTCCAAAACATAATCCCTACCTCGTCGAGTCGCACGCGCGGGTTCTTCACAGATTGATCGTCGCGGAAGGAGGGGATCGTCGCGTCGTCGCGGAAGGGTGTTGCATCGACAAACTCAACGGACTATCGAAGGTTTTTGTTGAGAATTAAAGAACGTCGCCGAAGAATGTCGCGGGAGAGGAAACGTCGGCGTCGTGGCACACGGCGTCGCGTCGTCGATTTCTGCGGGTTCGACGTTCTTTGTCGGAGGCCGGTGTTATTCGCGTTCTTCGCGTTCTTCGCAAAGAGGGGTGAAGTCACAATAACCTCTGTCAAAGCCTCTCAATGTGAAATCCTTCAAAAGTCATTTTGGTCTTATTTTATTATTACGCCAACAAACGAAAAGGGTAAGTAACGACCCATTAATTCACAGAATTAATTCAACGAAAGAAACTTCCCATTTAATTCATGAATAAAACCGCCCAATTAAATGGTGCGTTAAGAATTTAAGAAAACGCGTCAGTTGAATTTCATAAAGACGGGTTTTCGCGGGTGCGTTACTTAGCGGAAAAGAAACGGCGGGGCCTGTCAGGGCCCCGCCTCACAAATATCCTACCAAGAGGGTAGGATATTTCTGGATAGCATCCTATCCAGATCAACTCAGCTTAAGCCACTTTTAAGTGGCTTCAAGTAACTTCCAAGTGGCTTAAGTGAAATAAAATAAAGTTTGTCATACAATTATTTTATTTCTTAACCTTAAGCCCGAAAATTTAAAACCACCACCGAGCAAACGAAACTCCGGAAGAGGCGTTTCTAAGCAAATAATGGCGCTGTGATTCCATCTGGGCCCTCAGAATTCGATTCCGGGCACCAGTTCAAAAGTTAGAAAAACCCGCTCATCTGTTCACTGAACATACTTGAGCCAAACTTCGGAAAATGATTTCGGGCACACTGGGCCTTGGAATCAGGTGCCGTCAGAAACTGAGTTCTCGTAAAATTCCAAAGAAAATTAATAAAAAAATTTCCTTGAGATTTACATGTCTTTACATTACTCCCACCACAGGGCTTTACGTCCCCGTAAAGCTTCACTACAAACATAGGGATACAAAGGCGGTACTGAGCATGCATCGGAGCCTCCCGCTCCCAAGTGCTCTCCTGGAGGTTCTCGAGATGCCATATGAAGCGCACTAGAGGAATCGATCGTCCACGTAGGACCCGCTCCTATCAATCCTCGATTTCCACTGGGACCTCCGAAAAAGTTGTCCCATCATCAATGACCAGCTCTCTATGGTCAATGATTTGCTTCGGGTCGTGCACGTATCTCCTCGGCTGAGATATGTGGAAGACGTCGTGCACCCAGTGCCACTAAGGTGGTAGAGCCAGGGGATAAGCCACCTCGCCAATCCTGCTGAGGACCTGGAATGGCCCAATGAAGCGTGGAGACAACTTCCCGCCTCGGCCAAATCTCCGCAAACCACGTCGAGGTGAGACACACAAGAAGACGTGGTCGCCATCCTCGAACTCTAGTGGCCTCCGCCTCCTGTCAGCAAAAGACTTCTGCTGGCTCTGAGCTGTCCTCATCCGCTCCTGGATGACCTGGACCTTCTCTGTCGTGGCCTGGACCATCTCCGGTCCCACAAGAGCTGCTAATATTTTTTCTTTGCTAATAAGAGAAAGTTGGTTTCATCCCCTGGATGAACCACTTCCTTTGCCTAATACTGTCAATTCCGACATGGATGTTACTCATCCATACCAAGTATTACTTCGTAAGGCCTCGACGCTACTACCAAGAGATCCAACCGTTACTCTCGCCTCCAAGGGTTGATTCACACTGTCAGCATCAGTGTGGTAACTGGGTCTCCTCCAGTAGATGTCTCACAAGTGAGGGTCAAGTCAATAGTCTAAACCGAAATCTCTTAGTAACAACCCAAGAGAGGACAGGATAGTAAATGCCATAATAAAAGGTGTCTTTTATTACTACAGCTCAAGTAAAAAGACTCAAATCATCTATAAACATTCATCAACAAAACTAGAAGAAACATGAACAAAAGTCTACAGGTCTGGAGCTAGTCCCACTCCTATCCATCTGCTCTCGGAGCTCCATGATCGAAGGCCTCAGCTGCCTGAAGCTGAGCTCTCGCATGTCCACCAACTCCCTGCGGTCAGGGTGGACCTCCTGGTGGTGGTGGTGGCAACACACCGAAGCGTCGTCCACCTCCAACTGCACGGCAATCTCCCCTGCCACGGCTGCCTACTCCTTGCGGCTCGCCCTGATCGAACCTCTGCCTTTGCCTGGGGGGGGGGTCTTTCGTTCATCTACTGGTCATCTGTATGGCAGGTCGGACAGTCATGAGCCATGTGACCAATCCCGCCACTGGAGTAACATTTCCCTCTCATGGCAAGTCGTTGTCCACCCCGAGTGCCTCGCACAAATGATCCAGAGTCATGCTGTCCACCACCTGTAGGTCTAGTCCTCTTGGACCCCTGCGTCATCTGTCTATTGCCCGCTGCAAAAGACTCTACCACATGCCGGCAAGTGGTGGGTCCTGCTGCTGGAGACTGCTCAGCAAGGAAACTCTCCACTAAGAGGGCTTGCTCCAACACCCCAGCCTGAGTTGGATTGTTGCGGGAGATCATCGAAGCCCGGATCTCATGCCTCAGTCCCTGCTTGAAGGTTCGGGCCTGGAAGAACGGGTCTCGTACCATATCTGTGGAGTAGCGCGAGATATCAGTAAACCTCGTCGCGTACTGGGCTACTTTCATGCTGCCCTGCCGCAGCTGTAGTAGCTCCTAAATGCGCACCGCACGGAGGGTGGCCGGGATGAACTCTGAGCGGAAGAGGCTCTCAAAGTCCGTCCAGAGAAGAGATGCCTCATCATGCACCCGGAGCATCAAGCTCCACCATCGGCCTGCTGCTGCATACAGGAGGCTCACTGCAAGGACCACCATAAGATCTGCTGGTGTTTTCACTAATCTAAAAACTCGCACGACCGCCTCTAGCCAGTTCTCGGCTGCCTCGGGGTCCGTCTCCCCACGAAACCTAGGTGGTCGCTGGCACTGGAACTCATACAGAGCTCCAAGGCGACGTGCATCGTCAGCGGTCGGGGCGGGAAGCATCGGTGGCTCGGCGGGTAAAGGTACCACCGGTACCTCTGTTGACAAGGAGCCCGGCACTGAGGCCCCTTCGCTCGGTGGGCTGTCATCACGTTCCATTCACGGAACCCTAGCTGGCTGCCGTCGTGGGGCAATCCTGAAAAGAAATAGGTCCTCCACGGTTAGAACAGTATACCTAGTGAGCTGACAGAAGTAATCACAAAAAAACATGAAACACACATGCAATCAATGTTTTCGTGCATTAAGTCGGAAATTAGGAGTCAGGGTCCTGGTGTACGGATACGTCGGCTGCCGCACCAACACTGGACTTCCTGGACTGATCACCACACTCAATACGCTAAACACTATTGCTTCACATAGAAGAAAGATAGAAGTATGCGGTAGAACCGACCACCTCTGATACCAATTTGTCACGACCCGTCCTCGGGGCCCGTGTCGTGACTACCCCAAGCCCGCCTTCCATAGGCCAGGGGCTGGCGACTAGCACCAAGGCGTAAATCCCAGAAAAAGGGAAGGCATTGCCTTTGAAAAGTAAACAAGCACCACATAGTAAGAAAGCGGAAAAGTAAACACTAAGTAAAAACTGTAACAAGCTGTGCTGAAAGTAAAAGGGGCCAGAAATACAAGCCCAACTGTAAAGTACTACTGAAAGGGGAAAACAGTAACGGAAAATAAAAGCTGTAGTGTCGAGCCATCCTCTTGAAGTCCCACTTTAAGGGTGGGTACTGATAGCCTCCACTGCTTCTCAGGTCCACCTGACCGCTCCGAGTACGTCCCGCCCAGTGGTCCACCTCCAGGTACCGTCCTGCTCCGCACACCTTCACCATGATCAGCGATGTCCGTCGTCTGCAACCAATACAACGAAGTGCGGGCATAGCCCGTGCAGGGGTGAGTATAAGCTACTCAGTAGGGACCCCGAGACCCCCGAAGGTCTCCCAGAATCCACAAAGGATAATTCACAAAGTAAAGATAAAATCACGAAGTAACAACCGACACTGCTTAGGTATATGCCCATACATATACCTAAGTCATCAATTCCCGCTCAACTCCAACGTCCGATCTCAAGCACAACCCAGTCCACACATGAAAGAAAATTTTTTACCCACACAGGATAGCACAATACAATCCACAAAAGAGAGTAAAAGTAATCCACATAGGATAGCTCAACACAATCCACGAAGAAGAGTAAACACAGGATTAAACTCACACAGGTACTTCTTCGTATGACGTTAGAGATGATCAGATGTAACCACTGATTCATATAAGCCGTCGGACCCACAAAGGATATGTAGGTACTAACCCTCGAAATGACCCACATAAGATCAATCATGAAGTTGAACCCAAAGCTATAGGGAAACTCCTTCTCCATTAAGTACAGTGGTTCTGCCGCTACAACCAAGCACTTCCCTCTTACCTTGGACTACTGTAGTTCTCCACCTATCGGTTACTGTGGGCTTGCTGCTACAACCAAGTACTCTTCCGTCATGGGACTTCCACTACAACCAAGCGCTCCCCTGTGTCGCTACAACCAAGCGCACCTCTGTGCCGCTACAACCAAGCGCACACCTGTCGTGGGTCTGCCGCTCCAACCAAGCGCTCCCATGTGCGGCTACAACCAAGCGCACCTCTGTCTTGGGTCTGTCGCTACAACCATGCCCTCCCCTGTGCCTCTACAACCAAGCGCACCTCTGTCATGGGTCAACTGCTACAACCAAGAGCTCCCCTATGCCGCTAAAACCATGCACACCGAGTCGTTCGATCAGCAGTCGTCAAGTCTCAACCGGCTTCAGGGTTTCTGCACACAGCATGCTCGTTCCGGGAGGGTCCACTCCATGAGCTAAGAGGTCGATGCATCAACTGACATGTAGTCCGGAGATGATGTATCCCAATATGTACCGTAGTGGTCACTGCCGAAAACACGGAGGATTACCGTACTGTTTCCATCATCGTCACAGTCGAATCCACCGAGGATCACTGTACAGTCGTCGTCGTCGAAGTCACAGAAGCAGTCGCAACCAGCTCTAGGGTTCCCGCACACAGCAAGCTCATTCGGGAGGGTCCGCTCCACGATCCGAGAGACTGATAAATCAACTGACACAAAGTCTGAAGTTGATGTATCCAAAAGTTCCGTATCATCAATAGGAACTCAACGTCGCAGACGGCGCGTCAATCAGACGCCCGGTCTGAGAGTTATTGGCTTTTTCGTCCCAGGGGCCCATTTGGTTTTTAAGGCAAAACCAACCTGACCATACTCCACCTGCGTCCAAACCTTGGGCGGAGTGAGCGAAAAGATCTGTCTCACTTAGAGGAATTCAACAAAGCTGACGGCGCGTCAATCGGACGTCTGTAGCTCAAGATATGAGGGTTTCCGCTCCGAGGGCCCGGTTGGGTTCATATATGAACCAAACCGGACGAACCCAAAGTATTCCGAAACCTTGAGTGCGAAATGACGAAACGACCGTCTCGATCCAAGGATTGTGTTGCCGCTGACGGCGCGTCGTTCGGAGGCCCGTAGCTCAAGATACAGGCATTTGACCGAAAATGGTCCGTAGACGGGGGGTCCGGGCCCGGGCCGACCCGCCTCGACCCCCCCTGGGTAGGCCGAACCGGGTCGACCCGACCAGGTCAAACCCTGATAGACCCGGTCCGGTCCAGCCTGGGCGCGGCCCGGCTGCTCGGACCGGCCTGGCTCGGCTCGGCCGAGCGGCCGAGTGCCTGTGCACCGCAGGGCGCCGCCCCCGCGGCCTGGAGATGCCGCGGCCCCGCGTGGGCCGCGCTGGAGAAACGCAGACGCGGCTTCTGCCACATCCCATGCGGGCGAACAGGACCCGTGCGGTCGCGGGTCCGTTGGCCGCCGCCGCCGACCTGCACCGCCGGAATCTTCCGCGGGCCACCGGAGTTTCTCCGGTGGTCCTTTTTCCTTCCTGTATACGCCGGTGCTTCTCCCGGGTTCCGTTCTTCACTGGGGAATCAAAAAACTGCCCTTGTGTCACGATTTTCCATCGCCCGCCAAATCCGCACAACCACGACGAACGGCGGAGGGTTGTCGGGCCGTGTTCGTTTGGCCCGCACACTCCGCGTTAGATAAAACAACGGGACAAAAATAATTCAACACATGAAACAACAATTTTAATAAATTAAAATTGTTCATTTGCAACAGGTTCTTTAATTTTAAAGAAACGTTCATGGGAAAAGGGAATTCCAAAACATAATCCCTACCTCGTCGAGTCGCACGCGCGGGTTCTTCACGGATGGATCGTCGCGGAAAGAGGGGATCGTCGCGTCATCGCGGAAGGGTGTTGCATCGATGAACTCAATGGACGATCGAAGGTTTTTGTTGCGGATTAAAGAACGTTGCCGAAGAACTTCGCGGGAGAGGAAACATCGGCGTCGCGAAACACGGCGTCGCGTCGTCGATTTCCGCGGGTTCGGCGTTCTTTGTCAGAGGCCGGCGTTTTTCGCGTTCTTCGCGTTCTTCGCGAAGAGGGGTGAAGGCACAAGAACCTCTGTCAAAGCCTCTCAACGTGCAATCCTTCAAAAGTCGTGTTGGTCTTATTTTATTATTACTCCAACAAACGAAAAGGGTAAGTAACGACCCATTACTTCGTAGAATTAATTCAACGAAAGAAACTGCCCATTTCATTCACGAATAAAACCGCCCAATTAAATGGTGCGTTAAGAATTTATGAAAACGCGTTAGTTGACTTTCATAAAGATGGGTTTTCACGGGTGCGTTACTTAGCAGAAAAGAAACATCGGGGCTTGTGCGGGCCCCACCTCACAAATATCCTACCAATAGGGTAGGATATTTCTGGATAGCATCCTATCCGAATCAACTCAGCTTAAGCCGCTTTTAAGTGGGTTCAAGTGGCTTCCAAGTGGCTTAAGTGAAATAAAATAAAGTTTTTCGTACAATTATTTTATTTCTTAACCTTAAGCCCGAAAATTTAAAACCACCACCGAGCAAACGCATCTCCGGAAGAGGCGTTTCTAAGAAAATATTGGCGCTGTGATTCCATCGGTGCCCTCAGAATTCGATTCCGGGCACCGGTTCAAAAGTTAGAAAAACCCGCTCATCCGTTCACTGAATGTACCCGATCCAAACTTCAGAAAATGATTCCGGGCACACCGGGCCTCGGAATTAGGTGCCGTCAGAAACTGTGTTCTTGTAAAATTCCAAAGAAAATTAATAAAAAAATTTCCTTGAAATTTACTGGTATTTACAATTAGTATCATGATACCTAAAGTGCAATGAGGATTTAATCATGTTAATTCATGTTAAATGGGTGTTTACTCATGCACCATGTGCAATGAGACTTCACTCATTCTAATATCTTATTAAATGTTTTTCCCACATTTCCTTGTTATGATAATCATTATATAACATGCTTTTATGTTCATGTTTCTATTGTGAACTATTTATATTCCTAATGCCTAACATGTACTATATTCTTAATTTAATTCAATTCTTAGTCCTTTACTGGTATTTATAGATCACCTTTTTCTAATGCATGTCCTCAGGTTATCCAAATCAATAATAAGTAGGATGGAATGTTGTGGTCTTGTGAAAGAAGTTTTCAATAAATTCGTTGGGTTTAATATTATATTTTGTTATGAAATGTTACTTATTTCCTAATACAAATGCCTCTTGGTCCTCCAGGTTTCCAAAACTAAATTTTTATGTAATAAATCATGTTTAAGTGAGTAATAATGAGAAGAGATTTTATAGTTGGTATTAGAGGATATGATTTTTTATTTTGGGTGATTATGATTAGAATACCCTATTGAAAGCCCTAAGTATAAGACTTTGTATAATAAAAACACCCCTATATTTTTTTTGAGAATTGAGTAAGTTGGTTATCAGAAAAATACATACCTGTCTGGAAATGAGTCAGTAGAGGTAGCTATGGCACATATGTATCTAAGGATAAAACAAGATAAACACCTCTTTGAGATAGACACTAACAGGAATGGGTACACGAAAACAGGCCATGAAACACTCTTTGTTACAACACTGCTAGGGGATATGCTTAGATAAATTTCTAAGAATAGTTGGAAACATTATAATGGGAAACATTCCCCAAATAATATATTTTAGGATGTAGATTATGGATAATAGATATTTAAGCATATAAATTCATATAATAAGGAAATAAAAGTAATTTATAAGTCATCCATTTTTGTATTTACCCTTTATGTGTAACCTTAACATTCTTTTCATCCAGCCAATGGCTGGTAATAGGAGGACTTGGGCTAACAACTGATTCAAAGATCAGTGTGATTACTGTTCTAATGAGATGATCAATCTGATTGGAGTAGGAATCACAAACATTCTCACAATACTATATCAGTTTACAAATGTTTTTAATAGAAGCAAGGGTTAATAAGAATGTTCAACCCCCCCACCCCTTGTGATAGAATAAGTCACAATCAAGAGCATCGTGAGATAAAGGCCTACTACTTTTACTGGATCATCTGATCCCTCTATTTCCAAAAAAATGATTAACTTCATTGAAAAGATCTTTTTACATTTTTATGATCTGAACAGGAGAAGGTTCTTCTGGGTGCTTATCATATGAAGGGTGAAGCTGATCAATGGTGTACATTGATTAAAATTATAAATCCTATGGAAGCGATTGAGGTGTTGGAATGGATGGATTTATATAAATTGTTTTTTGATAAATATTTTCATTTCACCCTCTATCTTAAGATGGAAAGGTACTTTTTCCCTAAATAAAAAAAGTTGATGAATCCATCAGAGCGTACGAGGATAACTTCACACGGATTTTATGATACCCCTCTAGCTTTTTCGTTATTCCTGAATTCATGTTTGACCACTTCATTGGTGTTATCAAAACTAGCCTATGGAAATCCCTATTGATCCATGACTTTGTGAGCTATGAAGAGATTATTTGATTTTCCCTCAAGGCCGAAATGTAGATCTATGACAACCCTGATCTTTTATTAGACAATTAAACATAATTTATTACATAAACTTCATTTGATACTACATATAATATTGATAGGTCTAGTGTCTTTGGGGATTATGATCATTACATAAGAACATAAAACATGAAAAACCACATCATTTTTGAAAACCATCTTTTTCATGATCACTACATTCTATCATACATATCATTGCATGGGATAACCCGAGGACATTGATAAGAAAATGGTGAGCAATAAAGCCCAGTAAGGGAATAATATTGAAATAAAATGAGGAATACAATACATGTTAGAAAATAGGCATATCAATAGAGCTCAAGACATGAATATACATAAAAGTATGATAATGCATGATAATCAGAACATGGAAATGTGGCAACAACACTTTATATAGAATTAGAACGAGCCAAGGTTCATTGAACATGGAGCATGAGTAAACCAATATTTCACATGAAGCATGATTAAAACCTCATTGAACATGAATTATCATCAGTAAACACCCATTTCCCATGACATATCATGATACTATACTTCACCCAATGCATTGGATTGCTATCAGGGCACACCCTTCTTAAACATTTTATTTCATGCCTAAGTGTGCCACAGGGAACAAAAAACATTGAATCATTCAAAATAATCAATTATTCCACGATAAAATAATGTGGAATACATACATGAAACTCTTTAATAAATAATTTAATGTTTATAAAAATTAATACCTTTGATAGATAAATGGGCATTGAATTCTGTACACAATGACTTCGTCTTGGAAAAGCGCGGTGCAATTTCAGTAGCATAACGATGTGACATATAAACTCATAAAACTGGTTTATTAGAGATAAATGGGTGTATCGTCATATTTAAATGACATGTATTGGAAGGGGGTCATATAGATACATGTACCAACTAATCTAATGGGATTTAGATTCATGATACAAAAAATTTTCTTGAATGTAAATGAGGACAGAGAAATTCCTTTCAGAATTTCGGCATAGTAACGGGTGTACATGGGAGGCATTTAATGAGATATAAAGGGGTCTCCCATCATTGAAACATAAATACGGCTATATGGGGGATGTGAGAAACCATACCCCCCGACATTTATAATTGAAATTAAATGGGCATCACAATTTAATGAATATTGGACAAAAATGAGAAAGGAAGAAAACTCTTACTTAGAAGTGTGCTTCCAAAGGCATGAGAGAGGCTTCTGAGGGGCTTCTTGGGATCTTTTGGATCCTTAAGAGGGATATAAATAAGGGAGGGAAGAGGTTGGACGAACTACAAAGGCTTTGAGTGGGGGGGGGAAGTGGGAGCATCGGTAGGTTTATAAAGGAAAGTTGAGGGAATTCTTTATTATTTAGGTTTGGGACACCTCCAACTAAACTAATCCAAACCACAACCTGACCATGGTTTTTGACCATTGTTTTTGGAAAAGGGAATTTGAAAACAATATTTTATAAGTACAATTTTCTATCTTCTAAAAATAATGGGGTAGCTTATGTGGAGGTGAGTCACACTCCCAAGGAATACAATTTAAAATGACAAGATGTTTAATAAGTCTTTAAGGGTCCACTAAAGCTTTGTAAATTAAATCAGACAAACCCAAAATAAAATTATTTTCATTTTAAAATATATATTTTCCTAAATTAAAGTTTATTTTATTTTATTACATAACTATTGGGTCATTATGATGTCATAAAACACAATATATGTTTAAACGATATTCAATTTTTACCAAAAAATTTGACTTTCTTAGAAAATTTTGAAAAATTACCTATTGGATAATTTGGACGTTCTGATTCTAGAAATTATATTCATCTTATCTAAATAATTTTCAAAGTATTTAAATTTCAATTTTTAAAATAAAAACCATCATTTCTAGAAATTTCATGGGTTTTGACAAAAATGGCTTTCTAACATTAATAAAAATTACAATGGCATTAAAAAAAATAGTACAATCATTTATATTTAATAATAATTTATTTAATAATATTAATAATAATTTTTTAAAATATTATTTAATTAAAAAATCCATTAATTCATCAAAATATATTTCTTAGTTGATCATTAACTAAAAATACAATTTGTGCATCAAAAACTATTTACATGGTAACAATAATAAAATTAAAGTATATTCATTATTATATATAAAAAAATGTACATAACCATAGGGCTAAGGTTTTGTTAGATAACCCCTTATAACACCCGCATAAGATCGAATTTTATGGTGTACGATGGTGACAGACTCATGGGGTGGCTCGGATAACATTTCTCGGGTGGTAATCTCTATCAACTTCCACTTCTCTCGTATGAGGTCCCACACTAGCATAACATATTCCACCTCATCTTGGGATTGGTCAAGAGTGAAGCCCAAAGTTGAAACCTCTTTTCCATGCTCTGATAAAGGGGATTTTTATGGGGCACATCTACAGGATGAAGCCATCGCTTCCTTTTTCTATGTAAATTGGATTTGTTAAAACCCTATATTTATACTAATCACGTGATCATTGTTCAATGGATATTTTAACAATGGTCACAATTCATAACAGTATTTTAAAATAAAAAAACATAAAACCAAAAATTTTGACATTTTATATAAACATTTTCCATAAAGATACATTTAATTAGATATATAGGCATTTCCATTAATGAATGTTTGGGTCATTAAAATATCGAAAAATATTAGGGGTGTCATGGTAAAAAGAAGCATAAGATAGACTTTAATTCTGGTGGACCGATGGATAAATCCAAAATTTATAATAAAATCCAGCACCCCACTTGCTAAATTCTTGGAAAAAAGAACCCTATAAATTTGTTGATGGGGATGAAGAAAAGAATTAGTTGTGGAAAAGAAGGGAACCTGGACATTAACTACTGAAAAGAAAAATATATAGATGTGACAGAAAATGGAAAACCTACATTCAACCCTCAAATCATTGTTCATTTCGTCTACTACAAAGAACTGAGGAATTTTGCAAACCAGTTCCCTAATCCAAGGGTTTTCGGAGTAAACCAAAAACCTCCAAGGAAAGAAGGGAGAGCTGTTTCCATCACTACTACCGAAGTGATCCTAGAAAACGAAGTGGTGATAGGTATGCTAGTTATTCATTCAATAATAGCACAATTTTATTTAGTCTAGTTCTACACATACTTTTATATCATAAAATTTTAGAAGTACAATACCAACACCACCACAAATCATGGAAGTAAAGATGTTGGTGAAAATATAAAAATAGTAAAATCATTTCATCCCATGAATATAACACCTCCCCTGTCATAATTTGTGGATTAAGCTTCCTATATAACCTCTTCATACTCCCTCTACTGAAATTTTAGGCAATTATTTGCATGGATTTTCTTTCTCTATATATATCTAAGATAAATTATTGTGAGAGGGAAATTACTCTCTATATGAAGAATCGGCCCCCGATTATGTAAAAGTTCAAGGAGGAGGGTGAATATACTTTATCACATTCATTTCAATCATGGATATTACTGGACTTTGAGGATGATTATCTTGCTCAAAATATTGAGTTTAAAGAATCAATCATCCTTGAAGACATGCCTATTTTTTATGGAATTGATTGGAATGTTTTCGAAGGAATTTTCACGGCTTACTCCAAGAAGAGATGTTGAATCTTCAATTGATATAAATCATTGGGAATCTAAAATTTAAGATGACTCTATATAGAATGGTTGTTGTCATGGTTAAAGAGATTAATAAAAAACTAGATGAGAATATGGATAAAGGGTTTATACTCCCAAGTGATTCACCATGCAGTTCAGTAGTCTTCTTTGTCAAGAAGAAGGATGGGTTAATGCACCTTTGCATTGATTATCATGAGCTCAACAAAATAAAAATAAAGATCAAGTATCCTTTTCCCTAAATAGATTACTTGATAAATCAGCTACATGGAGCACAATAACATTTCCAAGATGGATTTTCGGTCAGGATATTACCATGTAAGCATAAAGAAGGTAGATATCCCCAAGACGTATTTTCGTACAAGGTACAAGAACAATGAATTCATAGTAATGCCTTTTTGACTCACTAAATCTCCAGAAATCATAATAAATTTTATTAACAGAGTCTTTAGATATTTCCTAAAAAAAATCATAGTCTATATAGATTATATTATAATATAATCCAAAACAAAGGAGGAGCATATGGATTATATTAGCACTATACTAGAGACTTTGCAGAAGGAGGAGCTCTATCAAAAGTACAGTGAGTGTGAGTTATTATTAAAGGAAGACTCATTATTAGGTCATATCACCACAATCAATGGGATATATGTAGATCCATCTAAGATATATGAAATTGAGGGATGGATTAGGCCAACATAAGTGAAATATATCCATAGCATCATGTGGTTATCAAGATATTATCACTGATTTGTGATAAATTTCTCAAGATTCTCCAACCATCTTACCAAGCTAACTTAGAAGGGAGTAAATATTTCATGGAGTGGTTAATGAGAATAGAACATCAAGGAGTTGAAAAGAAGGCTTATCACTACTTTCGTGCTAACACTACCCACTGGTGGAGAACATGTTGTGGTATTAAATGATGCCTTGAAGAAGGGAATGGACTATGTGTTGATGAAAAATGACAATGTCATTGCCTATTCAATAATGAAATTGTAATTTCATGTGAAAAAACTAACGAACTCATGATCTAGATTTGGATAAATTAATCTTCGATTTAAAATTTTGGTTACATAATCTTTTAGGGGAGAAGTGTTAAATATATAAGGACCAAAAAATCCTCAAGTTTATATTCACACAGAAAGAGTTGAAAAGGTTCCAATGATGATGGTTAGAGTTGATCAAAGACTATGAATGCTCAATCCATTACAACCCTGGTGAAGTGAACATGTTGGAAAGATGCTCTAAGTAGAAAGGACCAAGTAATTCTATCATTGATGTGAACTTAAAACGATCCAATTTTTTCAGATTTGAAGAATATGGACATGGGAATCATAAATAAAGGAACATAATCAACACTTTCACAAATTATTGCTCAACCATCTCTTTTGGAAAAGTAAAAGGATGATCAAAAGGATGATGTGGGAATTCTGAAGAAATTGGAGACTATCAGAAAAGGAAAATCCTCATAGTTCAAAGTAAATGAACACAAAATTGTGAGATTTGGGTCAAGATGTTGTGTGTCATAAAATATGGAATTAAAGAAACAACATTTGGATGTGGAATATAGTTCAAAATTTTCCATTCACCCAAGAAACACCATGATGTATCGATATCTCCGAGAGAATTATTGGTGGGATAAAATGAACAAAGAGATTGATGAGTATACATAAAAATACATAGTATGTTAGAAAGTGAAGGATGAGAGGAAGATGTCTAAGGAGATGATTCAACCATTACCCATACATGTATGGAAATTGGAGAACATCACCATGAAATTTTTCACTAAATTTATGTAGACATCCAATAGAAGCAATGCTATCAAGGATGTTGTGGATCATCTTACAATGACATCACACTTCATTGAAAATCAAGAGGATTATTCCTTGGATCAACTGGTATAAAAATATATATCAGATAAGTTGTAAGGATTCAAGGAGTCCCACTATCTATTATATTTTCTCGATATCCATGATTAACCTATATGTTCAGCAAGATTCATCAATATTCTATGAATATTGAGTGGAACATATGTACGGATTATCATCCTCAAACTGAGGGCCAATCTGCGCGGACTATCCAAACACTTGAGGACATGCTGAGAGATTGCTCAATGGACATCAAAATAGGATGGGATCAACATATTCTACTGGTTGAGTTATCTTACAATAACAATTTCCCATCAAGAATCAAAACGAATCTTTATAAATCCATGTATGGGAATAGGTGTAGAATGTAGGAATGTTGGAATAAAGTTGGGGAGAAAAAACATCTTGGTCCATCAATGGTAGAAGAACTAGTAGAGAAGGTTATGGCCATCTAGCAGGGCATTAATATTGCCCATAGTCGAAAAAAGATCTATGAAGAAAATCATCAACATGACTTAATGTTTGACGTCTGAGACATATTATTCCTCTGCATATCAATGTGGAAGATAGTGGGAATATGAGGAAGTAATGAAGCAGAGTTACCCTAATTATTTTTGTACGGGAAAAGGAAATATTGAGTGTGAAATTTATAAATGGAGAACGATTGTATCGACCCAAAATTTTATTAATGAAAATTCCAATTAATATAATTAAATGTTTTCTTATGTAAAATATTTATATAAAATTAGAACTTCTTTGGTTTTTTGTTTTTTGGAATTAAAAATACTGTTATGAATTGTTACCATTTCTAATGTTGTTTTTGAACAGGGATCACACGATTAGTATAAACATAAGGCATTAAAAAATCCAATTTACTCAGAAAAAGGAACTGATGGCCTCATCCAGTATATGTTCTCCATACGAAGCTCATTTGTCGGAGCTCGGAAAGGATGTAGAGTTGTTGGGATTTTCTCTCAACCATTCCCAAGCCGAGCTACAACATGTTAATCTGGAACATAATAACCTATGAGAGAATTGGAAGTTGATAGAGATTGCAACCCGATAAATTTTATGTTAGCCACCCAAAGAGTCTATCACGAACACAAACCTCACCCTTAGGACTTATGCGGCTGTTATAAGGGGCTATGTAACAAGACCCTATAATTTTGATTATGTGCATTATTTTTTTATATAAATAATATACATTAATGTCATTATTGTTACTTTGTAAAAGGTTTTTAAAGAAAAAATAGTATTTTTTAGTTAATATTCAATTATGAAATATATTTTGGTGATTTAAGGGATTATTGAAATTAAATAATATTTTAATGAAATATTATTTTTATAAAATTACATTTTAAATATATATTATCATACAATATTTATCAATTCAATTGTAATTTTTATTAATGTTTGAAAACTGTTTTTGTAAAAACACATGAATATTCAATAAATGACAGTTTTAATTTTAAAAATTAAAATGAAAATATTTAGAAAATAATTTATATAATACTAATATTATTTTTTAAATCGGGACTTATAAATTATTCAACTGTGAATGTTTCATAAATTTCATAGATAGTCACATTTTTGGATAAAAATTAAATACCGTTTAAATATATGATGTGTTTCATGATATCATAATAACTCAATAATGATGTAATAAAATACAATAAAATGGATTTTTAGACAATATATGTTTTTACATTAAAATAATGTGATTTTATATTTTCATGATTAATTTTATGGTGCCTTAGTGAACCCTCCATGACTTATATAACATTATAACTTTTAAAATGGTTTCCTTGAAAGTGTGACTCACCTCCACATAAGAAACCCTAACATATTAAAAAGCTCATAAATTTTACTTATAAAATATTGTTTTCCAATCTCCTTTGTCAAAATTCCTTGTCTATAAACCATGGGTTGGTTTGTGGTGTTTATTTGTTTAATGTGTGGTGTCCAAAACCTACATATTAAAGAATTCTTTCTCTTTTCCTATATAAACCAACCCATGATCCCTCATTGTCTTCACTCAAAACATTTGGAACTCGAGAAACCCCTTCCCTCCTCTCTATAGAAACCTAAAAAGTTTCCCCATGCTCCCAACATTTCTCTATCATGCACTAACCAATCCATTGGGATTAAACTTCCATGTATGGGATTTCTTCATTTCCCATTTTTAACCAAGTTTCTTTATGTTTTTATTACATTTTATTTTCAATTAAAAATGTTGGGGTATGATTTCTCTCCTCCCACATACTTTACTCCATATTTTCTAAAGATGATACACCTCTTCATGTCACATTAATTCCACCCACGTACACCTGTTACCCTGCTGAAATTTAATAAGGAATTTCTCTCTTCTCATTTGCATTTAAGAAATTATTTGTATTATTAATTGAAATTCCATTATATATGTTGGGAAATGTATCTATATGAACCCTAACTATTTATATCATGTTCATATGATTATACATCCCATTATCTCCAATCTACCATTTTTATGAATTCTTATGTCACGTCGTTTTGCTGCTGAAATTGCACAGCGATTTTCCAAGCCAATGTCACAATATAGTGAATACCGTGCCCTTTTCACTATAAAGGTTATTAAACATTATTTAAATGTAATTATTTATTATATATTTTTATGTATGACTTCCACATTATCATGGATTAAATTATTATGTTTAATGAATCCATGCTATATGATTTTTGTGGCACACTTATGCATGAAAAGAAATGATTAAGAAGGGTGCACCCCAGTAGCACTCCAATGCATTGGGTAATGATTAGTATCAAGACACATCCAGTGAAATGAGGGTTTACTCATGATAAATTTTCAATGAGACATGGATCATGATAATATCATGATAATTATTGTTTCGACATGTCTATATTATGATAATCATGCTATATCATGCCATTGTGTTCAAGTTTCTTTGGCACTCCATTCATGTGACTAATGCCTAAAATGTACTATACTAATCATGTAATGTATTTCTTAATCCCTTAATGGTATTTATATCTCATCCTTTTTTTATTCATGTCCTCATGTTATCCCATGCAATTCTATGTAAGAAGAAATGTTGTGGTCATGTAAACGATGCTTTCAATATAGTTGTTGTGTTTTATGTTCTATGTTGTTATGAAATGTTCCTAATTTACTAAGACACTAGAACACTGGATCCTTATAGTTTTATTAAGTGCATTTTTATGTAATAAATCTTTTTTATGTGTGTAATAATTATCATAGCTCTTATAGTTGGTATAAGAAGATAAGTTTAGGTATTTTTGGGAGTTTGATTCGAAAAAACCATGTGAAAGCTTCAAGGATAAGAAAAAGTAAAATAGAAACATACCTAAATTCTAGTGAGTATTGAGTAAGTCAGTTACCATAAAATACATCCATCTCTGTATAAGATTCGATAGAGGCTGCTCTGGCATAGATAAATCTAGTGGTAAAATCCAAAAAAACCGCTTTGATATAAACTCAAACAGGAACTGGTGCATGAAAACAACACTTATTTCACTCTTTATTAGGACACTCCTGGAGGATATTATTTGATAAATTCATAATCTTAGTAGGAACCATTATAATGGGGGAAAATACACCAAAGAATATATATTGGGAGGTTGATAATGGATAACATAGATTGAAGATTATACATTAATATGTTATGGAAATAAATGAAATGTATAATTCAACCATTTTTTTATTTACCCTTAATGTGTTACCCTTAACTTTCATTTTATTATAGCCAATAGTAATAGGAGGACTTGGGCTTACAACCGATGTGATGATCACTATGGGGACTGTTCTAATGGGATTCCCAATCCAATGGGAGCGGTAATCGCGAACATTGTCATGATACTCTCTCAGTTAACTCATGATTCGAATAGAATCATTTTTCAAGAAAACGTTCAACCCCCCCCCCCAGAAAGAGCAAGTAATAATTGAGAGCTTTATAAGACAAAGGCCACATATTTTTATTAGATCATATGATCCCTGAATTTCCGAAAAATGGATCAACTCCAATGAATGGATTTTCTCCGTCCTTCAATGTTCTAAACAAGAAATGGTTATTCTAGTAGCTTATCATATGGATTGTGAAGCTGATCAATAGTGGAAATTGATAAAAAAACGAACCTTATGGAGGAGATCAAGGCATTGGAATAAAAGGATTTCTGGAAAATATTTTTCGATAAATAATTTTTTCACACCCTCCGACATATGATAGAAAGGTACATCCTTTACCTCATGCAAAAATATGATCAATCCAACAGAGCATAAGAGAAAAACATCACAAAGTCATGCACGATATGCCATCAGATTTTATCATTACTAATGAATGCAAGGTTTACCACTTATTTGGTGGGATAAAACCAAGCCTATGGAAAGCCCAAGTGATCCATGACTTCAATAGCTATGAAGAAAATTTCTGATATTCCCTCATGGTAAAAATGGAGATTATAGAATCACAGGGGTATCATGGGGATAAGAAGTGTAAGGTGGACTTTAATTCTGGATGTCCAATGGATAAATCCAACGGTGCTAAGAAAATAAAGCACCCCACATGGAAAAGGTGCCGAACGAAGAACCATTGAAATTTCCTAAAGTGGATGAGGAAATGATTTAGGCGTGGATGAGAAGGAAAAATAGCCATTAACTACCAATAAAAAACACACCACGACTGCATAAGATGAAAGAAATGCTCTGTTTGACCCATAATGCTTTGGTCATTGCTTCAATTGCATATAACCAATGCACTTTGGATACCAGTTCCCTAAAACAAGGGTTTTTTGAGGCAGCCAACATCCTCGAAGGCAGCAAGGGATAGATTTATCCCTCACTGCCGTAGAAGTGAACCCCAACAACAAAGTGGTGATAGGTATGCTAGTAATTCATTCAAGAATATCGAATGTAATTTTTCATTCTAGTTCTACACATTCTTTTATATCCTCAATGTTTAGTAGAACAATCCTAACACCCCCATGAAATCATGGGTGTAAAATTGTTGCGGATAACATCAAATGGGGAAATCATTTAATACAATGAATATAACTCCTCCCCTCTAATAATTTGTTGACATAACTTCCCTGAGAACCTCTTCATACTCTCTCTAGTGTAATTTGATGTTAATCGTTGCATGGATTGGATTTTCTTATATATATACAACATAAATTTCCATGAGTGTGAAATCACTCACCATAGGGGGAA
This sequence comes from Viscum album, assembly GCA_963277665.1. Taxonomy (NCBI): domain Eukaryota; kingdom Viridiplantae; phylum Streptophyta; class Magnoliopsida; order Santalales; family Viscaceae; genus Viscum; species Viscum album. The sequence continues at coordinate 2,016,029,998 of OY728131.1, read as the reverse complement.
TCGATCCCCGATGATATAAAAGTTTGAAGTGAAGGATGAATCTTCTATAGTACCATCATCTCAATAATGAATATTTCTTCCTTGTGAGCATGCATATTTGGATCCAGTGATTTAGTATAAGGGATAAATCATCCTCGAAGACATGCCTATTCTAAGAGAATTCACTGAAGTGTTTACCAAGGCATTCCCTAGGCTTCCTCCTAAAAGATATATTGAATTCTCAATGGATCTTATACCCGGGGCATTGCCAATATACAAGAATCCATATTGAATGATAGTTGTGGATATTAAGATTCTAAAGAAACAACTACAGGAGAATCCGGATAAAGGGTTTATATTCCCAAGTGCTTCACCATGGGGTGCTCCAGGACTCCTCTTCAAGAAGATGGATGGGTCAATGCACATTTTCACTAATTATTGTGATCTAAAAAAATCATAAAAAAGAAAAAGTATCTTTTTCCCAGAATTGATGAATATTTTGATTAGCTACATGAACATGAAGGCATGATATTTCAAGATTAACATAACCTGGAAATGTGGTGATAACAGTTTACATGGTATTAGCATGAGCCAAAGCTTATTACACATAGAGCATGAGTAAACCCACATTTCACTTGAATTAGCTTGAGTAAACCCACATTTCACTTTAATTTTCAAAATTAAACACTCATTTCACTATAGGTATCATGATACTAATCATGACCCAATGCATTGGAGCGTAATCAAGGCACACCCTTCTTAATCATTTCATTTCATGAAGTATTGTTCCATAAGATCATACAACATGGATTCATTAAAAATAATAATTTATTCCAAGATAATGTAATTTTTAATTCATACAATAAACTATAAAATCAATAAGTAAATGAGAATAAAGGTAAATACACTTTATTGACAAATGGGAATGGTATTCACTACACAATGACTATGGAGTTGGAAAATCGCAGGGCAATTTAGGCAGCATAACGATGTGACATAAGAATTCATAAAAATGGTTGACGAGTTAGAAAGGGGTGTCTTATAATATTTACATGAAATAGACAGTGATGTTTTCATATAGATACATTTCCCAACATATGTAATGGAATTTTAGATTCATAATATATATGAATATCTTGATTGAAAATAGGGTAAGAGAAATTCCTTATGGAATTTCATCATGGTAACTGGTGTAAATAGGAGGCATTAGTGAGACAAAAGGGTTATATCCTCATAAAAATAAAGAGGAAAGTATGGGGGAGGTGAAAAATCATACCCCAACATTTACAATTGAAAATACAAGTGCATAACAATATAAAAAAGCATAGATAAAATGAGAAATGATGGAATCCATTACTTGGAAGTGTGATCCCAAATACATGGGATGGTCTTGAGAGAGGCTTCTTGGGAGCTTGGGGTGCATGGGGAGGAATAAAAGGAGAGGAGGGAAGAGGTTGGAAAAATACCAAAGGCTTTTATTGAAATGGAAGTGGGAGCATCGGAGGGTTTATATATAAAGTAGAGGGAATTCATTATTATTTAGTTTTTGGGACCCCACACATTAAACTAATCACAACCAGAAACCCACCCATGGTTTTTGACCATTTTCTCAAAGTAGAGTGAAAAAAATTATTTTATAAGAACAATGGACTAGCTTCTTAAAATAATTGGGTTTCTTATATATATGTAAGTCACACTCTCAAGGAAGTCAATTAAAAAAGCTAAAATGTTTTATATGTCTTAGAGGATCCACTAAGGCACTGTAAAATAAATCAAAAAAAGCTAAAATTACATTATTTTAATGGTAACACATATATTTTCTGAATATAACATTTATATTATTTTATCATATCATTATTGGGTCATTATGAATTCATGAAACAAAATATATATTTAAAGGGTATTTAATTTTTACAAAAAAATTCGATTATCATTGAAAATTATTCAATCATTGAAATTGTTTAATTTCAACATCCTGACTCCAAAAATAATATTCATATTATCTAAATATTTTTCTAAATATGTTAATTTTTTACTTTTAAAATAAAAACCTCATTTATATGATATTTATGGGTTTTGAGAAAAATATCCTTCATCCCTTAATAAAAATCACAATGGTATTCATAATAATTATATGGTCTTTTATATTTAAAAAAAATTAATTTAGTAATAATATTTAATTGAAATATTATTTAATTCAAAAATCCATTAATTCATCAAAATATATTTCTTAATTAACAAAAAATGCTATTTTTTCTTTATAAACTATTTACAATGTAACATTAATAAATTGAATGTGTATTCTATATATATAAATAATTACATTATCACAGTACTAGGGGGTTGTTACCTAACCCATTTTAATATATACATACGACCGATGGGTAAGGTGTGTGATGGTGATAGACTCGTGGGGTGTCTCAGATAACATAACTCGAGGGGTAGTCTCTATCAACTTCCACTTCTCCCATAGGTGATTCTATTCATGTTTAACATTTTGAAGCTTGTCTTGGGTTTTGTCAAGAGAGAAGCCCTATGATGCCATATCTTTTCTAATCTCTAATATATGGGCTTCATTTAGGGTAATTATACGCGATGAGGCTATCATATCCTTTATCTGAGTAAATTGGATTTTTTATAGCCCTATATTTATAGAAATCATGTGATCGTTGTTCAATTGGTACATTAGAAAAGGTCACAATCCATAATGGCATTTTAAAACCCAAAAAATAAATCCAAAGATATGAATATGTTAAATAACGATTTTGAATAATAATAAATTTAATTAGATCAAAATAAATTTCTATTAATAATAGTTTGGGTTGTCACAATCTTCCCCCTTATGAAATTTTTCCCTTGTAATTTTCTTTCCCCACACTAAAAATGATGAGGGTAACTATACATCATCACTTACTCTGATTCCCATGTTTCTTCATCAAATATGTAGGTTCTCCACAACACCTTGATGAGGGTCATTGACATATTTCATAGATCTTTTTCTCTAAGATCTAATATCTTCACAGTCTTCTCCTCATTTGAGAGTTCATTATACAATGGTACCAACTATGGAATTAATTACTTGTGATGGGTTAGGTATGCACATCCTCAAGAGTGATACATGGAATATATCATGTACTTTTGATAGGTTCAGTGGGACTACTTGTTAGTAGGTCAATGCTCTAATGTGATCAAGAATCTCGATAGGTCCAATATACCTTGGACTGAGCTTTCCCTTCTTCCCAAATCTCATAACTCTCTTCCATAGTGATATGATGAGGAATATAATGTCTCTAACATCAAACTCTAGGTCTCATAAATGATTATTAGTAGAACTCTATGGTTATCTCAGAGCAGCTTTAATGTGTTGTTGGATGGTCTTAACCATCTCTACTATTCCTTTTCCCATTTCTGGACCTAGGAGTTTTCTCTCCCTAACATCATCCCAACATGTTAGTGTTCTGCATCTCTTCCCATATAGGGATTGATAAGGAGCTATTTGGATGCATGAGTGGAAACTATTATTGTATGAGAACTCAATAATATGAAGATGTTGATCCCATCTTCTTTTGAAGTCCATTTAGAATGACCTCAACATGTCCTAAAATATTTGGATAGTCCACCCAGATTGGCCATCAGTTTGAGGATAATAAGTTTTACTGATGTTCAACACAATATTCAGAGCATTTTAGAGACTCTTCCAGAACATAGAGGTGAATATTGGATCTCGATTAGATACAATCTATAGTGGTAATCCATGCATCCTTACCACATATTTGATGTATATCCATGTTATTTGAACCAATGAGAAATCCACCTGAATCACAATGAAGTGTGTAATCTTTAAAAGACGATCCACAACAACCCAGAGAGAATTATTTTCATTCAATGAATTCAGATGTCCGGTGATAAAATCCTTGTTTATGTTCTCCCATTTCAATACTTTTATGGATAATGGTTGCATCATCCCCTTAGAAGCCTATCTCTCAGCCATTACTTGCAGACACACCATGCACATTGATGTATATTCAACGATTTTTTTCTTCATGTTTTCCCACCAATAATGCTCTCAGATACCTTAATACATATTTGTGTTTCATGGGTGAATGGATAAATTTGAACAATGTGCATCATTAAAAAGTTACGTCTTTAATTCCATATTTGATGGAACACATATTCTTGACCCAAATCTCACAATTCCTTTTTCATTGACATTGAACTTTGTGGATTTCCCATTTATAATAGTTTCCACCATCTTCTGAATTCCCACACCATCCTTTTTAGAAACCTCTAATCATTCCAAAAAAGATTGTTGAGCAATCATTTATGAAGGTATTAATGATATTCCCTTCTTAATGATTTACAAGACCATTTTCATAAATCATATAATATTGGATTCCTTCCAATTTTCATCAATGATAGAATCATTGTGTCCATTATATATAGAGTATCTGCCACCTTGTTAGCTTTCTCAGGGTGGTAATGGATTGAGTAGTCATAGACTCTGATCAACTCTAACCATCTTCACTAGTGCTTGATCAACACTTTCTGTGTGAATATATACTTGTGGATTTTGTGGTATGTACATATTTCACACTTCTATACAAGGAGATAATGCTGCAATATTTTTAATATGTTGATCACTATAGTCAACTCCATATCATATGTTGGATAGTTTTCTTCATTAACATTAAATTTCAATGATGCATAGGCAATGAAATTTTCATTTTTCATCCACACACAGCCCATGACCTTCTACGATGCAACACTAAATACCACATGAAGTTCTCTACTTGTGAGTAAAGTGTGCACATGGACAATTATAAGCCTTTTATAAACTCTATGAATCTCTCTTCGCATTCATCACTCCCTGAAAACTTTACACTCGTCTTAGTTATCTTGGTAAAAGTGTTTGACAATTGTGAGAAATTTCTCACAAATTAAAGATAATTTCCAGATAACCCCTGGACGCTACGAATATTCGTTACCAATGTTGGCCTCGGTCATCCCTCAATTACAACTATCCGTGAGAGATCCACAAATATCCCATTTCATATGATGATATGGACCGATAATGAGACATAATTCAACTAGAACTCATACTTTTTGTACTTTTTTATATATCTTCTCCTTTTTCAAGGTATCTAGTACAGTTGTAAGATGCTCCTCATGATCATCATTGGTTTTGGATTATATCAGAATATCATCTATAAAGGCTGCCACAAATTTTTCAGGTATTCACTAAAGACTCTATTCATCATGTACATTAATATTTATGGAGAATTAGTGTGTCTGAATGGAGTTACAATGAGTTCATAGTGCCTGTACTTTGTATGAAAATCTGTCATGTGGATATCCTCTTTATTTAAACTTATAAGGTAATATCCTAACCGCCAATCATCATTTGAGAAGTATTGTTCTCCATGTTCCTGATCTAACAAGTCATCAATTCCGGGATGAGGATAATTGTTCTTTTTTTTGAGATCACAATAATCAATACAAAGGTGCATTGACCCATCCTTCTTCTTGACTAAGGGGACTAGAGCACCCCATGGTGGAGAACATGGGTGTATAAACACTTTATCCAGATTCTCTTTTAGTTGTTTATTATTCTCTTCAGTCTTGAAAACATCCATTCTATACTTTTTCATGGATATTGGAAATGTCACAGTTATAATATCAACTGATAATTCTACATATATTCTAAAAGGAAGATCATGCAATTCCTCAGGAAACACTTATGCGAATTCCCTCACAAATGGAATTTATTCGAGGAAGGCTACATCTATAGACTCAATCATATGATCTTGACACAGATGCTAATAGGGTATTAATATCTATACTTGAGATGATGGTGCTAAAAAATATTCATCATCCTCCTTGCACTTTTATAAATTCAGCGGTCGATTCCTTATATAGGGAGTGATTTCCCTCTCACAGAAATTTCTGTTGGCTCTATATAAGGAAATCCAATCAATGATAATAATTACATCAAATTCTACTAGAGGGAGTATAATAAGGATTTCTTGGAATTTCTATAAACAAATTATGATATGGGATAGTTATTTTCATGTGGCGCAAGGATTTCCTCATTTCCGTACTCACTGATATATTTTCTTACATGATATGTGGTGGTGTTGGGATTGTTCTACTAAACGTTTAGGATATAAGAGAATTTCTAGAACCAGAATCAAAAAGTCGGTTCTATATTATTGAAATAATAACTAGCGTACCTGTCACCACTTCGTTGTCGAAATTCAATTCAGTGGTAGTGATGGAAAAAATCTAACCCTTGATACCATGGAGGTTGTTCGTTACCTCAAAAAAACCCTCGGCTTAGGCCAATGATTTGAAAGGTGCCTTGGTTAATTGTAGTTGAAGAAATGAACAATGCATTGAGAGTCTAACAGATTGTTCCTCTTTTCTGTTGTAGCTGTGGATTTTTCTTGTCGGTAGTTAACATCTAGGTTCCCTTATTTTCCACACCTAAAGCATTTCCTCGTCCCCTTCATGAAGTTTCTGGGGTGGTTCTTTATGAAACTTTGGCAAGTGGGGTGCTAGATATTCATAGAACCGTTGGATTTATCCATCGCATCACCAGAATTGATGTCCACCTTATGCTTCCCATCCCCATGCTGCCAATGAGATTCTTTTATCTCCATTTATACTTTGATGGAACATCATAAAATATACTCATAGCAATCCATGTCACGTAATTCTAGGGATTTCAATATTCTAGGTTTTATCCCACCAAAAAATTATACAACCATTAATTTGAGGGTAACGAAAAAGCCCGAGTCATATCATTAAAGCTTTGTGTTGTTTTCCTCATTTGCACTGAAGGATATTTCATCTTTTTTCATGAGGGAAAGGAAGTCCAATTTTATCTTATGTTAGAGGGTGTGCAGATAATATTTATTGAAAAAAATTCGGGAAATCATTACCTTTTAACACCTCGATATCCTCCTTAGGCTTCATATTTTTGATCAATTACCACCATTGATCGGCTTCACCCTCCATACGATAAGTAATTATGAGAAACTTCACTTGTTTGGAACATTTAAAGATAGAGAACATCATTTCGATGGATTTGATCCATTTTTCGGAAATTAAGGGATTGTATGATCTATAAAAAGTAGGATACCTTTGTCTCATTAATCTCTCAATTACGACTTCTTATTTCTTGTGGGGAGGGGGGGTTGAACTTCCTCTTGAACCATGTTTCTATTAAATTCTTGAGTTAACATAGAGAGTACCATGATATAGTTCACAATTCCCACTCCCATTGGATAAAGAATCTTATTAGAACATTCATTGCATTGATCTTTATATCAGTTGTTATCCCAAGTCCTCCTATTACCATCCCTTGGCTATAATAAAAGGTAAGATAAGGGTATCACATAATGGATAATCCATGGACAAAAATGAATGACTTATAGACATATTTTATTTCCATAACGTATGAATCAATAGGCTTCAATGTAGGTTATCCATGATCTACTTTATTACATATATTCTTAGAGAGATTTTTTCAATTCTCTTAATAATGGATCATACGAAGCTTGTGAATTTTCCCAAGAATAGACCTCGGGAGTTTCGAAACCATTAGTACAAAATGGAAAATTTTCGTGTACCAGGATACCCCGGGTCCAGCCCGAAACCCCTTGTCGGAGTTTTCCATCCTATGTACATCTGTTCTAGAGTCACCACTACCAGCTCATATCCAAACATGGAAGTCTTTTCATGATAAATCACATACTCAATACTCAGCAAAATTTAGGTATGGTCTTATTATACTTAGTCATATCCCTAAGGCTTCACTTGGTTTTTCTATTCATAATCTCAAAAATAACTAAACCTATCCTCAGATACCAACTATGACAACCCTGCTCTTTATTACATACATAATAATGATATATTATATAAACATCATTGGATAGAACATAATAGATTGAGATGTGTAGTGTATTTCAGGATTATGAATATAAAATAACAACAAATAACATGAAACACAACATCTTTATTGAAAACATCCTTTACATGACCACTATATTCCCTCATACATAGCCTTACATGAGATAACCTGTGGACATGAAAAAGAAAAGGGTGAACTATAAAACCAAGTAATGGAGTAAACAAGAAAAAACATGAAGAATAAAATAAATTTTAAAAAATTGTAAAGTCAATGGAGAATATCATAAATATGAACATAAATTCATGATAAAGCATGATTATCATAACATAGAAATGAGTCCACAACACTTAACATGGTATTATCATCAGTTGTGGCTTGTTACACATAAAGAATGACTAAACCCTCATTGAACTTGAATTATCATGAGTAAAGCTCATTACAGATGATCTATAATGATACTAATAATTACCCAATGGATTAGAGTGCCATTAGGGCACACCATCCTTAATCATATCATTTCGTGCATAAGTGTGCCACAATACAATACAACATGGATTCATTAAACATCACAATTAATTCCATGATAAATGAATGTGTAATTAATTCATGAAACTATATAATCAATATAAAATGAGAATAAAGTTGAATACCCTTGGTAGATTAATGGTCAAGTTATTCACAACACATTGACTTTGTCTTCGGAAAATCACTGTGCAATTTCTACATGATAACGGTGAGACATAAGAATTCATAAAAATGGATGATGAGAGAGAAAGGGATTTCTCATAAAATGTGCATGAAATGAAAAGTATGGGGGAAATACAGATACATTTCCCAACATAAGTAATGTAATTTTAGATTAATAATATAAATGAATTTTTTTATTGAAATTATGGAGAGAGAAATTCCTTACAGAATTTCAGCATGGTAACGGGTGTACATGGGAGGCTTTAATGAGGGAGAATGTGGTCTCTCATCATTAAAACATAATGAGGTCAGTATGGGGGTGGTGTTAAACCATTCCCCACCATTTACAATTAAATGTAAAAGGGCATAATAATATTAAGAAACATGGATAAAATGAGAAAGGAAGGAATCCCTTACATGGAAGCGTGATACCAATGGCTTGGGAGAGGCTTGAGAGAGGCTTCATGTGTGATTGGGGTGCCTTGGGAGAATTATAGAGACCACAAGTCAGATGATGGATTAACTCAAAAAGCTTTGAGTGAAGTGGAAATGAGAGCTTGAGTGGGATTATATTGGAAAGGAGAGGGAATTCTTTATTATTTAGTTTTGGAACACCACACATTGAACTCATCAAAACCACAAACCAGCCCATGGTTTTTGACCTTGTTATTTTCCAAATGATAGTGGAAAAAATATTTCATATGTACAATGTCAAAATAATCTTAAAATAATAGTATTTCTTATCTGGAGGTGTGTCACACTCTCAAGGAATCATTTTAAAAATCTAAATTGTTTTATATGTCTTGGATGGTCCACTAAGGCTTTGTAAAATAAGTCAAAGAAACCACAAATAACATTATTTTAATGGTAAAACATATATTGGATAAAAATAATGTTTATATAATTATATTACATCACTATTTGGTCATTATAATGTCATAAAACACATTATATATTTAAACAATATTTATTTTTCACCCAAAAAATTGTCTGTCTCAGAAAATTATGAAAATTTCAACATTGGAAAATTTCAACATCATGATTTCAAAAAAATAATAATAACTTTATCTAAATAAATTAATTTATAACTAAATTTTTTTAATTTTAAATTAAAAACTATTATTTATTAGAAATTCAAAGGTTTTGACAAAAATAGGTTTCAAACCTTAATAAAAATAACAATTGTATTCAAAATAATTATACTGTCATTTATATTTAATAAAAATTAATTTAGTAATCATATTTAATTAAAATAATATTTAACAAAAAAATCCATTAATTCATCAAAATATAATTCATAATAAACTAAAAATACAATTTTTTTATTGAAAAATCATTACAAAGTAACAATAATAAAATGGATGTATATTCTCTTTACAAAAATAATGTACATAATCATAGTACTCAGTTCTCGTTACATAATATCTTATAACACCCACATATGACTGAATGGTAAGGCATGTGATTCCGACACACTCTTGGGGTGGCTCAGATAACATCGCTCAGGTGGTAATCTCAATCAACATCAACTTCTAATGTAGGCGGTTCAATTCGATCTTAACATGTTGAATGTCACATTTCCCATGGTCTAGAGAAAATCCCAATGACGCCACCTCCTTTTCGAGCTCCGAAAAATGGGCTTCAGATGGAAAACTCTACTGGATAAGATCATCACTTCTTTTTTCGGAGTAAATTGGATTTGATAAAGCCGAATATTTATACTAATCATGTAATCACTTTTCAATGGATATGTTAGCAACAGTCACAATTCTTAATGGTATTCTAAAATCCAAAACATAAAAACGAAGCAGTAAAAATGTTATATAACCATCTCACATAATAAGACATTTAATTAGATCAATAAAAATTTAAATTAATAAATTTTAGGGTAGTTATAGAAAATAAAGAAGACATCCCCAAGATTGATTTTTGAACAAAGTATGAGCACAATGAATTCATAGTAATTCCTTTAAGACTCACTAATTCACTAGAAATATTCCTAGGTTTGATAAATAGTGTATTTAGATATTACCTCGACAAATTTATGGTAGTCTTTATAGATTATATTCTAATATATTCCAAAATCAAGTAGGATAAGTAGGAGCATCTATGAATTGTACTAGAGACCATTCAAAAGGAGAAGCTCTATACAAACTACATCAACTGTGAGTTTTGATTGAAGGAAGACTCATTTGTGGGTCCTATCATCACAAGAAATGGGATATATGTGGACACCCTCCCGGATATCTATAATTGAGTGACGGATGAGGTCAACATCGGTGACAGATATCTGTAGCTTCCTATGGTTAGCTGGATATTATTGCCGATTTGTGAGATATTTCCTATGATTGTACAACTCTTTAACAAAGCTAACTCAGAATGGAGTAAAGTTTTCTTGGAGTGATGAATTCTAAGACCTATTCAGGGAGTTAAAAAGAAGGCTTATCACTATGAATGTGCTCACAAAACCCTCAAGTGGAATACATTTTGTGGTTTTTAGTGATGCTTAAAAGAAGATCATAGGCTATGTGTGGATGAAAAATGACAAATTCATTTCTTGTGATTCAGGGAGATTGAATGTTAATGAGAAAAAATATCCAATGTATGATCTAGAGTTGTCTTTAGAATTCATCTCTATAATATTTTGGAGACATTACCTATTTTGGGAGAAGTTTGAAATATATACAGACCACAAATCATCAATTAAATATTCACATAAAAATATTTTAACATCCACCAACGAAGATGGTTATAGCTAATAAAATACTATGACTGCTCAATCCATTACCACCATGGGAATGTGAACATGGAGGAAGATTCTCTTAAAAGAAAGGACCTAGTGATTGCGCCATTGGTGAAAATTGAGAAGGATTCGATATTCATATATTTGATGAAGATTGTCATGGGAATCATAATAAAGAGATCATCATCCATCATTTCAAAAATGATTGATCAACGATCTCTTTTAGAAATGTTAAAGGATGATCAAAAGGATGATGTGGGAATTATGAAAAAAGTGGAAACTATGAAAAAGGGAAAATCATTAGAGTACTATTTTAATGAAGAAGGAATTGTGAGATTTGGGTCAAGACTATGTATTTCATCAAATTCAGAGTTATTAAAAGAACTTTTGGATGATCCGTATAGTTAAATATTATCCATTAACCTAGGAAACAAAAATAAGTAATGTGAACTATATGATCATTATTGGTGGGATAACATGAAGAAGGAGATCGTTGAGTATACAACAATGTGACTGGTATGTCACCTTGTGAAGGCTGAGAGGGCTAAGTCTAAGGGGATAATGAAAACATTACACACACCAGCATGAAAATTGTAGAACATCATCATAGAATTTTTCACTAGACATATGAAAACATAAAAAATGATATCTTGGTTGTTTTGGATTGTCTTAAAAAAACTGTATAGTTCATTTAAATTCAATAGGATTTATCATTGGATCAACTGGCATAGATATATATCAGATAAGTGGATAGGATTCATGGAGTACCACTATCTATTTTATTCGATTGAGATCCAAGATTCACATATATGTTCTGGAAGAGTCTTCAATATGCTCTATATACTGATCTAAACATCAGTATGACTTATCATCCTCAAATTGAGGGCTAATCTAAGCGGACAATCCAGACACATGAGGAAATGTTGAGAGAATTATCAATGGGCATCAAAGGATAATGTGATCAAAATCATCCTCTGATTGAGTTATTGTACAATATCAGTTTCCAATCAAGCATCCAAATTTCCCTTATAAATCATTGTATGGGAATAGGTGCAGAATATCTGCTTTATGGGATGATGTTTGGGAGTAGAAACTCCAAGGTCCAAAAATGGTCAATGAAATTTTTGAAAAGGTTAAGACCATCTAGTTTCAAATTAAATCTTCTCAGATTTGAGAAAAGATCTATGCTGATAATCATTGATGGGGCATAGAATTCCATTTCGGATACATGGTATTCCTCTGCATATCATCCTGGAAGAGAGTAATGTGATTTCAGTAGAAGGTAATGTTTAGTCAAAGTAAAATCAGACTTTTTGAGATCCTTGGTCGCATTGGAGAAGTGTCCTATCAACTAGCACTCCCACCGAACTAGTCCCATGTACATGATGTATTCCATATATCACTCTGGAAGAAGTACATACCTGACCAATGGCATGTACTCAATCCAGAGGTGGTAGAATTGTAGAATGAACTCTCCAATAAAGAGAAGTTTATGAATATCATAGATCATAGAGAAAGAGTACAAGGAAATAAGAAAATTCCCCCCTCACGGTGTTGTAGAAAAACAAAAAGTTTTAAGAAGCAACGTGGGAATTGGAGGAAGTGATGAAGTAGAGATACACTCATCTATTTTAGTATAGGAAAAGAAAAATTTGTGGGTTAAATTTCTTAAGGGGGGAAAATTTTAATGAAAAAAAATTTTTTAATTGAAATTTCTCTTGATATAAATAAATGTTTTATAATGAAAATAGTTATATAAAATATTAACTCAATTGGTTTTATGTTTTTTGGAATTTAAAATACCATTTTGAATCATTACCAAATAAAATATAGTTGTTGAACTATGATAACATGATTAGTATAAATATAGGGATTTATCAAATACAATTTACTAAGACAAAGAAAGCGATGACCTCATCCAATAGAATTACTCCATACGAAGCCCATTTGTTGAAGCATAGAAAAGAGGTGGTATCACTGGGATTTGCTCTTGACCAAGACCAAGATGAGCATTAACATGTTATGATTTAATGAAACATCCAATGGGATAAGTGGAAGTTGATTGATATTACCACCCAAGCGATGTTATCCAAGCCAGCCCAAGAGTCTATCACGATCTTAGACCATATCCTTAAGTTTATTTGGGTGTTATAAGAGGTTATGTAAAAATACCCTAGCACTATGAATATATTCTTTATTTGTTTTATATAACGAATAAAAATTCATTTCATTCTTGTTACTTTGTAAATGGTTTTTAAAGGAAAAATAGTATTTTTAGTTAATATTTAATTACGAAATCTATTTTGGTGAATTAATGTGTTTTTGGAATTAAATAATATATTAATAAAATAATATTATTACTAAATTTCTTTTTAAATAAAATTTATCAAATAATTTTTTGGAATACAATTATAATTTTTATTAAGGTTTGAAAAATGTTTTTTCTGAACAAACGAATTTTCAATAAACGATGGTTTTAATTTTGAAAGAGAAAATTCCCATATTTAAAAATTATTTAGATAAAATGAATATTATTTTTTCAATTAGGATGCCGAAATTATCCAACTGTCAATTTTTCATAATTTTCTGAGACAATCGAATTTTTTGGTAAAAATTAAATACCCTTTAAATTTATATTGTGTTTTATGAAATTATTTTGACCCAATAGTGATGTAATAAAATAATATAAATGAGATTATATGACCATATATGCATTAAATATAAAAAAAAATTTGATTTTAGATTTGTTAGATTAATTTTATGGTGCATTAGTTGACCCTCGAAAACATATAAAATATTTTACCATTTAAAATGAGAATTCTTGAGAGTGTGACTCACCTCCACCTAAGGAAGCATGTTATTTTAAGAATTTAGTACATTTTCCTCATAAAATAATTTTTCCATTCCCATTCTCAAAAATTATTACCAAAAACCATGGGTTGGTTTTTGGTTTTGATTTGTTTAATGTGTGGTGTCCAAAACCTAAATAATAAATAATTCCATCTCTTTTCTTATATAATTTTACCCAATATCCCACTTCCTCTACACTATAAACATTTTGAGATCAAAAAAACTCTTAAATATTATCTCTTGGATCCTCCCAGGGAACCCCATTCCCCTAGGAATCCACTCTCAAGCCACTCCCAAGCCTTTGGGATCACACATCCAAGTAAGGGATTTCTTCCGTTCTCATTTTTATCCATGTTTTTTTAAATTTTTATTCCCAATTATATTAAATTACAATAACTCAGGTATGATTTATAACATATCCCATACATCCCAACATATGTTTAAATTATTATATACCTCTTTATCTCTCATTACTTCCACCCATGTACACCTATTACTATGCCGAAATTCTGTAAATAATTTCTCTCTTCTCATTTATATTCAAAAAATTCTTTTATATTATGAATCTAAATTACATTACATATGTTCGGACATGTATCTATATGACCCCTTAATATCTATTTAATTTACATATGATGATACACCCATTTCTCACTCATCGTCCATCTTTATGAATTCTTTTGTCACACCGTTGTGCTGCCGAATTGTTTTTGTGATTTTCAAAGACACAGTCATTGTATAGTGAATACCTTGCCCATTTCATTGTCAAGGGTATTCACCACTATGCACATTTACTTATTTTTTATATAGTTTCAGGTATTAATTTGACATTTCTTTATCATGTAATAAATGACGATGTTTAATTAATCCATGTTATATGATCCATGTGGCACACTTATGTATTAAATGAAATGATTAAGAAAGGTGTGCCATGATAGTGCTCCAATGAATTGGGTAAAGATTAGTATCATGATAATTTTTGTTCAATGAGGTTTTACTCATGCTTCATGTGCAATGATCCATGGCTCATGCTAATATCATGTTAAATGTTGTGGCCACATTTCCATGTTATGATAATCATGCTATATCATGCTTTTATGTTCATGGTTCTTTCGTGCCCCATTTATATGACTAATTCCTATCATGTACTATATTATTCATGTTTTTTTTCTTAATCCCTTAATAGTTATTATATATCACCATTTTCTTATGCATTTCCTTAGTTCATCCCATGCAATTCAAAGTACGAAGGAATGTTGTGCTCATGTAAAAAAAGTTTTCAATAAAGTGGTACAGTTTTATGTTCTGAGTTGTTATATAATGTTCTTAATTTACATGGAAACTATTCCTTGTTATCCTCATAATTTTTTTAAGTGAATTATTATGTAATAAATCATGTTTATGTGTGTAATAAATAGATAGTTTTTTATAATATTAAAATCTATTTATGTGGTGGAGAATTTTTTCGTTATATTATAACTTTTATGGAAAATTTTAATGTGTGAAAATAATAATAAAATGAAGAAGCTTGGTGAAGACGATTACCTTTTAATAGAAGAACCTACTTCTAATATCTTATTAAGGACAATAAGGTAGGTATTTTGGGAATTAAAAAATATAATTAATGTGTTTTTGTGATTTTGGGAAGATATTTTTGACGGTTTTGGTTGATCAAAATGATTTTAGTGGTTTGAAAAATTGAAGGGGAGGTTCCCTTTTATAATAGTGGAGAAGTGTAATTCTTGTAAATGCCCAAAACTATTCAATAATTGGATATAACTCTAATATCATGAGCCTCCAAAATTGAAAAATAAAGTATTGGGGGATATATAAGGCCAATAAATAGCTATACCATCCTCGAGAGATAGTTTTTATAAAATTTATCATCATTACCTTTGAGGTTACTCATTTTTACACTTTTCTTTTTTAACCACGGTAACTATTTTGTCATATTTTTATTATTAATTCTGAAAAAAATATTACTAAACATATTATATAATATTAATTATTTTAATTAAAATTATGGGATTCGTTTTATGAAATCAAATTTACATAAGTTGAAAATTTCAGTTTAATATTCAACCTATAGATGGGTCAATTTTGTTTTTCTATAAATGAATTTTTCAAGAATAAGATGAACTTATAATAACTATATCAAAATTGATAATAGGAAAATATATATATATTCTTATATATTAATGTATAATCTAGACATTTAATTTAAATAATTTCTCATTATGGGTTATTTTAATTAGATCAAATAGAAAAACATTATACACATTAAAACAGTTTTATGAAAAAATGTGTTTTAAGCCTACAAATAAACATATACTAAAATCTAGTATAAATTTTATTTAAATTTAATTAATTGTATTATATATGTATATAATATATATTTTTATTTTAAATGAAATAATGGTACTTTTATATTACTAAATTTTCTAAAAGAAATCACAGTTTAAAAAAAAATTATTTTTCACTATTCAATAAAAAAATTAATATTTTCCAAAAAAAACATAAATGATCACCATAATTTAATAAAGAATTTTATGATTTCAGAAATTATTTTCATTTATTAAAATTAAATTTCTAAATGTTCACGACATTATTTATAATATTTTCTCCTAAAATGAAGTAAATATTTTTGAAGGAAGCATATTTCTTTATAAAATTAAATAACTTTTCTAAAGTTGGGTTCTTATTTATAAAAAATTTTTAATCAATTTTAATCTAATATTGAATTTATATATAATTCATAAATTTCTTAATAAAATTAATACTCACTAATTTAATGGTAATTTTATATCATTCATTTTTTAAAAAATAAAATTTTAATATTATATCGTGGATCATTTGAACACACAATTTCTTGTAATGACAAGAATGACTGAAGTAAAATTTATTTAAATAAAATTATATTCTAAATTGTTGGGGTGTTAAATTGTATCCCCATAAATAAATTCCATCCTATCAATTTAAACTTTTTCAAGGAAATCATGCGTTTTAAATTCAAATTTTTTGTGTGGAAATCCTACTTCTTAAAAATGTTAATAAAACATCCAATTAAAAGAGGGAATGGAGAATACAAAGGTCATATTTAATAACACATGAAATTTTTTCCATGAAGGATAACATTTCTGGTAATTGAAAATATAGTCATTGAATAAAATCAGAAATAATTATGAAGAGCTTGGTGATCATTGAATAAAAAAAGTTAATGGTCAAGATAAATTTTTCCATCATAAAACAATTAATATGAGATGAATTAAAAGACCAATAATTAATAATATATAAATTTAACTAGTTTCATTTTTTGTTTTAGGATCATTATTCTATATTTTTTGGATTCTATTCTATCAATATAGAGAACACCATTAAATATACTTACATGATATTTGTTTATTTCATAAACAAAATTTTATCCTTTTATTTGATATTTGATCAATTTTCAATCCACCTATTATTAAAATAAATGAATATCCTATATGTATTTATTTTTATGGAAGAACTAAAATTAAATTTTAATAGATCATAAGTGAAATAAAATATTTTCAAGATATCTGTCCAATAATTATTATAACACAAAATGTTACCCCAATGTATGATAATTCAAAAAATAAATATGAATATAATAATCTCTAAAATTTGTAATTAACAATATTGTTTTATAGTAGATTATTCCATAAATTTATGACCCTATATCCCAAATAACCTGAACATAAATGAAGGTTTTAACATTAAATGTTTTCTATTACGCATCAACTTATATCCCTAAAAAACAAATTAGCAGTATCCCCTAACAACATGTTACACTGAAGATAAAGGTTTCATGAATATATATATATATATACCTTTACCTAAACAAATCCCATATTATCATTAATCACCTAAAAATCCTAAAACAAAAAAATAATTTTTATCCTCTATTATATTTCCCTGAATAAACTTTATATTTATCGACCAAAAGATTTACGAGTGAAAGAATGGAATAAAATCTAGTACATCATGTTTTCCAATGGTAGGAATTTCACCATTGTCATCGTTCAGTTGTGATTTCAAGCCCCAAATCCTTGTATAATATGATTATTTCTCTATAATAATATTTTTTTTCATTTTTTTTCAAATTATATTAATATAATTCCTGTAAAATTCATTGAAATATGATGTACATCCTCTGAATAAAATTAATTATCAGATTAGTTTTTAAGCTTAATTGTTTTCTATACACCTTATTTATTCCACAAAATCAAATAATATTATTTTAATATTACTACCATAACATCAAAGAAATGATAAATCATAAATGATAATAATACCATTAAAATTAAATCCAAGAAATATAATGTAATTTTTTCACAAATGACAATGTTTTTACTAAAACCCATACTAATCCCAAAATTTATACTACCAAAAATATCTCCCAATTTAATTATAATAATATTATTCATTGCCAAAATAGGAACCAACAAGTGGTATTTCTTCCATTATACTAATGGTCAACCTTATACTTATCATACCAAGACAATTTAGGTATATCCTAGGAAATCCATTATTTTTATCAATTCAAGTCATTCGTGATTGTTAGAAAAAAGCGTATTTGAATTTCCAAAACACATCCCCAATGTGTTTCAAACTAGGTGTGAAACAAGGCCCTTCATCATTCACCAAGTGACCATCGAGTCCATCTCAATGCACCATTTTCAAAATTATTACCCTTACTAAAACTATTTGAGAGCCACGTCCACATGTAGTATCAATCCAGGGATGTAATTTCTCAGAAACCAATCTCTCTAAACTTTACCAAAATTCCATGAAATTTTCATATACATAGAATTATATTTATTCTTATCACTAGGGTTATAACTAAATTTCTCTCAACATAGTTTCTAAAGGATAAATATACCATGGATTAAATTTCCACTATATAAACACAACCCTTTTACACATATCATTACATTATTTATAAAATTAAAATAAACTAATTTAAACCTAAAGATCTTGGGGCCTAGTGTCTCTAAAATACTTAGTTCATAATTCATCAAATTGAGAAATAAATAATATATATTTTTTTATCTTCACATTAATATAATCATAAATCCATTCATTATCTAAAAACTGTATGGGATAACCTTTAGAATAAATATAAATAACTTGTGAGCTAAAATCCAAATAAGGGAATCAATATGATAATGAAACATAACATGTTAGTCAAATTTATAACATAATATCATAAAAATAAGGCTCATGAGTAATCACATGAAAACATTACATATATAACATGGTATCATAAGACCATGGAAACATTGGAAATGTGTTAGAAACAAGAAAACAAGCCATATATATAATTCAAGGATAACTATTGATACACAATACCATGTTGTTGAAATACCTATAACAGATTATGTTCACTCCCTCGTCACACACATGATATCACATGAGATCAAAATGTTACCCAATGCATTGGGGGGCTTTATTATTTTATGTCCACCAATCACATTCATTTTATAAACATGAAAATTTCTAACACATAATTAAAACAATCATAAAGTAAAAAAATAATTATTCCTCGAAGGAATATGGGTTACATAATCATTCCCCATATTATAGTCAAATGAAATTTTATAATGAATGCTTTTGATAAATGAGAATAAGGAATGTATTAACCTATCAAAGATAGGGTGATTAAGAATGTTATATTTTTCAGACACACATATATAAGTTGTAGAATAATTAAATCATATTAAATTTTGTTCTCTTTGATAAATATAAATATTTTTAATGAAATATAAAAAAATTATTGAGGAAAATAACCATGAAAATTTGAAAAAAAAACTTTTGAAAAAATAAAATTTAAAAAATAATAAGGGAATATTTTTCATTAAAAACATCCTTGGAAACATATAATTTTATTTTCAATTAAAAATATGATGGGTAAATTTGTACATGAAATATATGTTAAAAAATCCATTAAACATTTTTGCATGAAAATTCAGAAAGTGCCTCATTTGGAAAATGGTGAAATGAATCCTATAAATCCATTTTTAGTGTAAAAAATGTGTTACTTTTTTTAATAAAAAATTTTTAAAATATTAATAACCATCTTTAAATCATTCTAATAAAACATTTATTAAGAAGGAAAATTATTTTTGATCAAAGAGATAAATGATGTCAAATTTTAAGAAAAACAATTTCTCAACAATTTTAATTATCTAACAGATGAAAATTTTACAATTATTTGAAAATTTCATAATTAAATGTTATAAAATAAATTTAAATTTTTTCGTTAGAAAATAATCAAATTATTTACTTCAATGTAAATTCAGGCATAAAAAATCCTGATAAAACTATGATTGATGTATTAACACCTACTACTTTCGAAACAATTGAATCATATCCCCCATGAATGAAGTAATTTATTTGTAACTTATAATAAAATTATTTATGAATTATTCAGGATATAATACGTAAATGGGAAGTATATGTGCTATATAAAATATATTAGGTGTATAAAATAACACATGCCTTAAATAATGATGTTTTGAGATGGAAACCCATACTTCGAGTCTTATTTTTTCTTAAACGTTTGATTTTTCCTATAAAATAAATATATATGAATTAATATTTTTCTTAAGGACCTCATTATAGGTTCAATATTTTATACATAAACCACTTACCTCATATATTTTAATGACATATTTAATTACTTAATCATTTATGTTCACTTTGGATGTTTTTATGATGCTCGATTAGTAATTTTAAAACAATATTGATGTGTTTCCCATGTTAAAAGGGTTCATTGTTCCCTCATCTACAGAATAATAATAATTAAATAATTATAAATTTTATACATAAATTATACTTTCAAAACAAACCTGATTTATAGATCTGTAAAATGAATTACATTATAATCATAGAGATGGTAGATTGTATATTCACATGGGTAATGTTTCTATTTTCGATGATTGCAATGGAAAAGGAGTAAGTGTTATATTATATTTATAAAATGATGATTATAGGCTAAATTTCATATTATTTTTTTAAATATTACTACATATACCATCCATGTGAGGTGGTGATAATTATTATTTGTATATAAATTTTGGATGAATTTTCATTAATGTATATTCATGTTTTATTTGATAATACAATCAGTTTTGATGTGTTTTCTTATGAATTTGTAATTCATGTATGAAAAAAGGTATATTAGAAGAAAGGTAGAAATAATCTTTACCCATCATGAAACTGAATTATACAACTCTTACTCCTCAAACACACAACGCACAAGATGAAAATAAAATTCATTAATCCAATTTCAAGGAGTGAAAGTTTATAATTCTAAAATATAAATATTACAAGTTGTAAACTCATTAAACAATACAATAAGTTTGAAATATAGACATTACTGAAGATTCAAGTTGAAAAATATTCAAATACCCAAAATATATGGAAGCTCTTAAGGATCTTATGTACACAATGTGAAACCAATTACACGTTATGCACGCTTCAATGAAAAATACACATAAAGTAGTATATGAAATGATCCATTAACACATCTTGTAGTTTTTTAGCACTATAAATTTCTCAGCGCCCCAATGTGAATAGGGTGGCCAAAACCCTACGAATCATTTTTATTACTTCTTTTGTTCATCCCAATTTTTATTCTATCTTGAATTATATATATTTTTTTTTATTTTATTATTCTACTCATTCTGTTGTTTCTATTTTGAATTCAAAAAATCTTTTGATTATCATTGTTGTTCCAATGTTCAATTTCCAATCCCACATTCCATGGAACACCAATTTTTTTTATTTTCTTTATTTTTTCATCATCAACGTTAGAACTTAATTGATTGTTCGTGATTTCAATTGTAAATTGCTCTGTTATTTTTTGATTATTTGATATTCAAAGAATATATCACTATAAGTTTCCCAATTTTTAATCACTTTCATCACGTGTGGATAACATGATTTGTGTTAGGGATCAGGATTATGGGTGGTTTAAACCTAATGAAAACCTAAAAAAACTGTGTAACCCTATAGCTAGTAACCAAGTTTAAAATTTTTATTCATCTGAATCATTTACGTTATTCCATACCATCGAATGTGAATTTTCAATGACCATGACCTAGTTAGAGATGAACTTGTTAGGAAAAAATATTCTATAATTATTTTTGACTAGAAGACAATATTCATGTGATTAGGTTCTCAATTACACTTGGACATGGTGTTTTATCCATATTAGGATGATCTAATTATATGGAACAAGGTCCATTGATGCCTTTTTCACTATTTTGAGCTGATTCCATAGGTTTATCCCAAGTTAGATTAAGTATTTCCCTTCACATATACTTTGAAACCAATTATGTACCCTTCATTTAATTTGTTTAAATCCTTAGTTAAATAGTTTTAGTCAAACAAATAAAAAGTGAGTAAACTTAAGGAATCCAATAAAAGGTTTTAACAATAACTTTTCTTTTCTGATAAGATATCTCTATGTGATCAACCCTGAACTGTCGCTTTACTATGACCTAGTATAAAATTTAGTTTGGGAACGTAAATATTTAATATGATCAATACCTGATGGAATAAATGATGAAATTTTGGTATATTGAATTTTGGAATTTTTTTCAGGGATGAATTCACTTTGGCACAGTGACCATTAGAAAAACATTGCATTACCCCACCCCTTTCACCATTTTCTCCACTCTATTAATTTTATATTTTTGTACTTAGTGAGTAGAACTTGAATATTTCTTCTTTGAGTAAGTGAATATGCCTGGGACCCCTAACTTGTTTAAGTATCCTGTGTACATAATAACTTCTTATTTTTGATCTTGAGATTGATAAAACAATTATATAATGATTAATTTTAATGATGGATATATGAAATGATCTTAAAACACCACACCTTTAGAACCATAAATATGGAAAACATGAATATTAGGGTTACTGACCATCCAGCTAAACCACACCATAATGGACTATGACTTTTTTCCATTACTAGTGTTTCTCTCATCATTATAAACCCACATATTATGGAACACACATTATAAATCAAACTTAGACTCATTCATATGATCCATAACATGGGTTAATATAGTGTAATTCAATGTTAAGAACCCCATTAAAACATTTCAAATTTATTATACGTTCTCAAAACCTTTTGTAGCCAGGCTGTTTCATATGATAAAATAAGAGTAAGAGTTTCCCCATTATCCTTGTGTGATAAGGAAATAGATTGGATAAAATTATAATCTCCTGAGTCCATCATGACATGGTAAGAACTAGCCAAGACATTTTGTTGATAAATACATCCCACTAATTGGAAGATGGAAGATGCAAAAAAATATTCAAAATTTTAAAAATGAAGATGGAGAATTGTCATGGAAGGCATGGGATATACATGAACAACTAGATCC
Source organism: Viscum album (assembly GCA_963277665.1). Taxonomy (NCBI): domain Eukaryota; kingdom Viridiplantae; phylum Streptophyta; class Magnoliopsida; order Santalales; family Viscaceae; genus Viscum; species Viscum album. The sequence continues at coordinate 2,016,006,408 of OY728131.1, read as the reverse complement.
TAAATGCCCACATCTTGGACTTGATATGTGAATTTAGTGGAAAACATTCAATCAGGGACTCCAACCAAATTCCCAAACTATCTTACATACTTATTTTGAAGGAATTATCATGATAAATAAATTCAAATATGGTTGATTAATTTTGGATGATGATTACAATAATTCATGTCAATAGAATATGGATAAAGGGCTATCCAGGTGCGATCTACATCATGTGGAAGAAACTACTCACCTACCAACCCAAGTTGATTCCCTTACTTTGAATATTGAATGATTTCAGCATCCTTCCCCACCATCACCCCCTCCATTTATAGTTATAGAGATCCAATATTGTGATATTTCTGAAATGCCACACCCATATCAGGTTTTTCATGAATTTATTAAGGAACCTCAAATTCAAGATTTTAATTACATCAATTGTAATAAATATTATCAAAAAATATAGGTTCAACATCCAGAACATAAAATCCAAAGTTGATATCAATAAAGTAGTGGATTAAAACCACCATGGAATCAGGGATCTAAAGTATATCCTTCACAAAATCCATTTACACGACCACAATAACTGATTAGATAACCAAATTTTCCAACAGTTTAATAGCTGCAATTCATATAGGCCCTGCTATGACCACCCTAATAAGCTTTAAAACTACAATATAAGATTTAATACTTACTCACTTTCTTCATATAGATATCGTATAGAATAATGAAATCCCAAGACACTAAAATAAAAAACCCAAAATATACGTTGCACAACCGTGAACAAAAAATTTAAAAGACCTCCAAAACCATATGGTATCAATTTCTATGTGTATTTCTTGGTAATATAGATATACTTCTCAAATAAGTGGAAAGTTTTGTGGTACTTAGAAGTGGGAAAATGAAGGATTTCTAGTATCAATTGTTATTTGACGAAAATAATATTTGGGAATATGAAAACATGATGTAAAAATAAAAAATAATAATGATTATTGAACAATTAAATTTGATCAGGAGAAATTCCTAGAATCAGAGCTTGATGAAAATGCTCCAGTTCAAGAGTGGACTAACAATGATGACGCCCATGGGGTACCACCACGTTACAAGAACACTCTACACTTTATATAGAAAATAAAATAGGTCATGAGAGGGGAGAAATAAAAAAATATGTTCAAACATTTTCACATCAACATTACCCCTTAAATAATATATTACTACCATTTGTGCAAAAGATTTTTTTTAATAAATGGACTTGCATAAAAGTTAAATGGATGACATAATAGTCATATCCTCAAATGGATAATTCTCCATTGTTGATGAATGGTGGTTATTCCCATGATGTGAGAGACTAATAGTTTTTCTATTTTACTCACTATAGGGAAGTAAAATTTTGGAAGGGCCTTGTATGATCATAGAAGGAGTATCAGTATCTTGCCTATGATTATCTTCTAGAAATTGGTGATCATAGAGTTTAAATAAATGAGAGTAGAAATTCAACTTGACAATCTATCAGTCGGATACCCTAAATGACTTTTCAACTATATCTTGGTAAAAGTTGTAAAAGTCATCTTCATTAAATATCTCTTTATCTTAGAGGTGGAAGAAGTTTGAGAAATTTATATCATTCATGGGAGACAAATTCTCTCCAATAAGAAGGATTTGATTAATTTGAATCAATGATTTATGTAAATAAATTTTGTTGAAGAATAAGTAATTTATTATTTAAAAATGTCTTCCATGAAATGAGATGAATCAATCGACTATAATTCCTTCATTCTTACAAATGAGGAGGATGATTTTATGATAATTGGGGATAATAGAGTGACCTTGTCTCCAGATATCGATTAATGTTTTTTTGACTATGATGATTAAAATTATATTGAATATCTAAAATGGATATGATCCCACCATTTGTACACTCCGTAATGAAACCAATGATGGTGGAATTAAAACCTCTTCTAATATCCTTAAAACAAATCATTATTAGAGGATTTGGATACACTACTAGAATTTATTAATGCAAAAATAATACAGGTTAAAAATATAATCTCATTTAATTCCATAAATGAAAAAATTATACTTCTTGGAGAGTGGTTTAGATAAAAGGTATCACCAATACAATTTCACCCAAAATATATATTTATATTAAGGTCGTCAACCAATAAATTAACACTATAGGTGAATCACACCACCAATGAAAGTGTTGGTTAAAATTATTTTCTAAAACTTTTTGGAAATGGAATAATTTTGTAATCTCTAACAGTTAATATGTGACTACACTACAAGTCACTCTAAAGAAGGGTGGACTGGGAATTGAGAATAATAATGATGAGGGTCTAATCTAAACTAGAATCATCACTATATGGGTATTTTTTGTTAATTATATGCTCATAAATACATAAACTTGAATATATAATTTCTCTTTACCTTTGATGGATCATATGGTAGAAAGAAAAGTAGGGAAGAAATTATATTATTTCCTAGATTGATATGTAGGATATAATTAGTTGCAGTCGATCTATAAAATTACTTTAAAACAAAATTCCATTCCACTTTAGAAACATTACTTATAAGTGTGTTTCATTTGGTATGTGTAATAAACAATAGAGTTCTCAACAATGCATGACACACATTTTCTATGATATTGTGGATGAATTATTGGGAAATTTTATGGATGATTTCTATCCATATAGGATATCCTTGGAGGTATTCTTGTGTAATTTTCACATAGTCTTACTATGTTTTATAGAAAAATGTTTGGTATTAATCTATGAGAAATGTCACCTCATAGTGTAAGGATACGTCGTCCTCAAACATAAAATCTCAATGAAAGGTATGAAAGTATATCCAAGAAAATATTTGTAATTGATGAGATACTTGAGACTACAACACTAAAAGGAATTATATTATTTCAGGTAAATGCAAGATTGTTCCTTCTCTTAGTAAAAGTCCTATAAAAATTATCCAACGCATTGACACACATTTTATAAAAACCATGTCTCTTTTAATTAATCGAATTGTATCCATGTGAATTTAATACCCTCTACAAAATCCAAGTAGATGCTCACATCATCATTTCAGAAGATTGGGATAAAGACCATGAGTTGATGTGTGATGTCAGTGACCTCTCCATTGTCATTGTCTTATAACGTTATGTCAGACATACCTCTACCCTAATTACTATGCCAGTCACAAAGTGAAATATGATTAGGTAAATTATATGACTACTTAAAAGTATCTGCCCACAGTCGTAAATTCATTGAACACTTCCATTCATACCTCGTACTATCCAAATTTCTGGTCCACATAGATCTTGGAACAAATGAATAATTGATATGTAAAAAAGGAATCTAAACCACGATAGATGTAATGGATCCTACTGCTATATGAATTTGATATAAGAATCGATGATAAAAAAGGGACTGAAAATTCCATTCCTAATAACCAATCCAGACTACCACTCCCAGCATTAATGATTCAGGTTATATAGATATTAATTAATATTTTTATAATGAAAAGAATTATAACATTAATTCACAAGTACATCTATGGTTTTAGGACATTTCAAACTATCATTCCATGAGATTTATTTACCCCCACTTCTCATAAAAATTGATAAAGTGATTTCTGTTCTATGAATCACTCTATTACTGGGATAATACCCTACTATTTAAGTAATATATTGATGGATTAATATGATACAACATCCTATTGGATGGAATATAAATCAATCTTGAGATTTTTTATACATCACCAATTTGAGGACATCAGTGTCCTGAATGCACCATAGTTATATTTCTTAGGAAAAATATTTATTGTGATTCACCCCATAGGGATGGAAGGATCTAAATTCAATGTTTTAATCCATTCCAATGAACAAATGGAATGGGAAAAATAAATGAAATAACACATAATATCATTATTGATTTTTGAAATCGTCGATATTTGGGGAATCAATATTATGGGTATATTCCCAAATTATGATGGTAAATATTACATCCATGTTGAAATGGATTATGTTTCAATGTGTCTATATTTAGAGGCCACTACCCATGAAATAGTTTCACTAATAATATGATTCTTAAGAAAATACCTTTTATCGAGATGTAGATATACCCAATTTCAAATTAGTGATTGCAGAACTCAATACACAAGTAATGTTGTGAAATATTTCCCCTTAAAGTATGGAATGCATTATAAAACTGGAACTCCCCACCACTCACATAAAATAGGGAAATTTGAATTGTCTATTAGGGATATTAAAAAACTATCAAAAATACAATGAATAAAAATAAAAATAACTATATCCTCAAATTAGATTTTCACTTTGGGTGTATCACATGGCATATAACCCACCCATTGACAATACTGCATTTCTTCTTATTTAAGGAAGTACATGTCATTTTCCAATTGAAAAAGAGCATGGATCATTTAGGGAAATTATGAAAAAAATATGGATCAATAGAAAGATGTGGATGTTAGAATGTCGTTACATGAGAAGCTTGAAGATATAATAAGGGATGATTATGGGAATGATAGAATTTATAAAGAAAATTTTAACAATGTTCATGACAATTGCATTGTTTGCAGAATTTTCACATAAGGGAGAAAATTTATATATTTTAACTCCCAATTTAAAATATTTAGTAGAATAATGAAATTCAGATGGTCGAGTCCCTTCAAAATTATCTGGTTTTTTTCTAATAGGATATCAAATCTCAATATGGAAAAGAACCTCCCTTCAAGATCAATGGATGGAGACTAAAAATTTATCAAGAACCACTTCATGATGCATATTTTGTTCATTTAAAGATTATATAATTCCTTTCTACATCAATCTGGATAACATCATTATTGTTATAATTTTATGTGAATAAATTCATAATGTTGTTGATTTTATTAAATTCATGTGTTTAGAATCATTATTTTCCTTTTTTATTCATTTATATTTATTTTTCAACTCAAACTACACTATAATATTAATCTACATTTATCTGATCTAATTTTTCTTTACTATCCACTGTGGGCACCAATTATTTTCTTGGTTTTCATATTGTTTAAACTATGTGCACTACCTCTTGTATCCAGTATGGGTATTTGTTTCTCAAAATTTTACATTTATCCCAAATTCAATTCAACATCAAAAAGGTTATCCCATGGAATGAAATTCACTCTAGGGAGCTCTCAGTTCCCTATATAAACTTCCAAGCATTCTATTTAGTTTCTTCACTATAGGCCAATTTCCAACACTCAAATGTTTCTTTTAAGAATAGTCAACAAACTATATCATTTTATGTGTGAGAAGTTACTATTAATCGTAACTATCGTTAAGGGAGAATTATTTCTTTTTCACATATCTAGGAAACATTATTTAATAAAAATAATTCTTCAAACTTGAAATATCCTTAAACCCATTTAACTAATAAAAACTGTTATGTGGGATATTATTGAAACCTATTCTGACTCCTGTTTAGAATTTTTATCCTGATTGAAATGTTTATTAATTTAAATTATAATTATGCATTCATGAAATTTTTTAGAATTAATCATTACTATATACTATTCATTGAGTGATTTATATTATTTTATACCCCCATTCATTGGATGATTCAAGATATAAAATTTCATATTTTTTTTCTGAACATATATCTTAAAAGTTACAAATGAAATTTAAACTTATCCAAAGACTCAATGAGATTATATTGTGGGTATAATAAAAGAAATAATCATTTAAATTTGTTAAGGCAGTCATTTTGAGTCACTTTTTTGAGAAACCCATCTGTAAATATTTCGTTATTTAAACTGTAGTATCCATAAATAACCTTATTAGGGTGGAGTTGTTTCATGACTATTATCCCATTCTACCTAGCTCTTCGTATTATTCATGATTTCCTTTTTGAATAAGCACAGGGGATTTTTCATCACAACTATACACCAGATGTTGATTCCAAGGAGATGAATGGTGGTACTTTCACCAACTTGATATGATTATGTTAATTATTACCTTTCTTATTTTAATTAATTACTGTATTAAATTGTAAAAATAGATATACAATAAATATAAATAATTAATGAAAAAAATATTTGGTTGTGTTTATTTAAAGTAAAAATTCACCATTACCACACCGATGAATCCACTTATGGATCATAAGTAATTATGTTATGTCTCCAAGACCTGGCCTAGTCATAATTTTCATAAAATTATAAATATAAATAAACAAACAATTTTTAGTTATTAATACTTACTTAATACACTCATGAACCAACGTGATGTTGTTGGAGCATGGAAACGTTTTGGTCAGGGGTGTTTAACATTTTGATCACAATTTTTATGCATTGTAATCTTGATATTATCCTCATTTTGAGCTATATATTTTTTTTTCATAGACCTTCCCCTATCATCAAAGGCATTTGATCCTTTTTTTAATCCATTATGATGTATTTTGAATTTTTATTTACAATGTGGATATGATATAACTAATTCAATCATATTTCTCAGAAACATTATTTATGGAATGAGCATAACCCCAATTTTATGCTCTATTGGGTGAAGAGAAATATTTATTATGAGGAAAATTGAATAATTGGTATATCTTCTGAAGAATTGTTATGAAATTTCAATTTAGTGAAGAAAAAATATAAATAATTTCCTTGAAGATGAGGCATTATTAGATTTTTCATGATGATGGATTTTTGGTAGATTACATTTTCTTAAGTAACATAGTTTTATTTTCATGTTTTCAATTAATATTTTCTATTCAGAAAAATATTTGATTTAGAATCCCTTTTGATATGATTATTAATTTAGGATAAACATTATTCATGTTTGGAATATTTTATATGATAAATTTATATATATATTTTTATAAAGTCTATACAGGATTAATCATGTTTTATTAGAAAATACCCTCGGTTTTGATGAATACTTTACCCGAATTAGAATTCAAATCTCAAAATAGTATTGCTAAAGGAAACTTAGAAATCATCCTTACATGTTATGTAACAAAATTACACTACATGTTATACTCAAATACACCACCAATTAGTAGAAAATACAAGTTGTGAACCCAATTATAAGTCATGAATCAAGCACATGATGTGTATCTTGATTACACATCAGGAAATATTAAAATTCCAAAATCAAAAGATTACAAGAAATGAAATCATTACAAGAAGTGAAATGTTTGAAACCTAGTTGTTTCTAAACATTGAAGACGAAAAATCATGAATATATAAAATATTTGGAGACTTTTAGGATTGGAAGTACATGACATTAAAACCAATTACATGTATTATTAATTTCAAAGAGTAATCAACTTAAATCAGTACATAATATGAACCATTTATATGTCATGTACATTTAATGTTCTATTAATATTTTAGCTCCCTCATGTATAGAGGATGGCTGAAAACCTTGAAATTTATTTCTTACCTTCTATCATTCGACCAAATTTTTCTTATATTTTCAATTATATCTAACACTTTTACTTTATTTTATTATTTTACACATCATATTATTTCCATATTCAATTCCAATATTTATTTTTGTCATTTATGTTCCAACATTTTATTTCTAATCCAATTTTTTGAGAAACATCAATCAATGTTATCTTCATATTTATTTCATCATCCAAGTTACTGAATAATTGATTTTTCATGATTTAAATTTTGATTTTCTCTTCATTTAGTCGATTATTGCAATGATAATCATGTTTTCATCTTATTATATTTTTTAATCAATTCTATTGTGCATGGATAATTATGATTGGGATAGAGGTTGACAGTGGTCTTAGTTGGAAAAATATAATATTTAAATCTAACAAGGTTAACCCTTTATATAGTCATCAGGTTTAATAAAATTTTAAATATCATTATTTTTCATTATCCTTAAGCTTTGGTGGATTAATTTGAATTAACATGTCTTATTTTGAGAAGATCAGAGTAGGACCAATAGACTACAATTCATTCTACATAAAATCAAGGATTACTTCATTTAGGTTATCAATTACTATGTCTGAAGGATTATTTACCTATATAGGTTGATCCAATTAGCTGGACTAAGGTCAATTGGAGTCTTTTTCACTGCTATGCGGTATATGACATTGGTCTATACCAAGTTAGATTAAGTATTACACTTTTACTATACACTTAAATTGACCATTGAACCTTAAATTAATTTATTTTAATATTGATCTACTTAGTTTTATTCAAACCAAACAAAATTGGGTTAATATGTGAAATCCCACGTTATTTTTTGACCACTAGGTCACTCTTTTAACAAACTTTTTCAATTGGATCGACCCTAAACTACCACGTTATTATTACCGATTAGTTGAGTAGTTTGGGAAGATAAATTATTAGTAAAATAAGTTACCATATGAATAATGATTCCTTTTGGGTGTGTTATAGGGTAATAAAAAATTAATCACATCACTTCACAGGTAGTTACCCACTATACACATGAACGGTGTTATAATTTATTCATAGATGGTCTGGAATAAATTCATATGAAATATTAATTTTTCAGAATTATTATTATTAAATTAATATCATATATAGAAATTAAATCCATAATTATGAACATTCGTGATAGGTAATGATGGAAAAAATTACACCATTTCATGAGATAGTAGTCCATCATACACATTAAAAATGGTTTCATATCACATTTGTTGGAAGAGGAGACAACAATATATTATGTCATTAATATACTAAAATCACATTATATATCATATACTTGTGTTATTATAGTGGAATTATGAATACTTAATTGATGTCTGAATAATAATAAGAAAAATAAGGAGCTTAGTGGAGACGATTTCAATAACTTAGAAGACCCTCCTTTGGATCTGTTAATAATGACCCTATGGTTTGTAATTTTAGAAGAAATAAATATATAGAATGTGTATGATGATGTTTGGGTGATTTGTATTCTAGTTTTGGTCAATAAAAATGGATTTATAGGTGTGGATAAGTGACAGGAGGGGTACCCATTTACAATTGAGTGGGAGTGGAATTATTTTAAATACACACAACAGCTCAACAATGGGAAGTCAATCTCATTCCAAGTGCCTCCAAAATTGTAAAATAAATTATTTCAGTGTATTTAAGGCTGATAAAAACCACAAACATTCAAAATAATCATGTAATAAATATGTCATCTTATTTAAATTTGAGATTACTCACTTTTACCAATTTAATTTGTTTATCACTGTAACGATTTTTTAATTATTTTTACAATTAATTATGAAAAAAAATTAATATAATCATATTATATAACTTAAATTATTATTATAAAAAATATATAATCCTTTTTATCAAATTTGATTTCTAAAATAGTATATTTAAATTTAAAACCATACCCGCATATGTGTCCAAAAAATGATTTTTTTGGAAATACAATTTTCATTCATTGGATGGTCTTATAATAACAACATGAAAAGTAATAATTATAAAATTAATTAAATATAAATATAAATATATATAAATATATAATCTTATATTTTAATTTATATCATTTTTTATTTGGGGTTACTTCAATTAGTTAAAATACGAAAAATAATGCACTTTAAAATGGTTTAAAAAAATATGTTTTAATCCTAAAAATAATTTTATAAAGAAATTTATTTTAAAATTTATTTAAATGTAATTAAATGGTATATATATATAATAATTATGTTACTTTGGAATCCAATTATAAATAAAAATTTTATTTTTATATTACATAATTTATTAACGAAATAAAATATTTACAGAAACTGTTATTTTTCACTATTTAGAGATATATATATTTTTAAAAAAATTCTAAATTTTCACCTTATGTTAATATAGATATGGTTATTTAAAATATTATATTCATTTTAAAAAATAAAATTTATAAAATTTCGATAAAAATATTCATAATATTTTCTCTGAATAATAAATGAAAATCATTTTTTGAAGGAAACATGTTTTTATAATAAAATATCACTATTGAAGTTCTGTGTTTATTATTTAAGGATTTGTAAAAAAATATATTTTGGTTAGTAACATTATATATATTTCATAAAGTGGCTAATACTATTCATACCCACCATTATAATATCTAGGTAATATCACTCATGTTTAAATAATAAAATTTTAAAATTATATCATGCTTAATTTGAACTCAATGTAATGAGTAACAGAAGATATAATAGATATAAAATTTATTTAAAGATAAATATATTCTAAATTCTATAGGTGTTGTAGCTTTACTTCATCTGGTCAAGAGAACACATCATTATTGAGTGACCTCCCCCATCATGAATTATTTAATTTGTGTGGTATTTTTGACTAAGTGATACAATCTTCTTTTATACAAACTTCTTTGATACATGTGACTCTTAATCTATCAATGGGTTTTTTTAGATTTGGAATATATATAACTATTTAAATTAGTTATAATGGACTATATAATGTTATGAGATCCCCCATTTTCTTGTATGCTATGAAATTCAAGGATTGGAGCTGATATGGTTAGGATATACCTATGTCCTTAAGAATCCTAGAAATTTAGAATATATTGATTCATTTTTATCTTCCTATTATAAAATATAATTTTCGAAGATATTATATCTAACAAGTAATTTTTTATTTTTGTTATTGTTTTTTGGGAATCCTGTATATTTTTTACTCACCCCTATAGAGGATTTATTTCTAAAGGTGTTTTTGAGTGTGGATATATGGTCTCAAATATAGTATTGGTTGACACGGATTTTTATGGATTTTTCAAAGTAGACACCAACATATTCCTGGTGATGCATGATTTATCTTGGTAATCCATGATGAATACGGTGATAGTTGTAAGGGTAGATCATTCCATGCGTACATATATGAGGGAGTATCTTCCCTATTTATTGTATCCATTAGATTCATAGGCATACCAATGAATATTTCCATTGTATTTATCTTTATGGTAAGGTATTTTTACTTTATTTCTCATCCATCCTATCTATATGGTATATTTGATTAAAAAAACTATTATTATTGGTTATTTAACTCACTTGAGGTATGAATCTATTGTATTGGTATACATTTAATTCCTCACATATTGTGATATATATCATTATTGTAACAACCTAGGTGAATTTATGAAAAAAAAATTTCTTATCAACAATTAGATTAATTATATGAATATTATAGATTACTTCCATCAAAATAAAAAATGATTTATTTCCAACCAAATTGGGTTTCATACACTATATGGTTTAAATTGTATGATATATTTCCAAATTATAGAATTTTAATTTGAAAAAATTATATTCATTTATTAGTTAATCTTGTTAATGAATTTTTATAACTAATTTTTTAGAATTTTCTAGAAATATTTTTTTCCAAATGAATTTTGAAAAGTTTTCATTTTCATTGAAAACTATATTTTTATTTAAAGAATTTACAAAATTCATTTTTTTTAAATATTTTCAAAGAAAAATTATTTCAATTATATTACTATTAACCTAATTTTGGTCATTGGAATGAATTTTATACTTGTATTTTATATAAAAATATTTTTAAACATATAAATGTATTTTTCCAAAAAAATAATTTTGATCGTGTTTTTTAGTAAAATTTTAAATTAAATGATGAAAAATATATGTACTAAATATGGTAAAATTTGTACTATATTTAATATAAAAGTAATTAAAATTAGTTAGTAAGTTTTAAATTGATTTTCTTCTTAATGAATAGAAAAAAAGAAACAATATTTTATGATGGTTAAGGTTAAAACAAGTTAATAATTGTTTAAACCTAAGTCACATGGGTTAAAATGAAGTAAAAACTTGTATAAATTATATTTTATAGGAATATTTCTACTATATATAATATTATATTCATAAATGGTACATTTGGATCATTTTTTCTTGACTAATATATTAATATATTTTATAATTTTTAAAAATTACCAGAGTCTCATCTTCCCCAATTATAAAATGACACTAGCACTCATCTCCACACTTCAAATGTTTTTTGGTCTGGTTAAAACAGACCAATATATCTTCCTTACGTCCCTTACCATGTTATAAAGAAACTATTTTTATCAGAAAACCATCCTAACATGCCTTTAGGTATAAGTAAATGATATTTTCGATGAAGAGGTATAGTTATTAACGTGGCATTTTCATTTTATTTATTCTAATCATCTCATTCGATTTTTTAAAAAAATTATGAAATAACAACACCATCATATTCTATATCATAAAATTGTGGTTTGTAAATGGAATAACCTATATTTATCTCCTTTTTCCATTAAATGGAAGAAGAATCCATTATTCACATGTAGAATAGACTACCACATCACGAACCAATGTAATTATTTTTCCATCACCACCTATCATGGATAATTAAAATGATTTACTTAATGTATATACATGATATTAAATAATTATTTACCATTATTCAAATGTAATATATGTTATATTTTCTTAGTTTTCCATTAACAGAAAAATGATAACATCGTTTCAGCGTATGTTTGGATTACTACCTCCAAAATGTGATGAGTTTTGTTTTTTATAGACACATGATGTGAATACTATGTACAAGTATATTTAAATAAATAATGTAGTATTATTGATATACCATAATTATAAAAATAAAAAAGGATACATTATTTCTTTTCTTCATGTTCTTGGAACAATGGAAATGTTACTCATGTTTACCTATAACCCACTGTCTTCATGATTATGAAATAATTAATTTTTCATAACCATAAATACGGAATTGTATTAAAAGTATAATTAATTTATAAAAATTATAATTATTTCCTTGTTATTATTCAATTGATTATGTAATGATGACCTTTTTTACCATATTCAACCTATTGAATTTATTTTGGACATGATAGATGAATATCGTTAAAACATATGATGTGAGCTTAATTAATTATATAATTTTATATACAATGGTAACAAATGAAATAAAACAAAAAACAAAGATGAAAACATTTCATTATAAAATAAAAATTTAACCTTATTGTATTATCCCAGATGATAAATAACATATATGATGAGTCGTATTTGAGGAAAGTGTTACTTTTCCTTCAAAACCTCATTTAATGTGTTTTAATTATTTAATTGATAAATATTTTTTCTTTTCTGATCATATACTTACAATTATTTTATAGATACATTAATATGGATATAAATATATTTTAATGGGATTTTCAAGCCCCTGTTTTCATTCTTTTAATGGTTTTAAAAAGGAATATTTTTATGTAGTTTATATGGAATGTTTTGACAAACTAAAAAACGAATTTTTAATTTTATCATATATTAAATATATGGATTTTCCAAAAAATATTTGATTATTTCATAAGATTTCATGTTTTGTTTAAAAAAAACCCATCCTTCCCATTATTCCATGTATTTTCAAAAATGGAATGGATATTATAATATCCAGGAATGTTTTCAAATGGGTGAAATAATATTTAAATGAGATTGATGAAGAAAATATAATATTTTAGGAATTATGATTATTCAATAAATCATGAGGACTATTTATGATGATGGGTGAGAATGCAATTTATCATGATTAAGTGTCATCCCGATAATTCTCATGATGGTGAGTGAGCCAGATACAACTCTCCAATGCATTATGAAAATGGAACAAGTTAACAGCTAACATTTATCCTAAGATATTATTTGAATTTACTGAGTAGGTTATATTATTTGTATGATTTATTATTAGAGTTATATAAAAATGATGTACTAAGATACACACTTGGTTTATCAATTATTTCCAGGGTTTATCACATAAATCATTTGATTTTATAAGGTAAGATAATGAGGTTATGTTTGTAGTGAAATTTATACAACTTCTTAAGGGCCAAATATATATTTTTTATGAGTATTTATTTATGTCAATATAATTTTTATGAATTTTATTTTTCTTTTAATATTTATTATGATATGTTTTACGAAAATAGTTTTGAAGTGAGGTTGATTTATTAGTTAAGAAAATTTTTATATAGACCCTAAGGTTTATTTTGATAAAGGAAATATTTTTAGATTGTTCAGGGACTAAATAGATTAATTACTTAATTATAAATTTCACTTGCTGATATTTTTGTTTTCATACATTTTTTTCAAAAATAATAAGATTATTTTAAGTATTACATGGGTCATGGATGAGTTCAAGATGACAAATGTGATTATATTCCTTGAAAATAAATCATGTTACATTTTTAAACAATTTTTTTTTTCAAAAAAATGATATTGTGTTGAAGTTTCATAATAATTATTTAATTTTTAATTTTTTTATATTGATAACATAATTATTTTAAAATATATCCCTAAATGATATTTTAGAATTCATGGATTGGAATTCCTTTCTGAGGATTCAATTTTACAGATTATTGATGTTTGGGTTCTTATAGTTTTTATCATATAAATTCTGTATATAATTTTATAGGTTAGGAAAATGTAATTAAATATCATAAATATATTTTAATTTATGGTTATCGTGAAATATTATTTGAATATTACAATGTTTCTTCCCCAAAAAAATATCTCTTTAGAATTTTTTTTCATAGAGGGTAGAAGGAAGATGAAGTAGAGAGGCACTAAAGGGATACTATACTTATAAATAATAATCCTAAAATGGTTGGAATTGAAATAGAGTAGTTTTCATCTATTATGGATCATTTTAAACAAGATATAAATTTTGGTTTTATCCATTATAGGGAGAAACCAGATATTCCATAGGCAAACATATTGATAATATAGAATATTTTGGGACAACATCCACCAATATTCTATAGATATTCTAACTCTGTGATAGAAAAGGGATGAATTAATCCTCTATAAAATATTTTCAAAATCATGGGTTTATCAATTCATAAAAAACTAATTATTTCTAATTACAAATTTGAAGGATAATTCGATAAATACTGGTCAATGGAAAAGAATACTATAAATATTTATGGTATTAACACCATGGAAGGATATACATTTAAGATACATTTCATAGAGATGTATTTTACTAAGGTTTTTAAACAAAGGATGTAATCAAAATTCCTAGAATTGAGTAAAACTAACAAATATTTAGTTGTATCTTGTGAAGAAAACTTCACCTGATTGGCAAGGTACGAAAAAAATTGATCTGAGATATTGACAAAAAAATTATTCTTTTTTACATATGATTAAAACCAATATATTAGAGGGAATTGTATTATCATGAATGTAAATTTTTTGGTAAACATATTTAATGTGATAAAATGAAGAAATTTAGTTTTCTGATGATCTTGTTTATAATGAAATCTTGTGAAAAAAGTTATCCTAGTGTTAGAAAAATTGGAAGGATTCGACAAATATATCTGACTATCAGAAAATCCTTTGTTTAGTTTAAAATAGTTATTGTGAAAATATCTGTGGGTAATATATGATTAAATATATGGTGTTTTTCAATTGTTTTATGTTTTCAAATATGAATCATTACTGCAATGAACCAGATCATCGTAATGGTAAGTCCAATTAGGATATGAAAGTAGTGTAGTGATTTAAATGTAATGAGATGAGTTAGTATGTGGATACACATCCAGAGAATATAATAAAAGGTAGTAATAATGAATAATATAATAAGAATGGGGTAGATAAATACATTGAATCTACTTTATATAATTTTGGATGATCGAATGAAGTTGTAATGGGTGAATTACTTCATTATTCTGAGTATGGAAATTTATTTTTTCATCAAGGTCTACACATTCGTTTACTTTTTGAGAAATGTACAAGTAAAATGGAAATGTCACCCAATTAAATGACTTTATAACATTTTATAAAAACACGTTTGGGTTGTATTAAGGTAACAAGAATGTAAAAGTATATCACTATTATAATTTATCGAAGGTTTTCCCCTTAAAACATATTGTCATTCGAATTATAGAATTTTATATTATTCTAGGTATGGATTTCATTTCAATTTATCTTTCTATGATATACTACATATCCAATGAAGTTATTTCTTGAAATATGTTTTCATTTTCATATAATAATCAATTATAACCTTTGATGCCATATTGAGAATATGAGAAACTGTTAATTAATTTTAATAAATGCTACATTTCCCATGTTGTGAAAAATAGAAGAATTATTTAGATTATTGATGTGTTGTTAGAAAATGAATATTGTGGTGTTTTTAGTAATGATTTAACATCAAATATTCATAACTAAGAATTTGAATTCACTATTGACTTAGTTCTCGATGTTAAACCAATTTCAAACCCCCTAATTTAATGGAATACGTATAACTTCTAGAATTTAAAAATAATTGCAGGGGATTCTTGTTTATGTTTCAATCATTCTAGGACTTCACTAAAGGATCATAGTATTTTTTATTAAAAAAATGATTTCTCTTGGAATTTATGCATTTCATATAGAAATTTGAATAAAATTAATGTCTTTAATAAGTATATATTACCTCATATCAATGATATTTTTGATCATTTCAATGGTGCTTGGTATTTTTTAATGAATGAAATTATGTTTCCTTTCCATTGGATAAAGTTAAAAGAGAATGACATCCCTAAGATAGTTTTTAGAAATAGGTATAGAAATTATGAGTTTACGGTTATTGCCTTTGGTTTGAAACATGGTCTAATTATATTCAGAGATCTTATAAATATCATATTCTATGAATATTTTTATATGTGTCTTTTTTTTATTAATTATATTTTCAATTATTCAAAAAGGTATACGAATCATTAGAAACATCAAGGAATTGTTTTGGAAGTCCTAAATTAAAATAATTTTTATGTAAATTTTCATAAATGTGATTTTATTTTAGAGTCAATTTAATTCCATGAACATATTGTCAACAAATATGGCATAATTATTGATCATTAGAAAAATAAATTGTTTTATAGATGGAAAAACAAACCAATGTTACATAGATTCATAGTTCTATTAGATTAGTGGGGTATTATAATTGGTCTTCTGAAAAAAGTTTACAGTTATCTATTCCACTTACTCAGTAAAATAAATATAGAGTTATGTTGATCTGAAAAAAGAATGTTATGAATGTTTCTATCAAATAAAAATATGATTAGTGAATTCACCAGTTTTTTAACTTTCATCCTGACATTTGGATGATATTATATATATTGACTCTTTTTAAGGGACTTTGTTTTTTTAATATATAATGATCGGGTAATTTATTATACTTCACGTTAATTAAAACATCATGAGAAAAATTATCCTACCCATGAAATTTAATAAGAATCTATAGTTTTTTCTTATAAAAAATTAGAGACATCATTTATATGGTGTAAATTGTGGAATATATATAGTTAAAAAAAGATTTAAGTATATATTCAATGAAAATGAGTTGAATATAAGACAATAGATATGGCTATAATAAATAACGGGTTGTTATTTCACAATTAATTACCATCGAGGTAAATAAAATAAGGTAGAAAATACTTTTATTAGGAATGATGATGAAATATTTACTATGACCCATCATGAATATGATCCTATTTATAATTATTTACGAATGTTATCTTATAAATTATGCATGTAGGATCTCCCTCTGTTTTCTTTTATGTGTTAGTGAGAATTTATTTTTCAGATAGAATTTATTAATGAAATAATAATGATCATGTTTTCTTGGAAGATGTAGAATATATCATTAGGGGTATGATTCAAGAGACTAATGATAATGAAGAAGATGGTATTGGATTAAAAATGTTGTTTTGTCTGTTATGTGATTCCCATTTGAATAAAGAATTGTTGATTGAGCCTCATAACTCTCCATTTCAGATTTATCCTGGAAGAAAAAATATATATAGATAGCTTTAGGAAAATTTTATGTTACATGGAATAAAAAAAATATTTTTGATTCTAATTTGAAATGTACAAAATTTTTGTGGGTTAAATCCAATTTTCATTTACAAAAGGGGTGATTTTCCCTTTTCTTATGCCATAATGGAAATGGAATAATATATTCATATATATTTTTTGGTAGTATTAACAATTTTTATATAAATTATTAATGACAGTTTGGTAATTATTGACTAATTAACTAAGTATTATCTTTTTCTCCAAATTCATAATAACCTATATTTAGATAAAATTTCTTGACTTTTTGTTAAAGAGATAATTAAATAACATTTAATCCCACTCTATATTTTATTTGACCATGATCTAAGATTTACATATATTTTTTTAAAAGCCGTTAGAGTTTATTGGGTACTGAATTAAATATTAGTACTTGTTTTTATCATAAACCTGACAGATAGTCAAACATAATGATTTATAATTTTAAGGATATTATACATGCATGTTCAATGGATTATCATTGAAGTTGGGATCAATATATTAATTTTTTATATTATAAATATTGTTTTCGTTTTTCTATATTGAATACAAATTTTGATCAATTAAACGGAATGAATTGTTAGAATATAAAAAGTTGGGAATAATTCCAGGAAATATATTTTTTGGGAGAATTTGTAAATTAAATGGTTAATAAGGTGAAAATTATTCTACAACACATGAGGGTGACTTATATAAGGAAAAAAATATATTTATGTAATCATTGGATAGAACATTTTAATGCCTGTGATGATTTCTTTATAAAAGTATCTTCATGAAAAAGTGTTGTAAAGTTTGGAAAAAATGTAATATTATATTTTTGGTTTCATAGACCATATAAAATCCAAGAAAATATTGGATCAATTTCCTATTTAGTGGCCTTTATTATGAGTTTATCTTAGTTACATAAAATATTTCATGTTTCTTTTTTAAGAAACTGTATGTATAATGTTTTTCATGCTTTATGTCGAAATGTAATTAAGCTAGAACAAAACACATCCTATAATAAAAAATAAGAACATATACTTTATATTTGAGAGAATTTTTTTTTAAAAAGGTTATTTTCAAGGTTATATTTAAAAAAATGATGGAATATTAATAAGAAAATTTTATAAAAAAAACAACCCCACAGGTTTAGGTAATAAATAAAATGGTTAATAAATACTTTATAAAAGGTGGAATAATGTAAAACCATAGGTAATGTTAAGATAAATAATGTCCATTCCATATTAATAATTATTAATTAGATTAATTATAATAATATTAGGTAAATTTTCAATCAGAAGAAGAAGAAATATTATTTCTAACCAAATTTTGGTTTCATGAATATTGTCATTTTATTTAAAATATATATTTTAAAATTTTATATAATTTTAAAAAATTAAATTCATTTTTTCAGTTCATAATATAAAAATTATATTAGGTTTTTTTATAGTTTTATGAGAATGTTTTTTTTCAGTGAATAGTAAAAATATATATTTTTATTGAAAATTATAATTTCATATCAAGATTTTACAATGTTATTTTTTAAAATAGTTTTAAATAATTCTAAATTAAATTATATTATTACATTGAATTAATTTTATACTTGAAATTGGTATTAGAACATTATTATACATAAGAAACCATTTGTCTAGAAAAAAATTTTTCAAAGATTTTATGGGTTTAATTTTAAATTTTTTTCATCCAATTATCTGAATTAAATTTGATAATATTTATTCTATATTTTGAATCATAATAATAATTATTTTTTCATAATAT
This sequence comes from Viscum album, assembly GCA_963277665.1. Classification (NCBI taxonomy): domain Eukaryota; kingdom Viridiplantae; phylum Streptophyta; class Magnoliopsida; order Santalales; family Viscaceae; genus Viscum; species Viscum album. Next base: position 2,015,986,840 of record OY728131.1, on the reverse strand, counting down.
CAACTTAATTTTTCTTCATAATGAATACTAAAAATCATAAAATTTTATTAGCACGGTTATGGTTAAAAAAGGTTTACCAAAGGTTAAACTTGTGTTATAAGGGTTTAAATGACTTATAAATTTTTCTAAATTATATTTTCTGGACATATTTGGACCTTATCTCATCTAATATTTCAATATATTCTATTTTGTATCAATTTTTATTGAGTATGATATCGATATATTTTATTCTTTTAAAACAATTCACGTTCTCTCTCTCACCAACTTATAAAATGGCACACCCACTCATATCATATCCGCACATCAACGGTAATTTAGTATGGCCAATACCTACTCAATTATATTCCTTATATCCCTCGTCAATTAAAGGGTCATTTTTTGATCATAAAATCAACCTAATAAGTATATAGGTATAATCCAAACTATATTGTTTGAAGAATATGTACACTTCTTAACCTAGTGTTTTCATTTTATTTATTCTACTATATTACTTCAAATCTAATTCAACCATGATGAAATAATAAAACTAGTATGTTCCATATTTTCAATATGTTTTTAGTTTAATTGAATAACCAATATCCATCTCCTTCTTCCACCAACTGGGAAATGAAACCATCATTCAATTGTATGGTGGACAACCACCTCGTGGACTGGTGTAATTCATTTTCCCACGCCACCTCTGATAGATAGTTATAAATATGATATTCATGGAATAATTATCTTTATTTAAATTTAATAACTAATATTATTTCTTAACTTCCTATCCATTAAAAACTATTATTTTATTCATGTTTTTATGCAGATTAACACCTCCAAGAAGCGATGTGATTTTTCATTCATGAAAAAATCACATGGATTGAATATATAAATTTATTTAAAAAAGTGACATAATATTTATAACATATTCTTATTCTATTAATATAAAATGATACATTATTTCTATTATTTTTTTTGAAAAAATTAACATTACCTATGTATATATACGGGCGACCGCCACCAAGATTGTAACATAATTATTATAACATACCCATATTTAATTTATGGTTTTAAAATAATAATTAATGTATAAAATTGATACTTGTGACAATATTATTCTTCTGAAAATAATGTAATAAATATTTCATTGGCCATAGTCTTCCAACCGAATTCATTTCTAGATATATAAGATTAATATTATAAAACCATATGACGCGAACTTAATAGATTATGTAATTGTGTATAAAAAAGTAATAAAAATAAATATATTAACAAACCTGAAAAGGGTTTTTTTAAGTAAATTATTAACATTTTTTATTTATTTTTGAAGATAAATAATGTATGTATTTATTGAGGCTCATGGCAAGGCACACTTTACATTAAAACATTATTTTAAATATATTAAATTTATATCCAATAAATATGTTTATAACATGTCAATATATTTAAAATTATATTTCTAATCTATTAATATAGACATAAGTGAATTATAATGTTAATGTTTTTTAGCCATTTAATTTAATTTAAAGGATTTAAAAATAATTCTTTTAATGTATTTTATATATAATGTTTTGACAATATGTAGAACAGTTGTTATATTTTATCATATATAGTTTCAGCGGGGTTTCCATCCACAGTAAGTGTTTTAGGATGTTTTCAATCATTTATAAGATTTCGGGTTTTCTTCATAAAAACCCCCATCCCAATATTCTGGTTATTTTTAGAAGGATTTTAAATAGAATGGATATTTTAATATCATAAAATATTTTCATATGGATGAAATAATATTATTATGAGTTAAATTAGGAAAATGAAAATATTAATGTATGATGGTTATATTATTGTTATTGGATATTGATTGTGATGAAAAGTTATCCTGATATAGCTCATGATTATGGGTGATAAAGAAATATATTGTGATTATGGTTGACCCCAATATAGCTGTCTACTAAATTCGGTAAAGGGGATAAGTTAACTGATTAGGATTCTCTGAAGTGGTTATAGGAATTTAGTAGTTAGGTTATTGAATTTGTAATATAAATTCTAAGAGTGATAGAAAAATAATGTACCTAGATACCTATACGAATTATCTATTCTGTCTATGGTTTTTGATGAATATATTTTGATTTTAAAAGGTACAATAATGCGATTAAGATTAAAGGTTACATTATGTTAATTATTAATGGTTAAATGTATAAATTTTCATGAGTTCTTTAAGACTAAAAAGAAATATTTATGAGTTTAATTTTTTAGTATATTTTATATTTTAAAAAAGGAAAATCAATTAGAGGGCATATTTATTTCTTTTAAATGTATCCTATTGAGATTTTTTCTCATTAAACATTATCAAATGTTTTTACCGAGTTTTAATGCTGATTAGGGGTAAGCATGTGATAAAGTTGAAAATTTTGAAGATATGACATGAAAAGAAATATTGTTAAATTTAAAAATTATTCCATTGTGGAAAAAATGTATACTCAGTGGTAGTTTCTACTATATGTGATGAAAAAAATTTAAGAAGAGATGATGAAACAATTATATACAACTCTAAATCTAAAAGATCTTTACTAATGTGAGAAAATATTTTTTTATAAATAATCATTTATATTCATTCCTTATGGTTGGATCCATATACTTGGGGTTTATAATTATCCCCTAGCCTATTAGTGGTGGTATTGGGGTATAAAATATGGCATACCACAAGCCTAATAAGGGTCATGGCGGGTCAGGTTATTTATCTGAAACAAGAAATTTATTTAATAAGATTATTTATATTTACCAATAGAACTATATTTTCTATCATAGGGGATTAATATCAACTAATTAGTTACCATGTTCTACCATTCATGATATAAATTAGTTCAACTTCATCAAAGATCAACATTTCTTAGACATTATTTTATTTATATTAAAATTCCGGATGATTTTAAACATGTTTAGGCCTAATCTCATTTATCAATGTATGTTAATAAAATTAAGCCTCCCATTTCAGTTGAGAGACTTTTTCATCAATATAATAGTTTTCTTGAATTATATCTTAACATTTTATATGATTTTTCTAATTTTATTTTCATTTTACATCTCATGTTATCAATTGATTGACAATTATTATTCTAACTGTTAATATAATTCTTATAGGAATAATTTCTCTCATATTTTTAGGATGTATTTCCTCTATCTTTTTTAACTTATTATTTTTTTACCATAAATAAAACTCCAATCTAATTTCCACTATGTCCTCATTTTTTCCAAATACCTATAGAATTGATATTTTATAAATAGAAAAGGATCATATTTACATTTAAATTTTAATATATTTATTATTATTAAAATAGTGTTACAGATTTTTGTTAAGAGTATCATATAATAGTTTAAATTTAATTTCCCATTAATAAAACTATAATAATATTTATATTTCTCACCTTGGGTGACTCACCATTATATCAAAATTTCCATCAACAATAGTAAACGTAGTTTTTTCATAAATTTTACTATATATCTTTAGAGGATTTTTTTGAAATATCACTATTAATGATTCTAAATATTTTATATTTCATTATTTTGATATATTATATATATTTAATGATAACTCATAGGCTATCTAGCCTTGTGATAAATTAGGAACTTTATGATGAATATAATATCAGTGATATAAAGTGTTATCACAAGTTTATATTAAAATAGTGGTAGTAATTGGTTCAATATGTGGTATGACTATAACACATGGTACATTATTACTTATATAATTGAAATTTTTGGTGATTTTTATTGAGATCAAATGGAGTGTTGGGGATAAGTCAAAGCTTAATTTTTATGTGTTTACAGAAGTTGGTGACATACCTGGACAACCTTAATTTGGTTGATATAAAAAATTATTTCATATATTGGGATTTATCTTAGTAGTCTTATAAGATTTTATAATATCTCACTAACTAGAGTTAAATTTACTCACTATAAATAATTTAGTAAAAACATTTAAAGAAGCGAAGGTTAATCAAATATTTAAATGTGGAAATATAGAATTAGTATATATAGAATGAAGATCAATTTCTTAAGTAATTATATGGAATTTATCTATTTCAAGAATTTTTATCATCAAGTTAAATCGTGAATGGAGTGTAAATATATAGATAATTTATAACAATTCGTTTTAATATATAATACAAATAAAATGACCTATCAATAATTAGTTAATATTACGGCTTTTTAAGGTGTTGAATGGAGCTAAATGCTAATGTACAAGATAATTTTTGCGAAGTAGTTAAAATTGATCAATGTTTTTTTAGATTAATGTTAAAATTATTAATACATACATAATGTATTTAGATGTCAAAATTTTTTATCCAGTGAAATGGTAATGTTTTTTTAACAAAGGGTCATTATAAATTCTAAAATATGTTTTAGAAGGTGTGGGGAATTTACTTTCCCCCATAAGACCTTCATGGTGATAATTGAAATTATATATAATGACATGTTTTGATATGGAAGGAGTAAGGATAGGGATGTTACCCTTTGGTATTATATGATAAATGGGATAGTATGGAATAGAAAACATTTCTAATGATACATTTTCATTTTTTATCAAATTCATTGAAAAAAAATTACCACCATAAGTCCATATATGTTTTTCAAAAAATAGATTTAAATTATTAACATGAATTTATTTTATAATTGAAAAAAATATTGGGGAGAATGTTTTAATCATTGTTTGTGAATTTTATTATTTGTTAATTGAGGATGGAAGTATTAACTAGATATTGTAGTTATAGAAGGCTGTGAATGGATTGGGAAAGAGATTCCCATATAATAACTTGTGAAAAAAAGAAAACATTTTCCATGATATTTTAATATATGTAGGTTATTTTTATTAAGGTTAATGTTGAATTGAAAATATTGGATTTTATTCTAGATTATATAGGTAAAATCCAGAAATTATCAAAATTTCGACATCTTGATTAGTGTTCAAAAAAAGTGGCTAAGTGTTGTGACACATTTATATGAATAATTATATTATATTTTTAGTAATTTTAAAGATGATAATGTCTAGATAAAATCCCTATGATCTTAATAATATGTTTTTGAGTATGTATTATAATGAAAGTAGTTGTAGTAGGAAAAAAATAAAATTCTGTTAATATATAAGGATCAGATTTGGGATATGATATATTTTATAATTTATCAGTTTGGGAAAAATTATTTGGTTCTACCATGGAATCGACAACCATGCGGTGAAGAAATGAGATGAAAAATAAACAATTTTTTAAACCTTATAATTATATTTTAGTTTATATAAACTAATACATTATATTACACTTAATGAATGACCCATGAATATGGTTTCATATTTACTTTACAAATTTTTAAGGTTTTTGTAACAAGACATAAGGAAATTATTCATACTACGAATGAAATTAAGAGTATATCAGTTCTACATACTATTTATATGTTTATGTACTATGAATGATATTCCATTACACAATAGTTTGGAAGGTGGTGATAATCTTACTGTGATTTATGTTATACAACACAACCTCTCTCGAGTATGAGTGAAACACACTATAACATTTCTATGTGAAGAAAAAAGTTACATTATCGTCAAACCTACTCTTATTTAGCATTGTAAAAAAATTACATCTCATTAGGATAATCATCATGATTTCACATGTACATAAATCGAGGAGAAATTATATGTCATTTGTATTTAAATTCAAAAGAATTAAATAAATTCACCAAGATATTTGGTGAACTAAAAGGAATATATTTGACTAGTAATATTGGATATAATTATTGACTTAGGCCATGCCATAGTGATGATTCCCACACTAGGAAATTGGTTGAATTAAGATGATCACACTATGATAGTGAAATCGACACTGTCAAAAAGTGGTTTCTAAATTATAAGGTAGATTATATGAAATTTAAAAGAAGGATAACAGGAAGTATATTTCAATGTTTGAATTGCTTTATTTTGAATATAATGAAAACACTAAAACTATGTGGTACACGTTGAATTATTTTATTAGATTAATCAAAGGGGAACAAATATCAGTCCTCGGAGTAAAGGTTTAATGGAAATCTAATAAAACTACCTATAGCAAAACTAGAAAAAGAATAATAAAATTGTATATTTGAATTCATTATAGAATCATAATGAGAATTGGGAGATCATATTGATATATACAATTTTTATAAGAAGAGAAATAAAATATCCTTATGGGATTATATTTCCACATTTGCTTCAGTTTGAGAGTAAATGCTAAAGGATATAAAATATTAAATTAAATTGGTATAACTATTTAGAATAGAAGGAAAGGAATAGTGTAATTTTACTCTCAAAATATGATAAGGTAGAATAAAGAGTTGATGTTTGTTTTGATAACATTCAATTAAAAGACTCAACCCTCACATTGTGGGTTTGATCTCATTGAGAATTAGATGAGATCAAAGTGAAGGGTTTTTCAGTGGAGTATCAAACCTAGAGACATTATTTAAATAATTACTTCAGTTGAATAGAGATAACCCATAATGTTCTTAATGTATTGAATAGATATGAACATATATAAACCAACCAATACTTTACTGAATAAGTTTTCATTGAGGAGAAGAATAAGGATTGACCCTTTGATCGGTAGTGATCCTTTCAAGAAAAGTATATGGGTTTTCATCCATGGAATGGAGTATTCATCACCCAAAGACATGTATTCACCAAATGTGATTATTTTGGATTTGGGTACACTAGCATAATTGTTTTCCTTTCTCTATATATTAGTCTTTTGTGGTAATTAATATAAAATACCTTAATATTTTATCCAATTATTATGATTTGGTTTGATTAGTTAGTGTAATATTGAGTGATTTAATGTGTTCTAGATAACATAGAACATGATCTGAATGGACTAGATGATTCACATAAATGGAAAAATGTTTTTATCAGTATACATCATGATTCCCCCTCCCACAATCTTTAGAGTGCTTCAGGTCAACCTAGTCCCAACAATGTCATAAGAAAAAAATTCCCACATGAATCATTACATATTATATTTTTCAATTAATTTAAAAGTTATATACCTTGACATGTTCTAACAAACCTTTATATCAATATTGGTGGATCTCATTACCAATAAATTAGGTTACTGCTTCAAGTATTTATAATAAAAAAATATTTATAACTTAAGTAAATATAATATTAATAATTATTTTTCATATTATTACAACATATATTACTTAGAAAACAATGGGTCTCCCACAATCCTGTTGTAGAAATATGTGAAATTAATACTCCCATGATTTATTGACTACATTGATACATAAATGGATCATTAAATTTGAAAAAACATATTGGCTACCTATTTGTCACAAACCCTTATGTTTATATAGAATATATGTTTTTCTATGTTTCCTTTCAATAATATTGTTTTGAAATTTAATCAAAAAATATAATATTGAATGTTTTCTACTATGGAATTTAGAATTAAAAAATATTTTAAAATTGTTATGGGAAAAAATAGTTCTGTCAAAGCTAATGTCTTAAATAATCCTAAAATAATTATAATCTATATTCTTTTATAAAAAGTCATATTCATATCCATGTTAATATTTTTATTTAATACCCATTTTGATCCAATGGTTTTCACATCATCTAATGATACTACCAAAATAAATACATCATTTCGATATATAGACTCAATTTTCTGAATTTATTTTTACTTTCCATTCAGATTTTTTTTTATTTTCATCTTCCTTGTTGGATAGGGATAAATTTTTCATAAGGAATAATATGTCACCTAACTCGGTGTTATTAAAATCATCTCTCTTTTTACAATCATTTATTATATATTATGTGTATCTAGAAAATTCTATTCGAGGAGATCGTAAGGAACGTTTTAAAAATAAAACTTCTTTAGAATCTTAATACTATATTTCATAACATTCTAACTTGATACCACTATCTCGAATAGAGATTTTAGTACTTATTTTAGAAATATAATATTTTACATAACTATTTATTTTATATAATATTGATTTTATATATAATAGTCTTTATATGTTTAGAATAATTCATAAAGAAGTAATTTTTTTATTGATGATATTTTTTCATTAAAATTATCTATTACGGACACATTTCCTTGTAACACAAGTTTTAGTGGAATGATATGTTTATTTCAAATTAAAATTCTAAAAATTACCATATATCACTTTAGATAGAATATCATTTAGTTTTAATGTTTTTATTTTCATGTCAATACCAAAAAACTGATAATGGAAGGATTTTTATACTCATCATCGATCTCATTATAACATGAAATGTTTAATTCCAAATTTTAATAACACAATTACATTAATTTTTTAAGGATGTATGAGATTAAGAATAATGACCAACCTGTATTTAAAGATCGATGAATGATTCATTATTATATTATTCGACTCTTTACAACCAAAGTATAATTATCTTATCGGTAATATCATTATATACTTCAATTTATTATTCCATAAATATTTTCAAGGAATCAAATTTGTGATTTATCAGTTACTTATGTCAATATTGTTTGATGATATCATTGAAATCAAATATTATAAAAATTTAACTTTACATTTAGTATGAAATAAGTCACATATAACTTTGAAAACTATATCTAAATACTTTGGGGATTTTTCACAAAAAATACCTTGAGGTGTATTTTTTATTTTATCATATATGAAATAATTTCATGTACATAAGATTTTTTTTATTAAATTATTATAAACAACATTTATAACATTAAATTTTTAGAAAAAACATCATTTCTTAAACTTTGTCTGAAATTTTAAATTATTTTTCTCTATTCTATAAAAAATAACCATGATTAGGAAATGATTTATAACGTGATATTAATAAAATTAACAAACATTACTCTCTCACAGTATAATATTACAACAAAATTACCTAAAATATGAATTACATAATATGGATTATTACATATCATGCAATATTACATCAATTAAAAGTGTCCAAATCCAAACGGGACAATTAATGGAAAACTATAATACAATTACGTTTATGAGATCCACATGATCATATATTCCTACAAGAATAACCATTTATATGAGTAAATATATAATGAGAAAAAACATTAATGGAGAAATTATTTTGTAAAATCCTCAACGAAAATTTATATAATGAGATGTGTAATTTAGGAGGTAATAATGGAATAAATTTATTTAATGTAATTGAGAAAATACAATCATTATGATGTGAAATATGGTCCCTATAAATATGGCCCTATAATATACATGTATCTAATAGGTATATTCATTTTTTTGTTGTCATAAAAAAATTTAAAATAATATAATTCACAAATAATAAAGAATAAGGTATAAAAATTGATATTTAATTAAAATATTTCATTAAAAATCATGATATATGTTTTGTACTATAATTATTAAATTACGATATAATTCATTTAAAAAATAATAATATATTTTAATATCAAAAAAATGATGAAAATAAAATTTTAGGGTATAAATAATTATTTTAAATTGTATTTGGTAAATATTTTTTGAAACTGATATTTTCCAAAGAACATTTTATCATGTGTTGAGTATAATTATCCTAAAAAATAGTATCTAATAATTATTTAATTTAAATTAAATGTTATGATAATATATATGAGAAAATAATTTAAAATTCATCCAATAGTTATTATTGTTAATGGAATATTAAAATATTCTGTATATTCTAAAAGATACCTTTGTTCTAAAAACAATTTATTCATAATGCTTGCCTATATTAATATTAATTTTTTATCAATTATATAAATTCATTATGAAAAAATATTATTTATATTTGAAATAAAAACATTCTAATTATTCAAAAAAACAATTATATTTTTAGGCATAAAAATAAATTACTGATGTCAATGTTAATTACCACATTAATATTAAAATGGTTTTTTTCAAGTAATTTTTTTAAAAAATAATATGTCATTATTGAAATAAATTATAAATCATTTTTTTATGACTCTAAAAATTTTTTATATGTGTAAACAAATTTACTAACACCTGATAAATTTGAAATTTAAATGAAATTAGAATAAAAAACATAATATATAAAAAGACATTTTTCTTTAAAAAAAAAATAATATATTATATCTTAATTTAAAATTTAATTTTTTCAATTATATAAATTAGATTGGAAAAATAGAGTCTAAATTAAATATAATGAAATAAAAATTTTGTATTAATGTTTAAATTATATTTTTAGTAAAAGAATAGCCATCATTGTAAATATGTAATCATTGTTAATAATGGTAAAATGATGTAACATAATGTGGCATGAGTTTTGCTAAATTAAATTTAAAATTAGACCATATTGAATATATTTTATTTTTTTAATTTAATACCCAAATATCTCATCTCCCATTAGTCACCTAACTCCCATGTGAGTCATCTATACCCCTTACCTAACATTATATTCCAAGGAAAATTCTAACAGTTTCACCTATAAAAGAATCCAAATTCCAGCCACTTCAAGGAAGACATTTCATTGTTATTTAAAATGAAAATATACCCATTTGTATTATCATATATATTTCATCCTTGTTTTTAATCCCTTGGTTAATATAATGTGTTCCAAATAAGGTACTCTCATTTAGTATTTCAAGATAAGTATCGTGTTCTCAACGGGATTATTATCGAAGCCAAATATTTTTATTCTCTACATTTATTCATTAAAACTATTCTAAATATTATAATATAATGAAATAATTATTAGTAATATAATGAGATATTATTACATTGATGGGATATCCTTTATCTATTACCATATCACCAAATAGAAAATTAAAATGTTTCCTATGTTAAGTGTGGAATACCACCTGTAAGAACCATGTATTTTATTTTTCCTCCCCAACATATATGGATGTTACTAATCAATTATTTATAAAATAAAAATGATATATATTAAAACATTAATATTGTGTAAACACTAGAGTAATAATCCATTTAACACTGGTTTTTATTTCTTTCAACATCAGCAATAAAGAGACGTTAATACAGGTTATGTTGAATGTGGAACATTCCACATTGGTTTTTATAAAAGGATGATGAAAAACATTCTAAAATTAATAATATATAAAAATTTTACCATTGTTTATTTGTATGAGTGGTATTAAATTCCTTAAAAATAATATTTTATTGTCAGTTTTATATAAAACATACATTGAACATCCACATGGAAGCCATTAAATATCAATTTTTGAAAAAAAAATGTTTAATGCCGTCAAACTTGTATATCTACAAAGGTTTTATATAATAACAACATGAAAATCCCATATATAATCTTTTCTGTGTCAGTTATTTACCAAAGACGTCTGTCCATAAGAAAAAGCTTTTGAACATTCAGTAATGATAAAATAAAATAGTAAATAAAGAGGTTTATAGGGCTAAACAAGTGGATTTTACCTTATCCAAAAAACAATATATTTATTGATCGTAATATAAAAGATAATTTTCATAATCATAATAATATGTAGTTTCTCATTAAATCTAATAATTTTCGTTATCAAGATCATGAGGATATCTATATTGGTCTTTCTTGGAGCCTTATAGGAAGAACTAGTTGACATAGTCCTTGGTAGGTAGGAATAGATCATTCACGGCCATCTCTTCATAGGAGAAGAAGTGAAACCCTCACTATCATTCAATGTTAGATTTTTTTTAGTACTGGCTAATAATGTCAACAATGAAGTATTTCAACATTGGTTTTTGGTAAACCCAATATTGAAATCCATCTAAGACACCATTCGACATCATTTTTTAAATCATTCATTAAATGTTGATATTTAAAAAAACATTACAGAATGACTTGATCACAAATCAAAAAAATAAAATTCCATTACCAAAATAAAGAAAGGTATAAATATTAGTATAAGGATATAAAAACTAATTTAGAACATTAAAATAGTTTTTAATAATATATAGCTATATTAAACTAAAACACTAAATTTTTCAAACATAGAAAATAGTCTGTAAATAAATTTTGATTTTATTTCAAATATTTTGATATATATGGAGAAATATCATCAAAATTAGATAAAATAAAATTTTGTGAATTTAAAAATGAACATATTTTTTAAATTTATAATTTTTATAATGAAATTATATTTTTCAAAATCTATTATTCTTTTAGTTTTTATGATCTTCCAAATAAATCATAAAACATAATTATGAAATCAATATCCCCATGTTGGTGATAGAACATCATTTATTACATAATTTTTAAATAATAAAAACACATGATATATAAAAAACCAAGCATTCACTAATATATGATTTGGATACCTGAAAATCCACATATTCCATTTTTTCATGTTCTACTTCAGAATAGTGAATGATATTTAAGATGAATCATGATCTATTGTAATTTCAAATATTAATAATCAAATTTAATATAAAATATAATATTTAAGATTTATGTACAAAAATATTTGAATACAACTTACTAAATTAACAATATGATTAATCTTGTTCAAACACCACATAATAGAGTGCATAACAAATATGATTTCAACTCTATTGGGTAAATATCCATAATATTTAATCCTTTCTAAAATATAAAAATCATGAAATACGTAATGGTATAGTGAATAATGGTTCATAATAATTTACTTGATCATACTAGTCATTGAATGAAAAAACAATGTATAAACTTCATGTTTTTAATATTTCACATACATATTTTCTTATTTATTATTGGTTCAAGTATTTCTCGTCTATTTAAATGTATTCTTATACAATAAAATTGTAAAAATAAGTTCAATCATATTGAATGAAAAAAATGTGGAGATAATTGATTATAGAAGTATTTAATTTATTCAATATATCATATCTTTAGTTAATTAAAATGAATTATAAATCTTTAATGTACAGACGTGGAAAAAAATTGCAACATATATGCACTAAGTTTCTCACTCATTACCAAATCCAATATATCAATTCTAAAAATATTTAATTTGTATAATATTCTACAAATATCAAAATCTATAGAAATGAAATAATAATTATATGAAATATATTATACATATGATAAATTTGTTACCCAATCATCTTCTTGAGGATTATCTAAAGGTATTGGAATAATAACGTTTACTTTAATATATAGTTATTCCATCAATTTTATATACTTTTTTATAAGATAAGTGTAAGAAAATATTATAAGTGATTATGAATGAAATGATAAATAATTAATTAAAAACAATTAATATATCATATGTCACCTAATGAGACAGATTATATCGATATGGAAAAAATGAAAAATATTTTATCCAACTATAGACACCTCCTTAGTAGGTAGTGATAACAGAGTAGTTAGATCAAAAATATCTTCTAATTGTTTTCTTACTCAACATGAATTCCTAAGATGATGATATACATTGTCCCAAATTTTATATAAAATTTGGTATTCTATATTATGTATATGGGGTTCCCCAGTATATAACTAACATTACACAGTCAGTTTTTAAAATGGAGGTGGCAGATCTTGGTATGAAGATTGCACAGGTTGCATCTGCCATTTCGCTTCTTTAAGCATGGCCGATATAGATGATTTATTTCTATCCTTTATCGACTCCATCAATTTTCACAGTTAATACTTCAATGAATCTATATATTCCTTATATTCCCCCCCCCCATAATTTCCACACTATGGTCTCAACATAAAAGTTTTTTAAACCCAATACCCTCCTAAAACCCTTTGACTCGGCTTGGGTGTTTGTAAATTCCTAAAGCATTAAAAATTATATTTTTCCTATCCTAAGGTATAAATGTACCCTCTGTCATTCTATCTTGATGGGTATCCATAAAAACTATTTTCATGTAAAATAATAGAGATATTATTTTACTAAACAATGTCATTGATGAAAAGAAACAATTAATTACTTTCAATATTTTTAAATACTTCCTTTCTTAGATCGGTTATACACTTACCCTTTTTCATTATCTTCCTGTTTATCTTTACTTTACAAGGAGGAGGATATATAGAGGTGAGTAAAACATCTTCAGAGCTACTACATGGCTGAGTTCTTAATTCAGAAAATTTTTTAGGAATCATTTAATTTTCTAATAATGGATACCATATGCATTAAATTCAATGAGTGTTTAAATTTTAAGATTTTATATAATGAAGAGGTTTCTAGGGATATGTCACATAAAAAAATTAAGTTAAAAATTAATTTATATTAATTAATAAAATTATTTTAAACATAAAATATAATGAGCAAGGCTTGACGTACATGTTAATTACATTTATCTTGAGTAATAATTAATACATTACAAAAATATATGCCAAAAGACTGTATTAGTTTACTATCTGTGGAATCTCGGAAGATAATCTTCTAACATGGTGAAATATCTTCACTATCACCCACACAGATCTCCCCTTTTTGTTTCCAACCAAATGTTTTATTATATCATGGGGAAAATAAAACATAAAAATAGAGAGCCCAAATTCCGAGTGATGATAAACATGGAGGATATAAAACAAACAATAAACATTTGAATGTAAAATCATGAACATAATATTTAATCAACAAAATCACGAGAAATGAAATAAATCATGGAAGTACGTAAGGTATGGATCATAAAAATACATTAACCATGATAAAATAGAATTTGAATTAAACATGTAATTGTATAAAACTAATAATTGCATAATATTATTTCCAAAGTAGCCAAGTAATTGCTTCCAAGACCATCATAGTAGACAAAGTCCATTACTGAACCGAGTTTACTTGTCGTTCCAGTCATGTATTATTGAACCGAATTTTCTTGATATTTCAATGATTCATATCCCATGATATATGAATCTTTAACCAATTCATTAGAAGGAGATATAAGACCCACAAATCTAAAATTAAAATTATTCATACATATGCCATGAAAACATAAATCATTCATCATAGCATAACTCTTGGAATAAAACGGGTTTATTAAACATCATTCCATCATAACCAAATACATAGATTTCATAAAAATAATTCCATCATAAAAATAATCAAATAAAACTAATAATAGGGAATTAAAAATATCCCTATGTATTATTAGATGGAAAATAAATTTGATAAAAAACTTGAACTTCATTCCCTAAGAAAATATCTATTTTTTTTCAGAAAAGTTTTCATTCTTAAAAGTGACACACAATTTTAAAAGAAAGGACATTAGTTTAAAATAATCTTGAAATTATTTAGAATATGATTCATGGAAATAAGTCACTATGAAGATATAAAAAAAATCTTTTCATGCCTTACATGGTAAAAATACATTCTCCTCGTACTTTTTTTGAAAAAGTCAAAAAGTGCCTCGTATGTTAAACAAATGAAAAATTTCATCCATACCATGTAATAAAAGTCAAAAATGGGTAAAAATGAAATTAAACATAAATAAAATAATATAAAAAATTTTATGAAAACATTTTTAGAAATTATGGACATGGTTGTTATATATATTCATAGTAAATACTTACGTTTAAACAATCTGAGATAAAAATGAGATTTGCAAAATTATCTCTTACCTTAGGTCCAATTTCTACCATATGTGTCTAAAACTCTAGTATAGTGTGTTAAAATAATTATTAACTTGTAAAAGATCCATATTAATTTTTATGATATCATATATGATTTACTTATGGCGTTATATTACCTGTTCATTTGTCAATTCCATGTTAAAGCCACATTTTGGGAAATAAATGTTTTATTTATCATATGGGTTTAGACTTGTTATTCATGATATTATTACATAGATAATGATATAAATACTTCTTGATTGTAAATAAAAGATTTATATATCATATATATTTAGTGTATAAATATATATATATATAATCTATAGATAAATGAGATGAAATACATCGTTCATGGAGATGGCATGTCGTACGAATGCATAAACGTTGTTTTTGTTTCCTTATTGAATTGAATAGAAGTAATTAAATGATATATATATATATATATATATTAAATAAGAACAAAGTTTTCATCTATTTCATTATTATTTATTATATAAACATTATAATCATTATTTAATAGTTAACGTGGAGAATGAATCTGGTCACATCTTGGAGACGGTAAGTTGTACGTATGCAAGAGCGATTATTTAATTCAAATAAATGTTGAATGGTTTTTTAGTTGATGGTGTATAGTGTCTCAGTGTTTTTATTATGTAATTAAATATCATATATAGTTATTAATTCCGCCATTATACCCATCCACGTAAAGTTGTGGTGAAAAACGGATTGCACCACGACGTGAAGGAGGTATGTCAAACGTATGCATGCATGGTGATTTCTTTTTTTATAAGATAGATATAAGGTGAAATAGTGTTGATTCATATTTATAATAACATATCAATATATTAGTGATATTTATTTTATTAATTTATAGTTAAACAACAAATGAATTGGAAGGATAATAAGAATGAAATTTGAAAGAATCAGTAGAAGAGATTACCTCTTCATTGACGTGCCTCTTTTAAATTTCTTATTATGGAAGTAGACATGGTTATTGAAGACCATAACCTCTATAAGGAAAATATAAAAGTTTATAATGAAAAATCGTAGGGTTTTCTTAAGAATTAAGGAAAAAAATTGAATATGTGAGGGAGGAGGTGCCCTTTGATAATTGAGGTGAACATCACTTTTGAAAACATCAAAAAAATTATTTTATAATAAAATAAAAACCCCACATAAAATCCTCCAAAATGTACCAATATTAAATATGAGATGATATCGGCTTGAAATATCATCAACCAATAAATTTTGGAAAAATTATTTTTCAATTTAACCCAAATCTTTTTAATTGACACATTGTAATTCTATTAAATTTTAATTATCGTAAAAACATTCTAAATATTTAAGGGTTATAAATATTTACTTATGTGGTTTTAATTGACCATAAATTGATATGTTATGAATTTTTCATCATTATAATTAATAATTTTTAATTTTAAAATTCACTTATTATTATTAAATAATTTAATAAATAGTTATTTTTATAAAATATAAATAGAGACAATTTTAACACTATTTATTTATTTGACTTTAAATAAAATACAAAACAAATATTTATTAAAAACCAATATTTAATACATTACTAACATGTGATAGTAACCTATAAAATTCATGAAAAATATTAATCTGTTAATATTATATTTATTTTCATTTTTTTAATACCATGTATTTTATATTTCTATTAATTAAATTATTTTTACATCACTATTGTGTCATCATTAATGGAAATTAATTAATCACTAAAAATATAAATATATCCACACTATATATATATATTCATATATTTCTATAGAAATTTTACATTCTATGTTTTATGATGCTTATAACTATATTATAATTATTATACTTATAATATATAAGAGAGTGACATGTTGTCTCTTTCTTTTGTTTTAATAATAATTACATCATTTTCACGGACAAAAGTCCATGAAATAAATATATTCCAAACCATAGGTGATATTGGTCGTCATTAATTCATCCAATATTATTTGTGCAGGAGAAAACATAATTTTATTATCTTTATCATATTGTTAGTTACCCTAATTTACCCGATTTACCTTTAACTATGGTTAATTAAAATTACAGTCGTTACTATTCATAATATCCAAAAATAGAAGTGACCATTTTACATAATTTGGACCTACTGATTCCAAATAGGGAATACATTTATAATAATTCAAAACACGTAATTGGAAAAAGTTAATTTAAAATTAATTCATGTGGTCAAAAACAAAAGAGGGGTTTTTAGAAGTAAAAACTATTCAACAGATTATCATTTGTTAATGAAAAATTTAAATATAAAATTACATCCAATTAACAAAATAGTATTAAATTATAAAAACTGAATCCAATTATACTTTAAAACCAATTAAAAACATAATTTAATAATATAAATAAATTAGATGAAAAAGGCAGTTTTTGAATTAAAATTTAGTATTTTACACTATTCATCAAAATATACAATTTATCAGAAAAATATCAAAAATTAATCCAAAGATAAAATTTATTTCCCTCTTCCAAATAACAACTTTAATATGTAAAATTTAACTTATTAAAGTTTCAAAAACTAGATTTAAAATCACTTCACCATTAAAAGGCGGTAAAACTCTGTTTTTTTAAAATATACTACTTTTATCTGAAAAAGTGATATTTTTCTTATATCATGTTCTATAAAATACATAAGATGAATATAAATGTTATATAAAATTCAAAATTTTATTAATACTATTCATAAAGGATAGTTTATATCCCTTAATAATATTTTAATATTATATCATTTTTTTAGTGAAACTATCTATTGCGTACAATGAAATCTATCAAGGAAGGTTGCTCTTGTGTGTAACGAAAGCCAAGTCAAGGGTTCATGTTGTGAATGCTTACATTGTTGTAGCATAAAAAATAATTCACACTTTGTTCAATTATACATTGAAAAAAATCTATACTCAGTGTAACATTAAATGAATTCAATCAAAATAACATAAAATCATGTATAATAGAAGCAAGGAATAGTGTGGTGTCTAATACAATATAATATTTTATTTTGTATAGTGAAAGATAATCATGTTATAGGTTACAAAACAAGATATCAAAAAATTTAAAAATAATCTATCTCATAAAATATCGTGGTGTTACATTTTACACCCCTTAAAATGAATTTCTCCCTCCAATTTTTCAAGGTTAATAATCATTTAATAATTGAATGTTTCTTTAATTTAAACCATCATTATAAAAGAGGATTCTAAAATTTCATTATAAAAATGAATGTTATAAACATAATGGTAACCCAATGTAACACATCACAGGGTTTACACATAGGATAACATAGGTGGTATGTTAAAACAAGCATATGGAAGATACATCAAACCATCATGTTCTGATGGATAGTGATAGAGAATAATGTTTGCAGATAGATAACTAACATTAATCCATCAATATATGTGGATTTTGTAGACTATATTACTCATTGGATAAGAAGGTACTAGGATTAATGTTTTGGTTTCATGCTCCTTTTCTAAATGTTGATGTATTTTTTTCATGACGAGAGATACTGACGTAATTTTAGTGAAATATCATAGTTTGTCATTCCATGAAAAATTTGCACTTCATCTCTTATTCAATGAAATGAAGGTGAATTTTTCAGTCTTGATTTGTTAGAAGATCATTCTATATAAATATAGTTCATCCCATTTGTCTCAACAAAAATGTTATAAAAATTTATCCAATATGCATACATCAAACTATAGTGAGATAATACATTAATTTAACGAACATAAACTAGAGTATAACTTATACTATCCATAAATGGAAATTATTATAATCCTTCAAAAACTAAAAAAAATAAAACTTTTGAAATAGTGGAACTAAATTGACTTAACATTTGTCTACCATATCTCTTTTGGCAGTTCATGGTTGTCACATGTCATACATGTGAATACCTTAATCGTGTATTTTCTCGAAATATGAAAATAACATGAATTACTATAAAACCTTAGTGAAAACATGAATTCTATAAAAATTAAATCTTTCAACATGCTATATATACCAAAAATTATATATACTCAAACCACTATATCACTTTGTCCTTATATCAGTCATGAGCTCACTAATACTATAAAACCTCTAATTATCTCCTTACCCCTTCATTATTTTCATATCATATAATTTCCATAAATACATCTATAATTTTTCATGGATATATGTACCATATACTTGTGGAAAATCCCAATGGAACAATATATTGATATTCCAATATTCCATAATACTATAAATAAGATTCAACAATAGTATTTTGGAATCCCATTACATAGACACTTGATCATTCCCCCACTACGTTGTCATAATCAACATCACCAATAGTGAACACATGTGACTTCCCTGTGTCGTTTTCCATAAGCACTTTCTGATTTCGGTCAATATTAACAGGTGGATTAGGGAATTGGTTAACATAATTCCATATTTTCTTTTCACTTGTAGCATTGAAGTGTTGGTGCTTCATTCTCTATAGTCGTTTCTCTATTCACACCATTCTCTACCTTTTTCACATTACATTGTAAGTCAAGTGGTCGATGAACTTCTTTTCCACAGAGGATACATTTTTCATTTCCCTTTAAGAAAATCACCTCCATGATACTTTCTACACATTGAGCATAAGGAAACATTCATCTTCTTTTTCAAAATTGTTTTGAGATTTTCCCTTGAACACCATCTTTCATTTCTTATCAAAAAAATGAGATGGATATGTAATACCAACTTCATTTTCTAACTTGATAGAACAACAATAAATCTATTCATAGCTACTAAAGACTCTTATAGCTAATTCCATTCATTGATTTGGTTTTAAGACACTAAATAATAAATCAACATCACTTTTTTGTTTGATGATAAATCCATAAGCATGCTTTGAATGTCTTGTAAAATTTCCCTCATATATACCAATAGATTCATCATCCTTTTTCTTGAACTCAATGAACTCCATTTTCATATTAGTTCAAAGAATACAAGGGATGTAATTATTTAAAAACATGTTCTTGAAATCATCAAATTCTATGGATTCAATTACATCTCACCGCCTTGCATTCTTAATTATAGTCTACCACTAGTCAGCATCACCTTCTAAATGATAAATAGCCAAAATGACTTTTTCAGGTTCTAAATAGGGATTGATGGAAAATATCATTACAATGGTACAGTTAAATTTTTTCACAACTGGGGGATCATATGACCCACAGAAAGAAGGTGTGTGCTGCCTTATGAAGGAAACAATAGAATGTAGCTCCCCTCTCTGCTCATTTGAGAGTCTACAATGATCAATTTCTTGCGTAAGTATAGAAATAAGATTTTTCATTCCATCCCCCCAAAAATTTGGTTGTTAAAGATGATAATTATTTCATTTCCTAGTTCATTGATCATTAACACAGTTCATTTGGGTTCCAACCATTGTCTAAAATCCAAAAATAATAGCGTGAGTGGAAAAAATCATACTAAGAAAACTACATAATCAAGGGGGATTACATTCAATATCTAACATCATAGGTTCAATCCTAGGTTATTAATTATTGTTACCATAATTCTATGACTTTAACCTTTAGTTAAACTTACACATAGATACAACCCTAGACATTTATTAGAAATAACTCGATAGATCTTACAAAAGTTTTCACATCCTAGTTTCAAAAGGATAAATAAACCTTCACTCTAAAACCAACTCAAACAACCGAGGCTTAATGTACATGGAAATTACATTTCTTTTTTATAATAATTAATAAATTAAAAAATTATATTCCCATGAATGTGTTATTTTGGTGTCTTTTGAAACTCAGAACATCATCTTCTAACTTGGTGAAAGATATTCATCATCTCCCATAAATAAAATTTCTTTTAGTTTTCTTATGTAAAAACATTATTTATATCCATGGGAGAAAAAAACATAAAAATAGTCATCTCAAATAATCAGTAAGGGTGAACATGGAAAATATTAAATGATCCATATAAATTAGAATGTAAAAACATGAACATAAAATTTAAACATCAGAAATATAAGTCTTGAAATAAATCTTCGATGTACGTAAGGCATGGAACATAAAGGATCATTAACCATGATATAATAGAATTGGCATAAACATGTAATTATTTCAAACTAATAATCACATAATATTATTTCCATTGTATCCAATGAATTGTTGTAAAGACTATCATAGTGGAAATAGTTCATTACTGAACTGGGTTTACATGCAGTTCCACCTATGTATTACCGGACCAAATTTACATTAAATTTTAGAAATTACTATCTAATGAGATATAAAAATTTACCCAATTCATTGGATGAAGATTTATTTCCCACCCATCATATAATTAAATCATTTTTACAAGTTCCACAAAAACATAAATCATTCATCATAGCATAACCCATAAAATAAAATGGGATTCTTAAACATCATTCCATAATAATCAAAATATAACAAATGATTATCAGAACAATAATTAAAAAATAAATACAATAAAATCATTGCAATAATAGAGATATAAACATAACCCTTTTTCATTTTTGATGTAAAATAATTTTGATAAAACACATGACCTTAATTATTGAAGAAAATATCCTTTCATTTTCAAAAATGTTTTTTCTCAAACTGCCACCCAATTTTAAAATAAAATAATTTAGTTGAAAGTAATCTTGAAATACTGTATAGGAAGATTCATGGAATTAAAGTGATATGAATATGTAAAGAATTGGTTCATTCCGTATTAATTATTAAAACATTCTCATCGTACTTTTTTCGGAAAATTCATAAAGTACCTTATATGGTAAACAAATGAATGATTACATCCATACCATGTAGTAAAAGTTAAAAATTGATAAAAATGACATTAAACATACATAGAGTAATAGTAAAAATTTTCTGAAAACATATTTAGAAAAAATTGACATGGATGATAAATATATCCCCAGTAAATAGGTATAAACAATCTCGTATAAAAATGAGATTTCAAAATTATCCTTTACTTTCGGACCGATTTATTCTGTATGTGTATGAAACTAATGTATAGTGGGATAAGACAAATTATTAACTTGTAAGATAGCCATAAAAATATTTATGATATTGTATATGATTTAATTTTTATTTTATTTCACCTATTCACTTGTCAATTCCTTATTAACGAACATTTTGGGCAATAATTGTTTTATTTACCATATGTGTTTGGACTTGTTGTTCTTTATATTGTTAAATAGATAATAATTTAAATAATTCCAAAATTTAAAACATTATTAATATATCATATATATTATTTATATATATATATATAATATATAGATAACAGAAATGAAATACACCTTTCATAGAGACCCTAGGCCGTACTTACGCGTAAATGTTGTTTTTGTTTCCTTATTAAATTGAATGGATGTAAATGACATATAAATATATACATAAATATAGTAGAAGTATTATTTCATATATTTCATGAGTATTTATTATATATATTTCACAATCATTCTTGAATGGTTAATGTAGAGAATGAGTCTTATCGCGTCATGGATAAGGTAAGTCGTACATACGCACGAGCGACGATATCATTCCCATAATTGTTTAATGGTACTGAAGTGTATTTTTTAGAGTATCTCATAATTTTAATCACATTAGTTTACTAATATATTGTTATTATTTCAACCATTATACCCATTAATGTAAGGTAGTGGTGAAAAATGTATTACACCACGGCGGCAGACGGTAAGTTAAAGGTACGCATGCGCAGTGATTCAATTTTTCATAGGATGGATAGAAGTTGAAATAGGGTTGTTTCATATTTATAATTACATAAATATATGATTTATATTGATTTTATTAATTTATAATGATACAACTATTTAATAATAAGTATAAGAAGAATGTAATTTGGATGAATTTGTAGAAGAGATTAAATATTCCTCGATTTTCCACCTTTAAATTTCCACTTAGGGAACTAGAGTTGGTCTTTGAAGAAGACCAAAACTTCTAGGGTGAAAATATGGCAGTTTATAAGATTAAATTTCCTTGGTTTTTTGAGATTAATGTCTAAAATTATGTGAATATGTGAGGGAGGAGGTGCCTTTTATAATTGAGGTTAGGGGCACTTTCGGAAACATAAATTTTGTTTAATACATAACATAATTAAACCCCCCATAAAATTCAAAAAAAATTCCAAATTTTGAAGTTGATATGATATAGGGTTGAAATATCATTATCCAATAAATTTTTGAAAAATTATTGTCAATTTAAACCATATAATTTTAATTGACAGTTAGTAATTCTATTAAATTTAAATTGTGGTAATAAAATAATAAATATTTAATGGTTATGAATATTTACTTAAATGGTGAAAATTGATAATAAATTTATATTTTTAGAAATTTCCAGCCTATTAATAACTAACTTGTAATTTAAATATATTTTTATAATTTTTAAATAATTTTATAAATTTATGTTTTAAAAAATAGCAATACTGTCAATTTTGACACCATTTATTGATTTGTCATTAAATAAATTCAACATAGAATATAAATTCTATAAAAAATATTTAATACCTTAATAACATGTGATTGTCAACTATATGATTCATGGAGCACATTAATTACTTCATATGATATTTATTTTAATATTTTTAAAACCATTTTTTGATATTTCTATTATCAAAATAATTCTGATATCACTATTGTATCATAATTAATTGTAATTAATTAATCACTAAATATTATAAATAAATTAAATTTATATAGATAGTTTAATTTTATTTCCATATTCTATTTATTTTTGATGTCTCATAAAGGTTGTCACTATATTAAAATTATTATACCTATAATATATAAGAGATTTTTATGTTATCACTTTCTTTTGTTTTAATAATAATTACATAATTTTCACAGAAAAAAGTCCATGAAATGAATAAATTCTAATAGATAGGTGATATTGGTCGACTTTAATTCATTCAATAAGATTTTTTTATGTGTTAGGGTAATTTTATTTTCATTATCATATTGTTAATTACCCTAATTAACCTGATTTACCTTTAACTATGGTAAATAAAAATTACAGTAGTTACTATTCAAATTATCCAGAAATAAAAGTTACCTTTTAACATAATTTGAACACAATTATTCAAATTGGGGAATCCATTTTTCATAAATAAAAACCCAGAATATACATAAAGTAATTTCAAATTAATTTTCATTGTCGAAAACAAAAGATGGGTTTTTAAGAAATAAAAACATATCAAAACACTGTCATTCTTTTATGTCCAATTTAAATGTAAAATTACATCAAGTGACCAAAATTTGATGAAATGATAGAAAAATAATCTAATTTTACATTAAAACTAATTAAAAAGCTAATATAAATACATAAATAAATTAGATGAAAAGGCGGCATTGTATTAAAATGAAGTATTTTTTACTATTCATGAAAATATGCAAGTTATCATAAAAATATCAAAAATTTAACCAAAGTAAAATTTTATTTACCACTTCAAATGAAGAAGATTAAATTTTTAAATTTAACTAATAAATGTTTTAAAAACATTATTAAAAATTTGTGTGCTATCAAAAGAAAGAAAAATAGCATTTTTTAAAAATTCTTCTTTAATCCAAAAAATAGAAGTTTTTATTATATAATATTCTTGAAAAGACATAAGATGAGTCATAATGTTTAATTAAATTAAAAATTTGTTTATTTATTTTCATAACATCTAGTTTATATCCCATAATAATATTTTAAAAATATATCATTTTTTAGTGAAACTCGGTATTGCATACAACATAGTCTATTGAGGAAGGTTTCTCTTGCGAGTAACGCAAGACAATTAATTGTCACATGTAGTGCAAGCATCATTTGGTGTTGTGTATAAAATAATTCAAATATTAATTTATTTATACATTGAATGAAATATATACTCAGTGTTGCATGCAATAAATTCTATAAAAATAACATGAAATAGATTATAACACAAGTCAAGAATAGTGTTGCGTATCCTGCAAGATAATAATGTATTGTGTATAGTTCAAGCTAATCTTGGTGTATCATACATCAAAAGACATAAAAATTTAAAAAAAATATATCTCATAAAATCTTGGGGTGTTTCATACTATAAAGGCTTCCTCTTGTGGACTGGTGAGAAACTGCATCCATTGCTCAATATATATAAACCCATAATTAAGACATGGATATTGATTATCATTACTAAAAAATAAAAAATAAAATTAACTTTATCCTAAAATCTCTCTATATTTTTTTTAAAAAAATGGTATAAAATTAGTTTTTGTTCCTTTTACTTTCACTTGAATGTTAAATTACATTTTCAATTCAATAGGTAAAATATTATGAAATATATCATAATTAAAACATTAGAAAATTAAATAAATAAAATTTAATGTTTTACTATTATGGACAACCAAAAAAGATACTTCATTGATATATCAACACACCTCCATTTAGGGAATAAAATACATATCCAACAATAACTATAAATAGTTTTTTATGTCCTAAACTGCATGTCTTATAGACAAGTTATGGGGCTATTCTCATCAATTTTAATTTTCACTCTATTCTCTACATGTGTTAGTATTACTTTTTTTAAATCTGTAATCTCAAATCTACCATAAACAAGAACCATCCACTCTAGATTAGAAAAATATCATCACTTAATTTTATGAAATATTTGCCTAATTTTTTTAAACAATTTAATTATTACAGATAGATAATATTTATATGAAAAAATATTTATACATCAGCTCCCCTATCTAATGGTCTGTCATTTCAAATGATGTATGATACTTCAACAAACGTATGGGTACATTTATTTTATTAAAATTAAATTACATCAGTAAATAAAAAATTTATTGATCAATACATGAAACAAATCATTGAAATGATGAATTTTCAACAAAAAATTGTCTAACTAAATCAGGTTTATATTAAAACTATCAAAAAATGGAATAAACGATTATCATCTAAAAATATTTAATTTATTTTATCTATAATTATTTATAAATTATCAAATTTTATAAGCAGAAATGTTATTTCTTATAATAAGAATAAAATTATAAATATTTCATTAAATAAAAGCATCTACAGTAAAATAAATAATATAAATAATATAGACACAACATAATGGTAACATAAAAAAATTCAACAAAAAATGGACAATAGACAATGGATAAATCATATTAACTATTAACACGAGGTAATCTTGTAATATATGTCAATATTTTAGATAATACTTAAACATCGCCAATATTCTTATCACCCAAACAAATATGATTCCAAATGAATATGATTTTCCACTAATTTTTTGATAGTTCAACAGCATAAAATATTTATATTACAAGTCTTTCCATAATAAATGAGTCCTTCTTGAAACTAATTCATTCCAAATCCATAAGTTTAAATCCAAACTCATAATTTTTAACACCACTATTACTGTCATCCCACATACACTTAAATATAGGAACTAAAAATTTAGTATTATGAATCTCCCATATGTCCACAGCATTTCAAAAATAAGTTATTTATATAGAAATCATGTGTTTAAATAGCATAACACATTTTTAATACATGGCTTTTAACATAATTCTACAACGGATATTACATTAATCATTTTGAAGGACCTTTTTGATGCGTTATTTCATGGAAACTAGGTATATAATACATGAATTTCGTAAGGAAATCTTAAAAATAAACATTATTACAACCTATTTAAATAATTAATTTTCTAATCATTTATAGGTCATCTCTCTACTAGATGTTTCCTATTGAAAACATCAATAGAAAAGGATTAGTATATATCTAGGTAAGGGATAAACAAAGGAAATAAAACATGAATGATCATCACGGAAAATGTGTGAGGCATACCATGAGAGAATAATCATAATTAGTTAACTCATAAAATGGAAATGTAGATACAACATAAAAATTACACCTTTCTGACCATATCATCGATATTTATAACCAAGGTATTGTAAATAATTATTACAATAATTATTAATCAAGGTATCATAAGACATTGAATCTTTAGATATTAATTTATTACCAAATAAATTAGAGCACAATCAAGGAATTCCCTTCATATTTCATAATTATTGTGATCCACAATGATCAAAATTAACCATTTCATCAATACCCCTTGGAAAATAAGTAACATGTTCCAATTAAAAACATCTTGTATATAATCGCTTAATGAATTGTACATTATATCATTTTTAAACTGTATAATTTGAATTTTTTTAGACACTTATATCCCCAAATTTATAAATTATGATTCTATATAGTTTAACTCATATAGATAAGTAAGGAGCTTTGGTATTCAGTATATTATAATATTTCACATAAAATTGGTAAATTCAATTAATGAATTTCACAACATGATAGTATAAATAATCGAATCGTGAAGGTAGATAATTGGAGAGAATAAAGGATTCCCACTGGTAAAACATAATTTCAGAAAGTAATGGAATAAATAAAAGTGTTTGGGAAGAAATTAATTAATCATTATTATAGAATCAAATAAATAGGGATCATAAATGGAAAATAAGAAGAAGATTATTCTCGTACCTTAAATAAAGAACATTTTCTTTTCTTTTCAATCTCTCTTTTATCTTTATTTCTTCTATTGATCAATAATTAACTCCCATGATGTTTGCAGTTTACGTACACAAGAATGTCCCTAAGGTTTTCAAGGGGATTATGAATTAGGATTGGGGAAGAGGAGATGAATTTTATTGTGATGGATGATTGGTTTTCCAATAGAAGGGAGATGTGTTATTTATACTTGAGTAGATAAATATTTTAAGATAAAATATTGATTAATATATAATATCTCAAGTAAACCTTTGAATATTATTGTTTTTTATATGATGAAATATATTTGAATAAAATAAAATGATTCTATTCATTTTATAATAAATTATAATATGAATTTATTTATTTAATCCAAATGTAATGGTAAAAAATGATAAAATAATATTATTATAGAATACCTTCGATTTAGGCTTCGGAAAATACTTTAAGGTTTGGAAAACATGTTCATAGAGTTTAAATTAATCATTTATAAAATTTTAAAAAAATTATAGATAAATCATTTCTAAAATTGTTTTTTGTTAAAATTACATCATGAATTATGTTATTTAAAATACAAAAGTTGGGAAGAAATAGTATTTTAACAATTTACATAAAAATTAAGTATTTCAAAAAATTATCAAAAACAACAATTAGACAATTATGTTGTGATGATTCCAAAAATTAAATTCATTTTATGAAAATAATTTTCTTAATATAGTATATGTAAAATTTTAATAAAAAATACCATTTTTATAAAATAAAATAATATATAGTTTTCATAATTTTATTTTCTTTTCTTTTATTCTCTATTTATTTAATTATTTTATGGAACTATAATACTTATATATTAATAAATTACTCATGATATATATTATATATGCCACATTTTATAATATTTGGATCAAATTGCTATTCCAACAGTCACGTGACCATTCCCAACCATCATGTTACTCTTCCCAATGGTTAGATAACTATTTAGACAATCAATTTACTATTTCAATGGTCTTATTAACTCCAAAAAATAATAATTCATTCTTTTAGTCAAAATTCAATAAGATTCTTCCCAAGGTTTTATTTTCCCATTCCTTATTATTTTGATTGGTTTACTATTTTTTCCATAGTTTTTTAGTGGGTTTGATGATTCTAGATGATTGGGGTGATCCATATTTTCCAATTTTAGTTTTTATATTTTATATATTTTTACCTTGAAATGTCTTGATATTTTATTAGTTTACTTTTTGATTAATGTAAATATTTCTATTAATGAAATAACCTGTTGTTGATTTCATTATGTTTTTATATAATAGTACATATTTATTCAATAAACAAGTATTACTAACATGGTCAAGGGTGCTGCATTATTCCCCTATTTTAAAATTTCATCCCTAAAATATCAACTCATATTATTGATTGAGAATATATAAGGGTAATTTTGTGTAATCATTTCATCTGGTTCCCACATCGTCCAGGCATATTTATTGTTCTACAACCACACTTTGATACAGTGTGTTGTCTTATTTCATATAACATTGTATGAATGGTCAAATATCTTTACTGGGTTCTCCTCATAAAATATGTCATTCTCCAATTTAACCACCTCCAAATTCAATAGATTTGACGGATCAAGTATGTACTTCATCAAAAGACATACATGGAGCAATTCATATACATGATCCATATTTTGTGTGAGTGTGGTTTTATATGTCACTACGCCTATAAGATCAAAGATCCCAAAAGGGTAAATTTTAAAGACCATGTTTTTTCATGTAATACTTTAAAATATACCAAGGAATAATTTCAGAGCCATGCGCTGAGATGGAATGCAATTTATTTAATGTTTATTCTAAAAAATAATTTTATAAATATTTTTGATATTCTTTATAATATGAAAAAACAATTTTTCAAGGAATATTGTAAAACTATTACATAGAGTCTGTGTAAAAAAAATATGTCCATGTTTGAATATAAAATGTTATGTTTTCCTTAGGTGTGAGAAAAATATGGTCGGCATTGGGAGTTTATAGAAAACAGCTATTGGCGGGAGCATTTAGTGGATTAATTAATTAATCAGTTAGTTAATTCATTAAAATACCTAAACATAATTCATTTTTAAAATAATATTTTATACTAGATTATTGGGGTTAGTCACATAATCATGGGATCATTGAGATGAATATCTATCGTTATTCATTGGTGAATCGATATCGAACGACGATGAGATTTTAGATCCAGGAGAATCGAGGTGCAGTAAACACATAAAATCTCCCCCTTCATTTGATATTGTGTTATTCATCAACTAATGCTCTGAATCATGTTAGGACTCTTCAATTTGTTTCCTCTCCCTATTGATTAATCATTTTAGTCATTATTTATCAGTCTTCTTGTAGATCTATAATTTATGAAACATTTGCATGAGCCCATGTCAGGTTAAATTTGATATATAATTTCAGTATCCCAACTATGTAATGTTTCTCAAAGAAATATATTGTAAATTTTTAGTTTTTAGCCAATAATTATTATTTAATTATTTTGATACCTTTGTTTCTTTTGATTTTCCCCAATTCATTCTTCACAATCATTGTTGTCGGCCAACGGGGCCACAGTTTGTCACTTCGGTGAGGGATGGAGTCTGATCAGACCCCCGAATTCACAGTGGATTCACATGAAACATATATATCGATGATAATAGGATGGTTTTGGTGGATTATGGTATTTTGGGGATATTCTTCATAGATATGGGATCTTGGATCGAGATGGAAGCATTGTGGGAAGAACCACGTGTGATTGATTTTGAACTGACTTCATTCAGGGGGATCATTAAATAAATTTTCATCCACTAGAGGTCATAATCATTTGACGGAGAAGAATAACATCATAAATGGGCACCCAGTAGGTAGATTTCATGGATAAAGATCTAGATCTGGAATTATGAAACAAATATAGAGTGTCTAATAAAATTATGACTACATTGTATATAGTCTAAATATCACATGGCATGTATAGATGTGGATGTGGAGTTTCAGGTTTCTTGGTAATGATAAAAGTCATACTTAATATGGGACACCCCCATGACATGTGACCCAGTGCTAGAAATTTTGTGAGTACTCTATGAGTAAAGGGACATGGGCCACATCCAGGAATATGTCGTGTACCATAAAATGGCTAGGTAACAAAGTCACAGCCCAAAGGACCCCAGAATGGCTAGGAAATCAGATCATAGCCATAGGTGTTTATGAAACACCATATAGGCATATTACATATCATATATAGATATATTTCCAATGATCCATGTACATTTGGGGACATGTCTAGGAAACATAGTAGGGATACACTCAGTATGGGTCCCCTACACATCGTCTATATCCTTTTGAGAAAACTTCTACCTCTAATGTTTCCTTTATTAGGACATAGATGTTGGCCCGTGCGTAATCTATTCTTAGTGTTTTTTTTATTAGAATTAGTTTATTATCTTAGGGATGTATTTTGATATATGATGTGTGGTATTATGAGTGTGATTATTCCTTAAGTGGAACTCAATGACTATAGCAATCAGGCGTGATCATCTTAGGAGAACCCTCATACTTGTAAAAGCCATGGTTCCTCTAACTATAAAGTTGATCCCACATACTGTATCAAGGAATGGGTCCTCTATATATCCACTTTATAGTTTTACCCTCCTTTAGATTCATGGAATGGGTCCCTACCACTATAGTGGAACCCTTCTATAGAGCTTGGGTATGGGTACTCTACCACCATATTATATCACTCTTACGGAGTTAGGGAATGGGTCCTCTACCACTAGAGAGGAACCCTTTAATTGAGTTATGTAATGTGTACCCTACTTGTAACACCCGAGACTTTTATGTTATATAAACCATCAAAGGAATATTTTTCTACACAACACTTTCTTGGCTTGCTTTACACGCAATCGCGACCTTCCTCGATAGCTTGCGTCGTACGCAATACCGAGTTTCACTAAACAACAATATGCTATTAAAACTAGCCGTTATGAATAGTAATAACCACTTTTTGAAATTTTATAAATTTCATTTTTCAAAATGGACTTCATTTTTGGACTCAGAATATCGAAATTAGCCTAGGGTGAAATTTTGGTATTTTTCTGAAAACTTTCAATTTTTGATGAATAGTGAAACCACTAAGTGGTAGGTTAAAAACTGAATTTTGCATAAAACTTAATTTTACCGCTTCTGTGAATGGAATTTCGAAAATTTGACAGACACGGTTGATATCAGTAAGTAAAATGTGGTTCAATGAGATAAAAATAATTTTTTGGTGAATAGTAACTTTTTACGATTTTTACCGCAGTTAATAGTAAATAGGGTAACTAAGGGTAAATATGATATCAATATTACCCTAACACTTGTCCTAATTCTATTGGAAAAGTGTAATTCGACCAAAAACAAACTTAGGAATAAAATATGACCATTTAGGCCCACTTGGATTAGATTAGGACATTTATTATTAATTTATTTAAAGAAGGGTTAAAATAGTTAAAATCAAAGTTTAAGAAGTAAATAATTTTTAATATGGGGTTATACATAAGATAAATTCGATTGTAAATATTCATTAGAAAGCTAAAACGATTTCCTACATGATGGTATTTTATTTGTAATTTCTAGAAATTAAATAATTTAATTTATTTATGACACAATGATGATGCAGTAATTATCTTATTAATGAAATATTGACATAATTGATGTTATAAACACCAAAATAAATATAATTTGAGACTTTTTATGAATTCCACTAATTTTCTAGGTAACTATGATATATTAGTGTTGATTTAATCAACTTGGTTCGAACATATAATTCTGTTATGACTTTCACAAAAATCATATATCAAATTGTGTCAAAATTGACACAAAATAGTTTTTAAATCAAATATTATATTATTAATTGTTATTTTATTCCTAAAAATCTAAGGTTCGGCCAAATGACTTAGATAAGGATATATATATTAATAATAAACAATTTGGGGTTCGTTTGGCATGTTATAGTAAGTGTATTAACCATATAGTGAAAGAAAACAAAAAGACACGGTAAAAGTTAAATTAATTAACTTAGAGTTAAATCTAATTGATAAGGTTAAAATAATACCCTAAACTTGTCTAAATCCTATTGGTTGATAGTATTTCGACCCATCCCCACTTTAGCTTCGAAATAAGACCCTTTGGAACCATTATAAACCGATTTTGACTTTAATATAAAATAATATTTTGAGATATTCCTAAGGTGCCCCTCTCCTCCCTTATAAAAGGGCACCTCCTCCCCCTCCTCCTCACACCAATTTGAGCACTCAAGCTCGGCCAACCCCTGCCATTTTCTCCTCTCCACTTCCCTAGAATAATCCTAGAGGTCCTGGTCTTCTCCAAAGACCAATCTTAGTTCCTTAAGTGGAGGATTCAAAGAGGCATTCCAAAGAAGAGGTAATATCCATTACCGATCTTTTCAATTTCATTCTTCTTCAACTTCTTCTTCTTTAGTTGTTTCATGATAAAGTAATAACATCAGTATTACTTACATACTGATATGTTATTATAAATATTAAACAACCCTAATTCACCTTCTATCCATCCTACGGAAAAATGAAATCACCGCGCGTGTGTACGTACGGAATACCGTCTCCACGCCGTGGTGTAATCTATTTTCCACCATCACCTTACAAGGATGGGTATAATGGTGTAACGAGTAACTATATATGATTATTCTGAAGTAATATTGATACTGAAATAATATATATATATATATATACTCCAATACAATTCCACGATCATAGGAACGATATCATCACTCGTGCATACGTACGGAATACCGTCTCCACGATGTGATGCGACTCGTTCTACATGATCTTCATTTCATAATGATTATATAAATGAATTGAATGAATGAATATGGTATATACTACACTAATACCATTCTGTAAATGAATTATATATAACCTAAAGATAAGAATAAGAATTTATTCGACAAAACACGCATAAGAACAAAAAGTTATAAAGACCCGAGTAACAAGTAACAATGAAATATTACTAACAAGAAGCTAATAA
Organism: Viscum album; assembly: GCA_963277665.1. Classification (NCBI taxonomy): domain Eukaryota; kingdom Viridiplantae; phylum Streptophyta; class Magnoliopsida; order Santalales; family Viscaceae; genus Viscum; species Viscum album. The sequence continues at coordinate 2,015,952,677 of OY728131.1, read as the reverse complement.
TATGACCATATATGATATCATATCAATATGTATGATTCTGGAATAAGTCAATAACATTATTTAAACCATTATATAGGAGCTTCGGACACGAACAAAGCAAATCGGACCTAAGGTAAGGGAAATATCACAATCTCATTTTTATCCGAGATTGTTTATTCGTATGTATTTAATGGGGTGTATTTTATCATCCACATCCATGTTTCATCAATATGTAATATTATTTCAATCCACCTACAATTGTTTAAATCCATTTTTACCCTTCGGTGAGTTTTTAGTAATATCTATGAAAGGAATCTTTTGTCATACAAGGTACTTTTTGACTTTTCCGACAAAAGTACGAAGAATGTTTTTTTTAACTTATACGGCACGAACGGATTTCTACTGTTTTATAAAGCCTTATTTTCATGAAGCTTCCTATAAAAGATTTCATGACTATTTTCAATAAAATCTCTTTCTTTTAAAATTGCATGATGTTTTGTGAAAATAAATTGATTTTGAAGAAGAAAGGATATTTTCCTCAAGAATTCAATTCAAGTGTTTTATCAAAATTATTTTCCATCTAAGATAATAAAGGGTTCTGTTTCTATCCATATTTTTACATTGATTTGACTATGTTGTGATGGAATTATGTTTATGAATTCCTTTATCTTATATGAATTGATTTATGATGTCATGATGTTTCAAGAATCCCATTTTTGTTACATGTGTTATGCGATGATGTATGTTTTATGATTATGTGGCACACATAAGAAATGATTCATTATAAGATGGGTGGGACCTATATCTCCCTCCAATGCATTGGGTAAAGATTTTATATCTCATGAGATAGACATGGCTGGAACGGAAGGTTATTTCGGTTCAGTGATACAGGACTGAAACGAGGAGTGAACTCGGTTCAGAAAGGGACTTTGTCCACTAAGATAGTCTTGGCAATGAGTCATGACTAACAAGAAATGATTTTCCATGATTATGTGTTAATGCCACAAAGTTTCAAGTTTTATGTTATGATTATGGGGATCTCATTTTCACTTCTATGATTTATTCCATGTTAAGATATTATGATCTCTATTGCAGGTTTTGATCTTCATAAAGATATGATATGATTTTTATTTCCTTTATTTGCCCTTGCTGAGCATTTGAGCTCACCCTTTTATGTTTTCTTTTCCCCAGGTCAGGAAGATGGATATTAAGTAGAATATGCTAAAAGGGACCCTAGATATGATGAAATAAATGGGTGACACTGTAGAAGATTTATGAACCAGTTGTTTATGTTTCCCAGTTTCTAAAGACACTATACTTATACGGTCCTTTGCGGTTTTGTCATATGTTGTAATAAGTGTGCTTCAATTTTGATGTATTAACAATGTATGTAAAGTATGGGTCGTTATAGTTGGTATCAGAGGAAAGGTATAGTCAACCTTTGGAAACTAGGATGTGAAAGCCTTAGTAAGAACCCTAAGGATAAGTCTAAGCATAGAACACAATCTTAGAAATGGCCATGAATAACCTAGGATAAGACCATAAGCATGAAAATTTTATTCTTGAATTATGTGGTTTCCTATTATAATTAGTGTTCCTCACACTATTCTTCTTGGTTTTAGTCAATGGCTGGAACCCGAAGGAACCGTGTTAATGCGGAATGCGATGGGAAATGCAATGATTGTCCCCCTGAGCAACCAAACGATATGGGAGCTGGAATGCAAAATCTTGTAGCCATGCTCACACAACTTTCTCAAGCTATGAATCATGCAGGATTTACAAACGAACAAAAGAGGGAGCAACATTCTATTGAATCCTTCATGAGGCAGCGTCCACCTTCTTTCAGCGGGTCTACTGATCCATTAGTTGCTGAACAATGGATTAGTACTACTGAAAAGATATTTTCAGTTCTTCAATGTTCTGATCATGATAAAGTCATCCTAGCAGTGTATCGTTTGGAAGGAGATGCGGATCAATGGTGGAATCTTGTTAAGAATACGAGGCAAAGGGATGAAATTGAGTCTATGGAATGGGACGAGTTCAAGAACTTATTTTTCAATAAGTACTTCCCTCGTATTCTCCGAACAAAGATGGAGAAAGAGTTTCTTGAACTGAAGCAAAGGGATGATGAATCTGTTGGTACCTATGAAGCAAATTTTACAAGACTTACAAGGTACGCTTCTGGTATTATTATCCAACCTGAGAGTAAGATCGATCGATTCTTTAGTGGCTTAAAACCAAGTCTTCGAAGGGCGTTAGCCATAAGGGACTTCAATAGCTATGAGGAAATCGTTCGATGTGCTCTCAAAGTCGAGATGGAGATTGGAGTAACCCATCAGTCACATGGGTTTGATAAGAAGAGGAAGATGGAATTCAAAGAAAAATCTAAAGAGCACACGGAAAAGAAGATGAGCTTTTCCTTATGCTCAAAGTGTGGAAAGAAACATGGAGGGAGTTGTCTTAAAGGGACAAGTAAATGTTTTAAATGTGGAAAAGAAGGTCATCGGGCATTTGAATGCCGTGATAATGGGAAGAAGATGTCTAATGACGCAAACAATGGAAGGGATACACAGAATGAACCTACTACACTTCAATGTTTCAAGTGCAAGGAGATGGGGCATTATGCCAATCAATGCCAAATCCAAGGGTTGATGATGATGGTCGACGTCAACAAACTCTTAAGGCTAAAGACAAAGGAAAGTCACATGCAATTTCTATCAGCGATGTGGAGTACGATAACGATGTGGTGAAAGGTACACTTACCATCCACTCTAAAGTAGCAAATGTTTTATTTGATTCTGGATCCACCCACACTTTTATTTCTGAAGACTTTTCTAAGGGTATCACCTTATTACCTCAACAATTAGATGTTGAGTTAGCTGTGACAACACCTAATGGCACATCAATCGCATCAAAAGTTTATAATTCTTCTCCGATCGAAGTTTGTGGGAATGTGCTTCCTGCAAATCTTGTGATCCTTCCTTTAGTGTAATTTGATGTGATTCTTGGCATGGATTGGCTTTCTCTACATGGAGCTCATATCGATTGCCAAAGAAGGGAAGTCACATTTCATATTCCAGATCAATCTACGATCGTATATCAATGCAAGGATGAACATAACCTTCCAGTGGAAATTTCTTCCATCTTATGGGTATTGATTCCACTAAATGAAGGTTATTTATCTCAAATGGTTGGTGAGAAACTCACGATTAAGAATATTCCCATTGTACGGGAGTTTGATGATGTCTTTCCGGAGGAATTTCCGGGTCTTCCACCAAATCGTGAAGTTGAGTTTTCAATAGAACTCGTACCGGGTGCTTTGCCTATTTCAAAGACACCTTATAGAATGGCCCCAATTGAGTTGCAGGAATTGAAGAAGCAACTCCAAGAGAATCTTGATAAGGGATTCATACGCCCTAGTGTGTAACCTTGGGGAGCACCTGTTCTATTTTTTAAGAAGAAAGATGGATCAATGAGACTCTGCATTGATTATCGAGAACATAACAAGATCACTATCAAGAACAAATATCCTCTCCCACGCATTGATGACTTATTTGACCAACTACGCGGAGCTCAATACTTTTCCAAGATTGATCTTCGTTCAGGGTATCACCAATTAAGGGTCAAAAGGGAGGATATACCAAAGACGGCTTTCCGTACAAGGTATGGACACTATGAATTTATAGTGATGCCATTTGGTCTTACTAATGCCCCTGCTATCTTCTTGGATCTAATGAATAGAGTCTTTAGAGACTATCTTGATCAATTTGTGGTAGTCTTTATAGATGATATTCTTGTCTATTCAAAGAGCAAGGAAGAGCATGAAGATCACTTGAGAATTATATTGAAGACCCTGAGAAAGGAGAAGCTTTATGCCAAATTTACCAAGTGTGAATTTTGGCTTCAAAAAGTTGCATTTTTGGGTCATATAATCTCAAAAGAGGGGATATCTGTGGATCCAGCAAAAACAGAGGTTATCGAAAGATGGTCAAGACCAACAACAGTAACTGAGATCCGAAGTTTTCTTGGTTTGGCTGGATATTATCGACGTTTTGTAAAATATTTTTCACGATTATCTAATCCACTCACCAAGTTGACCCGGAAAGGAGTTAAGTTTGTCTGGACAGAGGAATGTGAAGAGAATTTCAAGGAGTTGAAAAGAAGGTTATCCAGTGCACCTGTGCTCACACTGCCTTGTAGTGGAGAAAGGTTTGTGATCTACAGTGATGCATCCAAGAAGGGATTGGGGTGTGTTCTTATGAAAAATGATATGGTGATAGCTTATGCCTCACGACAGTTGAAAATCCATGAGCAAAATTACCCAACACATGATTTGGAGTTGGCTGCGGAAATCTTTGCATTAAAGATTTGGAGGCATTACCTTTATGGTGAAAGGTGTGATATTTATACTGATCATAAAAGTTTAAAGTATATTTTCACACAAAAGGAGTTGAATATGTGTCAAAGAAGATGGTTGGAGCTGATTAAGGATTATGACTGCTCAATCCATTACCACCCTGGGAAAGCAAACAAGGTGGCAGATGCATTAAGTCGACAAGACTATGCTAGTTTATCCATGATGAGGATCACAAAAGATCCAATATTTATGGATTTACAAAGGATGGATCTTGGAATTATAATGGAAGGGGAAAAATCTTATCTTTCTCAAATGAATGTTCAACCATCTATACATGTGAAGATTAAAGAGGCACAGAAAGAAGATGTCGAGTTACAAAAGAAGGTGAGAAATGTTCCTGAATTCAACCTTGATTGTGATGGGATAATAAAGTTTAGGAATCGGGTTTGCGTTCCTCCCATCCCCGAATTAAAGAATGAGCTGCTGGATGAGGCTCATAGTTCTTCATTCTCTATTCATCCTGGAAGCACGAAGATGTATAGGGACCTGAAAGAGTACTTCTGGTGGGATGGCATGAAAAGAGATGATGCTGAATATGTCTCTCGATTCTTGGTTTGTCAACAAGTTAAAGCTGAGAGACAGAAGTCTAAGGGGATGTTACAACCATTACCCATACCCGAATGGAAATGGGAAAACATCACTATGGACTTTGTCACAGGACTTCCTAAAACATCCAAAGGCAATAATGCTATCTGGGTCATAGTTGATCGTCTTACAAAGTCTGCACACTTCATTGCTATTAGAGAGGATTTCTCTCTAGATCAGCTTGCCAGGATATATGTAAAGGAAGTGGTAAGATTGCATGGAGTACCACTTTCTATTATATCTGATCGAGATCCGAGATTTACCTCGAAGTTCTGGCGAAGTCTTCAGCATACTCTGGATACAGAGTTGAGTTTCAGCACTGCTTATCATCCCCAGACAGACGGTCAGTCTGAGAGAACAATTCAAACCCTAGAAGATATGTTGAGAGCTTGCTCTATGGATTTCAAAGGAGGTTGGGATCAACACCTACCTTTGGTGGAATTTTCTTATAATAATAGCTTTCACTCCAGTATTCAGATGGCTCCTTATGAAGCTCTCTATGGAAAGAAATGCAGGACTCCAACTTGCTGGGATGAAGTTGGGGAAAGAAAGCTATTAGGACCTGATCTCGTTGATGAAATGGAAGAAAAGGTCAGATCTATTCAACAACACATAAGAGCAGGTCAGAGTCGACAGAAAAGTTATGCCGACAACCGAAGAAAAGACCTAGAGTTTGAAGTGGGCGATAAAGTGTTCTTACGAATATCTCCCTGGAAGAGGGTTATGAGATTTGGAAAGAAGGGGAAGTTGAGCCCTAGATATATCGGTCCTTTTGAAATACTGGATCGTGTTGGGAAGGTAGCTTACCGATTGGCGCTTCCACCGAATCTCTCTCAAGTTCACGATGTGTTCCACGTATCTCTCCTGAGAAAGTACATACCAGATCCTTCACATGTACTCAGCTCAGAAGTTGTACCGCTGGAGCAAGATCTTTCTTATGAAGAACAGCCGATAGAGATTCTGGATCGTAGCGAAAAAGTCCTACGAAACAAGACCACACGCTTGGTGAAAGTTTTATGGAGGAACCACCAACTTGAAGAAGCTACATGGGTGCTTGAGGATATGATGAGGGAGAAGTATCCTCATTTGTTTGTTACAAAGTGACAAATTTCGAGGGCGAAATTCTTTTTAAGGGGGGTAGAATGTAACACCCGAGACTTTTATGTTATATAAACCATCAAAGGAATCTTTTTCTACACAACACTTGCTTGGCTTGCTTTACACGCAATCGCGACCTTCCTCGATAGCTTGCGTCGTACGCAATACCGAGTTTCACTAAACAACAATATGCTATTAAAACTAACCGTTATGAATAGTAATAACCACTTTTTGAAATTTTATAAATTTTATTTTTCAAAATGGACTTCATTTTTGGACTCAGAATATCGAAATTAGCCTAGGGTAAAATTTTGGTATTTTTCTGAAAACTTTCAATTTTTGATGAATAGTGAAGCCACTAAGTGGTAGGTTAAAAACTGAATTTTGAATAAAACGTAATTTTACCGCTTCTGTGAATGGAATTTCGAAAATCCGACAGACACGGTTGATATCAGTATGTAAAATGTGGTTCAATGAGATAAAAATAATTTTTTGGTGAATAGTAACTTTTTACGATTTTTACCGCGGCTAATAGTAAATAGGGTAACTAAGGGTAAATATGATATCAATATTACCCTAACACTTGTCCTAATTCTATTGGACAAGTGTAATTCGACCAAAAACAAACTTAGGAATAAAATATGACCATTTAGGCCCACTTGGATTAGATTAGGACATTTATTATTAATTTATTTAAAGAAGGGTTAAAATAGTTAAAATCAAAGTTTAATAAGTAAATCATTTTTAATATGGGGTTATACATAAGATAAATTAGATTTTAAATATTCATTAGAAAGATAAAAAGATTTCCTACATGATGGTATTTTATTTGTAATTTCTAGACATTAAATAATTTAATTTATTTATGACACAATGATGATGCAGTAATTATCTTATTAATGAAATATTGACATAATTGATGTTATAAACACCAAAATAAATATAATTTGAGACTTTTTATGAATTCCACTAATTTTCTAGGTTACTATGATATATTAGTGTTGATTTAATCAACTTGGTTCGAACATATAATTCTGTTATGACTTTCACAAAAATCATATATCAAATAGTGTCAAAATTGACACAAAATAGTTTTTAAATCAAATATTATATTATTAATTGTTATTTTATTCCTAAAAATCTACGTTTCGGCAAAATGACTTAGATAAGGATATATATATTAATAATAAACAATTTGGGGTTCTTTTGGCATGTTATAGTAAGTGTATTAACCATATAGTGAAAGAAAACAAAAAGACACGGTAAAAGTTAAATTAATTAACTTAGAGTTAAATCTAATTGATAAGGTTAAAATAATACCCTAAACTTGTCTAAATCCTATTGGTTGATAGGATTTCTACCCATCCCCACTTTAGCTTCGAAATAAGACCCTTTGGAACCATTATAAACCGATTTTGGCTTTAATATAAAATAATATTTTGAGATATTCCTAAGGTGCCCCTCTCCTCCCTTATAAAAGGGCACCTCCTCCCCCTCCTCCTCACACCAATTTGAGCACTCAAGCTCGGCCAAACCCTGCCATTTTCTCCTCTCCACTTCCCTAGAATAATCCTAGAGGTCCTGGTCTTCTCCAAAGACCAATCTTAGTTCCTTAAGTGGAGGATTCAAAGAGGCGTTCCAAAGAAGAGGTAATATCCATTACCGATCTTTTCAATTTCTTTCTTCTTCAACTTCTTCTTCTTTAGTTGTTTCATGATAAAGTAATAACATCAGTATTAATTACATACTGATATGTTATTATAAATATGAAACAACCCTAATTCACCTTCTATCCTTCCTATGGAAAAATGAAATCACCGCGCGTGCGTACGTACGGAATACCGTCTCCACACCGTGGTGTAATCTATTTTCCACCATCACCTTACAAGGATGGGTATAATGGTGTAATGAGTAACTATATATGATTATTATTAAGTAATATTGATACTGAAATAATATATATATATACTCCAATACAATTCCACGATCATAGGAACGATATCATCACTCGTGCGTACGTACGGAATACCGTCTCCACGATGTGATGCGACTCGTTCTACATGATCTTCATTTCATAATGATTATATAAATGAATTGAATGAATGAATATGGTATATACTACACTAATACCATTCTGTAAATGAATTATCTATAACCTAAAGATAATAATAAGATTTTATTCGACAAAACATGCATAAGAACAAAAAGTTATAAAGACCCGAGTAACAAGTAACAATGAAATATTACTAACAAGAAGCTAATAATATGACCATATATGATATCATATCAATATGTATGATTCTGGAATAAGTCAATAACATTATTTAAACCATTATATAGGAGCTTCGGACACGAACAAAGCAAATCGGACCTAAGGTAAGGGAAATATCACAATCTCATTTTTATCCGAGATTGTTTATTCGTATGTATTTAATGGGGTGTATTTTATCATCCACATCCATGTTTCATCAATATGTAATATTATTTCAATCCACCTACAATTGTTTAAATCCATTTTTACCCTTCGGTGAGTTTTTAGTAATATCTATGAAAGGAATCTTTTGTCATACAAGGTACTTTTTGACTTTTCCGACAAAAGTACGAAGAATGTTTTTTTTAACTTATACGGCACGAACGGATTTCTACTGTTTTATAAAGCCTTATTTTCATGAAGCTTCCTATAAAAGATTTCATGACTATTTTCAATAAAATCTCTTTCTTTTAAAATTGCATGATGTTTTGTGAAAAGAAATTGATTTTGAAGAAGAAAGGATATTTTCCTCAAGAATTCAATTCAAGTGTTTTATCAAAATTATTTTCCATCTAAGATAATAAAGGGTTCTGTTTCTATCCATATTTTTACATTGATTTGACTATGTTGTGATGGAATTATGTTTATGAATTCCTTTATCTTATATGAATTGATTTATGATGTCATGATGTTTCAAGAATCCCATTTTTGTTACATGTGTTATGCGATGATGTATGTTTTATGATTATGTGGCACACATAAGAAATGATTCATTATAAGATGGGTGGGACCTATATCTCCCTCCAATGCATTGGGTAAAGATTTTATATCTCATGAGATAGACATGGCTGGAACGGAAGGTTATTTCGGTTCAGTGATACAGGACTGAAACGAGGAGTGAACTCGGTTCAGAAAGGGACTTTGTCCACTAAGATAGTCTTGGCAATGAGTCATGACTAACAAGAAATGATTTTCCATGATTATGTGTGCATGCCACAAAGTTTCAAGTTTTATGTTATGATTATGGGGATCTCATTTTCACTTCTATGATTTATTCCATGTTAAGATATTATGATCTCTTTTGCAGGTTTTGATCTTCATAAAGATATGATATGATTTTTATTTCCTTTATTTTCCCTTGCTGAGCATTTGAGCTCACCCTTTTATGTTTTCTTTTCCCCAGGTCAGGAAGATGGATATTAAGTAGAATATGCTAAAAGGGACCCTAGATATGATGAAATAAATGGGAGACACTGTAGAAGATTTATGAACCAGTTGTTTATGTTTCCCAGTTTCTAAAGACACTATACCTATACGGTCCTTTGCGGTTTTGTCATATGTTGTAATAAGTGTGCTTCAATTTTGAAGTATTAACAATGTATGTAAAGTATGGGTCGTCATACTACTTATCTAGTGGAACCCTTTTATAGTATCAACAAATCGGTCTTTTATCAACCACTAGAGTGGAATCCTTATGTTGATTCAAGCATAGTTCCTCAATCAATAGATTTATAACCTATATTTTTATTAGGCCATGGGTCCTCTATCGATCCAATATAGTGGAGCCATCCCATAGAGTTAGGGAATGGGTCCACTTTCATTAAACTCAACCTCTCTTAAAGAGTTATCACATGTGAAATATTCCATCATAGTATAACACTTAGATTATGACATATCATGGGTCATATACCATTCTTATTGAGTTGAACCCTCCACTTCTTCCACGGTATGGTTCCTCTACCTAGAGATTGTGGCCCCTCGACTATGTGTAAAAATGTAATGGTGTGTCTTGATATGGGGTTTTCATTATAAAATTTCATGAGATATTGGGCATGGTTGATGGACCTCTAGAATTGATGAAAGATTCTTTTTAGGTGTTGCACAGAGAGATGGAGATCCCCTTTCACCCTTTTTTGGTTTCCTATTATGGGAATATATATCTTTTTCATTGTTATTGTATTTTTTTAATCTCTTGTTATGTATTGATCTATCTATTCCTATCATGTATATTACTAGTCCCCCTTTAGCTTTTGTGGTGTTCTAATAGGTATGTGTATACTCACCCCTACATGAGCTTTTCTCGCTTGTGTTGTCTCTTATACAAAATATGGATATGTCGATGATAATTACAGAGGATCCTAGGTATACCCTGGATTATTTGACCACGTCTGTTTGTTGTTTCATGGATATTGGGAGTTGGTCTCTATCAGCATTTACTTTTTAGTTTTTTTCATCTTGGGACATCATTCTTGTTGGGTATGTACTTTCAGGTTATTCTATTATGTTTACATTTTCATAGTCTCATATTACCTAAGGGTTTTATTTTCATGCAAAATTCTCTAGATGTTTCATCTTTTATTATTACTCTGTTACACTTTTTTTTGGAGATGTGTTGGTTTGTGTGTATATATAGATAGAAAAAATCCTTCTTATATTGGCAATTCCTTTTATCTATTATCAATAACCCTTATACTATGGAGGCGGACATGGGGAATTTTCAACTCAAGCCCCATTAGGTCGGTTCGTGATTGATTTGTGTAAGAGGTGGTTCATTCCATGAGATATTGTAAGATTTTTCCACTTATTAGGATCAGGTTGGGTGTTAGGGAAAGAGTTTCAATGTGTCTTGAGTGTGAATATTAGGAAAAAGAACCTACTATTGCTATGGTGGCTGATGTATTCAATCATCAAGGCTCAGACTACCATTATGATGAACCAGAATACGAAGTCATTGGTTTTATGAAACATTGTTGCATGCATCATATAGGGTTGACACATTGACTGTAATTCATGAGTCAACTCCCCGTATATATATATGCTCATATGAACATGGAACATCTGGATTAAAATTTTCAGATGCATTTGTCAGGATATCCATCCAAGATACTTATTCCATTATGTGATGATAATACGATGAGTGATGAGGCCTCATAGGCCATCATGTAATATCATTCCACTATGTGGATAGGTAGATGAACCCCTACTAATCTATAATCATATGGTACTAGTAGAGTAAGATGAGGATGTGCATAATCATATGGGAATCCACAGGTTCCAGTGCCAGAGGCCGCTGAGGATCCACAATGTGCCACATTTTAAGGTAAAAGAGTATTTTTATAGATTTAATGATATGAGTTTCCAAATATATATAGACACCAACTTAATTTGTGTTTATGTGGGAAACTACCCTTCTCCATGGATCAATTGGGAAATGTGGTGACCTATTCACATTGATGCATGATGATTCGACACTCTGATGGACTGAAATATAGAAGTTGATTAATGAGTATTACTACCCCATGTCTTTGTGATCAATTCAGATTTAGGATGTTGTACCACACGAGGAATATAAAGGGGACTATGATTTCTTATAAGGGATATATTTTATGCATGTGTTGAGATAGATCACATAGAACATGATTTCTTAAATAGATGTGTTGATGATATTGGATAGATAGAATTTGGAACATCATGACATTGGTAGTTCCATGATTATAGATCTCCAAGGTGAGGAAATGGTGTCATATATGGAGGATAAGATTTAAATTATGAATGTGGGGATAATTTTGGAGGATCAATGTGTGGCTGATTATGTTATGATTTCCATACACCACTGCCACTAGGCATCACACATCAGGGTCATGTACCTGGCAGTTGGGTTCGCAGGAAGCGGTGGAATATTGATGTGTATAACTCTGTATCACATGAGATGATTTGATGTATGATTATTGTTTATTACACTATTTTTTCAGTACTATTAGCCACATGTGTATGCCATTCATTCATCTATTTACTCCTAGTGTGTTATATATTTCTCCATGTTGAGGATATTTCCCATAATCATTTTCTTAAGGTTCTTATTGTTGAAACCATGGCCATTTTATGCAGGAATTGGAGTATGGTTTGTGTTTGTTGTAAATACACTTTGGAAGTTAATAATATTTATCAGTAAAGTGATCATACATTTCAAGCGGAAAATAGTATTGAAGGTGGCATTGTTTCCCTGTGTTTTCCAAATTTTTGGGCCTGAAAATCGAAAAATGGAGACTTAAATTGTTGTTAAAAGTAGGTGTGCGTGAAAGAGGAAGTGGTGCACGAAAAACATAGGCTACGCGCAAACTATTTGAGTTCTGCACGAAAAACAGCATGGTGTGTGAAATAGTGGAGTGAGGTTTTTCACGCAGGTAGTGTTTCGGAATCAAAACATTGAAAAATGGCAAAAGCATGGGCTACGCGAAAAACATGGAGATATACACGAAAAAAAGTACCTACACAAAATATTATGCACCAAATGATAGGTTTTTAAGCCACAGAGGGTTTTGCGCACGGGGTTCAGAGACGCCTATGAAAAATAGGTGACCCCTCTTATTCCGTATGGTTTAAGACTTAGAAAAGATTCGAATGCTGATGTGTGTAAAAGGTTCACGTAAAGGGGGTTTCACGAAAAAGGACAAGATGCACGAAAGAGGCCTAGGAGGTGTGACAAAAAAATCTGAGGTTACGTGAAAACATTGTTGTTGCGGGAAAGATTCTGAGCTGCATGAAAAAGTCTGAGCTACGTGAAAAATTCTAATCTACATGAGAAATTTTGTGTTGTGCGAAATAAGAGAGGTTGCGAGTAAAAAGATGAAGTTTTATGAAAAATATTTCCGTGCAAAAATTATTTATTACGCGAAAAAGGGAGAACTTGCGCCCAAAGGGTTTGTGATGCGTGGAATCATATGTGTATCCTGTTTTCAGTTTCTGATTATCCGGATTAGTGATTTAGTGTGTTCAACAGCATCAATTCAAGACTTCGATGCAATCCGTGTCCCGTTCTATGCAGAGGTAAATACTTCAATGCGAATCTATTAAAGATACCTTCATTTCTATTAACTAACTGGGACTTCACCAAATTCAATGACCTAGGGGGAGTCAACGGGACTGACGTGAGGGATGGAGTGGGCTATCCCTGAATAGTTGTAAAGGCAGTGAGTCTGGGAAAGAGTGACTATTTCCTAACCTTTGTAATCCACCACTAGTGAAGAATAGTGGAATTAGGTACGACTGACAACCCTGCGCTGTATTCTCCATGGACATAGACCTTAGTGGGGAACCATGTAAAAAGTGTTGGGTCATCTCTTTTCATGTGAATGTTTGATTGCTTCTCATATCTATCATAGAGGTTAAACTAGTTCCTACTAACGTGGGAACAAGATCCATTAGTTTGAAGAAGAAAAAGTTGACACCCTAATTCACCCCTCCCCTCTCAGGGTGTCCCTTGGTCCTATACATATGGGTAATGATTCTATAATATCTATTATCTACTGGTATATCATGATACAACTTAGTGGATAGAGGATTCTGTGGTATATTTTTGTCATCACGATGAGACCTTGTGATGTCATATTGGGTATGGATTGGTTGTCTATGGTCGAAGCCTGGATTGACTATCTCCACAAATGATTAAAATTACCTTTCACTAAAGGTATCATATTATTATTTATGGGTGGGAGACATATCATATTATTAATAGTGGGTTTTTTCTAGAAGAAAGATAAAAACCAACACCTATAATTTGGTGAGTGTATCCCTTGGCACAACTAGATCTTCAAGCATCTAGAATAATTTATGCACAGATAATTTTAGGAAAGAATTTTCTAATAATGTTAAAAGACTACCTTCAATGTGGGAGATGCATTGTAGCATCAACATGTACAAAAATTCCAATCTAATATCCTCTACATCATATCTTATTGCCCTTAACTAGCTCTCAGAGCTACAATTATACTTGGATGATCATCAAGAAAGGGGTTTTATAAGACCCAGTGTGTCCCCCTAGAATGCTTCGATGATGTTTTTGAAAAAGGTAGATGATAGCTTATGGATTTCATTATATTATAAAAACATTAATTGGGAAATGATAAATAACATGTAACCATTTTCTATGATTGAATCCATATTTTATCATTTTTGTGGTGTTAAATTGTTATATAAGATTGATCTCAGGTCTGGAAACCAGCTGTTGAGAGTTCGCAAGGTTGATATTCCAAGTTTCCATTTTGATTTCACTATATACACTATGTGTTCATATTGATCCCTTTTAGAGTAATGAATTATCTTGATATGTATATGGATTTTACGAACTAGATCTCTCATCCATAATTGGATTGATTTGTGGCTTTAATCTATGAAGAAATACTTGTATACTCTATGTCAGAGGTGGAGAATTTAGAGCACTTGAGGATGATCATAGACTTGGATTGAGAGAACCAAATTTACATTAAGTAATCAAGTTATAGTTCTGAGTCCATGAGTTTAACATTCATTGTAATTTAATTTTTGATCACATTTTAGTTACCGACTAGGTGAAGATTGATGCAGTTCTTTCTTCAGATCTGCAGAATAGTGTGTCATAGGATTGAACTTCCCTTGGCATAGAGAGGTACTAGAGGAGGATTTGGAAGTGTTCTCTAGGATTACATCCACATTTAATTCCCTATTGTGGTATGGGAAGACATTTACCTTGATAGAAAAGTGTCCAAGAAACATCAAGGAGTTAAGACTCAGGCTGACTTCTGCTTCTATTTTGGGTCTACCAGAGGAGGGTGAGAAGTAAGTAGTATATTTCAATTCCTCGAGAGCTGGGATCTGTTATGTGTTGTTGCAAAGATAGTTAGTGATATCATATGTGATGTCTCAATTGAGAACCAATTTTTATAACTATAAATTACACAACCTCGAGTAAGAATCTATAATCTTTGATCTAAGGATGTAGAGAGATTATATTCTATGAGAGAGAATTTTTGTTTACTAGGACCACATAAATCATTTGCATGTATTCACATAGAGAGGCACAAAACTACCATAGAGTCACTGGTGTGAATTCTATAGGACTTTTACATTGAGATATTCTATACACCATTGAAAATAAATGTGTAAGAAAATTTCCATAGAAAGAATTCCAAGGATCACTTTGTAAAGGTGGAGTCTGAGAAGATAAATTCCTTACATCTAAACTTGGTTGAGGAGGAGGGTAAAACTTTTATCTAGTTCAGGGGGTTGAACCCTCCACTCCTCCTTCATGAGAGAGAGTCCCAGTTAAGATACGTATCCTGTGTGGTCTTACGATACAATATATACTTAACTGATAAACTATATTTATTTTCTAAAGGAGAGGATCACATCATTTTTTTATGGATGGGCAGTGGTCTGAGGAATGATGTCAGAGGAGGTGATGAGAGAGTTTCAAACATAACCCCATCGTTGTGCATCCTGTTGTGTGGACTATTTATAAAGGCCTTAATTGGTAATTTTTATGGGATGAAATGAGATTAATTATGGATGTTTATTTGTATTAGTTTCTCACCTATCAGCAGGTGAAGTGTGGTCATTGTATATTGTCTTGTTTTTATGGCCTCTTGATTTCCCATAGTGGAAATGGGATGACATGTCCACAGACATTGTGACATGGATTCCAAAGGAAGAGATAGTTCATGAGTCTATCTAGGTCATAATTTACCATCTTATGATGTCGGCACACTTTCTTGTTATTAGTGTGTGGTTTTTGTTCAAGATTTTGGGATAAATATATATATATGTGATATTTTTTTCATTCATGTGGTTCGCTCGATGATTTTCTCTAACCATGATGTGTAGTTCACATCACGGTTGTGGAGAGGTGTGTATGATGAATTCATGACCCATATGAGGAGGAGTACAACCTTTCACCCATAGTAAAATTTGTACACATAGTGCAATATCTAGGTGATAGAGGATATACTAAGAGATTTCATGTTTGAAATTGGATTGAGTGGGGAGGATCACATTCCATTGGTAGAGTTTGTGTATAATAATGTAAACCACTCTACTTTCAGCATGGAACCTTTCAAGGAAAAGTATGAGAGAAAATTAAATTCACTCATATGATTGACTAAGAATGGGTAGGAAAAATATATTGGGTTAGAGATAGTGTAAATCATGGAAGAGAAACTCTAGATCATTTGTAAGGAAATGAGTTCCACTCAGACTAGGAAGAAATATAATGTAGATTGACATCATAGGCCCTTTGAGTTCATGTAGGGAGATAATGTTTTCTTTAGAGTCACCCCACAATGATGATTTCATAGATTTAGTTATGGAGTAATGTAATACCCAAGGTCTATCATGTTATTAGAGATATTTAATATGGTTTTCAATATTACTTACCACATATCCCTACCCCCACCGATGGAGCAGGTGCATGATGTCTTTCATGTGTCGCAGCTAAAGAGATATGTGCATGATCTCATGAATTTTATTGAATAGGATAACATGGACATTGTGGATGGATCCACCTTCATCGAGAAACTGTTGGTGATCTAGGATCATCAAGAAACAGATCCTATGTGGATGGGTTTTCCCCTTAGTTCAAGTTTCATAATTTCACTATAGCATATAGGAGTACTCCTTGGAGTAGGGGAGCCAGATCTTGGATAATTCTCCCCTAATTTTGTATATTTTTTCTTGTTAAGGAAAAAAATATTTAAATGGGGAATAACATATATCCATTTTTACCCTTTAATATTTTTAAATATATCAATGAGTATTTATGGAACCAAGAGCAGAGGTAGTGCGCGATTCTAAGGATCAATGTTCTCAAAATTATTTTTATAGAAATACTTTATATTTTATATATTTTTATTACATATTTTTTCATCAAATATAGAATAAATCTTAAATACATACTCATATAAAAAAATATAGACCTTGGTGGAAAACAGAACATGGGTTTTACCCTTTGCATGACTTGAAGTTGGTTGGCATGGGGAGTTCGGATTAAATCACCATTCGTGGGTAAATTTGAGGAATTGATTAATTAACTCATTCATTCATTAAATGACATAAAACTAAGAACATTTATATAGAAGCTATTATATAGGATCACCATGGTTATCCCCACAAACCTAGATCATTGTGAGGGGGATCTATCAATCTTCATTGGAAAAATGATATTGGTTGACAATGAGCTTCAAGATCCATGTGAATCAAGGCTCAGAAAATGAAACATATCTTCATGCTTCATTGGAGAGAACATTCTTAGTCAATGAAAGATTCTAATTGAAGTATGAATAATAAATTTTGTTAGTATACCTATTTGAATAAACTATATAATAATTCATTGTCAATATTCTTATTGATTTGTGATTGTTGAAACATCACATGAGCCCTTGTCAAATTAAATTGGGTATTTAATTGTTTTAACCCCCTTTATGCCATGTTTCCCACCGAAATCAGTCTCTAATTTTTATTCATTGTCTAAGAACACTTTTTAATGGTTATTAAACCTTTTTTATGATTCCCCACTTTTTCCCTAGTGATATTCATCATTATTCTACAGGGCCCCGATTTGATATTGCTCGGTAGGATCGAGTGTGATCAAACCCCTGGATTCACAGAAGAATCATATTCAACGTATATATAGGTGATTAGAGGATGTTTTTTTAGGATTGATGGATATTTTTGATGTTACTCATGGATATGGTATCTTGTATTGTGATGGTAGTGATGCAGGAGGCACTACGCATGACCACCAATGAATGGGCTTCGTGAAAAAGATTCCAAACTCTAATTTACGACCACCGAAGTGTCAGAATAATTTTTTCAAAAAATTTACCATAAAAAATAGGTTTCCATTGGGATGATTATATAATAATGGATAGGGATCTAGCTAACCAGATTAGATCGGGATATTCTCTGAAAAAACTACTCTACACCTTATGTACTCTGAAAAAATCCCGGTGTGTAGGTCCTTGGAAACAAAGGATTCGTTTTATGGGTGAAGTTAAAAATCACACATCATGTGGAGCACCCACACACCTTGTGACCCTGTGATGGAGACCCAGTGTGTACACATGGAGTACATGAACATGGGAACATATGAGAACATGTTGTGTACTGAAACATGGCTAAGGTACACAGACACGACTAGAAGGACTTGGGTAGAGCTAGAAAAACACTGCTATGGTTTGGGTGGAAGATACAAGTCATTTAGTCATCATATGTGCCCTGTTAGGATACAGGCCTACTGAGTCATGTACTAGTGATGAAACTGCTTGTATGTAGAGTGATACCACACATCATGTGGGTCCCTGACATATCATGTAGGGGACCCACAAAATATGAGGTCTCACCGGTACACAACTCATTGTGTCTATGTAACTAGGTTGTTTTATAGAAAACCAATGTGTACTATAGGTGTACAGGGAAAATACGCATAGACTGACCATTTTTTTGTAACGTAAAATGTTTAGGGTACACAAACACAACCCGGAGGACATGGGCATGACCAGGAATGAATATCTCAACCCCATGTGGTTGAGACACATTGTATATTCATATTACACACTGTGTGGGGATACATGTCAAACATGCCACATACTGGTGAGGCAATGCCCAAGATTTATAGTGGGACCAGACATCATGTGGGTCTCTAACACGTCTTGTACATCCTTTTGTGAAAACTTATACCTCTCACATCTCCTTCATTTGGACTCAAATATCAGCCCTTGAGTAGCCTATCAGGGGTGTTTTTCTGAGTATAATTATATGGTTTCCTTAGTGATTTATTTTCTGATATTATGTATGGTATTATGATTTTTATTCTTCTTTATATGAAACTCAGTGACCATAGTGATTAGGTATTATCATCGGATTGCAACCCTTCTTCTTGGAAAAGTCATGGGTCCTCTAACTGTAGAGTGCAATCCTCTTATTGAATCATGGAATGGGTCACCTATCTATCCATTTGAGAGTGTAATGATCATATATTGTTATATTAAGGGTCTTATACCACTATAGTGGCACCCTCTTTCAGATTATAGGTATGGGTATTCTACCACTACACTGGAACCCTCTTATAGAGTTAGTCTAGGGGTTTCATAGCACTAGAGTAGAACCCTTCTCTGGATTTTTTCCATGGGTAATCTACCTATATTGTGGAACCCTCCTGTAGATTTAGACATGGTTCCTGTACCTATAGAGTGAAACCCTCCTTTTGTGTCAGGACATGGGACCCATATCAATCCACTATAGTGGAACCATCCTGTGGAGTCAATACATGGGTCTACTTCCATTAACTCAATCCCTCTGATGGATTCGTCACATGGGACCTCTACCATCAGAGTGGAACCCTCCAATTGGGATAGTTCATGGGTCCTTAATCTCACTATTGTGTGAAACCCTCCTTTTTTTTCTAGGGTATGGTTCCTATACCTAGATACTATGGCCCCTCAACTATGTGTCACAATAGAATGGTGTGTCTTCCTATGTATGTTACTACAGACAACCAGTTGAGATTATGGCCACCATTGATAGACATATGGAATTGATGATTAATACTTTTCCTAGGAAGATCTATTGGATTGAGTTCCCCTTTCTCCATCATCTTGGATTATTTAATGAGAATATATATCTACTTCCATGTTTTTCTACTTTTTAGTCTCATGTTATGGGTTGATCTGACTATTCCTATCATGTATCTTATTAATAATCGTTCATATTTTTGGGTGTCCTACTAGGTATGTGAATACTCACCCTTACAATATATTTTCTCTCATGTGTTGTATCTTATTTAGAAAATGGTTAGGTCAGTGGAAATTACAGAGGATCATAGGTATACATTGGGGTATTTGACAATGTATTTTTTTGGATCATGTAGATTTGGATATGGGATATATCAGCATTTAATTTTTAGATTTAGGTCATGTTGAGACCTCTATTGGGTTGGACATGTATTTTCCACTTTTTACGTTCATCATACATGGTCATGATCCAATATTCTCTAGAGTCTTTATATGCATGGTTTATTCTGTAGTTGATTCATCATTTTTTTTATTATTCCATTTCACTTTTGTATGGAGATGATTAGGTGACTGGGTATATGGACATAGTTAAAAGGCCTCCAATATTAGTTATTCATTTTTGATTTTATCAGAAGCCCTCGGCCTATAGAGTCAGACTTGGGTTTAGTTTCATCTCGAGCCCCATTAAGACAATTCATGATAGATTTTTGTAATGGTGGGTCATTAATTGGTATGGTGATTAGATTTTTCCACATTAAAAGATTTTTTAGGAGATCTTGAAATTGTGTCAAAGTATCTCATGTGTGGCTCTCATGACAAAGAACCCAGTGTTGGTGTGTCCATAGGAATAATCATACATCAAAACAAAGAATACCTTCTTGACGACTCGGTATACCGAGACCGTGGTTATTGAAAACAGTTGTGCATGCATCATGTAATATTGGATCTTTTACTACACATATTGAGTAAATTCCCCATATATATATTCTCGTCTAAACATTGTACATCTTGATTAAATTTTCATGATTCATTCACGAGGAAAACCATCTAGGTTACAGATTCTATGTCATAATGATAATTTGAGGAGTGATGAGGCATCAGTTTAGGGTCCATCATGCAAGATCCTTCCTCCATGTGGATAGTTAGAAGAACCTTCACATGTCGAGAAATATTTAGTACCAGCTGAGGAGGTTGAGTATGTGCATGAGTTACAGTTCTATATTTCACTGAAATTATATAATGATCATGATTCTTAGGCATAAGATGAGTTTCTAGATTTGATGATAAATGATTATAGGCCTATATAGACACTGAACAATCTTGTGGTTGTCATGGTATCCATCCTTTTCCATGGAGTTGATGGGAACTGGTTTAACCTATATACACTAACACATGATGAGTCGACACTCTCATTTACTGAAATCTTGAAGTAGCCTAATGTGGATTATTACCACTTGTTCTTAGGGTTAATTCAGATATATGATATTATAGAGATGTATCATGAAGGGATGAATGTTTTTGGTTATTTATTTTGATTCAATGACCTTAAACCGTACTCCCATGACATGTTTTGAGACGGCTACTTCCATGTGTGAATTTTTGATCACTATAGTGACAAAGATACATGTTATAGTGTGGAACCTCTATGTATTCCAACTTATTTCATTTTTTTAGTGTGGGAACTATTGAATGATATATTACTATTAGCGGGACACAATGCATCTAATGTTGTAGTTGGGAATCATGGGCTAAGTCATCTTCAATATCTTGCATGTTCTAGTCGACAAGATCTCACCACAAAAGATCATTTCATGATCATACTAAGACAAGTGGTTATACATCACAGAGACCGTAGAGGGGACAAAATATTATAGAGATTTTATATGTTAGTCATGTTATGGGAGTGTTCGCATGGAAAAATATTTTTTGAATAGTAGTGTTGTGCACATTAGACAGATAGAAGATGGACCACCATGATAATGGAACTACCACTATCATGGATCTATCTGATTAGGCAAGGGTTTACCCTAGTTATGAGGAGCTTTAAATGGTTTTATTTTGGCTCCAAGAGTGGGATATATGGGTGGTGGATTCCATTTCATGTTCCTTACACCACTGCTGCTAGGAAACAAACGTCCGGGTTCTGTAGTTGTCAGTTAGGGTCGTTGGTGGCAATAGTCTATAGATGTGTATAACTTATTTTAACACAATATGATTTGAGGTATTATTAGTGTTTATTATACTATTTTTTAGTAATATTATATGCATGTTTGAGCTATTCCTTCATCTATTTACTCCTTGTGTGAGAGATGGTGCTCCGAGTTGACGTTTTATCCCATTAGCTTTTTCTTGAGGTTCCTATGGGGAAATATTATTCAATATAATATATATTCATGTAGTAGAAGATATAACTTTGTGTAGAGAGACTCTAGTGGGTCGTTCTTTTCATCATGATGAGACCCTATGATTTCATCTTGGATATGGATTGTTTTCCCTGGTCTAAGCCTATATTGACTATCACCACAGATGATTAAAATTGCATCTCACTAATTGGACGAATATATTATTTATGTACATGACATATATTATAGTAGGATGATTGGGTTTTTTAAGAAGGATGTTGAAAACCTTCACCCATCAGTTGGTGAGTGTATCCCATGGCTTAGTGGACTTTTCAAGCATATGGACTCCTTTAGTCATGTCAGATTTTATTGAAGTATTTCCCAAGTATGTATAAAAATACCAACAAGGTGGGAGATGGATTGTTTCATCAAATTTCTCAAAAATTACAATCTTATATCCTCTGGATCATATCATATTGCCCATACCTAGCTCTTGGAGATGATCTTATATTTGGATGATCATTAAGAGAAGGGTTTTATCTCACCGAGTGTGTCCCGCAAGACAACTCTAGTGTTGTCTGTGAAAATTGTAGATGACAGCATATGGATTTTTATAGATTATCAGTACAAGAACAAGGCCATGATAAATAACAAGTAACCGTGGTCTATTATTGAAGGCCTCTTTGATCATTTTTTTCATGTAAAATTGTTTTGGAAGGTTGATCAATGGTATAGATACCAACAGTTGGGACTACGCGAGTCTGATATTCCAAATCATCATTCCAATATTGCTATAGAAACTATGTGTTCACCTTGATTCCTTTTAGTGTGATGAATTTTCATGTTGTTTTTATAGAATTGATGAACTATATATCTCATCCATACTTGGAATGTGTTTTTTCCTTCTTTGAATACATACATGTATACTATGCGTAAGAGGTGGAGCATGGGGGGAACATGAGGATGGTAATAGATTGGCATCAAAAGAACCAGATTTATTATAAGCTCTCATGTAACAGTTCAAGATCCATGAGGTTCAAATTCAAGGACATTTAAATTCTGAGAATGTTTTATCATTGAACCTAGTAATGATTGATTCACTGGTTTCTTAGGATCCACCCAATAGTGTGTCACATGTGTGATGTTTTTGTGGATTGGAGAGGTACTAGAAAATGTTTAGGAAGAATTATCTTTAGATTACATTCCCTTTTAGTTCTGTAATGTAGAAATAAAAAAATTTATGTAGATAGAGAAGTTTCAGAGATACATTAAGGAGTCGAAACTGAGGATGATATGTGCTCATATTTTGAGAATACCAGAGGTGAGTGAGGAGTATGTAGTGTATTGAGATTCCTATAATGATTTGATCAGTTGTGTGTTGATGTATATATAAGAAGTTATTTCATATGGGTTGAGGTAATTGAGACACCATGACTAGAACTATACCACAAAAAACCTAGTGTTGGAAGAAGTTATCTTTTCTCTTTGGATGTGGATGCACTATCTTCCATGGGAGAGAGTTGATGTTTACTCAGACCACTAAAGACATAGGCATGTCTTCACGTAGAAAGACCTGAATCAATTTTAGAGGAACTGGTTGGAGTTATAGTAGGACTATGACCTGAAGTTATTCTAAACTCTTGTGAAGGTAATGTGGTGGAAAATTCCCCTTCATGAAATTCCTAGGATCACATGGTACAGGAGTTCGTTGAGCAATTTTCTTCCTAGTAGCTGAACCTAGTTAGGGGGGGGGGGTGTTGAATATTTTATCTAGTAGATGGGTTTGAATCCTCCACCACTCTATCTTATTAAGGATTCCATGTTGTGGGACATATCCCCAAAGGACTTACGTGACAAATTATTTTCATCATATTCACCAGATTGATTTCTGAAGAAGGAAATCACATCATTCTTTTCCAAAGATAGATGATGGCCCCACACATTATGCGATAGGAGGAGATGAAGGAGTTTCAAAAATATCCTTGGGATATTCATTATGGTGTTAGGAATATGTATATATTCCTTCAATGTATTTTTCTATTGGTTGGAATGACACCGAGAAAGGTTGAGTTTTCCACTCGGTGTATCACCTATCAATAGATAAAGGATAAGCACTAGATTTCCTCAGGTTTTTTGCTGCCTCTGAATATCCCAAAGTAGAAATGGGATGACATATCCATGGAAATTCTTAACTGGATTCCATATAAAGATAGTTTCCATTGCTCCAACTGGTTGATAATTTAACAACTTATGACGTCTGCACACTTCCTTGGTATTAGGGAGTAGATTTTGATGGATAGTTTGGGAAAGTGGTATGTATGGGAGATCATTCACATTCTTGGTAATCAGTCAATTATTTTATCTGAACATTATTAATTGTTCACATCACAGTTGAGGAGAGTTTTTTTGTGGAATTTGGGACCCACACAAGGATGACTATAGTCTTTCACCCCTAGAAAGTGGGTAGACTGAGCGCACGATCTATGTGTTGGTTGATATATTAAGAGATTTTATGTTACACATGAATTGAGTTGGGAGGGTTACATTCCATTGGTAGGTTCTGTGTATACTATTATATAACACTCTACTATTGGAATAGATCCTTTCAAGGATTGGTAAGAGAGACCCTGCTGGTTACCCTTATAGTGTACTGAGATTGGTGAGACATTATTTTTTGGTTCATAGATAGTGTAGGTGATGATGGGGAAGATCTAGGTTTTCTGAAAGTAGAAGGGGACCTCTCAGAGAAGGAAGAAATCTTATGAATATTGACAATGTATTACCGTTGAGTTAAAGTAAGGAGAACATGCTTTTTTAGTGTCTCCCCATAATGAGGATTGCCAATATTTGGCCATAAGGGAAAGTTATCACTGAGGTTCATCAGGACGTTAGAGATGTTGTATTGGTTTGGATAGTTTTCTTTCCACTTCTCACTACCAACATAGATGGTTATGGTGCATAAAGTCTTCCATGTGTTGCGACTGAGGTGACAGGTGTGTGTTCACATTCATAACATTTCTTTACCCTTATGTTTAGTTTAACCATACTTAAATTTAGTTTACCATTACATAACATTTATTTAACCTTAATTAATTGTATTATACCATTACCGGACATAATTTACTCCTTAATTAAATTTGGTTTACTCTTGTACAACTTTTTTACCATTATAAACATTATCTTACATTAAATAAACTACATATTATGAATACATAAATTTTTTTAGCATTACATAAATTTCTTTTACCATTAAATGACTTTATTTTACCCTTACATAACCTATGAAAGTTTCTATTTAACCTTACATAAGATTATTTTAGCTTTTCTTAACTATTGATTAATCTTACATAACATTATTTTACTCTTACATAACATTATTTTACCCCGAATTAAATTTAGCTGGCACTTACTTAATGTTAGTTTACCTTTAATTAACATTGATTCCAATTACCTAACTTTATTTTTACCCTTACATAACTAATAAAAGTTTCTATTAACCCATAAATAACATGTTGGATACTCATTACCATTACATAAATAATATAAAAATCATATTACCTATCCATTACTAATTCTAACTACATTTACTTATATAGTATAAATTTTCGGATACCAATAAATAAATAAAAAACATAACATAATTCTAATTTTGAGCCTTTTTTATACCATATATTAACTATAACATGATATAAACATGACAGACATGAGGAACGAGCCTTTTTGGATTCCTATTGGTATCAATCTAAATTAATGTATTGATGAAAAATACCTTATTCCTATCGTGTTTTAGCATTTTTCCCAGCCCAATGTGTTGATATAAATCATAGAATCCTTTTTTATTTCTTTTTTTATGATTCATAAAAAATAATATCAAATGAAATAAAACAATGTATTTATGTGCATAATCATTATTTTAAATCAAAATCCATAATTCTGATTAATACATTAAACTTATAACTCTTTCAATGAGAAAGCATTTCCTAATAATATGTTTTTAGACACTCATTTCAGATGGGTTTAGCCATTATATTTTTTTTCAAATTTGGGTACATGGACATTATAAGACTCAAATTTATATGCTCTACATAGCTCACCTAATAACCTTAGTTATGAATTACACACAATTAAACCACATATAATATTATAATGAAGTTTCTACCAAAATAATAATTCATATTAATAAAATATTAATATAACATTAAATATATTGAATTTATTTACCCATATAAAGGGTCACCATAAAACAGATTCATTATCTCCCAATTTTACTTATCATTTGGTTATTCTCATTATACTCAACCATAACCTTTTTGTGGAATTTCCCCACTTCATGAATACATGTATTCCTATGCCACCTTATAGTGAAATATCCATCTATGAAATAAATAAATAAAAAACTAAATTAATAAATCTTATAATGAAAATAAATTATGGTAAAAAAATTACTACGATTATAAAAGTGGGTATTGTTTGATCCATGTAAAATGAAGGATCATCAACATGTGTAATAATAAGGGGCCTAAATTATTCTCTTGATGATTAGTTTTCTTCTGAGGTTCAAAATATGATAAATTTGATATCGAAGGAGCATGAACATAAAGACCTAGAGAGAAGGAATTAGAAGTAAATAGAGATTTCATATATGCTTGTGTAAAAGTTTTATATTAATTAGGAGTGTAAGACATCATTTATAAAAAATGATATATTAGTAGGATCCGACATAAATTATGGCGATATTAAAGATGGTATAAATATCTTGGAGGGGATTTAATATAACTATGAAATAAGAAATTGTTTTACATGGTATCTATGAAGAATGGATTTAGTTTGATTGGGTATTAAAATTGGTGTGAGTAAATGTAGTACTCCCCCCCCCAACTTTGAGTAATCAGGTCGAGGACCACTTTCACTAAGATGGTCGGAAAATAGTTGTATCCAATGAGATGGTTAGAAATTAAAATTCTAAAAGTTATTAATGAAATGAAATTATATTCTATTCATATATATATATGAAATACTTTATTCACAACATGAACCTGATGATGAATTCACATCTCCCTCATGTGGCATTTTTTATCATTTATCCTCTTCCTTCATATATCTTCCATTTTTTTCATTTACAACTTTGAAAAATTAATATGAAATTAATTATGAATTTCTAACTAATTTGTAAGAAAAAAGAAATAAACAATAAGTGATGTGAAATAATGATGGGACACCAATTATCATTCCAAATATAAGATAAGTTGTTACATAACATAATTATTTTATAATTTTTGGATCATTAACATTATGAATTTAATGCCCAACCCCCAGAATCCCAGAGTTGGTGAAATACTTATAACATTGGATTGATTAAAATAAATAAAATCTAGATGTAATTCTCAATTTAGTAATCTTTAATAAACTAGATACATACATTTAACACATATTACATATGGAAAGGTAACACAATACAATACAAAACCAAAACTAAAAAAACTGCATCCATGAGAACATAATATATGATCTCCTCCTCATAACCTATTAAAGTTAAAATAAATT
Organism: Viscum album; assembly: GCA_963277665.1. NCBI lineage: Eukaryota > Viridiplantae > Streptophyta > Magnoliopsida > Santalales > Viscaceae > Viscum > Viscum album. The sequence goes on along the minus strand of OY728131.1, from coordinate 2,015,925,140 downwards.
AAAGGGGTGAGATAAAATGATCTATATGGGTTACTAATAGTGGAATCCTGAATCCACAATAACTGAATTATAAAAAAATTTCATAGTCAATATGACATTGTGAATAAATGAAAACATGTGCCGTTAATAAAGTAAGAATGAAACTATATCCATTGGTTTTATTATAGTAAAACCTCATGGATAGTAATTGATGAAAATGAATTAATATATATGCTTATTAATTGGATTCCATGTATCTAGATCATGATACCACAATACTGTTGCAACAGTTTATGTCTGTGGGTAAAAACATGTTTGATTTTTGTAAACAAACTCAAAGGGATTGTCACCAACTGATATGTATAATGAGACTAGTCATTGCATCAAGGGGCTATACCGGGTGCCATCTATTTTTGAAATTCAAAATCATTTTTCATACATATACTTAATAGAAATATAATCTTCCTACTTAATATCTGTATAGAATAGATTATATAGATTCAACATTTTTTCCATAATTTAAACAACATTCCAAAAAACGTTGTATTTAAAAGGGTATACGACTTAAGAAAATACTCCTATACATGATACAAGAATATGGATATATAATATATTTACAATATCAAATGAAAAATGATCTCAAATGGTAAGTGTACACACACATAAGAAATATTAGGTGCACAATACCAAATAAGGGGTAATGAAATGGAAATTGAGACAAAGTCCCTTACCACATTGTAATATATGAAGTCGTATGAAAAATAACTAATAACAACCAAATTAATCATAGAATAAAATTAATATTAATGGAATAATGGTAATATATATTGATAGTTATTTCATGATATAACACATGTAGGAAATAAAAGTATAACAATATAAATATCACAGAATTAAAAGTGAGATAAGAGACCTCGTACCTTATCTTAGAATGTGTTCTCAATTTTTCTTAATGATCCTAATAATAAAATTTATCTTTATTAATTAAAAACTATATAACCACATAAAAATTTAATTGATTACTATAACCTTACTAGTTTCATTAATTACCTTTTTAGGGGTTTAATATGTTCAATTTTATTGTTTTCGAATCATTTTCTTCCTTGGTTTTCAAGATCGATTTACTAGTATTCATTAATGTTAGTTATTTTGAAATGTGTATAAACATCCATAATTGTAAATATATTTTATTAGTGAAATTATAAAAGATATTATAATTATTTTTTTGTTATATAACATGATTATTACTCATTAGTTTGGAGTTAATGATAATGGCATGGATTAACATGGTAGTTTTGTGCATAATGAACTTGTTTTGTGTTATTATTTTATATTATGAGTGTGTGGGGATTACAGAATAGTACATAAGATGAAATACATACATTCTGATATTTTTCAAGCATAAAAGTGGTTTCATGACCGTAATTTCATATTGTAATAAAAATTCAAAACCTGACTTCCTTTAATGTGTTAAATAAACAAATCTCGGACGATGTTTTCATTTTTAGTATAAGAGGGGGAAAAGAGAGATGATGATGAAATATTCCATTAGAATAATAAAATTAAAATACATTTAAGGTAATATAAGTATCATATATTTTCGATTATGAGATATAATGAATGAAAAGGAAAAGAAAACAACTCGAAATAAAAGAAAAATTGAGAAATCCCTCATGAAAATTCGGCATCCCAACAACGTCACTTAAAAATTCATTATGTAGTTTGATGAGAGAACATGGGTCTCTAATAAATCATATATAATATTTAAATAAATTTGAATATATAATGACATATAAATACATAATTTTATTGAATATAAATGTGAAACAATAAAATGAAAGCTTTAAGAAAATAGAAGGGAGGTAGATTGGCTTACCTTCTAGAGTAACTCCCAAAACATGAAGGATGGGACATTGGTGGCTTGAGTACACATTGGGATGAATAATATGGAGTAAATAATTCCATATCTTCAAGTAATATATATTTTAAATTAATCATAATGAATGTAATGAGTGGGTATTTATAACAAATGAGAGGGAGTCTTTAATTAATTTTAAGGGACACCTCTTTGGTGGTTTTTGCAAAACCATGGGAATGCCCACGGTATTTTCTCAGGATTTTAGCCCATTGGGACACCTAATGTCATATTTTACTGTAAAATAGTCTACCATCCTTTTATATTAATTAACTCGTCATTATTATTTCATTAAACAAACTGAAAACTGAAAACTGTATTTTTACTATTCACAAAACATTCATGTATTTTAGAAAAATCCCAAAAAATCAACGTAGCCATTTTTTGAATTGTTGATTTAAAAAATGAACTCCATTTTTTGAAAATAAATTTTAAATAATATTAATTTATTTTTTAAATAAAAATATATTTTATTCAGAAATTAAAATTTTAAATCAATAACCCAATTTTTCAATACCTTGAAAATTTTATAAACATCTAATTACATTATAACCTCATGAAAATAAAATAATAATATGATTTACTATTTATAAGAGCCATATTACTATTCATATTACTATTCATAATTATATGTTATTATTCATCATAAAAACAAGTTAGTTCAATCAGACTCAAAATGACTTACTAGTCACAACTCTAGATTACCATTTTTTAAAATTCAAATCATAGTAGAGGCAATGATGTGTTTACCAGCAACATTATAAAATGTGTTTTTTAGGAACCCAGGGTTCCATGAATTCAATATTTATTTTAAAAACCTTGGAGTGTTACAATAATCATTGAATTATTATGAATATGAAGATTTTATATTCCTTCTAGTATGAAGTATTTCATTTTAATCATTAAATTTCAGTTCAAATTTAAATATGTGATATTATATGTACTATAAAAAATTTATAATTCAATTTCTATTTCATAAAAATTTTACCTATCTAATATAACATATTTAATACTCATTTAATCATTAATCATATCAAATTATAAAAATAATCATTTAAGTGTCTTAAATAATAAAAAAATAAAGCCACTAATTTGAAAAATTCAAATTAATTAATTGTGAGTAATTCATAATTTAAATATAATAATTTTATATCTAGGACTTATTTAAATATTTTTAAAACTATAAATTATCACATAATACTTCTAAATAAACAATTTTATTTCTATATCATAATTGATTGTATATAATTTTGTAAAACAATTTGAAATATTAATATATAATATTTGGAAATAAAATGTTTCAGAAACCAGAAATTATTTATTAAAATTTTATAATTAATTCATTTATAAATCTTTTCTAAATTAAAATACCCCAATTTAGCTTTAATAATGATTTATAAAAATTTTATAAACCATAAAAATATTCTTCAATGTTAAAAACATTTTTAGCTGTTTTTAAAAAATTAGGATTACCCTTATGCATAGGGATATTCTTGTTTAATGGTAAAGAATTCAACCCATTTTCAAGTCATCTAAAATCTATTGTTTATAATTATGTAACTATATACCTTTAATAACATATATAGGATATTAGATTTATGAGAATTATTTATGTAAAGGTAAGTCTCGATTTACCATTACACAGACTTCTGGCATAGGTCTGTTAGGGTAATACCATCATGAAAACTAATTTCATAAACATAAGAGGATGAATACATTTGGTTAATCCTTTAAAAAAATAAAACTACTTTTACACAAAACATTATTATGTGTATGGTGAAGTTGTGATGACCCTTACAAAACCACTCTGCGTAAAGGTAATGCCTTGTTTACCCTTTCACATAAATCTTTTGGAGACTACTCTTCATAAGGGCAGTCCCCTGGTTACCATTACACATGATCCTCACATAAGCCATTGTATGTATGTGTAATTTATAGGTAACCCCTATGTATCAAAGTTACATAAGGGTTAGTCCGTTAATACCTTTACATATCCCCACTACATAAGTGTAAAACCTTTTCCCATATTTTCAAAATCAATTTATAAAATTATTCCCTATTTCTTGTGATTAATTTAATATAGTTCAATTCAATATTAGAAAGTGTAACTCAATTAAAAACTAAACAAAATTATATAAAAAAATCACATTAATTTCAAGTTTGATAAAAATATTTTAAAGAAATATTAATTTAAAATTATTAATACCAACCCAAAGAACCCAAGACAAACCAAACCAAATGAACATTAAACATGTTTGAATGATTCTATATATTACCCAAAATAAATTCAGCACATAATAAACTTTGAAAATTATACTATTTGATTTTTCATTAATAATATATTGATTGAGGCCAATTGGGTTTGTAATGGTTTTCATTTCATCCCCAACATCAAAAAATAGTCCATTAGATTACGTAAATAGTGACACCAAGTTCATGTCTCATATTAACATTCACATAAAAAAACATATTTCCCCAAAGAGACCAACATATATTTGGGCATCAGTATCAATAATTTTATTTATGTCAACAACACTAAATCCACAATTATTAATAAATGTTTCATATCTCATTAATCCATCAAAACTATTTCATTTCATCATGGTGACTCAACCATGAGAGTAATAATATAATATTATTATTTTATTAAAAACTCAATATTGGGATACATTATAATTTTAATTAATTCTATATAATGAACTATAATAATAGTTTATTATTATTGATACCATAACATTATCATGTGGGGTTCACATTTTCATTTCTAGATCAATTATATTAAAATTTCACACACACATCTCAATTGATTTGTTTTAAAAAAAATTACAATTAATACCAAAAGAAAAACATCTTACTTCTTACGAGATAGGGTCAGTATGTTATCCTAATACATTAAAAATAAATTATTCATAAAATTAAATTAATATTTATTTTTTATTTATTTTATGTAATAAGTATTCCTTCAATTTCAAAAAATCTGTATACTCATTACTATAAAAAGTATCTCTTCCTTTCAAAAGTGATAAAAGATGATTTCAATTTATAATTTTAATATGTTTTTGGAATAAAAATATAGAAATAGTTTACTACATATGTAAAATTACTTGGGATAATGAAACATATACATGTAAAATTAACTTACTTGATGTAGTCAGTTAACACATCATATTTAAACCCGAGTGTGTGATGTTTCATCTGCCAATCATAAAGGACAAATGAAATCAATGTAAATGATCAAGGAATTCCCCATATTTTCTGTAGTGATAGGAAAAAGTTTTCTATTTTATCATAAGACTATCCTTAATTTCACATTTTCTAGTTATGTCTCATATTCATATCAAAAAAATACATTAAACGTAAATCCATTCATTTTTGAGCCAAGTAACCATTCATAATGAAACTACAAGAATCATTATTATTCCAAATGTATGATATCAACATGTACATATTTTTTTACTTGCATATATCCAATGAAACTAAATTTTTCCTCCAATAATTATTTCAATTATAAGAAATAAAGTTAGATACAGTTTCTTGTGAGAAATTATAAAGGAAAATTTTTCCCTAACTCATAAAAACAATAATGGTTCCTCTTTTAACATTTCTTAAGAAATGGTTGTAAAAACATCGCACATGGATATCTATAAAAATTGAATAAATAAATCACACATTCCCATAAAATATTTTACAATAAATGATATATTACTGTTAAAATTAAATCTTGAAGGAATATATGATAATCATTAGTCTTCAAAGATTATAGTTCCAACTCATTTCTATTGACTTGTGCTGATATATTTCTTAAATATCCAAGAGTATCCTAGATACTCTATATTACTCATATAAATTGATTTTTTTGATGGTTTCATCACATAAAAATCACATATAACATTCCATTTTTTAACTAATGCACACCGAATGTAATTATACTCTGAAACCCTAGATCTCCAAGTCACACTGACATCATAAATCATAATTTTTATTCCCCTTTAAATTAATAATAATTAAAATAAATATTTGACATATATTTTTTATAATATGTGTTAAATATAAATACTAACATAATAAATTGGTTTCAGAATAAGAAAATTCGATGAAGATACTTTTATTCTTCCAATTGAAATTGGATTTAGTGAAAAAAAATTTAATAAACATCCTAGATTTTATCTGACAATTCATGAATAAAAAAAGGAACCTTTAAATTCTATAAGAACATCAATTAATAAGATAAATTGAGGTGTAATTTCGATCTCACTGGTTTTTTAAAACCTTTTATGATTATTCTTATATAGATGACCCATTGGAAATAATAAGCTTTTTCCCATAATATTGACCAAGGATAGGAATTCTTATCCATATTTCTCAAGATAAATATCATTGAATAATACAAAAATTCATTAATTTTTTCACATAAATTTCTAAATCAATATAGAATATTTATTTCAATAAATGATCATATGTGTGCCTAGAAAAATTACATATATGATTCCACTCTTTAATCAGTGTTATAATGTATACAATTATATATATATATCATTTCTAGGATCAGAATCTCTATATATGAATATAAACAAAAAATTGAATGGGTTTTTATACTTATCAATAAAGGAAGGTTTTAAATTTATATAAAACTGGTCATATGTAGTAATATGTAAGAATATGGTCTAATAGATAAAAATAATTATATTATATACCCAACCTCATATTATGAAACTCATTAAGAAAATTAGGATATCAAACATAAAATTAGTAATAACAAAGAAAACCATGTATGGTTTTGGAATATTATAATTATTAATTATGGAGTAAGATGCTGAGAAAACGTGAAATTCTAATGTCTAATGTGCCCAAAATTAATTAAAAATTATATTTCATATATTAGAATAACATGGATGTATTTTTCTTAAATTTTTTGGAAAAACATATAAAAAGAGGCTCACATTGGGAATCCAAGTCCAGCATTGAGTTGAATGAATTGGTGTTACATTAATCGTTATATAACAATAGAGCATGGAAAATGTTTAGGATGGGCACAATCGTGGGAAGACATTTAAGTGAATTAATTTAAGAAAGTAGATTAATAATTTATCTTCTATCCAATTAACTTATCTATTTGAATTCTATTATGAAATATTTGAAGGGATAGCCACATAACCCTATAAATCTAGAGTATCCATTGGAGGGCATTGGAGGAGCTTCCATTCATTAGAAAACACTGAATCATAGATCATAAATCAGTCTGTGACAGTGCCCAAGGGTCTTTCCAATGAAAATGTCACAAAAACATTTTCATGGGAGATTTATCCAAATCAAGGTAGGTTGTTTGTTTATTTAGATTATCTTCCCGTTTAATTATTCAATAAATAACATGAGTCAATCGACCAATGGATTGATTCATGGATCAGTCATATAGCATGTATGAGATTTTATATTTAGGGATTAGTCAGAGAATTGATTTTTTTTATTCAAGAATAATACATTATTCTAAAGTAAAATGGTCAAGTCCAATGGAACATGGTAGAGGGTTTTCCCAATTTTCATTTTTTTATTGGATTTGGCACACCTTTATCCATGCTTTCATCAGTTTTTCTCACTTGTGGATTGACTGAAATATCAAGAAATCAATTTTTTCACACAAGTTTCTTGGAGAAGTTGATTGAAATTTCATATCTGGTCTCGATATGACGTGGGGATCATGCTATGTTGGTAGTGGAAGAAGATCATTTCAAATTTGTGGTCACTGATTTCATTTTTGGTGTTTTATAGTAGAATGAACCAAGGGTGAGGGCTTATAATGTGATTATATGGGAATAATTCTAGTGAGAAATGATGGAAGGGTTCAGAAAGACATGATCCACCCTTTTCGGTGAGATTAATATATTAATAAATGGCTTGGGATGTGGATAAAGATGTGTGATCCAAATCTGAGATTATGGAAAACACCATAGTACATGGAATTTAATCTATGATTACACAACGTGTGGGGACCTAGTTGTGGAGCTATGGTTTCCATAAGAAGGTTAAATATCACATGATGTGTAACCTCTATCACATAACATGTGACTAGACCTATAAGATCAGGGTGTACCTTAGAGGGTACAAAGACACAGTAATGAGTGAATGGGATTGAACATTCTATGTAATCTAACACGGAAACAACCATGCAACATGTACATGAGCATATCTGTGTACCGAGATAGGTTTAGGAGTACTTGGGTTCAGAAATATTATTACTCTAACACAGACATGAACATAGAAATGGGAATAGGCAAGAGAATATGGTGTGGTTCATAGTAGGAACCGGAGCCAAAGGGACACACTATGTACTCCATCAGACATTTCTTAGATCCTTTATCCTATTAATCTTTTAAAATATTATTTTAGATAATTCCTTTGCTCCATTTCATAAGCGTTCGTATAGAATCATGTCCTATATATAAGAAATGATCCCTTTAGTGGAACTTCATAGGAAAAGATGTTAGAATATATCCATGAGGCACATAGTGAGATCCAATATCATTATCTTTTTTCATTGTTGGTGTTCAAGTTATCATCATAACCAAAAATAAACAGGTGTTGATCCTTTATATACTGGGATCTTATAGATTGAGTTTCTGGTATACACCATCTAATTGGGTGTGATCCTAATTAGTATATTGTTATATTCATACATCTATCATATACAACTTCTGTAGAGATTTGATGTGAAGTACATCTTGAATGGACACCATTAGTGTTATCTAACTCATAGAACGTGTTAACATGTATGAGTACTATGTGGAAACATCGTGAAGGATTCATTGAATGGAATTATAGTTGTGACCTTATATTGAAAAAGTCTATATTTCTTGATTAAATCTGGATATTCATTTTTATGTGTTGAATACGTATACTTCTGTTGATATGATGGTTAATATTGTTTTTTATTCTTAGTGATTTCTATGGTTCCTAGTAGGTATTTTTATGCTCATCCTTACATGGGATTTTCTTGCATGTGTCATGTATTAAAGATATGACATAACCATTTGATGGAGTCTTTGAGGGACGAGGACTAGGGGATATTAGTGATCCAAAATGAACAAGGTCTATTTTGTAAGTTACCTTGATAGTATTCCCCATCTATACATTCTGGTCATACATGATTTTGTACTCAATATGTTGGGCTTGTTTTTGGACCCTTTTGAATTTAGTACATGTTTTTGTACTCAGATAGATGTATTTAGACATATGCATGAATTTTTTATCAGTTGATTTAGATTTCAGCAATGTATGGGCTAGGATATGTGCATGTGTAGAGGTACCTTATGAAACTTCCACCAATGTGACTAATATTCCTACTCTATGATAGTCACCAACCCATGGGCTATTGGGGATGGGCTTGCGGTATTCATGATATATGACCTATTGGTACTAGTCATAAAAGTGTGGTATCAGAGCCAATACCTGTCTAGAAGAGTATAGGCACGACATGGGTTTGAGGTTGGAGGTTCATAATGAGGGTTTTGTTCATTAAAGTGATGAAGAGTGTAACACCCCTATAAATGTGAGATGTAAAAGGCTAAATGTTACTTCCCTTATCAATAAGGTGAAACTTTATATTCAGGAGACTACCTGATTAGAACTATACATATAAGCATTCATGACCTTGAGTAGTGATCAAGATGGGATACCTTTTCAGATGTTTCCCAAGGTGTGTGTGAGTGAGGAAAAACACATTGAAATAACATTTATGGGTATTTGGGGATATTCTTTAGTCTCATAAGATACACTGGTGGGTAATAGCATGAGTTCTTATTTGAAGGATACCCATGAATTATAAGATACCCAAGGGGACATTTCACTAGTTTCTTGGACCATGGTAGGATTGGTTGTGACAAGTGGTATTAGTGTATATGTTTCTATCTTAGGATCAGAGTCTATGAGATCGGTTTTGGGGAACAATGTTAAGTGTTTCAGGTTTGGCTTTTAGGATAGGGACTCTAGTGAAAGAGTACCAGCTGATGTATCATAGCACCTAGACTGAACTTACCATCCTTTCAACTCGGTACATGTGGACACTATTTTTAGGTACATAATTGGTACATGTATCTTATAAGAATGGGTAATGGTTTCCATTTCCTTCTTGAGTAAACTCTCCAGATATACTCATTGAATTTCGTACAGATTCTTTATTTTGGTAGGCCTCATCAATGTATCCCCTCTTTGATTTAGCATCAATATCACAAGTATAACCCCTCTGTGATGATGCATTAATACAAGGACTAATTTGGTTTGTGTTACCTCTAGGTGGTTGATTAGTTATACCACCACCTGTTGAGTATAATATAGAACCTCTTGTATTGAATTAGTAGGTGTGATGGATGAGTGTACTTCACAAGTTTTAGTGATATAAACCCCTTATGTTATAAGGTGATACCAACACATATATGTATTTTACTATATTGAGTTGGTGATTTGTGTTTTTTTTCTATTGAGGACACTGGCTGGTCAGATGGTGGTTTTGGCAGTAAGCATTCTATTTGGCTCTATAAAACAGTGGTAGGGTTTAATGATCTGTTCATATGATGAGGTGAATCTAACATGGTTAGAGATTATAATACTTTTCATATATGATTTCTCTGTATCTATATTGATTTTTGTGTGCATCCATGAGATTATAAAGCTTCATCAGTGATATATTATAGTGGCTGTGTACTCATTGAGGTTTCTCAACCTATCATGGTACTTGATGAATATGTTTCATGATCAGTCCTTTTGGAATCAAACCATCAAGGTAGGATTGTTTAGAGACATTGTATTTATAATTATAACTATGTTCATTCCTACCTATGCAGGGGGTTCATGAGTGAGTTTGGTGGTCTAGAGTTTCCTATCCGATTATACACAAATAGTTGTTGTCGGTAGTGGGTAGTTAGGAGCAGAGTCTTTAAAAGTAGGGAGATGATGTCAGAATCCATCATATGGACATGACAAACATTTAAGGTAGTGATCACTGGATAGAGGTCATATCATTCAATCCTCATAATACGGATGTAGTCAGTCCAAAGATATATAGTGTTAGTCTTATGATGAAAGGGGACACCTTTCAGGAGATTGACCAACCCACTATTGGATGATAAGGAGACATTGGATAGCCTTCTTAGGTAGAGAAAAAAAATAGGGGAAGATATGTTTGATGGGTGGTGGATGTTGGAGAGGAGTTGGGAGAGTAGATGAAGGTGGTAGAAGTTTCGACTTTTTTCCACCACCACCACTTTATGGTCCATGCAAATCTTAGTTATCTTGTCGACAGGAGCCAGAGCAGTTGCAGATGGTCAAGTCTTATGACTCATATGATTCATGGATGATATGAGGTATGATATTTTTCTTCTCTACCTTATCTATGGTATTTATAGTAACTAGTGAAATTCATTACATTATTTCCACTTATCTGGATTAGTTCTTTGAAATTATATTTGATCAATTGTCTTGACCCATGCATTTAGACACATATATAGAATGTGACTCTTTGATAATAAAATTTCCCAATAGTGTTACCTGATGTAGGGATGTGATAGTTTCTATTGGGATCTCCTTGTAGTAGTGATGAGGCCTAAGGATTTTGTGTATGGTATGGATTGGTTATATACAGTTCATAGACAAATAATCTATTTCAGGTGTAGGATGTGGTGTGTTTGTAGTAATGGGAAAGGTTGTTCCTTTTTGGGTGAAAAGAAAACCATGAATTGTAGGATGGGATCATACAAAGTAGGGTGCATCTAGTAACTTATAAGTTGTCTAATATAACTCTTGGTGTAGTGGATTCTATGCGTTTTTTGTTCCGTACAGTGGTGGGGGTATGTGGATGGCTTCCTGGTAATGTTTCAGTCTTACTATCCCACCAAAAGAAAGAATTATACACTGATATACCCCATGGGATGACCCCAATATCTTTGATAGAATATTGGATGGATCCCGTAGAGCTTCTAGAGATGAGGGTGTAGTTGGAGGACATGAAAAAGAAGCTCTCTTTTAAACCAATATTTTCACCATAGTAAACCCCAGTATTATCCACCAAGAAGGTGGATGGGAGGTGAGGTAATGTGTGGAATACTATCATCTAAACTATGTTATTTTAATTAACAAGTGTCCACTACTAGGGATTGATGAAATCTTCAATTATTTGAGAGGGGAACAATGGTTTTCTAAGAATGAAATTAGATCAGGAAATCACTAGATGCAAGTACAGGACAAGGGTATATTGATGAAAACATTCTTGTATTGTTATAGTCAGTAGGGGTACATGGTTATTCCCTTTAGTAAGAAAAAATTTATACTAGTGTTCATGGGACACATGAACCAGGTAATTCATCATTTCGTAGACTGGTTCAAGGTATTCTTCATCAATGATTTCCTAGTCTCCTCAATGTGTGAGGAAGAGTATGTGAGACATTTTAGGATTATCCTAGTTACACTCCAAGAGAAGAAAATTTATGGGAAGCTCTCGTAGTTATGGTTCTAGACTCAGGAGGTCCATTTTTTGGGGCATGTTATCCCAGCAGATGTTGTGGCAATGGAATCAGTGAAGGTCTATGTAGATTTAGTTTGGGACCCACCCAAGAGAGTGCTGGAGATGAAATGATTCCTTGTGTTGGAAAACTCATATTAGATATTCATACCATATTTCCCAAGGATATCATATCCCTTGAAATATTTTACCCAAAATTGGAAGCCCTTCATGTGGACTGTGAGGTTACACCAGGCTTTCCAGGAGTTGAGGTAGAGATTGACGATCACCCACATCTTGATATTTCTATATGTGGGCACTGAGTATGTAGTGATCTATTATGCATCCAAAACAATGATTGTAAGTGTTCTAATTTAGATTCTAGAAGTGGATTCCAATGGATCATGTTAATTGGGGACACATGATTAGGACAACACCACCCATGATCTTGAGTTGAAAATGGTTGGCATTAAAATAAATTTGTGGTTACACTACCTTATGGGTGAGAGGTTAATAATCTATTCTGACAAAAAAGATTCTAAAGTATAACTTTTCTCAGAAAAATCATTACATCAAATAGAGGTGATGGCTAGAGTTCATACAATATTATGATATTGATATTTTCTATACTCTAGGGAAGAGGAATATGGTAGAAAATTCTCTCAAAAGAAGATATTGTTCACGGCTTTTGAGGAATGTGTCAAAGTAGTCAGCTTATCTACAATTATCCAATGTAGATGGGGATAGAGGAGCTTACCTCTAGTCATTTGCTGTTTCCCATTAACGGTTACAGTTATTTAGGTAGGTAAAACTTGGGGATGCTGACTATTACATATTATATATCATGATATCCAATAAACATACTCTTGTAAGAAATTATAATTTTTTGGAGCTTGTTATTATTTTCATATGATGCACGATTATACCAGTGATATTGTAGAAGAATGTTATACAATAGTTTCATACCTCTCTTTTGGTGGTATATCAAATTATGTAAAAGATGTATGAGGAGCTCTAACATCTGTTTTGGTGGCCATGGATAATGAAGGGACTTTCATAGTTTGTCTATTGATGCATTTATTTTCTGCAATTGATGGCTAAGAGCATGGTTCCAAGAATTTTAGACTAACACATTGATGTTACAAAGTGGAATTGGGAAGTTATATCAATGGAATTATTGTTGGGGTTGCCACATACATCAAGGGTACTTGATTCCACCTTGGTTTTCTTAGACCCACTCACCATGTGGTCCAAATTTCTTGATATTTGAGGAAAATGTACTATAGAGTTCATGGGATACCACTATATGCAATAGATAATTTCACACCAGGAAGTTCAATTGAATATCTTTTTTGAATGTGATTATCTATTCAATTCTCATTTATGGAAGGGATATCATTTGGCTTTTGGGACTCAACTTCATTTGAGAACGAATTTTCACCCCCAAAGTAATGGACATACTAAACAGACTATTTAGGTCTTTGATGAAAAGTTGTGGGATTGAATTTTAGAATTTGGACACTTTTTGGAGGATCACCTACAACATGTTGAGTTTTCATAAAACAACCACTATAATTCCACCATCAATAGAGAACAATTTGAGGTCGTGTATGGATAACCATGTAGCTCACCCCTATACTATAATGGCCTAAGAGAGTCAACACTTATGGGACTATAGTATTTGATTGTAACCTTAGATAAGGTAATGATCATCAAGGAGAGAATGAGGACTTCATAGAGCCATCATAATTCTTATACAGAATGATGACAGAGGCCTCTAAAGTTTTAGGAGGGAGACCATGTGTTCCTAATGGTCTCACCATCCCATGGATTATGAATATTTGGATAGGGTGGAAATCTATCTCTAAGACTCATTATCCATGTATGGAAAAATTTTTGACTTGGAGAGGTGGAATACAACATATATTTACAAACAATGTTGGATAGGGTACACAATGCATTCCACATGTCGCATCTGAAAAGGTACGTGCCTGATCCATCCCATGTTATCGACTGAGGAGAGATGGACATCGAGGATGGAGATAATTTTGTTTAGTACCTAGTAGTGATCACAGATATAAAGGAGGGGATCCTTCTTTGGTGATCTATTCTTTGGGTGTGTGTCTGGTGGCATTACAATAATCTTCTGTAGATCACATGGGAGAAGCATACATAGATGTGTGATATGAACATACATATTTTTTTGTAGCAGTTTTTCTTTGGTTTCCCAGATTTAAATTCCCAAGGTGGGGGGAATTTAACGAATCCTATTTCTTTTATTATTATTTTTTAATATTATTTGGATTAATTATGGATATTTAAACTGATATTATATTATATTTTGAGGCTCAATGTGGCTACAATTAATTTTTTTAATGAATTAAATATATTAAATGTATGCACATAATGTTTTCCTAAAAAAATAGGAATAACATTTTAAAAAAGATTGTATCATGAATATGATACCTCCATTGAATTTAAAAAATGGGTTTTACCCAATTCATGATATAAACATTGATTTAGTCGGTCATTCAGGTTTGTTGTAGTAATGGGAGAATGTTTAAATGATTTAATTTTATTTATTTATTCATTTAATGACCTAAAAACATATCTATATAAATGATATTATGTTGGTTTTATAGGTATACCTACATAATTCTAAAAATAAATAGGGTCCATTGGAGGGAACTGGAGGATCATTTGTTGGTGATCAATGACCTGATCATGGATCATCAATTATTGTGCGAAGGAGGTCGATGATCTTTCCAAAGACATTGGCATATGACCATTCTTTGTCAACAATTTATCCAAATCAAGGTACAATGTTTGTTTATATAAATTCCTTCCCCATTTATTTATTTTATTATGTGATCAAATCAATCTATCATTGGATTAATTCATGGAATGGTCATATTGTAAGGATGAGATTTTATCTATGGGGATAATTGGGATAATTGATTATTATTATGTGAGCTTCTTTTATCGGTATTACAAGAACATATTGAGTCCAATAAAACATAGATAAGGATCATTACTCTTTTGCATGTTATTACTGGTTTTCCACAAATATCATTCACTCTTTTCACTAGGGTTTTTTACTGATGGTTTGACAAAAATATCAGGGAATCATTTTCTACACACCCATTTCGTAGTGTAACAAATTTATATTTCACATTTGGGTTCGGTATTATGTTGGGGTCATGAATAAATGGTAGAATATTTTGATCATTTTAGACTTGGAGTCACCAGTTGTGGTTCCAGCATGAAATAGTAGACTGGCCAAATGTTGGGGCCTTCTATTGTGATTTGACGGTCATAATTCCATCGAGTGGAAAAAACAATGTTCGACCACACCAGATCCAACCTCTCTAGGGAGATGCATAACTATATCAATGGATGGACGAGTGAATGATGATTCATGATCCAGATCTAAGACTATGTGAAATTATATAGTGTATTTCATGTAATTGATGATTACAAAGTTCTAGGGGCCATGGATGAATCACTAAGATTTCCATGAGAAAGGTAAATATCACATGGGGTGTGACCCCTATCACATGGAATTTGGAGTAACTTGGAATATTTGTGTATAGATCGTAGAGTACATGTACATGGATAAAGGTACACAAGATTGGACACACCACACACTCTAGCACAAACTCATCCATTCCATGTGTAAATGGGAAAAGACATGTACTTGGTCATAGTCAGGTGAACAAAGGCTCAGACACACCATGTACTCTGACATGGAAACATACATGAACACGAGCACATGAAATGATATATAAGTAAGGCCTTGTATCAAATGGGAGACTATTTATTGATTATTCACATCATCTAATCCTTTAAATAGGTATAAAGGTATATTTCTTATTCAAAAATGAAATGTTTTTTTAACGAGTGTTCACTTGATCAACTACATGAGGGTCAGTATGGAATATTATCATAAAAATTTGACAGTGATCCATTTAGTGTGACTTCCTGGATAGAGTTCTTGGAATCCTTCTTTGACGCCAGAATTTATATCCTTAATCATCATATTTTTTCTAGGTGGAGTTCTTGGTAACGTCATGGTAAACACTATGTGGGCTCTAATACTATAATTAGTGGGTTATTCTAGATTGATTTGTTGGTATACACTACGGACATAGGTGTGATCTTCATCTATGTATCATTTTATTCAAACTTATAGCAAATACATCTTATTACAAGACCTGATGATTAGAACATGCTGGACAGACACCATTAGTGTTATCTCACTGAAGGAGCACAATCTCTTTAAAGACTGGTATATAGAAGCTTCATACAGGATTTGTGGACTACTATTACGATTTTTTACTTACTATGAAAAATGTGTATTTCTTAAATATATCATGATATTATTGTTATATGTATTATAGAAATATACCTATGTTGAGATGACTATTATTCTTGTTTTCATATACTTAGTGATTTCGGGGTGTCCTATTGGGTATTATTATATTCACCCATAGATGGGATCTTCCTACACAAGTTGTGTCTTATGTAGATGATTGGACTCTTGACCGAGTCCTAGAGGGACCAGAACCATGCGGATCATGGTCAGTCAGATTTATCGAGGTGTATTATGGAATTTACCTTGAATGAATACCCCTTATATATATTCTAGTTGGAATTTTTTCCCAGTCATTTTGGAGGGATGGTATTTGTTAATTTTTACTTTCAATACTTGATTTCATACTATGATAATGGGATTTATATGTAGAAATGAATGTCTTATCCATTATCTTACATTTCATCATTATATATGCTTACATACGTGTTTGTATGAGTAGAGGTACGATAGGCTATGGCTTCCCATGTGAGTGATATGTCTACTCAATACTAGTCTCTAACCCCTGTCCTATTAGAGGCAGGTTTGGGGTTATCATGATAAGGACCCCATTGAGACGGGTCGTGAAAAACTATCTACCCTGAAAATTCATCTAAATTTCGAAGTATCATTCTATATCATATTTTATTTATATTTCATTAGAAATGAAAATATTTTTGTGTTTGGAAATCAATGGAATGTTTCACATTGTACTTTTCAAAATACAATATGGTGTCTGATGACATTTACCATCCGTCGAGATGTGAAATTTTTTTAAAATGATTTCAGAATGATTTTTTCTCTCAGAATAAGCTAAAATATTTTATCCAACATCAAATTTATTAGTAATTATATATTATACAATTAACTTAATCACCATATAATGGATAAGGATTATATATGCATCATCAGGAAGTAATTACATATAGAGATTCATAATATAATCGATCTCAATATTATAAATTCCAGACATGGTTATCCCATGGAATGGTCATATTAATTATTCTAATTTTTTCATTTTACCACATTACATATAAACTGTTTTCGTGGAAGCATCCATAAATTTTTACACATTTATGACATCGTTATTTTTATTACAGTAATCATATAAAACTATATTATTGTTCTCGTTCATTTGTATACTTTATTTCTCATGATGATGAATAAATAAAAAAAATTCATATAATAAATTTTTAATCAATCTCTGTAATTTATATCATTAACATTTTTAGAATGTATTTTCTCTTAATTGTGATATGAGTAATAATTTTTTTAAACCAATTTTTTTATATGGTATCTAACATCATAACAACTTATCCAAGGTATTCCAATACAGTTATAATATAGACAGTGCATAAAACCACTATCTTTCGCATTTTTAATTGAAAAATCAAAAAATCAATCCAATTTTTTTTAAACAATTGATATCCTATTAGTATCACAGATCCATCTTTTATTCTTTCTGTAAAAAATTAATTTTATATATTTTTTACTAAAATAATTGAAATAATATTTAATTAAAATAAAAATTATATTTAAGGAAATTATTCCTTTTAAATTTACATCAATAACATTTTAAAACATTAAAACAAAATTAAATTCAAATCCATTTCAAGTAAATCTCAATTCTTTAACATAATTACTAAATTTAAAATACATGAATACATTATTATAAAAAACAACTCGTTTTATCATGAAAAATACAATTTGAGAAGGTAAAGGAAATTTGGAAATAATTCAAACAATATATTTATCAACCATATCCTAGATTTTATTACTCAATCCCATAATATTGTAATCCCAACTTGGATAAATACCCTAAGAGAGGTGGTGGTGAATTGAGGTATGAAAGATTAAAAAAACATCCCCTTTCGATATGATTTTACCATTAAATAATACTCTCTTATCCTTTTATCATGAAGGAATTTTTGAGTCGAAATAAATTCACGTATGAGATAAAACAATTTTACTTGGTTCACCCACATCAGGCTACGTCCAAGTAGCATGAATATTCAATGTACCTATATTCCAAACCCTTAAAATTGAACCACTGTTACAAAGATCAATGTAGACTCACGATCCCTCTAGTCTTATAACCAATCCTAATTTTAAATCTCTTTTCTTTATCAACTGATGTGTGATCACTTGTCCTTTTAAATATTCTTATTTTTAACACCTGAATCAATATTTTTTTACACCTCATTTGTTTCATCATAAATCTCAATAGTCATCCTATTGATGACAACCACTTTACCATAGATACTCTGGGAAAATCCTTGCAGGTTCACCAAAATTTACATTTTGGACAACCTTTTCATGACTTGCACACAACTAAACCAACTATCACGAAACTTTTACGTTTGGATATAAAACCATAACTTTTATACAACCATTAACCACATTATGAAACTCCCAATTTTCATGAAACTTTTAGAGTGTTAAGGAACTAACTTTCTATTAGAGACCAAAGTCCCTTTTCTATATGAAACAAAATGTTTGAGCTTATGCTTCATGCAAGTAATATCTTTTCAAAACTATTTCCTAATTTAAAGCCAAAATATTATTTAATGGTTAAACTACTCATATGAAGGGGTAACACACTATTTATAAACCCAAATGATCTTTTTTTTAAAATACTTTATTCATCTTTGAATGTTTTTTAAACATTCCTTGTGAACTAAATTCCAATGATTTACCATCAGATTTTTTATGCAATTCACCACATTTACAAAACTATATCTCTATTTCATGGGCTCTTCTAACTGTCCTTATGTCACATGAATCATACTCTTTATTGTTCCCTTAATTGTTCGAAACACTAGCATTTCATTTATGTTTTTTATATCCCCAGATCTTCACTTAAACATAAATTTTTGAAACACCTCCACCCTTTTATAAAACATTAACATTCATGTTAAAATACTTCCTTCTCCGAAAACACGTTTTCCATCTTCTAAATATTATGACCCAAAATAATGGAAAAACTATAAAACAATTCCACCTTTTACAAAAATCATTTTATACCACTTCACATGCTTCAATAATTATATCTTGAAGCCTTGGAAATCTTTTTCAATATAACAGATAAAATATTATGTGGGAACTACATAACTGACCTTATCTACCATCTTTTTCAACAAACATAATTGAACCAAACAAAATGTATAGTCACATTGGGGGATTTTCACAACTAATATAACAAAATATCATATATATATATATCAAAAAAATATTTAAATTTATTATATCAATGAATAATAAATTTAAATTGTACAACATAAAAATTATTTGTGTAGTATAATTGACAAACTATCTCATAAGAGACTTACAATATAAAACAAAAAAATGTATATCAATCATGAACCATGGTATATATAGTGTTCTAAATATCAGAGGTCATAAAAAAGAAGGAATCAGTTTATGTTAGTCCAAAACATTATTATATTAGTAGTAAACTATATATGGGTTTTATATATTCTTGTTCATTAAAAACATAATCAAAAAATCCAACACATGACATTAGACATAACAAAAACACCACATTATACATATTAAAATAAATTAAATTCTTGTTTATTTTAATATTTTTTTCAATATATTTCACAAAATTTAATAACTATATTAATTTTAAAAAATTCTCATCCATAATAATTCTTTTATGAAAAGAAGACAAATACCTATATTGAACCCATATATTACATTTCAAATGTAAAAAAACTACTGATTTGAAATGAAAATTTTTACTTATTCAAATAAAAAATTGAAATGAATAATATCATAACCCCAAATAAATTCATAAAATAAACAAAAGTATATAATAATTAATTATTTTTTATCATCATATATCACATAAAATAAACGTTTTATATTAGATTTATGTTGAATTATTTTGTAAATAACCATTAAAAAATACAACACTTAAAATGAGATTTATTATCAAATACAATGAAAATTTTAATCAAAGATAAATCACATTTAATTAATCAGGAATAATCCTAACATTAAATATTATATGTCAGTATTTGAAACATATTTAAAAAATTTAATAGATGGTCGTAATAATATATGATTTATTTTGAACTCACTAGTTTTCTATTCAAGACAAATGTAATCAAAACACCAACTGAGGTTAGATCATTAGGGCTATAGGAAAATAAGGGAAATGCCACTCATGGGGAGGAATGGAGATGGTTGTGAGATGGGAGGAGGGGATAATGTATTGTGGGGATGTATCTCTACTCCTATATCAATGGTTTTTAAAACCCACTGGTATAGTCTGCCTCTATATCAATGGTTTACAAAAAAACATTGGTACATTTTTATCATAAATAGGCTCAACCAAATGTTTTATAACCATGTTTTTTATAATGCTAGTATAAGTACCATTTATAGTAGTGGATTTAAATCTTATATAGTCATATTTCATTAATCACCATATAATTCTACATTTTTTGTGACTGAAAATTGTGTATCAGCTGATACAATACGTGATGTTATTTCATATGTTACTATTAAAAAATGTTATAGAAATCCATTATGTTTTCAAATGATTATGAACATATGATATATGACTAATATAATATGGTCAATGTATTTATGGATGTGGATGGGTGGATTTTAATATATCCCTCCAATTCATTGGATATGGTTATATAACTCTAGAGATAAAAATGATTCATGCATTATGATGCTTGATATATTACTGGGGAAAAGTGGTGATTCATAAACCACAATGTAATGGTTCGCAGTATTATGATTCATATATTGTTATCTAATATTTTCATAAGATTATTTGTGTTCCAAATTTTCTTATTATTCCACATTTTTAAGGCATGATACATTTTATTTTGATATTATGATCCGTGTCACATGTTTATTTTATCTTATTTACAAACTCTTATTCCTTGGTTTAGGTTGGATATTATGAGATTACATATTCTTATCTCATGAATTTTGGATGACTATTATTATTCCATGTTGATTTTAATCTGATATTTTCCCTATACTCGTTTTTTTCATATGCTTATTATATAAACCTTTATGGCTTGGTGATAGGCATTTATCTAACTATGTATATGACATTTTCCTTTATATTTCTTCACATTTCCCTAGGAAATTATATATAAAATTTTTTATATAAGTAAGTATTACGAAGATATGTTTTGAGAGATGTTAAATCAATTATATAAAATAGTATTTTTATGTGGATAATATTTTAATATGTTAAATAATTAGGTTCTAAGTATGTGTGAGTATTTTTTGTTGTACTATTAAAATTATAGAATTTTTTATAAAATATATTTCTTTTTAACTTGGGATGTCTTTATTGGTATTATAGAATATTTCAGATATTTTGGGGATTAAAAATAAAGAAAAATATTGAAAATAATAGTGATAAGTCTAAATATAGGGAAACAACCTAAAATTTTTATAAAATATAGAGTGCAGTTTTCTATAAATGAAATCCATATTAGGGTAAACAAAAGTTGATGTTGGATCTGGCACAGATACAAATAGTGGTAAAAACAATGATTTTTTTTGTATACTAACTTGGTCCTCACTCAGTGCTTAATTTATAGGCCTAAATACACACCTGGTATGAAACACCCTAGGGATATGCTTTGGATAATTTATATTCACTTTACTAACTATTATAAAGGATTTAAATGGAATTTGTGGATGTAATATATAACTAGTTAGATTTAAGAACCAAATAGAAGGTGTCCATGTATAACCTAAACTGAAATATATATATCCATATGTTATGGTATCTCTGACATTTATGAGTTAGTATTTAATGTTTATAGTTTTTCATTTATATATTTATTAATTTAAGTATTTATCATCCCTAAAAATCCATTCATTTAAAGTAATGTTTGAAGCCTAGAGGAACCAAGTTAAAAATGGGCTATATGCATAAAAAATGACTGTAGAAAGAAACAACAAAATTCAGTAGAAGATAAAGTGAGAAATCTTGTGGTTATGCCTTACCGGCTAGCTTGAGTTATGATTAAGCATATGAACATAGTTAAATATCTAAATTCAAAAAATATGATTAAAACAGAACTTAACATAATTAAATGTGATAAATTAAAAAATGGAATAAATGTTCATTTACGACGTGTCAAGATTCTGGTAGAATCCCCCAATGACATGTTACAAATATATTGAAATATGTTTTATATGTGGTAATGGCGTTCATCAATAGTTAACAATCAATGATAAATAAATAGTTTAGTTAAAATGATAGAGGAAAATAATATTCTTCCTCAGGTACTATTATCAATTTTATGTATTAAATAAAATTAGTTTTTTCATTATGTAAATAAAATCCCCAAAATGTGGTATAAATAGGATAATAAACTCCTACACCCTTCAAGACCACGTGGACAAGAAATGGTCAATGCATTGTCTACCACAGAAGTGGATTGTGATAATTATGGTATAATTATACTCCACTCTATCCTGGAGGATGTCTTATTGGATTCACGTTCTTGACACTCCATTATATTTACAATGTATTATAAGAGAATAAAATTAGAACCATAATGATTTGATATTGAATTAATAGATAGAACCTCTAGTTTTATGATTATTGTATCGCAAGATGCATTTTTTGGAAGTGTGAAAGTATTAAAGACTTAATAAAATGTATAGTGGTTCCGGGGAAAAAGGAAAAGGGATGCAGTGATTACTCTCACCTACCAAAACCTATGGAAACTCGATTGGCCAAGAAAGGAAGGAATAAAGGAAATATGGGAGAAGAGGGGGAGTGCTTGCAACTAATTCTGCACTCCAAGGAAGACAAGCTTGAGAAAGACATCCGACCCAATGTATCAGAAGAGGAACTCAAGAGGATTTATGAACGAAGGTTGAAAGTTGATGCTAAAAAGGAGAAGGAAGTCTGGATAGATAATCAATATATAATTCTAACCCAAGGCTTTAACTAGAGGAAAATTAACTCAGGGGAATTTATTCGGACAATGGAAAGGATGATCTCCCATCTTGAAGAGCTCATCAAAGAAGATCCAGGTGTCCAAGTTAGTTTTCTTCACTGGGAGCTTTATAGAATAGCTGGGTCAAGTAACTTTAGTCTTGTGTTTAACTAATTTGTGATCTCTTTCAGAACGTAGTGGTAACTCTTTGTGAACTGTGGTTTCCTATATTTCCTTAAAATTGTTTTAATAAAAATATTAAACTTGGATGGAAGTGTGATTCATGGAAATCATATTATTCTTAATTTAAATGAATTTGAAGTGTTTTTTGAAATGTATTGGATATACCCACATAGAATCTACATAAATTTCTATAATAGGGAAATCAAATTTCATATTCCAATTCATCTTTTGGTCATCATCCATTGTAAGGATGATTATGTACTATATAAAAACATTAATTCTATTATATTGGTTGTAATACCCAATCATGTGGATTCTTTAGATCTAATGAATATTGAGGAACTCAATATTGGGGATATTCATATTATGAGAGAAAATATAGGTTTTATAGTCACACCCAATTTATTATGGTTGATATCACATAAGAAATTATATCCTGATTCACATTCTCATTAGATAACCATATATATTTTTAATAGTGATTGATAAAAATAATTTTGACGACATAATATATTTAAAGCGGGAGAATGTAACATCTCATTTTTTAGGAATCATTTTCCCCTTAAACACTATTACTATAATTTCAAAATATTTTTTTCCTATTCAATCAGAAGAATTAGACATCAAAATAAAATTACTCATCATAATATATTAATAAACCTAACAAGACATTATTAATTAATGGTGGAACATTACAAAAACATTACATGAAAATAAGAATTAAATACCATTTATTTTTATATATCACATTAAATTACCACCATTAAATGTGGATAATAAATAGAAAATAATAATATCAAAAAACTAGGAAATATCCTGGTTGATCTTAAACATTAAGAATCACTATGAGGGGGAATAAACCTATAATGATAAAAAAAATTGTAAAAGGACAAATCATTATAAAAAATCCTTAAGGATAATTTATGAAATGGTTATTATGATTTAAGAGGTCATAATGGAATCCATTTATAGGATATATTTAGAAAATATTGGTATTGTTAAGTTAAATATTATCATTTGAAATTTGGTTGTTTGAAATATAGTCATTGTATATGCATATATCTCATGTCTATACTTAATTATTGACTTTTTATAAACTAATTTAATATATTATATTCATTAAAAATAATAAATAAAAAAACATAATATTTTAATAAATTATTTTATTATAAAAATATTTGTGTTTCTTATATATTATTATTTTTATTTAATGATATAATTTATTTATAAAATTAAAATAAATGAAATAATATCAATAGATTGAAATAATGTTTTTTTAGAAATTAATTAATTAATTTTAATAGTATTTTGTTATATATTTTGTAATACTTTTATTTTTTAAAGAACAATTTTTTTAATGATGATTATATTTATCATAATAAAACTAATAACCATTGAAGATTTTTTATATATAAATATTTTGATAATATATATGACTAATATAATTAAAAGTTATCATAAAAATTACTAGTCAATAAATAAGAACAAATTCCTTTTATGATTATAAATAAATTTTTCTTTATAATTTTATATGTGTTATGCATGATTATATTTAAAATATATTTTTTATCACCTATAGAAGTTGAATTTGATATAATTTTTTTCATATTTGGAGTAAAAATATTAACAATTACTAATAAGGTCAATTGAATTTATAGTCACAAAAATAAGTTACTGTGGTTAATGTTAATTACCGCTAAAATAGTAGTAGAATGGTTTTCAAAGAATAATTTTTAAAAAGATTATGTAATTATTTTAAAATAAATAAGATTGATCACTTTTTAGGACACTAATATGATTTAAAAACATTTAAACAAATATATTAACAATCATTTAATATTTAATTGATTTTAAATATGAATAAAAACACACGGTGTATAAAAATTCATTTTTTAAGTTTTTTTATATTATGTTTTAATAAAAAATAAATTTCCTCATGTTAATAAGTGGAGTTAGATAAAATTTAATCTCAACATGGGTTTATAATGACCATATTTAGTAACAATTTCCATCTAATATTTTTAGTAAAATAAAACATACTAGGGATAAAATTTAACCAAGGTTAATAAGGGTAAAACTTTGTGAGTTGGTTCCCTACAACCAATATTTGTTTAATATTTGATTAACTATATTAATTTTTTGAATATTAGAAAAAAAATTATCACATTATCATTTTCATTAATTGTGACATAGTAAGTGATAATTTCCTTAGAGTACGCATCGCACTAAAATGTCATGGCAGTTCTCGACTACGATGAGAAACTAGAATTCCCATGAATGTACTTTTAAATATATATTATATAGACTAATGTTGTTTTATATTGGGTGATAAATAATACATTTTATCATGGGTAGAGACTCATAATTCATTGAGGTACTTTTACATGGTGTATAACCTTGGTAATTTCAAGTGTATGAGATTATAGGAACACATCCCACTAATAGTAAATAATCATTTATATATTCCATTGGATTATCTTATCATATGATGTGTGTGTTCCTGATTAGAATTAAATATTATTATTAATGGATATTATTATTCTATTAATTTGATATATCAATGAAACCCATGATTACATAAGTTCGTGGTGATTTTGGATACATTGGGTGTGTCACGAGTAATATTGCTTTAACAAATAATGAGAGAAAGAGTTTTCTATTATGTTATTTAGTAGTAGTTTATATCTCCGGAAATTTAGAGAGAACTGACTGAAAATTATTTTTTATTATGAAAACACTTTTGAGGGAAAAGTTAGAAACCATACAAGACTTTATTACCTCAGTGCTTCACCACTTCACTACATCACCATTTCACCACTTAACCACTTCACCACAAAAAAGGTACTAGGTTTCTATGAAATAAGTATGAAATCATATTGATAAGTGATATCAGGACAAAGAGATTATATTACACGATTAGCATCACTATGATGTTTTATGTCATTGTGACATTGAATTATTTCATTAGGTGGGCCTTATCATACTTCAAGATGATAACACTTGTATTTGGGTGGGTCTATATATTTCTATTGAGAAATAGGCCTATAGGGTCACACACTCTGTATATCCCAAAAAACATTGTTAATTATCAAATAATACTTATTATATAACATGTTGAATATATATTATTTTTATATGTTGTTTAATAATTATTCTTGTTTACATTATCAAATATATCCATTCGCTATTTATCCAAGTGAATTGCTACCCAAAAAAATTTAATAAATATTTATTTTGTATTTAGTGAGTATAATATTTATTTATTTATTGGTGAATATTGTTGAGATATTTATTTATTATATAAAAAGTTATAATTCAAATATTGATAAATATTATGGTGCAATAGAATGTCATGTTTAAATTTTATGTGGGAAATAATTTATATTAATAATAATTTGAATAACTATAATTAATTCTTTCATATATTTATATTTATTTAATAATATATTTATTATTATTTCAAAATATAATAATATCATTATTATAATTATATTTACATGGGTTTTAGGGGGTTTATTGAAATAATTAGGGCTCAAATGAAATTAATATTTTTTGCCGCTTGTTTTATTTAATCCCAATTATATTATTTCTAACCAAGAAGGATAACCATTCATTTTTGGTTGTGCACAACCACTAGGATAATTCTATCCAACTCTAGAGATACCCTCTCAATGAAAACTCTTATAAGAACCCAGACCATCTTTTTCAGTAATGTTTTCCTTTTCTGGCCGTTTTTGAGAAAAATAGGAGAATATGGAAATTTTGTAAGTACACGCTGTGTACTTTACAAGTACACGCTGTGTACTTTCCTTTCGCTCGAGACCGTGTCTTGGCCGTGTCCAGGCCAGTCACACAGGGTGTAGCAATGTGGTGTTGTTTGATAAATACGGCACACAAAAAAAGTGAGTACACACCGTGTACTCAAGAAGTACACGCCGTGTACTCAAGAAGTACACGCCGTGTACTTTTCTTTTTATTTCATTAATCGGAACGGGGTCTCACCTAATCCCCATTTTCATCTTCTTCTCCACCTAATTACATCCAGAGCGACCTAGAGGGCCGATTCTTCTCCGAGCGACCGATCCTTCACAGGTTGTCTGAATCGAACATCGTCGGGTGCAATAGAATCGCAGCGGTGAGTTCTCGGTTCTTCTTTGGCCATGTTTCCTGATTCCTCCTCTTGTGAGAGTTATCTGAGGTTGAAAGTTTTAGGCTTTTTTGCATATTTACTCCATTATAGGTCGATTCAAAGGCCGAGGTTCAAGAATATCAATCTCCTAGGATTGAGGTAGGTGGTTTGTGCCCTATGTTGAATGCCTTTGAGTTTTTGGTGCAAAAGTGAAGGATACCCATGTATGGGGTATCTCAGGTTCGAGTTTTGATCTTGTATCATTATATTCCTTAGATTTCTTGTATGCTTGAGGTTATTAGATGATTAATAATTTCTTGTTAGCATGTTTGAGGATCACCCCATTGGTGTTTCCCCTTGTTTTGGATGTTGATTGCTGTTTGGCACGATTTTCTTACGAGGAAACCCTATTGCACATTTCTAGTATTCCTTTTTACTTGATTTCATATATTGCCAGCTGTTTATATGCTTATGGATGAATTGTAGCTATTAGACAAGTAGTTGCTCAACTTACATAGGCTACTAACATTCGATTACACATGACTAAACTGATCAGGGCTGAGTGAACCTGGTGTGGTGGACTAAAGGGGGAATTGATGATTTAGACTTCCCTAGAGAATCTGTTATAATTAGTATCGATTGAAGGACCTAAGGGAATGGGACTTTGTGCTTCCTCAGAGTATCCTTAGTTACATAGTGAGACTATAGGGGGGAATTATAAGTAAGTGCTTCCTCAGAGAGTCTATATCTTTCGTTGCAAGACCACAGGGGAATTGATGGTGACAGTTTCCCATTGATTTTGTTCCTTTGTACGTATACTTTACTAGAGGGGTTTTCTAGTACGAGCCACCCAGAGAGTCAGTGCTTTATTTATAGGTTGGTTGTGATGAGTCCACCAAGAAAAAGAACAAGCTTGGTTTTGTACTGCTTGTCGTTTAGGTAGACTTCTGAGTTACATGTTTTGATTATATGCTTTCCTTGGGAGTATAGAGTTGTTTATAGGTTCCATGGTTGATAGCTAAATGGTTGTACTAAACTAATAAATAACTATGAATGGATTTTGTTAGAATTTATTACTTTAGTGTACATCTGCTTCTCTGCTACATTTATCTCCTTTAATTTTTCTATAATACTCACTGGCAGTAGGGAACGGATCTCGTGGTGATTTCCTACTGGGATTAGTCTCACACCCTGTTTGGGTCCTGCTTTTCGGCCCAAACAGGTAATATAGTTGCAGGTGTGGATAGGGATTGTGGCCTTTCTACATCAGGTGCATGATTGCTGGTTGGAGCTGGAGATCATAGGACCGAGCTTTGGCTTGCGTTGCTGCTGGAGTTTTTGATTACTTTCGTACTTTGTTTTCAGTTGTATTTTAGCACGTTTTTTTGTTTTCTTCTTTCCATAGATACTTGTACCTGCTACATCATTATCATTATCATTATATGTTCATTGCTTCCGCTGTTTAGTTTTAGTGTTTGTATGTTGTTTACTGCTTCCTCTATTGTCTGTTGTTTTTCTTGCCTTGTATACCTTACCAAATGACGGCATAGTTTCCCCAATAACATACCAAGGACCTCGCTGCTAGTCGGCAGCCTCTGACGTTTGGGGAAATGGGCTTTAGGTCATGTGGCGAACCGGGTACGGGGCACCAGTGGAAGGGCTCCAAATTCAGGTCGTTACAAAGTAGTATCATAGGTGTTCATTCCTTTTTCAATTGACATACTATTTAGCGACATTATACAGGGATAGGACAGAATAGGTAAATGGTAAATAGCTATGCCCGGGTGTTCTAGAACCCATGTACAGGGAAAAATCCATATTACCTCGAATATTGTAAATTTTGAGTTTTGCGAATGTTACAGATTAATTTCATTCACCGTTGGGTGGTGCACTTGTTTTGTGTTGTTACTGTTTATATTATTGTGGCTCTATTTTGTTGCAACCCGATGAGATGAGGGTATTCCATCTCATGCATCATATAGGCACTTGTTATAAGATCACATGCCATGAATTTTTCCATACCATCAAGGTTGCATTGGAGATTGCATGTTGTTGTGATAGGATTTGTGATAGACAATGCATGTTGTTGTGATAGCTGCTATGATAGAATACCTGCTATGTTGATAGGGTATCATTTTTTAGAGATTTCTTATCATGGACGCAAAACATTGATCTTAGAGGAGTTATGGGCCCTCAAGAATCTGAATTTGGTGGGTTGTGAGTTCGTATACTGTGGTTTGTTCTATGCATCATTATGATTCCATGCTTTGATTTGTGGGGAGTATGGGCCCCCACAGATTGGAATTTGGCACCTTAACCCTTGTTTTCTGTGTTTTTTGGGCTTCGGTGCAGTTCTGAGGCTACTGTCTGGAAAAAACCATAATAAACGATGTGTACTTTATAGATACACACCGTGTAGTTTTTGGTCGTTTCACTGACCATGTGGATAGAGACACGGAGCTGTAAATGGTTTTCGGGAACACACTGTCTACGGTAGGTACACACCGTGTAGGGGTTAACTAGGAACCTGGAAGTGTAACTAACATCACGGGCCAGTTAATGCATGTTTAGTACACGTCGTGTTCGGTATGCACACGTCATGTATCTTTTCCCATGTACCCGGTCGTGTCTTGAAAAACAGGGGTCGATGTTATCTTCTCCTATACATGCCGTGTTTGTACAGAACACGCCGTGTAAGGATCAGCCGAGTACCCGACCATGTCATGAAAAAAAAACAGGACGATGTTTCCCTTCAAGTGCACTCCGTGTCTCTTAAGAACATGTTGTGTACTGTCGACTATGTGTCAGACTGTATCGCTAACAACACGGGCCAGGTAAGGCATGTCCAGTACACGCCGTGTCTGCCTCAAAAATGTTGTGTAGTCTTTGGCTGGGACCGCCCGTGTGACTTACTCATGTAGGAGTAACTGGGTAGGGAGAAAATGGTCATTACACGTCGTGTAGTTTAAGAACACACTGTGTAGCCATGTAGTTTACACAGCCATGTAAGTCCAATGTACACGCCATGGGTAAACTTTTAAGAAACACGTCGTGTAGTGGTACTACACGTCGTGTATTCATGTTTTTCCCAGATTTAAAGGGTTTTCACTCATGTTCCTTTTTAATCTCCTATGTTGATACTATGTTCTTCTTTAATGAAGGTGTGTTTTGGCCTTTCAGAGCTATGGCACCGAGACATCCTCTTATTGCACGGTAGGAACCAGGCAACAATCGTATGCCTGATACGACCGATCAAGGACTGCCAGTAGTTCCACCCCTCATTCCGGACATGGAACCTGCATTGATTCTTGAAACTGGTGTCGACGCTCAATTTAGAGAGGGTTTCTTGAGATTCATGAAGACCTTCCAGGGGGTTCAGCATCCTATCCCGACTATGGAAGAGCTGACACGGGTCTTCCAGCAGCAGCATTCTCCCACTTTCACAGGGGATGGAGGACATCAGGCTGCAGAGTCATGGATGGAAGCCATGATGTCCATCTTTGAGCATCTGGAGATACCTCCAGAGAGGAGGGTGAATCTCATGATGTATATGCTGCGAGATTCCACCAAGAGATGGTGGGATGTAGTCTCTCAGATGAGGCGCCAGCAGGCTATGGCTTTGGAGGAGTTTCAGCGTACGTTTTACGACTACTTCTACCCAGCGACGCTGAGGACTGACAGAGCCAAGGAGATTATGATCCTACAGCATGGTACTATCTCAGTTATGGATTCTTCCTCCCGCTTCACTTAGTTACAGTGATTCACTCCCGTCCTGGGGAATGACGAGCTGTTTCTAGCGAGGAAGTTTGAGGAATGCCTCAGACCGGAGATCAGATCACAAGTGAATGTCATTAAGTTGACTTCTATTACTCTAATAGTCAACCAGGAACTCATCACAGAGAGGAACCTGGGGGAGACTGGAGCTTTCGACCGGGGTGGTTCAACATCAAAGGTTGATTCCCTCCAGATAGACAGCTGGAAGCACCACCAAGAGTCTACCTCAGGCGACCCGAGGAAGCGAGGTATTCCTTCTGGTAGAGAGAATGCCTCTTCTGGAACCCAAGTGGCGAGTTATCAATGTGGTAGGAGCAGGCATAAGAAGACCCAGTGCCCGAGGGACCCAGTGGAGTGCCGATCCTGCGGCAAGATGGGTCACCTGCAGCGTTTCTGTAAGGTTCCCCTTCCAGTGGCTAGTGAAAGAGGATCTGTTACGACCCTACGTACAGGAGCAAGAGTACCAGATCCACAAAAGACTGGGGGCTGGAGTTCTGCATGACTTTCAGGTTAGGGTAGTGGTTGTGGACATAGTGGTCAGGCTCAGGGAGGAGCAGCTCAGAGGTTTCAGGCTGCTACACAGGGCCTGCGGTGCAGGCCAGACTTTTGCTGTAGAGAAAATTCATCAGGAGTAGGATCTTTAACCCTCTACAGTTCGAGGTACGATCATAGTAGCCTCAGTGTTATCTTCAACCCTTTTCGATATTGGTTCTTCACATAGATTTATCTCTGTTACTGTCGTGGAAAGCCTTGAGCTCTGTGTCTTTTCGACTACTAACATGTTGACTCTTGACACGCCCTTGGGAATGAGGAAATCTAGCGTACGTCAGTGAAAGGGGTTCCCTCTTGAGGTTGTAGGGTATCGTTTCTCATGGTACCTTTATACATTGGAGATGATGGGATATGACGTCATTCTCGGTAGGGACTGGTTGTTTCCCTTCCAGGAAGTCGTTGATTGCAATCACTACAGGGTGAGTTTCGTATCACCAGAGGGTGAATCTTTCCTTCATTAGGGCTAGTGGGATGTTCAGGCGAGTTGAGCCAGACTCGATCATCATGGGCAAGGTGTAGTTACGACCCAGATTTCTAGTCATTATCTGGATGACCAGGAGACTTATCAGTTAGATTTTCTTCCAGTGGTTGATCACTTTCTAGATGACTTTCCAGAAGACCTTTCAGGTTTTCCTCCGGAGCGTAAGGTAGACTTCTTGATTGAGCTCGTTCCAGGAGCATCACCAGTGTCCATTCCTCCTTATAGGATTACTACAACTGAGTTGCAGGAGCCCAAGAAGCAGTTGCAGGAGTTGCAGGAAATGGGTTTCATCCAACCCAGTACTTCTCTTTGGGGTTCTATTTTCCTGATCGCGGAGAAGGCAGACGGTACCCTTAGGCTTTTGATGGATTATCAGAAGTTGAACCAGTTGATGGTCAAGAACCGATATCCCTTTCCCGGTATTGATGATCTCTTCGATCATCGTTGAGGATATCGGGTGTTCTCGAAGATCGATTTGAGGTCTGGTTATAATCAGTTGTGCGTTAGGCCTTCAGATATACCTCTGACAGCCTTCAAGAGTAGGTATGGCCTCTACGAGTATACGGTTATGTCGTTCGGTCTTATGAATGCACCATTAGTTTTCATGGCACTAATGAACCGAGCGTTCCATCCTTACTTGGATTCCTTCTTCGTGGTCTTCGTGGATGATATCATGGTGTACTCTCACACTCAACATGACCATGAAACCCATCATGAGATCGTTTTGAGTACACTTCGGGAGAATTAGCTTTATGTTAAACTCTCAAAGTGCCACTTTTGGATGGACGAGATTCTCTTCCTGGGTCATGTCATCTCGGAGAATGGACTGTCAGTAGACCCAGAGAAGGTGAGACCAGTAGTTACCTGGGAGAAGCCGAAGAACGTCTTTGAGGTAAAGAGCTTCTTGGGGCTGGCTTGTTACTACATGCGGTTTATACTGGACTTATCATGCCTCTCATCACCGCTGAAAGGATTGACTAAGAAGGGGTGATGTTTGTTTGGTCTGAAGCATGTGACTCAGCCTTCCAGGAGCTGGAGGGGAGATTGACTTCAGCACCGATCCTAGTATTGCCAGAGGCGGAGAAGAGCTATACAGTTTTCTGTGATGCATCTAGCATCAGGCTTGGAGTAGTGATTATGAAGGTGTATCGAGTGGTTGAATATGGATCTCGACAGATGAGGCCTCATGAGAGGAATTATCCTATGAAAAACTTGTAGTTGGCCGCAGTCATTCATGCTTTATGCTGTTGGATACATTACCTTCTGGGAGAACATTTTGTGGTATACACTGACCACAAGAGTCTCAAGTACATCTTCATATAGCGTGACCTGAATCTGAGACAGCGGAGGTTGGTTGAGTATCTCCAGTCCTTCAATTTGGAGCTTGCCTATAGGCCTGGGAAAGGAAACTTATTGGCTGATGCAGTAAGCAGGATAACTCAGATATAGGCAGTTCAGGAGGCCAGTAGTGAGTGGAAACAAATGGCTCTGTTCTCGGAAATGCATTTGGAGGTGAATGAAAAGTAGGAGTCGAATTTCCTATCTTCTATGGTTGATACCTCTGCACTTTTGGACCGAGTTAGAATGAGGTAGTTGGAATATTCAGAAGGGCTAGTCCTACGAGAAAGCGTGTCAGGGGAGGACCCTATTCCTAGGTGGACCATTAGCGAGGTTGATATCTTGCATTTCCAGGGATGCTTATGGCTGCCAACAGATATACGAGAGGAGCTGATGCGAGACTTACATTCCTCAGTTTGGGAAGTTCATCCTGGAGTCACCAAGATGTACCGTGATTTACACCGCCAGTACTGGTGGCCAGGTATGAAGAGAAATATGGCTGGTTTTGTCATGAGATGTTCTGCCTGTCAGCAGGTGACGGTGGAGCACCAGCGACTAGTAGGGATTTTATAGCAGCTACCCATTCCAGAGTGGAAGTGAAACGATGTCGCGATGGACTTCGTGACAGGGTTACCAAGATCGTCAAGAGGAAATGATGTGGTGTGGGTTGTCGTTGACAGGCTTATGAAGGTTTCTCACTTCTTGCCCATAAAGAAATCATTCGGTGTCAATGAGCTTGGTATTTGTACATCTGTGAGATTGTGCGCTTGCATGGGGTTCCGATTACTATCGTTTCATATAGGGATGCCCAATTTACTTCGAATTTCTGGCAGGGGCTAAAAAAATATTTGGGTACACAGGTGCTTCTGAGTACATCTTATCATCCTCCGATAGATGGTCTGCCGGAGTGCATGATCCATGTTCTTGAGGATATGCTCTGAGCTTGAATTCTAGATTTTGGTGGTTCTTGGGAAAAGAATATACCTCTCGTGGAGTTTTCCTATAATAATAGTTTCCAGGAAACTATTCAGATGGCACCTTACGAGGCTTTGTACGGTAGGCCATTCTGATCACCTTTGTGTTGGCTAGAGGCAGGAGAGGCATCTTTGCTGGGACCTCGTCTCGTCCAGGAGACCTCAGAGCAGATATAGTTGATTCAGAAGTGGATGGCTACTACAATGTCTTGTCAAAAATCATATGCTGACCAGCTGAGGAAACCTCTGCAGTTTGGGGTCGGAGACCAGGTTTTCATACGTGTTACCCCAAGGTTGGGACACAAGAGGATCAGGAGACAGGCTAAGCTTTCATCAAGATATTTCGGGCCATTAGAGGTTCTGGAGAGAGTCAGGATAGTTGCTTATAGGTTGCAGTTACCTCCGAGATATCAAGCTATGCACGACGTCTTCCTTGTTTATCAGCTTCGACGCTATTTCTCAGACCCGTCTCAAGTTTTTCGACCCGAGGAGGTCGAGCAGGAGCAGGATGCATCATTCGAGGAGCATCCCATCAGGATTGTTGATCGTAGCGCAACAGCACACCATGGCTGGTCTGTTCCTCTAGTATGGGTGAAATGGCAGCACGACCGTGTGCAAGACGAGACTTGGGAGAGGGAGGACGATATGTGATCGGAGTGGCTAGAGTTGTTTGAGGTTTCTTATTCTCCACCATTCTAGGGAAATTCGGGGATGTATTTCTTTAAGGAGGGAAGTTTGTATGAACCCAGACATTATTTTTCATGTATGTTTTCCTTTTTTGGCCGTTATTGAGAAAAAGAGGAGAATTTGGAATTTTTTAAAGTACACGTCGTGTATTTCACAAGTACACGCCATGTACTTTCCTTCCGCTCGAGGCCGTGTGCTGGCCATATGTGGACCAGTCACACGGGGTGTAACGATGAGGTGGAGCTTGATTAATCCAACATACAGAATAGGTGAGTACCCTCCGTGTACTCAAGAAGTACATGCCATGTATACTTCATTTTATTTCATTAATCAGACCGGGGTCGTGCCTAATCCCTGTTTTCATCTTCTTCTCTGCCTAATTACATCCAGAGTGACCTAGAGGTCCGATTATTCTCTGAGCCACCGATCCTTCATCGGTTTTCCGAATCGAACGTCGTCTGGTGCAATAGAATTGCAGCAGTGAGTTCTCAGTTCTTCTTTGACCATGTTTCCTGATTCCTCCTCTTTTGAGAGTTATCTGAGGTTTAATGTTTTATACATTTTTGCAGATTTACTCCGTTCTAGGCCGATTCATAGGCCGAGGTTCAGGAATATCAATCCCCTAGTATTGATGTCGGTGGTTTGTTTCCCTACGTTGAATGTCTTTGAGTTTTTGGTGCAAAAGTGTCGGATACCCATGTATCGGGTATCTCATGTTAGGGTTTTGATCTTGTATCGGTATCTGCCTTAGATTTATTATATTCATGAGGTTATTATATGATTAATAATTTATTGTTAGAATGTTTGAGGATCAGCCCAGGGGTGTTTCCCCTTGTTTTGGCTGTTGATTGTCGTTTGGAACAGTTTTCCTATGAGGAAACCCTATTTCACATTGCGAGTATGCCTTTTGACTTGATTGCATGTATTTCCTGCTGTTTATATGCTTGTGGATTCGTTGTAGCTATTAGACAAGTTGTATATAAACTTACTTAGGATGTTAATAGTCGATTACGCACGACTAAACTGCTCAGGGCTGCGTGAACCTGGTGTGGTAGACTAAAGATGGAATTGACGATTAAGGCTTCCCTAGAGAGTCTGTTATAATTAGTATCAATCGCAGGACCTAAGGGAATGGGACTTTGTGCTTCCTCGGAGTTTCTTTAGTTATGTAGAGAGAATATAGGGGGAATTAGACGTAAGTGCTTCCTCAGAGAGTCTATATCTTTCGTTGCAAGACTACAGGGGAATTGACGGTGAGATCTTCCTAGAGTGTATGTGCCTTTCTAAGTCTACGTGAATAGAGGGGTTTTCTAGTAAAATCCAACCATACAGTCAGTGCATTATTTATTGGTTGGCTGTGATGAGTCCACCAAGACAAAGAACAAGCTTGGGTTTGTACTGCTTGTTGTTTATGTAGACTGCTGAGTTACCTGTTGTGATTACTTTCTTGCTTTGGTACTAGAGAGTTGTTACTAGGTTCCATGGT
Organism: Viscum album; assembly: GCA_963277665.1. Classification (NCBI taxonomy): domain Eukaryota; kingdom Viridiplantae; phylum Streptophyta; class Magnoliopsida; order Santalales; family Viscaceae; genus Viscum; species Viscum album. The sequence goes on along the minus strand of OY728131.1, from coordinate 2,015,887,870 downwards.
TGATAGCTAAATGATTGTACTGAACTAATAAATAAATGTGAATGGATTTTTGTAGAATTGATTACTTTTGTGTACATCTTATTCTCGTATGAATTTATTTCCTTTACTTTTTCTATATTAGTCACTAACAGTAGGGAACTGATCTCATGGTGATTGCCTAATGGGATTAGTCTCACACTCTGTTTGGGTCCTGCTTTTCTGCCCAAATAGGTTATATGGTTGCAGGTGTGGACAGGGATTGTGGCTGTTCTACTTCGGGTACATGATTGTTGGTGGGATCTGGAGAGAATAGGACCAAGCTTAGGCTTGTGATGCTACTGGAGTTTCTATTTACTTTCGTACCTTGTTTTCAGTTGTATTTCAGCATGTTGTTGTGTTTGCTGCTTTCCTTAGATACTTGAAACCGCTGCATCATTATCATTGTCATTATATGTTCATTACTTCCGATGTTTAGTTTCATTTTTTGTATATTGTTTACTGCTTCCGCTATTGACTGTTGTTTTTCTTGCCTTGTATACCTTACCAAATGAGAGCATAGTTTCCCCAATAACTTACCAAGGCCCTCGTTGCTAGTCGGAAGCCTCTGGCATTTGGGGAAATGTGCTCGAGGTCATGTGTCGAACCGGGTACGGGGCACCAGTGGAAGGGATCCGGATTCGGGTCGTTACAACTCTCAATTATATAAACTAATATTTTTCCACCACCCTCTCAGTTCTATAAGGATAAATGAGATTTATTTTTAGAATGGATTCAAATAGAGAACAAATATGAACTATGTACTCATTAGGATCATTCAATATATGACATAGATATTTCTATAGTGACGCTTGGAGGATTGTGGTACACATGTGGATCACCGCTTAAGAGAATATATACTAGATTCCTATTACACGATGATGTTGAAACATAGATACATTTTTTTATTCATAAAAAAATAAATAATTCATTCAAAGGTATTTCCTTAACTGAATAAATATATTATAAAATATTTTGTGATGATGTAATATTTGGTTCTTGTGTTCTCATGTAAATTAATCATTAATTCAATTATGTTGGTTAATATGTTATTTATTGATGTGCATTTCAAATTAATCATCGATTATGACAAAAAAACCCGAGTTGGGAAGTCCCAACCTATGCTTCCACTATTTCATGAAACTATTAGTGTATGATGGCATCATCATAATAGTTTAAAATTATTTTAGGTTTGTTGATTTATTTATAAATATATATTAATTTATCAATTGTTTTTTAATCATTTTTTATTTTGAATCATGATATATTCTTATAAACTTATTCATTTTGCCAAATTTATTCTATAAAATAGATTAATTTTGAATGAATAACATTTTAGAAATCATCTATATGTGCTAAGTATTCTGGACAGATCATTGAAGAGAAAATGATGTGTATCCCATATGTACATGCCATATACCCATTTTTAATGGGCCATTTAGACTTGTGAAATAATTCAGAACATGTGAATATATTACACACTGTATTTATCTAATGCAAAAAGAGTTAATTGGCATTTCCAGGCACATGGTTAGTGTAATTCCCTGACCCCAGTTACCCAGAGTCAGTGCATTATTCCGTAACATTGTCATGATCACAAAAGATCATGTCTCGATAGACTGATTAGATTAGTAGCCTTGGAAACACTAGATACATTCCTAAATATTACATTACAACATAAAGTGAAAAACTACAATTACATAGTCTCCATAGTTCACAACCATTTCCCCTTCAGACTATCCCTGAATGTCAGTCATAAAATATTTCTTCAAATCCTGGGAAAAATAAAACATAGAAAGGGGTGAGCTCAAATTCTCACTAAGGATAACAATATTGCGAAAGCTTTCGTAAATAAACGTAAACATTTAAGGCAATGTATAACTAAGACAAAAGCCTTTTAAACTTAAACTTCAGCATAATATGGAAAAAGTAAAATAAAATAATATCATTTACTTATTCACATGGATATTCCAGTAGTCTAACAATCACATGAATTATGAAAATCCACTTTCATAATGATGGAATGCATTATGCCAGACTATCATAACCACGTAGCTAAGGCCACGATCCAAGACTACAAATAATATTTTTTCAAGGCCTCGTGCCAAGACACTAGTTTGTCTCATGAGACCTACCAATGCATCTAGGTGATATATCGGGATCCACCCATCACTTATTATGTCCAATGAATTCCTCATATGAATAGGTTTCAACATATCATAAACCATAACATAATCGTATCACATAAAACATGCATAAAGGAAACATAACATTTCCACATTTCAATCAGAAGATATAAATACAACAAATTGATATAATAAAAACATTATCAAAACCATTTTCAATACAAAAAAAACTAAATTTAAAAATTTGTATTTATTTTTCATTCAAAAAAAAGTTATGGCTTGTACAGGAAGCCGAAACTCAAATAATGGTCCTAACGGCGGAGAAGTCATTGTCGCCACATATGTAAGACAAAACATTCCTTTTGTCATTTAGTAATATTTTTTCATATAAAAATATTCCTTTTGAATAAATTTAAAATTCAAATGGGGTTATAAAATGTATAAAATAATTTTTTCTATAAAACAAAATATGCCTCAATGAAAGGAGATTGAGACGAAGTCCCTTACCTCAGGTCCAACTTGACTCGATCATTATTTAACCTCTTGAATAATAATCTAGAGTTAATTTATAATTGATTAAGAACCTTTTTCATGTTCATTATTTCTTTTATATCACTTATTACCATGTTATGAACATTATGTAATCATTTAATTTAATAACGGTTGTTTTGTCGATCCTTGGTACTTGATTCAAAAATAAACTTCTTATAATTACAATTTGTTCATGTGGTAATTATCCATTATATCCAGAATTATATTCATTATGTAGATATCATACATATCATATATATCCAGTATATACATTAATTTATAATATTAAATAAGATTTAGAGGTAAGAAATGAAATTCACCATTCATGGAGACGGTAAGCCGTACGTACGCATGAACTCTACTTTCATTTATATTTCATATTTAATGGAATGAAATCATAATCATATATAGGTATATTATAAATCCATTATAATATCATTTATAATATCATTTACTCCATCCTTTATACATCCCACATATGGCATTAACGATTCAAATCACTTTGAGGGGGCGGTAGTCCACACTTCCTAAAATGAAATTATCTCATTTACACATAATTAAAATCACAAAGGTATGTCATAAATGAATAATAAAGAAGAATAAATAAAACATAAAAATAATATATATCATATATAGAATTATTGTCATCATAATGGACACCATGAGAGGTGTTAAAAGAAGATTGAACAATCATCATTTCATGAGGTAGTAATTCACCACCCACAGAAACAGTATGTTCTTTAACCATTAGACGAAGGTGGGTGTAGGTTTAAATAAAATAATTTTTCATAAAAACATTATAGTATATTGAATATACTGTTTTTATTACAATATAATGGAATAAAAAGTGTTTTAGGGGTTGGAGAAGAAGAACAAAACAAAATAACATAAGAGAAGACATTACCATAAAATCGGGTAACTCTTTTTGATTTGAGCCAAAGGCTTATTTGGGAAGACTTATGACAAACTTGATGCTTCTAGGAGTAATAGAGGGAAGTTGAGAGATTATTTGGGATGAGTTTGGCTGAGAAAAATGGCTTTTAAGGTGTGAATAAGGTGGTATAGGTGGGGGCCTTTTATAAGAGTTTAGGAGGGGCACTCTTGGAAAGTCATGAAATGTTACATTATTATGAAGTTATTTTCAGATTTCAAAGGTCCCACAATTATATATTTCAAGGATAAAGTTATAAGGATTCTAAATATAATCATCCAATAGGTTTTTGACAAGTTTATGTCTTAGATTATACATTATAGTTTCATTTTATTTAAATCGTTAATTAATGAGGTAATTGCTGCATCATCATGGTGTCATAAATAATTTTAATTTATTTAATGTCTATAAATTACAAAAAAAACTTCTATGATGTAGGAAATCTTTCCAGCTTTACAGTTACTATTTATAGTCAAAAATATGACTTTTATAACCCCATGTAAAATTTTTTTTAGTGAAACAATACGTGGTTGTGACACTTTTATTTTTACTTTATATAAAAAGTTATTAATGTCATTTTCTTACCCAAGTGGCTCTATGGGGTCCCCAAGTTGACCCATGGATTTTATTGGTCGTACATGACTCATCCAATAAGGTTAGAACAAGTGTAAAGGTAATTTCATATTATTATAACATTATATTTACCTAAAATTTCACTAATTACCTTTAATCGCGATTAATAAAACATAAAAATTACAATTCACCAAAAATTATTTTCATCTCATTGAACCACATTTTATTTTCTAATTATATCCATGTATGTTGGATTTTTGAAATTCAATTTAAAGAAGTGGTAATGTTTGATTTAAATGACAAATCATTTTTTAACTACCACTTAGTGGTTTCACTATTCATCAAAAATTGAAGTTTTTCAAAACAATAACAAAAATTCACCCTAAGCTATAATTGATATTCTGAATTCAAAAATGATGTCTATTTTAAAAAATTCCAAACATATAAGTTAAATTAATTAATTTTATGATTAATTTATGTTGTCAAAACAAATAGCGTGTTTTTATGAAACAATATCAATCAAAAGATTGAAAACTGTTTATGTCCAATTTCAAAGTGAAATTAATTCTAATGACCACCATTAGATAAAATGGTAAAATTATATTATAATTATACTATAAAACCACTCAATCGTATAACTTATCACAAAAATTTATTTTGATTAAAAATGTTGTTTTTAAGTATTTTTCACTATTCATTGAAAATTGGATGTTCTCAGAAAAATACCAAAAATTCAAAATAGGCTAATTTCGATATTCTGAATCAAAAAATGAAGTCCATTTTGAAATATAAAATTTATATAATTTAAAAAAGTGGGTATTATTATTCATAACGGCTACTTTGATTGGTCGCGGTGTGTTAGAATCTCGAACTTGCATACAATGCAAGCTATTGCATTTTTGAAAGAGAATCGTACCATGGAAGATTGGGGTGTTACATTCTACCCTCCTTCAATAAATTGAGTCCTTGAAATTTGAAATTGTTCTTCAAAAATAAATGGTTGAAGATAGAAAGTACCTCTCTGAAAAACCCACATTTGAAATAAGGTTAAAAATATTTAGCCTTAATAAGAGGGAAAGGGAAATGAAAAAGACACCACCAAATTATGATCTCAATTAGGAGAATATTGGTGGAAATTAGAGACATATAATTGGATGAAAAACATAAAAATTTATATGGAGTGATTGAGGTCATCAATCACAAGCAACTGTAAAATTGAGGGCCTCAAAGCCTTCAATCTATGGTGATTTAAAATATCATCAGTTCAACAATACATAAGTTATTAGGATAACAAATTTTTTTATATCCCTTTCCTAATGTTTAATAATTCATTTATTCATAGAATAAGTGATAGGTATATATCTATATATATGCTTGATAAGTATAGTTTCAAACTTAAACAAATTTTTACCAAAAACTCATCATTCACTCAAAAAGAAAATAGAACTCAAAAATATTATATTTATCCTAACTGTAAAAGGTTAAAAATATTAACACATACCATTTAGATTAGGAAAACTATTATGTAATAACCACATACTTCTTGTAGGATAGTGGTAGGTAATAAAGTCCTGTCGCACTATGGTTGTGGGTTCAATTCCTACAACTTTGTCCGACATGATGGGTTATCCCCCAACCTACTGGTTGTCCTTTTCCTAAAACTATAGTATTATAATATTACAAAAATAATCTTCAGAAATGTTTTAACCTTAAACAATACTATCAAAAATTCAACTTAATCCATTACAACCTTTATTGTTATCCAAAATACCTCTATCCAGAATTTCTCTAAAATCTCTCTAAATTCCAAAATCAATTGTAACATCAGATTCCCCAAACAAATTAAAGTTTCTCTTATTGTCACATACTAAAAATATGATTACCTTCATCCTATTAAAACCTTAATGAAAACAAAAAGTTCGGCATTACAATCCTTATATATATCACATTATTCTTATAACCAAAAAATAATCATTGAGTCCAAAATCACCAATAAATTAATTATTCCACTTCAACTGTAATAACAGCATAAGATTGGCCTTGATTCCTTGGCCATTTCTGAGGTAAGTTTCCCTGATTCTTAGGACATTAATTTTCATAATTCCCCATTTCCCTACAATTGTAGCATTCAACATTGATAGCCTTTTTCTTCCCCTTGCAATCACAAGCCTGGTGACCTTTTTCTCCACATTTATAACAAACTCCCTTTGCTTTTAGGCAAGTACTGGGGTGTTTCTTCCCACAATTATTGCATAATAGAAAATCTTTCTTTCCCTTTTTCCCTTTATCTATCTCTTGCTCCACCGTTCTCTTCTTCTCTTTCTCTACTTTGTTGTCATAAGACTTAGAGAATTCCTTTTCTGTCTTGATAGCACATGAGACAATATCTTTATATGATGAGAATGATTGTGATACTAATTCATGAAAGAGAAATGGTTTTAACCCATAGATGAAATGATCAATCTTACTTCTTGGTTTACGTATATAATCTGCAACATACCTCGCTATCCTTGTAAAGTTTGCCTCATACTTTGTGACATTTTCATCCTCCTTTTGTCTCAGACTCAGAAATTTCCTTTCCATATCTGCTCGATGGTCATGAGGAAAGTATTTTTCTAAGAAAAGATCTTTGGACTCTCTCCATTCCATAATTGATACTTCTTCATCTTCTTTTGTATTTTGAATCAATGACCACCATTGATCAGCATCTCCAGTGAGGCGGTAAACTACCATGATAACCTTATCTCTTTCACTACTCCCTAAGGCATGGAATATTTTCACTAAGGAAATTATCCATTAATCACCTACTAAGGGATTTTTACTCCCATTGAATGTTGGTTGTTGTTGCCTCATGATGCAGTCTAACATTTATCCTCCACATTGCGGATCAGGGTGCTTTATACGGGTAAGGTTATTATTCATAACCTGAGTGAGTTGTCCCAGAATGGTGATAAGCTGATCAGCACCAGTTGTATCACCAGATCCACTATAATCATCTTGAGTAGGAGGACAGTCCCTATATGGAGTGCGTGCATTGATACAGTTTCCATTCCTTCCACTAGGTTCCATTTCTAAATAATGGCATAAACTAGATTAGTTTATGAATCGATATACAAAATAACTAACTAGAAAAACACCTAACTAAATTGAACAGTTTATGGATATAATCCATAATCATAAAAATGTTTTCTTTGAGGAAGTATATACTCATAAACCCTTCGTAATGGTTTGTAATGAAAATGATAATTATCCTAATCATATCCAGACAGGGATGTATTGCTTGGAAAACTCACAAAATCTCTATAATACCAAAATTCTAGGAAGTTCATTTATACTAATCCTCAAAGTCTATCTTAGGGATATGTTCTCTAATAATAGTTTATCTAAATATAGCTTCCAAGGTTAGTACTAAACTGCCTATGATACCAACTGTAACGCCCCAACCCCAGTTACCCAGAGTCGGTGCATTATTACATAACATTGGCAGGATCACAAAAGATTAAGTCTCGAAATACCGATTAGTTTAGTAGCCTTGGAAACAATAGATACATTCATAAATGATACATTACATCATAAAGTGATAAACTACAATAACATAGTCTCCATATTCCACACCCATATCCCCTTCAGACTATCCCTATAGGTTAGTCATAAAATATTTCTTCACATCCTGGGAAAAATAAAACATAGAAAGGGGTGACCTTAGATGCTCAGTAAGGATAAAAATATAGTAGAAGCTTTCATAAATAAACATAAATATTTAAGGCAATGTATAACTAAAAAAATCATTTTAAACTTGAACTTCAGCATAATTAGGATAAAGTAAAATGAAATAATTCCATTTACATATTCACATGGATTTTCTACTAGTCTAATAATCACATGCAGTTTCAATAACAACTTTCATAATGATGGAATGCATAATTCCAATCTATCATAACCATGTAGCCACGGCCTCGTTCCAAGAATACAAATGAGATTTTGTCAAGGGCTCTTTTCGAGACACTAGTTTGTCTCATGAGACCTACCGATGCATCGAGGAGCTATATAGGGCTCCACTCATCACTTATTAAGTCCAATTCATTCCTCATATGAATATGCTTAAACATATCATAAACCATAACATAATCGTATCACATAAAACATGCATAATGGAAATATAAAATTTCCACATTTCAATCACAAGATATAAATACAACACATTTATATAATAAAAACATTATCAAAACCATTTTCAATACCAAAATAAACGAAAATTTAAACTTGGTATTTATTTTTAATTTAAAAAAAGTTATGGCCTCTAGAGGAAGCCAAAACTCAAATAATGGTCTGGACGTTGGAGAAGTCGTTTTCGCTGCATACATAAAACAAAACATTATTTTTGTCATTTAGTAAAAATTATTTGTATAAAAATATTCATTTTGAATAAATTTAAAAGTCAAAGGGGTTTATACGCCGTATAAAATAATGTTGTGTTTAAAGAAAATATGCCTTAATGAAAGGAGATAGAGACGAAGTCCCTTACCTCATGTCCGACTTGAATCGATCATTCTTTAAACTCCTGAATAATAAAGTATAGTTAATTTATACTTTCTTAAGAACCTTTTTCAAGTTCATTATTCCTTTTATATGACTTATTACCATGTTATGAACATTATGTTATCATTTAATTTAATGACGGTTGTTTTGTCGATCCTTGGTAATTGAGTCAAAAATAAACTTCTTATAATTACAAGTTGTTCATCTGGTAAAATATCCATTATATCCAGAATTATATTTATGATGTAGATATCATATATATAATATATATCCAGTATATACATTCATTTATAATATTATATAACATTTAGAGGTAAGAAATGAAATGCGCCGTTCATGGAGACGGTAAGCCGTACGTATACATGAATGCTACTTTCATTTCTCTTTTGAATTTAATGGAATAAAATAATAATGATATGAAGGTATATTAAAATTTCAATATAATATAATATATAATATCATTTACTCCATCCTTTATACATCCCACATATGGCATTAATGATTAAAATCACTTTGAGGGGTCGGAGTCCACACTTCCTAAAATGAAATTATCTCGTTTACACATAATTGAAATCGTAAAGGTATGCAATAAATGAAAACTACAGAAGCATAAAGGAAACATAAACATAATAAATATTATATATAAAATTAGTTTCATCATAATGTCCATCATTATAGGTGTTAAAAGAATATTGAACAATCATTGTTTCGTGAGGCAGTAATTCGCCACGCACAGAAACAATATGCTCATTATGTTCATTAGACGAAGGTGTTTGTAGGTGTATATAAAATTTTTCTCATAACAACATCCTATTATTTTTAATATACTGGTGTTGTTACAATATAATGTAATAAAAATACTTTAAGGGGTTGGAGATGCAAAACAAAACAAAAGAACATAAGAAAAGGCATTTCCTTAAAATCGGGTAACTCTTTATGATTTGAGTCGAAGGCTTCATTGGGAAGACTTATGCCAAAAGTGAGGCTTCTAGGAGTAATATAGGGAAGTTCAGAGAGTATTTTGGCAGATTTTGGCCGAGAAAAATGGCTTTTAAGGTGTGAATAAGGTGGTAGAGGTGGGGGCCTTTTATAAGAGGGGAGGAGGGGCACTCTTGGAAAGTCATGAAATGATATATTATTATGATGTGCTTTGGGGATTAAAACGATCCCAAAATTATATATTTTGGGTATAAGGTGATAAGGGTTCGAAATAAACTCATCCAATAGGTTTTTGACAAGAGTAAGTCTTACATTTTACATTATATTTTCATTTTATTTAAATCGTTAATTAATGAGGTAATCGATGCATCATCATGGTGTCATAAAAAATTTAATTTATTTAATGTCTCAAAATTATAAAAAAAACTTCTATGATGTAGGAAATATTTTCATCTTTACAATGACTATTTATAGTCAAAAATATTACTTCTATAACCCCATGTAAAAATTGTTTTAGTAAAAAAATGCATTTTTGTGACACTTTTATTTTTACTTTAAATAAAAATTTATTAATTTCATTTTCTTACCCAAGAGGCTCTATGGGGTCCCCAAGTTTACCCATGGATTTTCATGGTCGGCCATGACTCATAAAATATGGGTAGGACAAGTGTAAAGGTAATTTCATATTATTATAACATTATATTTTCCTTAAATTGCACTAATTACCTATAATCGCGATTAATAAAACATAAAAGTTACTATTCACCAAAAATTATTTGCATCCCATCGAACCAAATTTTATTTAATAATTATGACCATGTATGTAGGATTTTTGATATTCAATTTAATGAAGTTTTAAAGTTTAATTTAAACGAAAAATCAGTTTTCTAACTACCACATACTGGTTTCACTATTCATCAAAATTGAGGTTTTTCCGAATAATACAAAAAAATCACCCTAAGATATAATTGTTATTCCGGATTCAAAAATGATTTCTATTTTACAAAATTATAAAAATATATTTTTCATTAATTAATTTTATAATTAATTTCTGTTGTCAAAACAAATAGCGTGTTTTTATGAAACATATCAATCAAAAGATTGACAATTTTTTTTGTCCAATTTTAATGTGAAATTAATTCTAATGACTGCCATTAGATAAAATGGTAAAATTATATTATAATTATACTTTAAAACTACTAAATGGTATAATTTATCACTATAAATTATTTTGATTAAAAATGTTCTTTTTAAGTATTTTTCACTATTCATCGAAAATTTGATGTTCTCAGAAAAATACCAAAAATTCAACATAGGATAATTTCGATATTCCAAATCCAAAAATGAATTCCATTTTGAAATAGAAAATTTATATGATTTAAAAACGTTGGTATTACTATTCATAACGACTACTTTGATTGGTCGCGGTGTGTTAGAATCTCGAACATGTGTACAATGCAAGCTATTGCATTATTGAAAGAGAATCGTACCGTGGAAGCTTGGGGTGTTATAGTTAGCTAGACTACATGGCATGTAACTTGTGTTCATGACACGTGGAACATTATTCAAGGATTATACTTATGTTTTCATATAGAATGAGTGACTGGTAAACATTTAATATCACAACCATAGGACATGTATCCCAGTAACATGTCATGTACTCTAGTAAGTTCCATGGCAGGACGATATGCCCAATCCCAAGGCGTATTCCACAGATAGATGGTGTATAAATATAATTGATATGTATCATGTTAGGGTGCACAACATATAATATCTAATTACACAAAATTTATAATTAACATATTATACTTTTAAACAATATCAATGTGTGTTCTTCATGTAATTTATTGGATTCATACATGTCATGTTATGGGTTTTACATATATTAAATATCTAATTAATTTCAACATGTTATTCTAAACAACATTTTGTTTATAATTCATCATATAGTGAGTTTTGTATGCTCATTAATACATTACACACTATGTAAATAACATGTGTATGTGTGTCATTTATTTTATTCCATATTCCCTAAAATTATATGATTGTACATGTATTATACTTTCCAAATGAGTAAACAATATAAGAATATCATACATTTATGGTATTTAGGATGGATACTCACTTTGTTTCATCTATGTTATGTGTTTATGTACATTGTTAATTTTAATAAATTAATTAATTTACTTAAAATATTGGTGGTTGAAAATCTAAGTAATGTTTAGATGAGAATTAAGATAAACGAGTTGATTAATTACTGTAGATAATTAACTAATATGACTATGATTTATCTTTAATATGAATTATTAAAATATGAAATCTAGTTTATAAAATTTAAATTTTTTTCTTATGTGAGGATGATCATGAGTATAAACCAATCATTTATATTTGATTGTAGCCCTTTTAATTTATTATTAAAAAAATTAATAAGAAGTGCTTCTTCCATCATCTGATTATCTACGGGATTGTGTTCCCATGGTTTCCTTTTTGTTAACCTCCTAAACCAGTCATGTGGTTCGCCTCACCTGCATGTGATTAAAATTTTATGTAACAGATGGATATCGTAGGTGAGTGGAAGTGGTTTATGTTTTGAACTGTGGTTATACCAATTCAAGTGACACATAAGAGAAATCTTGGAAAGCTACAATACAATCCAATACATGGTTCAATGTATTTTCACCTAGGACAATAGTTAGTTTCTCATCCACTATATAATGTATCCATTACGAAAAAAATTATAATGATACCACACACAGTTTTTAAGATTTTTCAACTTTCATGGTTAGTATCATTTTTGATGTTTTCCTTTATTAGAGAAATTAATGTATTAATAATCATGCAAGAAAAAACTAAAATTAATTGGACTATTGTTAAATTTTAAATGAAATATGGTTAACCACATAAGTAAATCCAAATAATTTTAACAATAATTAATTAAAGAAAAAATATTATATTTATTCATAAATATAAAAATACATCAATTATATATATTATGTCTGTATATCCTTCCAATTCTTATGTTCAAATTGAACTATAGTTCAATGTGATTAACCATAATCCGGGTTCTTTCAATTATTAGGAAATTTTCACTTGATTTTGGCATCGAATTAACAAATATCACATTAAGGGTTGACTGTTAAAGCATAAAATGGAGTAATTGAGAGGTGGGTTGAGGAAATAGAATTTAAGGATTTTAGGACTATAGATTCCACTCAAATGATCAAGGAAATATGAGTTAATGTTGTTGGAAAAATTATGCCTCCCTAAAACCATGAAAATAACTTGTCAAGAAAAATTATAGCTTATGAGAATGAAAATATGGCTCCTAGAAACTATATGTCCAACCCAAGATATGTTCTAAAACCTATTTTGAGGGATTTTGTGTTTTAATAAATTTGTGGGAGATTAATAAATTTAATATTTATTACCTAATTTTATCAGTTAAGTAATAAATGTTTTATATTCATAATTACAAAAACCTAAATACAAAATTCTTCAACCATATCACTATTATCTATAGTTAAGAAGGATAACCTTCTCACTTGAACTAATTACAAGAACTGTAATATTTCTTGTACATTATTCTATGTCCGAAAAAAACATATCTGATTGAAAACCTCATTCCAAAAGCATGAGTCTTAGGGCTAGTATAGATAAATTGTCTCTATATGGGAAATATTTGGATGATATCATAGATATCTAATACCTCATGCCATCAACCATGTCCAGTAGAGATTCTAACGAAACATGAGGCTACATATGTTTAAATCAGGATGTATCACCGTCATTATATGTATCAACAGATGGTACTATCTGAGAGATACAAGATATCAAATTCTTGAATCATGTGAAGTATTGGAGAGTCAGTTTATACTGGTCCTCTTGTAGTTAAGATGATCAGACACATTGAAGGAATATAAATATTAGACATTAATTTACGTCATGAAGTACCCATATGTATCATCCTTTATTCACTGTTAAAATCATTATATAGTTCTGCTCTAAATTATAACATGAGAAGTAGCGAGGTTAATTTTTCCGACTTCTTACTCTCATTCTATAAGATGAAAAGGATATGGGTCATGAAAAAACCCATCTTCTTGTTGGTGAATAAGATTTATAATAACAAGTAAATGGGGCATACGACTTATTCAAAATCTAATTATACAATTAAATTGTCTTTCGATGTAGAACAAGTTTTAAAGGCAGCAAAAAGAAAAAATAAGATGTATGTTTTGAATGAGGAAAGCAATGACACTAAGAGAAATATTGTACCTAGAGGAAAGGGTAAGCCAAAGGTGTGTTCATTATCGAGTGTAATTTTCTATATCTAGAAAATTTATTAAAAATCAACTTTTTAATACATAAAGCTTCCCTTTCGTGGTGAAACACATAATAGAACATAGGATATTTCATGGTTTAGTTTTAGGAAAATTATAAATTAAATAGATAAATAACATAAAAATATTCTACTCCACTTGAAACTACTCTACAAGGGTTCATCCTTTGTTACTTTTAATGATTCTCATATCTTGGGGACATACATAAAAAAAATGGGGAGAGAATAAATTCAATTAAGGGATAAACAAAGGCAATGTACAAGAATGATAATCATGGATAAAAAATGTGGCATAAAATGAGATAATAATAATTAGTACATTATATATAAAATGGCAATGAAGCTAAAGCATAAAATTTATACATTAATAACCAAATCATTAGGGTTTATCACCAAGGTGTCATAAATCATAATTACTATGGTTCTTTAAAATGGTATAGTAAAACATGTTATCATTAGATATTTATCCATTAATTAATAAACTAGAGTGTTATCAGGGTGCACCGTTAATATATCTCAATTAATTTGGGCCAAAAATATCATAATAATCCAATTTATAAATTACCCATGGATGATAATGAATGGATTTCATATAAAATCATTATATATATAAGTGTATAAAGACTTGAACAATACATCATTTTTGACCCACAGAAAGGGAAAATATGGATTTTATGTATATAAAAACAAAAATAAATTGATTATCTTAGAGGGAATCAACCATAGAAGACAACATGAAACTACTCCTCCCCAACATATGTCATGATATCAGCACTCCACCTTCGGGCCATTCTGAGTAAGAAATGAATTTGGCATCATAGTAGTATACTTCATAGTTGAATAAGATATTATAATTAGATTGATTTAAAGATTTTAATTAATAAAACACTCATTTGGTAGTCGTGGGATAGTAAAAAATTTATGAAAATAATTTAACTAAACAATAATAAAAGATACCCCAAAGGAGGTACATGAATGGAAAAAAATATTAGATTTCCTTTACTATAAATCCAGCTTTATTTTGTCACCTCTATGCCTACTAAATGATAGACATGATCTAATTAAAACTTGATAATAGAATTGAATTATACTATTTTTTCCCATTATTTATTAATTATATTTATTGGATTATATTTATAATTTCCATCATTAAAGGATAAATTTTTTGATATGATATTTTCCTAATAATTTTTCTATCATTCTCTGATTTAATAATCTTTCATAATATCTATTTATACATTAATAATATTAACTAAATATTCCTAAAAATACTTCCTTTTATCAATTTTACATTATAAATATTTAATTATAAACATCCATAATGGTTGTGATATGTAGAGAGCTGGCAACGTCCTCATGGGTGGTCAATTGACCATTAACGTTACATTGTAAAGAATAGGGAAAAGAAATGTACAACATTTAAATATATCACAAATTAAATAACTAGAGTAGTTTAACATAATTAATGCAGTTATATCGTAAAACATGATAGAGGATATTTTGGAATATTTTTATATTTAGTACGTGTGGAGGGATTTGTTTTTCAATTGGAGGAAGATGAGTCATTAATACTTGATGAGAGGGCTATTTTTATAATAAAAATTGAATAAAATATAATATCAAATTACACTTATGAGAATCAACATCTAAAACATTATAAAATACATAATAATTAAATAAAAATATTTTTTACCATAAAAGTATTTATAATATAAATTTTTTAGTTTAATAAAAAGAAAAGTATATAAAATGAAATTTTTTGATTTTAATGAAATACATTTGACTTTGGACATTGGAAAATATTTTTTTGGCTCATAAATTATGTTTAATGCTTTTAAACTATCCATTTTTATTATTAAAAAAATTCCGTAAAATATTTCTATAATTTATTAATTAATTATTACATCATCAATGATGTAATTCAAAATACACTAGTTATGAAAAATATTTTCTCAAGTATTCACCTAAAAATTGATGTGTTTCTGGAAATTACAAAAGAAATCACCTTGGAAAATTTCAATAAGATGATTCCAAGATTGTAATTAATTTTATCAAAATTATTTTCTATCTGAGGTAATTTTAATATTTAATCTAAAAAATCATATTTTACAAAATATATTAAAATACAGTTTATTAAAAAAGTGATTTTATTTTATTTGAGTTTATACTCTTGGTATTTATTTTATGGGACTAGAATACTTATAATATAAAGTCTTAGGGGATTAGAAAGAATTCCCCTACATAATTTATTAGAAATATAATGATAAAAAAGAATGATTGATGGGGTCAAACAATGGGGCATTCCCTCATCTATAAGGAATAACTACAAATCAAGAACAATAGAATTCCCATAATTATAGTTAGATTCATCATTCTCATCATCTGTTTCCCACTCCGACTATGATGTCCTGGGATTGAATATTACATAGTACATTTCCTTGATCATTTCCATATCAATAGTGAACTCTGTAGAAGATTTCCTAGTAGAAACATTTCAACCACACCCTCTCACATTATCCCAATCATATATACCACATCCTCATCCATGATTTTTAGGATTTCGGCCCCACCTCTTAGACATAACTTGTTTGAAATACCCTGTCGACTCTTCCCTCTCTATAAGCAACTTCTCCTCAAAATTTAGATTATCAATGTCCATATTAGAAATACCAACTTCACTACAACTTTCTATGTGATTAGATACTATTTTAACCGGAACATCATACTACGATTTCTAAGAGGGAACCAATAATTCATCATCAACACTCACATGTGTTGTTCAATGACATCTGTCATGTTATACTAGGGATGCGGAGGATTCATCAGCCTCTATGGTTTATAAGGATACATCTACATGAGTAAGGTGGAAAGATTATTTAATTCGTTCGTTTACAGGTTTTCAAGATAAAATAGACTTATTCAAAATAAGTTTCATTTTTTGACATTAAACCATGAGAATAGACGCCTCCTTTATTATCTGAAAATCTACTTCAACTTGCACAAAACCCTCAATGTTAGATTCATCACCTCTGATCACTTGCCTAGAACTATCAAGCTCTCCATAATCCTATTCAGAGTGTCGAGTCTCCCCCAACCAAACATTGAGACTCTCCTGGACCCAATATCGCACCATTCCAAACTTAGTAGGAGTCAAAAAATGTCCTGATTCATAAATCTCTACTTTTGATATTAGATAATCCCTAAAAGATAGGGACTATTGAATTCGTACTGAGTTCCAATCAACATTCTGTTTCATGAAATCTTTCTCATCTTTCTTATCTATTTTAACTACCCTTTTTGAAGGGCCTCTACCTATCCAAACTAGAGGTTGTGCATCCATAAGACTCTAAAAATGTTGAAAGTTTCCTTTTTTGGTAATCTGCACAACAGAACTTGAAATAGGCCTCTCAGTATGAGCAGTCTATTTTGAAAAAAAAAATTGCCTTCATAACAACATTCCTTTAACAATTGGCAGTGAGGAGCCATTTTATTACAAACATGACCTAGTAGTCTTTCCACCATTAATAAGTTGACAAGCGATCCAACTCCATCTATTTTTCAAGTAAAATTGGAGTTCCAATTACTCTAGAAATAACTTAAAGATTCATCAGGTGAGTAAGAAAGTATTTGAGTCATGAAGATGGAACCAAACCAAATAAAATTCATTCCCTACATGTGAAACATGGAATTACATCAACCCCTCAATAATTAACATCCATTTAGGCATTAATAGTGGATATTGAATGCTTCTCACTTGATTCATATCCTAATCCAAAAAAAATAGGCAGTGAAAAAACCCTCTACCAAGGGAAACACACCTTGAACTAGAAAATCCACATAAGAATGAGATGTAATGAACCAATTCATAAAACTTCCTAGACCATTCACCCTTAGAAAATATGAGTCGCACAATCATGGATGTTTTCCCAATTTAAATCGTCTCAGAAAAAGAAATTAGATTCGCTCTAATTAGCACAACGGATCCCTTTCCATGTACTTTTTCAGCACATGAGACATTAAATGCTGCCAAAGTGGGTCTGACCCATCATTTTCAAGAGATCTATGAAAACTTGTTGGAACATTAGGATTATTCAACATTAATGGATGCACATCCATACCATCTGATGTTTTCTCTTTACCAGATACCTAAAAATTCGAAAGAGATCGATAGGAAGACCAAACAACTGCATCAATCTTTTTGGTAATATCTTATCGAATGATGTTTCACACCACCTTCTAGACATCCGTTACGTCATTGGCTAGAAGAACATTTCAAATTTAGTTTTCAATTTTTTAAGTAGTATATTTGATGACCATCATAGTCGACAACCCCAAAAAATTATGTTTTCTTTACCACCGTTAAAAACCCAAAAAACGAGATCTCCCAAACCCCCAAATGTCTATCACCTCTATAATACTTATATTTTATAAATTACTAAGGAAAAATATTAATAATATTATATTTAATTATTTTGAGGTCAATTTTATATTATAATAGTCAGCATTCAATTCCAAATTACCATGTTAGTTTCAAATGGTCATATGACCTACATTAAAAACCACCTCATTCCTTCATTTAACATTCACTAAAATTCCTTATAATTTATTAAATTTTCATTTTCTATATTTTTTTTGATTTTATTAATATTCATTTTCATTTTTATAGTTTTTTTCATGTAATGGATTATTCTGGAATATTTGAGTGATCAATATTTCTAAGTTATATTTTATATTATTTTATATATTTTTACCAATTGTAATATTTGAAATTTTCATGGGTTTAGTTGTGGATTAATGTGACTATATGTATTGATGGAATAAAGTGTTGTTAATTTAACTATGTGTTGAATATATATAATACTATATAATAAAATATAACAAAAATTTATATAGGAAACAAATATTGTAACAAATGTATAGGTCATTACATTCTTTCATCATTTAAAACTTTATCCCAAAAATTTAAACAAATTTATTAAATTATAATAGTTGAGGGTACTACTAGTTACAGTTTCATAGAGTTCCCATGTCACTTTATAATACATTTGGTTTCACCACATCACTTTTACTAGGTCAGTTAGCTTTTTTCCTAGAATTTGGCCTTTATAGTCTATGATCTACGCCAGATACTCTACATAAGAGAGATCAGTATCCAGTTATACATCCTTCAGAATAAATACAAATGAGTGACCGAGTATGTACTTTTTCAAGAGAGATACGTGGAACACATAATGAACTTGATTCATGTTTGGTGGAAGTGCTAGTTGATCAGATACCACACCAATGCAATCAAGGGTATCAAAGGGGACAATGTACGTAGGGATAATCTTTCCTTTCTTTTTAAACTACATGACCCTCTTCCATGGTGTTATTCAAAGAAACACTTTGTCTCAAACATCAAATTACAAGTCCCTTCAATGGTTGTAAAAAAAAATTCTGGTGAATTTTAACAGCCTTTGAATATTATTGGTTGTATGAAACCATTTATATCATCTCTATCACAATATATGGGAAAAGTGAATTTAATTCCCCAGATTCATCACAAAATATATGATTTTGACATCACTTGTCATATATTTCTTCATATAGATCCATTTAAATAATAGAGTGGAATTTATTATTTTACGTTTACTCAAATAATGGGAGATGTTGATCCCAACCTCTATTAAAATTCATTGATCAATATCTTAACATGTCTTTAAATGTTTGAATGGTTCTTTTAGATTGTCCTTTTTTTTGCAGATGATGTGTAATAATAAAAATAAACTCAATATTTAGATAATTTTGAATAATTTACTGGAATTTGAATATGAACCTTGGATTAAAATCAGAAATGATTGAATGTTGTTCCCTAAACAGCCTCAAAAAATATTTCACATATATTGTGGAAAGTTGGTCAAGAGAAAATTATTCATAACTATTAATGAAGCAGGTAGTCTTGTGGATTCAATCCACATTAACCCATATCTCATAGTTTCCCTTTTACTTATTCTGGATAAAATTTAAAAAGTCCATGGTTATGTTCTCTCATTAATATGTGGGTATAGGAAATGGTTGCATCATCCACATGGACTTCTATCACTCTACATTCACTTTCAAACATACCAAGAACATGGATGTTTACATTGGGATAACCTTATTCATGTTATCCCACCAAAAGTTCTCTCAAAGATCGTTGTGTTATTTGGTAAATTGAGGATAGATGGATAAATATGGTCTAGGTGAATTATCCAATATATATTTCATTATTTATGGTTATAAAAGCATATAAATTATTTTTCCCAACCAAATGATAGTATCTTCATCAATGAAAAACTATAGAAGTTACCCCTCCTTTACTACATTCACCTTCTTTTAAATCTATAGATCATCAATTTCTGCCTCCCTAGTCCTCTCTTGGATTGATGGTTGACAAATTATTTGGTAAAGGTAAGATGTTTCCTCAACCATTTTGGGTTCTATGATCATCCTTTTCCTAGAAACGAACATATGGTCTTTCTTGATCTATATCGTGGATAAAGTACTATATATCTACTGAGATCAAAAACTATAATATTCTCCTAACCATCATGGTAGTTAATAAAGAAATTTGAATCCCTGCTTACCTCTAACAAATTTGTTGATGCAAGATGACGTCCTTATGTTTGAATATATACATTATAATTTGGATCTTTGTTTATATGTAACATTTATTCATAAACATAGTGTCTTAATATATTCCTAGGAAAGGGGAATGTGTCTATCTCTAGGTCATGATTAGTATAGTTCTATTCTCGATGCACTAACTGTTGAAATACATAATCATGTAATTGTTCATTTTTTAGGAGTATAAAACCATGTACTTTTACGGATGCATCAATATAAATGAAAACTCCTTCCCCGTTAGAGGGTTTATGTTTTCACAGGTGCACTAACCAATCTCTTTTTCTGTTCAAGGAAACATTCATCACATTCTTTTATCAAGATAAACATAACTCTCATTTGAGTTAACATATTTATTGTATTATAAAGTTGTGAAATTATTTTTAAAAATATTATATAGTATCCAATTAGACCAAGGAACCAACAAATATCAGTAACAATTGTAGGACATGGCTATGCCTCCTTGGATTTTATCTCAATAGGATAAACAGAGATTCCTTTGCTATTGTCAATGTTCCAAAAAAACTAAAATTGGTTTAATTATGATTAACATTTACTAAATTTACCAAATAGTTATCTTTACTCAACGTTTTTTATATGAACCATAGATAATCCTCATGCACCTTGAGACTTTGGGAATATTCCAAAATATATTAAATAAATACCACTAATAATTTATCATGTAGATTTGTAAATAATATATTCAGAAAATACATAAATATAAAAGGATAATTTTTCAATAAAAAGGAATAAAACAATATTTTAATTCCCATATACTATTCATGAGTTATTCTTTAGGATATCATCTTTTTTCACCCTTAACTATTGATACCTTGATTGGAGTTCAATCATGAAAAATAATTGAGCCCCATAATTTTTTTAAGAAAATCATCAATCCTTGTAAAATTATATTTATTCTTTACTATGATCCCATTAAGTTCGCTATAATCAATTCATATATGAATTGATTTATCCTTCTTCATTGAAAATAGAATTGGTTATCCCCATGGAGATACACTTGGTTGAATAAAATATTTACAAAAAAATTCATGAATCTTTTCCTCTAATTCTTCTAACTCAACATATTCCATTCTAGACATGGTCTCCAATATTGACTTGGATCCCGGAATGAAATCAATAGAGAACATTGTTTCT
Source organism: Viscum album (assembly GCA_963277665.1). Classification (NCBI taxonomy): domain Eukaryota; kingdom Viridiplantae; phylum Streptophyta; class Magnoliopsida; order Santalales; family Viscaceae; genus Viscum; species Viscum album. The sequence continues at coordinate 2,015,866,080 of OY728131.1, read as the reverse complement.
ATTTCATGAAGAGGTCTAGTTAATTATTTAGTAAATAAATCGATTTATTCTAGAATATTGGGGACATTTTATATATTATGATATTCCTTTTATCCTTTTCCCTCACCAATAATTTTCATAAATGAATCTATAAGATGTTTTTCTTGAAAACATCCTAGCAAGGATATCTTTCCTTGAAAATTTACTCATGGTTTTCAATTCAAGACAGTTGATGTTTTATTACTTCTATAGATTATCATAGAATCAAATATTAAATGTTTTTCCATTCCTTTTATAGTGTTTAGTTACCCAATGAGAATGCAACTCGATTGGGGACGATATCATAATCACAAAAGCCAATAAAATAGTTTATATACTCCTTTGATACTCATATAATTCCTCCAAGAGTGTTTACTGATAACTCTACTTTTAGATGTTCTAGGTATGATTCTATATTCTTAGAAAACATGGATGACATAATGTATTGTGTAGAACTAGATTCAAAAAAATTAATTGCTATACGTTAAATAAAAAAGAGTGTACCCACCACCACATCATTTAGATCTTCAACTTCATCTACTGTGATTGTGAAATAATGAACACACTCCCTTGGCCTTTGTTGATTTTGATTGTGGATATCCTACATTATCTTCTACTATTGAAACTTATTTTAAAAGTACCTTGTTTTTCTATACATGAATCATTGAACCTCGGGATATGATTGTACTAGATTCCCTTTCTAGTATTTATTGATATGTTGAGGCTTCACCTATAAATGAATGTTCTAATATATATAACCATCTCTTCCAAAAAACATTATATCTCTCCACTCCAAAAATTATGTTTCCTGGATTTTTTCTCTCTCATTTTTTTCATGGAAGAAGATGTAGCTTATTTCCTCCTCTTTCATGATCAAATTTCATCTATGAGTTTCGATCCATTTCTCTGTTCTTTTTATTTTCAATATATGACCTCAACCTACTTCCAAATGCAATTTCATCCTTCAAATGACTCCACGCTATCCAAGCATAGCTTTTACATACTATATTTTCTAGATTATTTTATAGATTTTCTCTCATCCAACCAAAAAACCAATCAACCATTCCTTTTTAATTAATAGAATAGTTGGAGGTGTGTTGATCAAGTTTCATAATTTATATTTTTTAGAATCTCACTTATTCATTTTCCATATACTTCAACCCTATTAATTAATTCTCCATTTGTTTCTCGTCGATAAAAAACTATTAAAAAATATCCTCTAGAACTCTTCCCACTCTATATCATTGATTTCCTCCCCATGTTTCATGTCCTTAATTAGTATTCACAATTGATCAGATTCTCCTTCAAAATGGAATACATACAAGGTGAATACATATAGCTCAAAAAATGGAGTATAGAAAATTACTTTTTTATTAAGGTAATCCTTTTTTCATTTAATGAATCATTAAATCCACTAAAGGATTGAGGTATTTGTTGTAGTAAGGAATCAAATAATTTTTTTTGAAGTTGAATCTGGATACTGGACATGATTTTTATTATTATTCATAACCTGAGATAGTTAAATTATCATCTTTAATAATTTTTCCATTGTTTATTTCATCATGTTAGGAATTTCTTCCACATATCTTCCATTTTACTAACCAATTATGTGTTTACTAATATTTCACACCATTTTTATACTAGAATATAATTATTGTGATAAATGTGATACTTTAAGAAAATATTATAATTCTATAGGGATATTATGTCCTAAAGACATTAATGAAGTCATTATTCATTAGTATACTATAATAAAAAATACTTTTTATGTATCGTCAATAGGGTACAAAAAACCATCTTATTAACCAAGAATTACCCCCATGAGTGTCAAACTAGGTGTGTAGCAAGGCTAGTTGTCATAAACTAGGTGATGATATGGTCAAATCCCAATTTCTCTTTTTATTGTAATTAATCCAAGGTATACATATTCCATATCCAAATACACATATAGTATAAAAAATGGATTTTATTTATAAGAATCCAATCAATTATAAATCCCAAAAAATGTAGAATGTTTTACTATATACATAATTTTCTCTCGGGTCATTACATACATTTTCTAATACATATTTTTATAAGTTACTAAACTGTTCTCTGATAATAGGTATGGAATCTCATTTTTTTAATACATAAAACATTAATTACATGGTACAATACATAATAAAAATCAATATATATTATGATTTAGTTTCTTGGAAATTAGAAACCTAATATATTAATAACATAAAAAATATTCTAATCCACTTGTAATGATAATTCATGGGTTTAAGATTTGTTACTTTTGTCTCATCTTATATCCTAGGTACATAAATAAAAAAAGGGGTGTTCATAAAGCTTATTAAGGAATAAAGAAATTAAATGGAACATAGATAATCATCATGGATAATAAATGAGGCATTAAATGGGACAATAATCGTAAATATATGATATTTAATATGGAAATATGTCTAAAACATAAAATTTTGACATTAATAGTCCTATCATCGCGGTTTATAACCATGGATTAATAAATCATAATTACCAAGGTCATTATCCAAGGTATCATAAAAAATGCCATATCAATAGATCAATTTTATAACTAGTTCATTTTAGTGATATTAGGGGACACTTTTCTGAATTTATTAATTCATGTGTTCCCTAATTTTCATAATAAAACATTTACCAAATAACATGCTGAAGATAATGAACATGTTTTATATAAAATCATTGAGTATATAACTTCTTAATGACTTAGCCCATTTGGTGAGGACTCCATAAGTGCATCTAGGAGAACTAGGATCAAATCCATATGGTGGATAATTTCTGGTTATGGGAGTAGTACTGTAGCAAGTACTATAGCAGTACTGTGACAGGTACTGTGCATGGAAATGTGCCAAACATTAGCAGGTACTGTAGCTGGAACTGTTTGGAACTATAGTAGCCAAGAATATTCCCTAGTTTGGGCCTTCGGACCACCAATTTGGTCCCTTAATCCTTTAGGGCCTTCAAGTCAGTAAGGCCTTCGGGCCACCTCAAGGCCTTCGGGCCACCTTAAGTGCAGATGAAAACCAGAAAACCTACAGGGAACATGTTACAGAAGGTGGAGGAGAAAGGATCTTTCATCATAGAAAATGCTAAACATATTTCAAGAGTGAGAGGGTATGTCACCTTACATTGGGAAAAGCCTGTGCATGCATGGGAAGACCTAGTGGAATAACCATACTAAGGTGGAGAGATGATTTCACGATGATGATGTTGGGGAGGAGTAGTTCCAAGTAGTTTGTTTGCGTTGTATGTATGATTGTAGCCTATGGGAAATTAATTTCTCTATGGCCTACGGGACATGTAATACTTACGCCTAAGGGCCTAGGAAGGGTTCCACCTCACCCCTTGAAAGGTGGATTATCAAAAATCAATAAAAAATGAAGGCCTTCAGGCCATTAAAGAGAATATGAGTTTCATACTTGTAAATTCCCAACTTGGAAAATTATTTTTTGAGCTAGGTAAATAAAAATGGAAAATGAAATGGTTTGGGTATTCTTAATATAATAATTTTTCAAATGAAATAGTTAAATTCAAGAAATGAATTCTGTAGCATTATGATTTAAAAGATGTATTAAGAAGAGGGTATAATGGGAGGGAACATAAGTCCCATATTAATAAAAAAATAATTTTTATTAATGGTATAGTATAATGGGGAATGAAAATAAATTCATTCAACATTTAGAAAACATACCAAAAATTTGGAACTTGAAAGGAAAATAATAAGGGGATATTTCCATCACCTTAAATATCCCTTTATTTTTTCACTTTTGGGCCTCTTGAATGATATAATTAGGTTTCATAAAACAGTAATATAGAATTGAATATTTACCATTTTTGAAACTATTTATAATTTAAAATCCATGGATTATATTTCTAAATTTATGTCGTTAATGGTGAAACATTGTCATAATACATTTTCCTTTATCTGTTCTATTATTTATTTTATTTAAGGATCTATCTTAGTTTCTATTTATACATTATTAGTATTCACTCTAAAATCATATAAATACTTATATTTATCCATTTTATATTATAAATATATTATTATATATATCCATAATAGCTGTGATATGTAGAGATTTGTTAATTTCCTTGTGGGTGGTCAACCTACCATTAACATGACATTATTAAGAATGGGGAAAAGACACATGTGACATTTAAATTTATCGTAATTTAGATAATAAAAGTGTTTCAATGTCATTAATATATTGTTATGATACTTATTAATATATATTAAATGATTTGGTTTTGATATTGACATATATAAATAGGAATATAAGAGAAAAATGGGATAATAGTTGATAAAAACATAATCTTTTCTTAATGTTGGTTCTATTGTAAGGCATTAAAATCCCTTGATTCTTGCTGTTGGTTTTCTACAGAATATCCCTAAGTATTATAAGGGTATTGAGAGAGTGGATTTGAGTAGTGTTTTGGCATTGGTAACTAATGGAGGAGTTATTTTTCAAGGCAGGGGAGAGGTGTTACTTAAGCATGAGGATATGGGTATTTTATGAATAAAAAGGTTGAATAAAATATAATATGAAGTTAAGCCTTTGAATAGTCAAAATTTTTACATCATGAAATATATATGAATTAAATTAATTTATTTAAATAATTTCAAACACATTTTAATCCATGATTAATATTTTAATCAAAAGGAATGAGGATAAATGAAAAAATATTATTTCAATGAAATACATTGACATCAGTCTTTTAAAAATTATTTTTTTGTTTATAAATTATGTTTAATTTTTTAAAAATGATCCATTTATAAAACTAAATATTTTTTAGCCGAATAAAAAATTCGTGAAAATATTAAATCATTATGGTATCATGAATGATGTAATTTAAAATTCATCAATTACAAAAAAAACAATATTTTTACTGTTCACCAAAAAATTAATCTATTTTATCAAATTACCAAAAAAATCACCCTTGGGAAACATTGATTTTAGGATTCCAAAAATAAAATTAATTTTATCAAAATAATTTTCTATCGAAGGTAATTATGATATTTCATTTTAAATAATAAAATTTTTGAAACATATTATAAAACATTTTATTAATAATGTGCTTTTATTTTCATTGAGTTTTAAATCTTAGTATTTATTTTTTTGGAACAATAAAAATTTTATTTTTTTAAATTACCCATGATAAATATTTTATTGATTATATTTTTTTATTTTGAAGTCAAATTACTTTTCCAATTGTCATGCTACTATTACCAGTAGTTATTTTACTATTCTAAATTCTTTGTATATAGTTCCAAAAGTCATATTACCTAATATAAATACCACCTCATTCTATCATTAAAAATTTACTAAAATACACCCAATATTTTATATTTTCCTTTTCTATGATTTCAATTGGTTTATTAATTTTTGGTTTATTTTCTATAGTGTTGTTCATCGGAGGGATGATTCTAGTAGATTTGAGTTTTCCACATTTTACCACTATCATGTTTTGATATTCTTATTATTTTCCATTAAAATTTTTTGTATTTTAATTGTTTTGGTTGCAAAAAAAAATGTAAGGTATTTTATTAACTGAATAATGTTTTCTTTATTTAACTATGTAATATATGTACAATATTATATAATGTAATATTAAACACACTTAGTCTAGAAACAAATATTACAGAAAAAGACATTTTCATTACTCATTGGGTATTACATATATATTTTGGTGATTGAATATATCTCCCGATATAGGAACCAAGTAGTTATCAAAATATTTTTGGAGGATATGTGGATCATCAGGCATCCAATAGTACTTGACTCACTTCATTGGATATGTAAAACTATCTGCTTTCATTTCCAACAGGAATGATTTTGATTTTAGAACATTATTATATTTTTGAAATGCTAATAAAAACATCATATCTATTTCTTTCCATGACATGGATGGTATTATATTCAAATTGTGAATTAAATACTGCTTCTTTTCCAAAGAAAACATTTATTAGGGTATGGAATAATAATTAAATGGTATTTATGCATGACATCATGATAATAAAGTACTGACAATAAATAATGAATCATGTTCTATAGACTCAAATAGAACCTAGCTATAGAATACTCATCTTGGCCTTGTAAACAAGAAGCATCAGAAAAATTTCAATCAAGATGGTTATTTAGAATCTTTTGAGCTAAGACCACACAAAATACCTCATGCTTATTTTCATGAAAAAATAACCAAACCACCATTTGTTGGATAGGGTTAAATGTTCACATCTCATCAAATATTAAAACATATTAATGTTTTTGGACCTTTTATAATAGTACATAGAGTTGGATATTCATACTTCATAACTTTTACTAATTATTTGAGTATATACTATTTTTTATAATTGATGAAGTATATATCTAAGACCTTTGATAAATCAAAATAGTTAAGCCTAAAGTATAGAATCATCTTGGTAAGAAGAGATTGAAGCTTTCAATAGATCAAGGATTTAAGTATCTTAAATAATAGTTTATTTAATTTAATAGGGATATTGAGACTCTATCTCAAATCAATCCACCATATACACCATAGTGGAATAGTATTAGTGAAATAAAAAACGTTCCATTTATTTATATGCTAAATTATATTATGGGTCATGTGGATATTATTTTATCCTTTTGGAATATTCATTTTATACTAAATTATACCCACTAAACAAAGTGAAAAAAGTGGAAAATGGAATTACCTTTGAGTTATATACTGTAATGAAACTCATTTTTTCCCACACACATGTATGTAGATATTAGGCATTAATTAAGGCCACCAGGGGAAATAAAACATACCCATAAGGTATAAATTGTACATTTATATGATATACTAAGGAACCAAATGATATAATCTATATAAACCCTCTAGAAATAATGTTATACTTCAAGAGAAGAAAAATTCTTTGAGAGGGTGAACATCCTCAAGAAGGATCCATGAAGAAAGATTAACTTTGATGATGTTGATTCTCAAAATACAAAGGAGTGGGTACATGAACGAATTCCATATGATCCTTTGGAAACAATTTTTCATAAAATATATTTACTATATAAATAGAAATAGATGGGTAATAGAAATAAGAATTTATGGTATCTAGTCAACTAAGATGGTGAATCACTATTGGTAGAAAATTATAACCATATCTCTTACAAAAAGGAAATAGAGTTCTCAAAATATTACTGATAGATAGAATCCAAGAATTCTAGGTTTTATTCCTTGTATTATAATAGTGTTTATGTTCTGGTTGATAATCCATTTTATATAAATCCTATTAGGTATAAAAAAATAATTCAATGGAAAACTAGATATGTAAGGTAAATAAAATACTATCAAAGAATGGATATTGGATAAATGATTTAAAATTCATCAATAAATTGTCATTGGTGAAGCCTTTTACATAGTTCCTTGGTTAAAATCCATCATTATTATACTTACTATAACAACATACCATGGGTATGAAATTTTAAAAATGGATATGAAAAAATATTTTTTTAATGAGAACCTTTAAGAAGTTTTCATTATAAATTAACTAAAATGTTTGTGACTACAAATAATAAATAAAATATTTTAGAAGTTATACAAGTCCATTTATGGATTTAAGTAAGCATGAAAGTCACGGAAAATTTTGTTCGATGAAGGCTATAGTGTAAGTTAATTAATTTTACGAGTAGTATATGTCGATGTCATGCTATTGATTGGAAATGATGTACAAGCCTTATAGTTACGTAATGACAATTTAAACAGGTGATTCTCAATGATGTAATTTGGATAAGAAGACTGCAATCTCCAGATAATAATATTATTAATATATCTATGAGGATTCATAGACTAATTCAAGGTACATACATTTACTACATACTAAAGAAACTTCGTACGGAACAATCCAATATGTGATTGGTTCTTGGTGTCACGTGGTAAATATATTTACAACAAAATGTGTCCTCAAACACAAGATGATAAATAAAGAATAAGTAATATATCATATTCTTCTATGATAGGGTCAACCATTTATAAAATTTTATTTACTATAATTAATGTTTTCAATTCAATGAGTTTGGTCAGAAGATATCAAACTAATCTAGGTGAATAAAATTTTTATTCTGTAATGAATATCCTTAAGTAATTGAGAACAACCAAGGATATATTACAAGTTTATGGAGGAGACGAGAAGATAAGAAAAAAAATTTATACTGATTCTAGCCTTAATGTAGGTCATAATTATCTAAACTCACAATAAATATATTTATTCCATATAAATGGATGAGATGTGTGCAAGAATATTAGGATGAATCATGTTTTTACCGATTATTTAGCAATGTATATGTTTATAGTGTCTCCTGATTAAATCAATGAAGTCATTTGGATACCCAGTTTTGTCTACGATCTGGATTTGGTTCTTTATAGTAAATATCATATCACGTTATATTGTGATAATACTCTTGTGGTGACTCTTGAAAAGTATACAAGGGCACACCATTGGTAAAAACAACGTACTTCTAAAGTATCTTTTCTTGGTGGATTTTTCTCAGAGAGTTGAATGTATAGTAATTATATTTTTCACATATAAAAATTTGATGGAGACCTTTACTAAATCCTTCTCTCATTAGAAGAATGGAAATATTATGAGAAGAAGAAAAATAATACTTGTTAGGGGATATCCCAACTGTAAGTGGGATTCTATTAGAGATAATTCCCTATAACCAACTTCAATGTTCATTATTATTTCATGTGTAACATTTATTTAATGTTAATAAACTTATTATCACATTATGATACTTATTCTATGTTACATAATATTTGATAATTTCCTAGGAGAACCCAACACACAAAATTTCATAACAATTCACCAGTAGGATTAGAACTTATATGTTCTACAAAATTATTTTTGAATATATTTTATATACCCTAATAAAATAATTTTATGGGACACAAGTGATACATTATATTAAAATTGTATAATCATAAGACATTGAATCACTTTTTTCATGGTGTACACCCGTGGTAATTTTGGGTACATGCTATTATGAGAACGTGACCCAATAGTTTGAAATCAACAATTATATTTGTTATTGGATATTCCTATTTGTGGAAATGATTATTGATCCTTATAGTTTACGATTATTATTAATGGATATTAATATTCTCCTACTATTATGTTTATAAAAATATTTATATTGACGTATGTTCAAAGGGAATTTGGATACATTGGGTGTGTGATTAGTAATATTTCATTAGTGAATAATGGAAAAAAATTATTTGTACATTTTTTACTTAAAGTATGTTGATTAATTAGGTAATTTTATTGGAATTAAACATCCTATATAAATTCATGTTTGTGGTGTTCTGTGGGAATGTTCATCTTCCAAAATTCAAAAAAAAAATGTGGAACACATAGGTTGATTAAACCTACTTAAAAACTTATTGATTAGATATATCATGATAAATAGTTCATATTACACAATAATTGTTTATATGAGGTTTTATGACACTTCAACATTAAATTTATTCCCTACGAGTACATTATAATGTTTCTTTATGTTATCCTTGGACTTTTGGGGGCACTACCTAATGCCACTAAGAAAGACAAGTAGAGGTTTACACAGTAAGTGTATATAGAAGCAGAGTTAAATATTAATATATTTTTTGTTATCTAATATTTTAAATAAATATTATTTGTAATCATGGTTTAAAAATTATTCATGACTACTTGATAAAAATATTCAATCATCATTTATTCAAGATATTATTTATGAAAAAATTATTTAATAAATATATATTTGTTTTTTAGAAAATTTAATACTTATTTTTCTGTTTGTGAATAATGAAATGATATTAATTTATTAAATAAATAGTAATTATTCAAGGCACGATAAATATTGTGGAGGAATGGTGGAGTGATTTTAATGTTTTGTTGAGAAATAATATATATATATATATTGAATAAATTTTATGAAACTATTCACGAAATAGTATTTTATCATTCACCATTTTTTTATATATCAGAAAATATTGTTGTTGTTGTTGTTTTTCTTTTGGATATTGTTTTTTTATTGTTATTTTTATATAGACATAGGGATTTTGGGGATTAAGATAATAATTAGGGTTCATATGAAATTATTATTTTTTAATACTACCATTATTTAAAATCAATAATTTTATGCCCCACCTAGATGGATATCCATTTCATTTTGGTTATAAACAATGACAAAAAGAATTATATCTATACCTATAGTTATCCCCTCTAATAACACAATAAACAATATAGATAGACCATGCTCTAACACCCCTCTAAAATCTATATTGATTAAATTGAATCCCTCCTGGAAGTAATTCCCATGGAAAAAAAAGAAAAATTGTCTATGTTGTTGGATAATTAAAAGTATAACTCAAATATTATTTTAGTGACACTCATAAGATTTAAGTAAACATGTGTATGACTACTATATCACACCTACACTTTATTATTATGCCTCGATTGTAATAAAATGAAGATATGTTTCCAGATTCATCAATAAATAAAAAATCATTGTAAATTACTTTTTAAATAGTTAATGTTAATACTAAAATACTATGTCATGATTCTGCACTTTCTTTTCCCATTATCATGTTAATTCATATTTTATTAGATTATATTGGAAAAACATTATCTATCAATTTTCATATTGGATTAATCAACAATTATGAAAAAAAACAAAGTTTTTAATGCACTACCAAAACTTCTACTACACACTGATCCTAAAAAAATGAGGTAACATAAAGTGGATTGAATTTTGTTAATAAGAAACATAGAAATAATGGAATTAAAATTTTTGTGTATTAAACCCAATTTGAATATATTTTGGTTTTATAATTATTTTTAATGTTATTAATGATTTATTATTGTTTTTAAAAAATTCATGGTAGTATTTTGAAAATTTTTAAGTCATTCTGGAGGGTGAACAATTTTTAATCATGTATGTTAAAGTATATGGATCTTCTAGGTTATCATGTCAGTGTGTGATGTATATTTTTTGTAATAAAATTGATTGTAAATGGTCTAAAAAACATGAATACTCCATGTGGCCTATTCTGGTTTTAGATTGTTCTAATTCTCAATGATTGATTATGGTTTTCCAAAATATGTGAACAAACCATTCAAATAAATAAATAATTAAAAAAATTGGATTTTTAACCAATATTTTTTCATAGAAATTATAAATCATCCTTGGTGAGATAGTGATTTTAAACCATTGGAATCATTTTGTTGATTTTGTGGATTCATTCCCTTTACGATCTTTTTCCCATGTATTTTTTCAATTTTTAACCTAAAAATAAAAAGTATGGTATATACTTCTAATTCTCCCCATTTCATCCCTCTTTTTCCCATTGTAGAAACCTTATTCTCAGGGATTTCATTCCAAAATATAGTGGTTCGGTTATGATTGGACATGTTCTTATGGTTGATCATCATATAAGGATTTATAGATCCTAGATCTATGAGTGGTAGATGTAGTTTCATCATACAGGCTTGGTTGGAGGAATGTGGATTCTCTATTACCCAAAATTTCCTATAAAATAGTGTCATATTTTTTTTAAAATTAAATATTGGTCTAATTTTAATCAAAAACTCTCATAGAAATGTCATTAAAAAATTATTTTTTTCATGGATATAAATTGTGGACTTATTGGTCTTTCCAATGATATGTTTTACCAAAATATCAAAGGGTATTTTTATTAATGAACATTTCATTGTGTGTTCATGATTTGCTTAGATAGGTTCGTTTTCGGTTTCACTCGGTCAGGGTGCCAATTTAGGTACATTGGTTTTCAGGGGATAAGGGGTCTTTATATGTATATTGAAACATAGTTTTTTGGTAATACATGGTTGTGGTGAAATTCTAGGATAACTATATTATAAAATTGTGTGTTGACTTTGGTTAGGAGGGACATGTTTATTATCAGGAGTTGAACTATTTAGAGGGCCCCCTTTCATGAATGATGAATTGTGTTTGGGTACCTCTTGTGTCGGTATGTTCATGAAAATGGTTTGATACATTTCATGGGTGTGTGGTTTGAGAACATGAGTATGTTTTTTAGGTTATTTCACCTCTTTTAGATAAATTTTTCTTTGTGTCCTGTTTTATAATCACTATATGTTTTATATAAATTATGATAATTTTTTATTATTTAAGTGGTGTGTGTGGGGAGCTTCTTAAGGATTTTTTAGCCTATATACCAAAAACCTAAAAATACATCTCAATATATATATTCATCATTATTTATGATATTTCTATGTTAGGTACCTCTAATATACTACTATTATATCTTGACATTTTGGATTTGGACGGAGCTGGGAGCATGGTAACAGGCATCATGTTGAGTATTGGAGTATTCCATATGGCCCCTTATCTCCCTTTTGTAGTCATTGGTCTTGTATTATTTTTCGAATATCTATTTGGTACAACACTCAGATTATTATATATTGGAATATTATGTAATATAATATGGTTTTGTGTTTATTTATGCATTATGTTTGTACATCATTTTAGTTTTTCAATTGTAGTTTTGTTATAAATGGAAGGGAAAGGCATACCCTAGGATTTGGTAATTTCCGTTGAATTTATTATCACCCTTTGGTGTATGGGGTATGTCACATAAAATTATGGAACCTCATTCTAGCCAATGATAATGGGTCAGGGTTGAGATATTACAAATGGTATCAGTTTGGCATGGTCTTATAGTTGGGATGGTAGGCATGTAGATAGTATAAATTATGACTTTAAATATATAGCATAAAAAGTTATATCAATACCATTTATGATAAAAATTATGTTACAAAGGTTTTTTGAGTATGAAAAGAGTTGTTAAACACTTTAAGGAATGTCATTATTGCGTCATCATGTGTTTCATCATTATGAGTTATGTATCAAGAATTAGTAAAGTTACTTCCATATGGGATTGCATCATCCATGTGTTTTATTTCATGAATCAGTATATAATTAGATGATACGTTTTTTCAAGAAATGTTTATGGAATCTCTCATTTTTATTACATAAATTTTAATTACAAAATACATAATAGTTGATCTTTTCAATTATAGTTTCTTAAAAAAAAAGTTAACAAATACATTAAAATGTAAAATAGTATTCTAAATTCACTTGAAATAAATATTCATGGGTTCACCCTAAGTTATAATTATCACTTTTTATAACTTGTAGACATGCCTCATACAAATGGGGTGAGAATAAATCCATGTAATGGAATAGGCATTAAAGACATACAACATGTGATATTGAGATATAATAATAAGAACATATGGAATAATGATAAGTCATGAGAAAGAGGCATATAATAATAATAATAAAATTCATCATAACATTGAATTGTGGAAAATACATTTAAATGAGACATTCATAATAATATCACCATGGTTTATCAATATGGTGTTTTAAATAAAAAATACCAAGGTTATACACAAAGGTATTGTAAAACATGTCATCACTAGAGATTAAATTCATTACCAAATGTAATGGAACACTATCAAGGCACATCGTTCTTATGTATTAATTTCATGTGATCCACATACATAATAATGAATCAATTCATTAATAACCTATAGATAAAAAATAATGGGCTTCTTAACAAAATCATGTCATACAAATGTTCTTTAAAGACGTGATCATTACATCATTTTTAATAAAGAAAAAAAATGTAAATTTCATAAATGTAAATCCTAAAAAATTGATTTTAAAATATTTTTGAGGATACATTGAATATATAATATGTTTAGGTATTGAGATAATAGGAAAATATAATTTCTCATGTAAAAGGGAAAAATTAGAGAAGAATACTTGACAACATGAGGAGTATAAAACATGGTTTTAGAAAAGGAAAAAATGATGGGTAACAATTGTAAACCATTGATAAAACATAATTTATACAATGATGGGATTATATAAAGTGGGAAATAAAGAATCTTCATTTAAATTGGAAGACATACTATAAAAGGATTCTTCAATGGATAAGAGGAATATATATTTAACTTACCATGAACAGTAGATCACAAAACATGAAAATGGAACCTTGTGGGATTAAGGACACCTTGGGGGGACTACAAGAGATAAAAATCAACAAAATCCCCTATTTTATTGATTTTTATTGAATAGAAATCGATAAATGGTTGGTATTTATATAATTAGTGGAGTATTTTTTTAATATTTTCCAAATATTGGTCTTGGAAAAATAGGTTGTGAAAAATGAAAGGCCATTAGCTTACCCTGCCATTTTCTCATGGTTTTGGACATTTGGGTCACATTTGATGAATTTTTTAATCCACTACAATTAGAGATAATATTTATATAATTATTTTTCCATGGAATTATAAAATTTTAATATAGTGATGTTTTTAAAAATCAAATATTCCATTTTGAGACATTGGAATGTAACTTATAGCATTCTAAATTGAATAAAATATATTAAAATACTTGATATTAATAAAATAAAATTACTTAGTCCTGGATTTTGTTTAGATAATTATGAAATCATTATGATATAAGTATGATTTCATAAAATATATTGAACCCTAAAACTATATTTCTTACTATTCATGAAAAATAAAGTACTTTAAAGAATTGTCATAAATTAACCCTATTTTAAATTCAAAATGATGATTTTACAATTGATGATTATTTTACCAAAAAATATCAAATAATATAATTTTATCTTTTAATATAAAAACACAAATTTTTTTAAAATTTTTTTTAAGGAACTCTTGAATTTCTGAGACTTATAAAAAATTTAAGATGCCATTATAAATTTATATTATCATTTTTTAATAAAATAAATGTTTTTTAAATAATATTTAATTAAAATAAATTCTATTCAAAATAACTTGTTAAATTATTTCAAAAATTGTATATATTTTCTTCAAAACTCAAATACATTTTATTTGCATCCAAAAAAATTATGAAATTCATCTCAATTAAACAGATATTTTTTTTATAAAATATATTCATAAGAGGAATTGAAGTAATAAACATTTAACGTATACAAAGGAATTTAAACTATATATAACTATGTTTTGGATACATAACACCTTATTACACCCACAGATTCTCTAAGGGAATGGTGTGCCATGGTTGTAGTTGGATGGGGTTCCTGAGATAACAATGACTGAGTGGTATTCCCATATAAGTTGAGCATCTCTCATATGTGATTTTAGTCAACCTTCACTTTCCAAAGATCATCTTGGGATTTTTCAAGGGGGGCCCTAGCGACAAAATCTCACTCCGATGTTCTAATAAATGGGATTCAAACTGAATGATGATACTGGTTGGGGACATCAATTCTCATTTCTATATAAATTATCCTATTATCATTTCTATATTTACATACTAATTATAATTTTATAATTATTACCAATATTAGCGTTTCCAATGCTCATATTAACTGACAGTCATATTATAGTCGAATCTCGATAGTAACATTTTCCTTTATACTCTATAAATACTGATACATTGTTAAAGATACATGGTTTTGTTGTTTAAAATAAAATTAAACATATTTTTCGGAAAAAAAAATTTTTAAAAAGTCTGGGACATTACATTCTTTACCCCTTAAGAAATTTCATCATAGAAATTTCGACCCATTATCTTAGTTGATAAAAGGTGAGGGTACTTCTGTCTCATTATCTCCTCTGGTTCCCACATTTATTCATCATATTTATAGTTCCTCCACAACACTTTTACAAGTTCAGTAGTCTTGTTGCATAGAACCTTGTCTCTACGATCCCATATCCCCACCAGATGCTCCCCAAAAGAAAGGTTTGTTTCCAGTTGTACCACATTTGGATTCAATACATGTGAGGGATTATGTATTTAATTTTTTAGGATAGATACATAGAATACATCATGAACATGAAAAATATACATTTCAAGTGTAATATGATAGTCCACTTCTCTTATGGGATCAAGTATTTCATAGGGTCCAATGTACCTAGGGCTATGTTTCCCTTCCATTCCAAACTGCATGGCTCTCTTCCTTGGTGATATACTAAGGAAATATTTTCCCACAACTTAAAACTTCATGTATCTTTGATGATTTTTTTTATATCTCTTCTGTATAATCTAAGGATTTTGTATATGTTATTGGATGGAATTAAACTTTTTTGTCATCTCTTGCACAAGATTTCTCCAAAGAAATTTCCTCTCACTAGATTTATCCCAAAAATTTGGTGTTCTACATCACTTTCCATATAGATCATCATATGGTTCTAGTTGAATAATTGAGTGGATGTTTTTCTAATATGAGAAATCAAATAATGAGAGGTGTTGATCCCATCCACCTTTAAATTAAATTGAGAAAGTTCACAACATTTCTTCAAGTTTCTGAATAGTCTTTTCAGATTGTCCATCAGTTTGGGGGTGATAGGACGTACTAAAATTCAATTCAGTATTTATATCATATTGGAGACATCTCCAAAATTTATATGTGAACCTATGATCATAATAAAATGATATAATGTGGAACCTCCGGAAACATCACCACTTCCTATTGATTTTTTTGGAAATTTGGTCAATAGAAAAGTCTTCCCAGATAGCGATTAAATGGTAAGTTATGGTGAGATGATCAAATACAACCCATATCACATTATCTGATTTGGATGGTCTTTATATACGAGTGATGATGTCACAAGTGATATTTTCACACTTCCATTTTGGTATGGGAAGTGGGTGAAATACCCATTTTGGATGTATTCACTATTCTGTCACAGGAATACATACCAAGCACATTTCAATGTAGTCTGTAATATCACATTTCATATTATCCCAAAAGTAATGATCATGACCATCCAAATACATTTTTCTACTTCCAGAATGGATATTGATGGTATATGTATTAGCTTTTTGAATCATATACTTCTTTATCTCTAAGATAGATGGCACACATTTCCTAGTACGAAATTTTAATACTACTTATTGATCAATATTGAGCTCAATAAACTTCCCATTCTTCACATATTATATGTTCTATTCTAATAAAGGATATTTTTTCAATTCCATGATATTGTATAGTAATGATAGTTGAGAAATAATTTTGGATATTTTTAATTATTTACCTTACCTTATGAATACATTTCCAATTTTACTAGGTCCTTTATCAAAAGATCACCTTAAATTTTAATCATTGCTAACACAACATGGTCATTCATACATTATACATCAACAACTTTTTTATCATTTAAAGTGATAATGAACTGAAAAATCATATTCATTTAGTAGTTCCAACCATCTCCATTGTCTCATGTTCAATTAATTTTTCAAGATAATATTCTTCAAAATATACTAGTCTATGACTATATCACATTTCTCAACATAGATATAGTGCCTACATATTTTTTGAGAAGAAATAACTACAACTATATCTAAATCATGTGTAGGATAATACTGCAAATGAGTCTTCAACTATCGAGATGCATAAACAATCAACTTGTAATTTTTCATGAGGACTCACCAAATCTCATTCAAATATGAATATCTATAAATAATGAATCCCTCTTCATAATAGGGTAGAGTTAAAATAGGTGTAGTAACCAATATCTTCATTTATTTCTAGACACATTCTCCACACTCCTTTTTTCGTAGAAATGTATCCCCTTTTCATTTTAAAATGATTATTGGATTAAAAAGACATGAAAAGGTCTTCATAAACTACCTATAATTTCATGATACTCCATGGAAGCTATGAATCAATGTTACTGCTATTGGATAAGTCCACTCCTCTACAACCTTTGTCTTCATAGGATCAACATAAATTCCTTCATTTGTTACAATGTTCCCCAAGAATGCAAATTTCTATAACCAAAATTCATATTTGATAAATTTTACAAATAGCTTCACCTTCCTCAATGTTCTCAAGATAACATTATATTATCATCATGCTCCTCATGACTTTTTGATTATATTATAATTTCATTAATAAAAACTACCATGATATTTTTGATGTATTCATTAAATATTTTATTCATAAAATCAATAAATTTTGAAATAGAATTAGTCAATTTTAACGTAATATAAACACACTCATAGTTAAAATATCTTTTTCGTGAGGCAGTCTTTGGAATATCTTATTTCATTACCCTATAATGACAATACCTAGACGAGAGGTCAATCTAGGTGTATAATTGAGCCCCATGAAGCTGGTCAAATAAATAATCAATCCTTGGGATAGGATAATTTTTCTTCACTATGATACCATTATTTTCTTTATAATCAATGCATAACACTATTGATCCATCCTTTTTCTTCAAAAAGAGAATAAGTGATCTCCAAGGAAACACACTAGGTTTTGATAAATCTATTCTCCCTGAGATCTTGATGTTGATTCATTAATTCCTATAACTCAATATTTTTCATTCTTTATGGAGTCTTTAATATCATCTTGGATCCAGGTGTGTGTTCAATGGATAAATCTAAAACTCTTTCTGGTGTAGTTCTTGGTAAATATTTAAGAAATACATCAAGGTATTCATAAAATATGGGGATATTCTCCATTTTTATACTTTAATTATATCTCCCTCTTCACTAATCATCTCTATAAAGATGGCTATGTGAGTTTCTTCATGATATATATTAGGGAGATATATTTGTCCTCTAAGATAATTGTACTTTTTCCATTCAAAACTAATATAATTTCAATGATACTATAATTGATCGTATAATTATACATTGAGAGCCAGTTCATCCCTAGTATGGTGTTAAATTCTACCATAGGAATGACTATTATATTCTTTTTGAGATTTTACAGTCTAACGTTAATACTACAGTTCTCCTACACGATTGATGTTTGGATAAGGCTTGTGGTATTGTTGATGTATAAATCTATTTCATGTAGTTCATGTATCAATTTTATATTCTTTAGATTCTTCAATGAAATAATGGAATTCGTAGAACCATAATTCAGAAAAGTACTTGCTGACATTGAGAGAACAACTACTTTACCTGCAACCACATCATTTGGATCCTCCACTTCAGTTGTCATGATATAAAAATCCTGACCTTTCTACCTTATCCTATATTGAGGATGAGGGTGGATCCCCTCAATTATCTTCTTATATATATATATATATTGGAAATGTTGTTATGTTTTCCAAAATTGGATCTTTTAACTTATAGAAAGGAATGTACTATATTCCTCTTTTCATTGGTGTTGATAAGTTGAATCTTTGCCTCCCCACAATAGTTTTGAGCTATATGGCCATCTCTTACAAATATTTAGAACTTTGCACTCCCAAGAAAAAATTTCCCTGAATTATTCTTCCAATATTTGTTTCATGTTTGATGTTGAAATTTATTTCCACCACTTCCATGACCAGGGTTCCTCCGTAATTTTAGATCCATATCTCTCTTATTTTCATTTGATCTATGTGAAAATTGAATCTCTCTAAACTATAGTTCTACCATCATAGCTATCCAAAAAATCCCATTATAGCTATCATAATATCAATTTTCTTAATTCCTCTATATTATATGTATTAGTCCACTAAATAATCTATTAACCATTCATTTAGGATCTATAAATAAGAAATATGTCTAAATAAGTCTTTTAAATTTCATCTCAAAGCTTCCCTCCAATTAAGTTTCCTTCTGATTAATTTCAATGAATTCCTTTTCTATTGTATTTTACATCAAATGGGGGAAATATTAATTGAAATTGGATGCCCTGAAATCTCCCCACTCCATATATTCAATATCTTTCTTTGATTTGTGTGTTTAATTAGTGTCCACCACTGATTAGATCTTCTGTAAAAAGGTAAACTTCTAAGGTTACATTCTTTTTACTTGAATAATGGATTACATAAAATATTATTTTTATAGAGCTTATCCATTTCTCATAAATAAAAGGGTTGGTAGATCTACTAAAAGAATATGGTCCTTCATTTATAATGTTACCAATGAAATTTTTATCATTTTGTGGTGAATATAATATATAGACTTAATTCAAGTTAATTCTCATAACTCCAGTTAGTTGATTCATTTTCCTTAGGATGTATAACATTCCATAATATATCTAAATTTAGTTAGTTAATCTTCATTTTCACTCATCGTTTACGATGTTCCTCCTATTTTACAATATTTTCTACAAGAGTAATACCTTTGTGAGAAAAAAGTTACTTTTACAAATCATATAATTCTAAATAGGTCTTATATCATAAAACATCATTCAAAAATATGTTATTAATCCTTTCAAATAAAAATTAATTATTCGATATATCCTTCATAATGGTTCATAAAAAGCCTTTTATTAACCAAACATATAGATATGGTGTGTCAAACTAGGAGTGAAGCAAGGCCCATTTTCATAAAATAGTTCTCGTTCAAGTCTTTCTTAAAGCTGTGTTTTTAGGTGTTAGCCCTTGATACCTCTATGACAAAGCCCCATCCACTTGTTCATATCCAAATACGAATTTATTTTCTCGAAAACTACTTAATTAATACTTCACCAAAACACCAAGAATTCTTCCAATATTTAGACATGTCCTTATGGTTATTCCTAATGATTTCAAGATCTAATTTTAAAAACTAACTAAATCTTCCTTTGATTCCAATAATGTAATCCAGCCTTTTTGTTTCATACCTTTCCATTACATGGTATAAAATAGATGATCTTTTCAAATTTAGATTCTTGGAAAAACGGTACATAATAAATAAAAACATAAAATATTATTATAAATCCACCTGAAAGATATACTCATGGGTTCACTCTATGTCATAATTATTTAACCTCATTACCTATGGTTATACATCAAATAAAACTGGTGACCATGAAGCCCTATAAATGATTAAACTATAGAGACGTATAACAAGTGATATTTACACAAAACTATATGAACAAAGGACATAATGATAAGGAAATATCAAGAGGAATATCATAATAATAATAATATTAATAATATCATGGAAATGTTTCTACGTCATTAAAATGAGACATTCATATTCATATCACCAATTTTTATCACCAAGGTGTATTAAATTGAAATTTTCCAATGTAGTCCACCAAGGAATTATAAAACATGCCATCTCTAGATATTAAATTCATTACACAATGCATTGGAGCTCTATAAAGGCACACCAATCATATGTATTAATTTTATGTGAGCCACATATATCATAAAAAATTATTTCATAAATAACATGTTGATAAAAAAGAACATATATATTTTCAAAATCAGGTCTTATAAAAGATCTTAAAATACATGATCATTAGGACATTTTTAACCTGTGAAAGGAAATATAATTTTAATATATTTAAATACATGAATAAAAATTAATTTTCCCCTATATTTTCGTAACCATTGAAAATGTAATAGTTTTGGGTATTCAAATAAAGAAAAAGAGAATTTCTCCTGTCAAATAAAAAACCATGAGGAGAAAATTTAGCAGTATGATGGGTATACAACATGGTTTTAAAATAGTATCACATTGATACAGAACAAATAATATATTAATGGGATAATACAACGTGGAAAAATTAATTTTATTATAAATTAGAAGACAAAACACAAAAAGGACTCATGAATGGAAAAGAGAAATAGGGATTTCCCTAACCCTGAAGAGTAGTTCCTAAAACATGATGATGGAACCTTGGGGGTTTGAGGAAACCTTGGGAGGTCTTCTTGGAAGGTAATGTAAAAATAACTCTTTGGGGGATGGTTTTGGAGTGAATGAAAATGGGTAAATTAGTAGGTAATTATAGAATAAGTGGAGGATTTGTTTAATGTTTCAGAAATATAGGTCTTGGAAAACTAGGTTGTGGAAAATGAAAAACCATTAGCTTAACCATAGTTTTATCTCATGGTTTTGGAAATTTAGGTCACATTTTATGTTTTTTTAATCCAATATAATAGAAATTAATTTTTAAATACTTCTTTTCACATGGAAGATCAAAATTTAAACAAAATATTTTTTTAAAAAATCAAATTTTTCTTTTAAGACTTTGGAATGTGACTTATATATTTAGAAATTGAGTCAAATCTATTAAAATGTTTAATATTAATAAAATGTAATTATTTACTTCTTGAATTTTGTAAAAATAATTATTACATAATTATAAAATAAATATGATGATATAAAATTTATTAAAACCCAAAAATTTTAAATCGTACGATTCTTGAAAAATTAAGTTTTTGTACAAAATTCACATAAATTCATCCCAACATAAATTAGATTTTATAATTTTAAAAATTATTTTCGTTTATTCAAAAAAAAATTATAAAAAGTATAATTTTAAAAATTATATTTAAATATCCTTATTTAATAAAAAAAGATTATTTTTAAATACATAATATAAGGCCCCAGCCTTAAACCTTACTTAATCATGAGTAATTACAAGATTACAAATTGAGGATCTTTTCATGTTTAGAGTTTTAGAGAATTCGATCATAAAACTTGCATTACATTCCACATATAAACAAAGTGGTTACATAAAGATAGTATTCTTCTTTCCCATCAATGGAAACATATTTAAAATAAAACATGGATTCTTTCTTGACACTTCCTTGACACTATCATCATATCATGTATCTTTCCCTTGACATGTGAAAAACATTTCAAAAAAACATGGGATGAGCATAAACAGCTCAGTAAGGGATATAAAAATATGGAAAGGAAACACGGTTACATATATACATAAGAATGAAATCATACTTTACCCATAAAACATAAAAACTTTAACATACCTCATCAAATCATGAATAAATCATAGAAATCACAAGTCATAAAGGTAACTTGAGGCATTCAAAACATTCTTACGTAGGGAGTAACCCTCTTGGTTACGTCTGGAATACCCATCATAGTATATTCCCTAAATCTCTTCGGAGAAACCTTAATGTTTCACTCATTCGCGTTACCCAATGCATTGGAGAGCTATATCGGGCTCACCCGCCCTTAGTTTGTCACGGAACCACCCGTCTTCATAATAATGCCCAAGAACCTCAACATAATCGTATCACATAAAACATGCATAAAGGAAACATAACATTTCCAACTTTCAATCACAAGATATCCATACAACACATTGATATAAAAACATTATGAAAACCATTTCCAATACCAAAATAAAAGAAAAGTAAAACATGGTATTTATTTTTCTTTAAAATAAAAGGTATGGCTTGTAGAGGAAGCCGAAACTCAAATAATGGTCACGGCGGCAGAGAAGTCATTGTCACTGCATACGTACGACAAAAAAATTCCCTTTTGTCGTTTAGTAAAACACTTCGTATAAAAAAGACTCATTTTGGATAAACATAAACTTCAAAGGGGTTTATACACCGTATAAAATAAGGTTGTGTATAAAACAAAATATGCCTCAATGAAAGGAGATTGATACGAAGTCCCATACCTCGGGTCTGACTTGACTCGATCGTTCATTAATGTCCTGAATAATAAACTTGAGTTAATTTCTACTTTCTTAAGAACCTTTTTCAAGTTCATTATTCCTTTTATATTACTTATTACTGTGTCATGAACACTATTTAATTATTTAAGTTAATAACGTTCATTTTAACGATCATTGGTACTTGAGTAAAAAATAAACCATTTATAATTACAAGTTGTTCATGTATCCATTATATCCAGAATGGTATTCATGATGTAGATATCATATATGTCATATATATCCAGTACATGCATGAATTTATAATATTACATAATCATTTAGAGGTAGGAAATGAAATGCACCGTTCATGGAGACGGTAAGCCGTACGTACGCATGAACGCTACTTTCATTTATATTTCGTATTTTGTTGAATGGAATCATAATGATATAAAGTTATATTATAATTCCAGTATAATATCATATATAATATCATAGTTCCATCCTTTATACGTCCCACATATGGTATTTAACGAATCAACTCACATTGAGGGGGTGGTAGTCCGCACTTCCTTAAATGAAGATATCGTGTTTACCCATAATGGAAACAATAAATGTATACCCAAAATTAAAAATAAAGAAGCTTAAGGAAAACATAAACATATTTTATATAATATATAAATATATAGACATCTTAATGGCCACCTTTGAAGGTGTTAAAAGAATTTTGAACAATCATCGATTCGGGAGGCATAAATTCACCATCCACGGAAACAGTATGTTCGTTAACAATTAGATGTAGGTGTGTGTGAGTGTAGATAGAATCCTTATTATACAAACATCCTAGTATATTTAGGATACTGGAGTTGTTACAAAAGAAAAGAATAAAAATAGTTTAGGGGGTTGGAGAAGCAAAATAAAACAAAAGGACTCAAAAGAATACATTACCTTAAAATCGGGTAACTCCCTTTGGTTTGAGCTCAAAGGGTTCCTTGGGAAGACTTCTTCCCAAAGTGAGACTTCAAGGAGAAACAGACGGATGTGGAGAGACAAAATGGGCAGGGTTTGGCCGAGAAAAAGGCTTTGGATGTGTGGGTAAGGAGGTAGAGGTGGGGGCCTTTTATAAGAGGAGAGGAGGGGCACTCTTGGAAAGTAAAGAAATATTACTTTATTTTAAAATGATTTTCGGATTTAAAAGGTACCAAATTGATATAATTCGAGTATAAGATGATAAGGGTTCTAAATATACCCACCCAATAGGTTTTGGACATGTTTAGGTCATATATTTTACATTATCGTCTCATTTTTTTAAATCCGTTATTAATGAGGTAATCGCTGCATCATCACGATGTCATAAATAATTTAAGTTATTTAATGTATTTAAATTATAAAAAAATACTATGATGTAGGAAATCTTTTTATCTTTCTAATGAATATTTATAGTCAAAAATATGACTTGTATAACCCCATGTAAAAATTGTTTTAGTAAAATAACTCATGTTTGTGTCATTTTTTACTTTAACATTAAATAAAAAGTTATTTATGTCATTTACCAACCAAAGTGGCTCCATGGGGTCCCCAAGTTGACCCATGGATTGTCTTGGTCGGCCATGACACATCCAATAAGTTTAGGACATGTTTCTAGCTCATCTAATTTTATTAATGCATTATTTTTACCTTAAACTACACTAATTACCTCTAATCGCGATTAAAAACTTAATAAGTTACTATTCACAAAAAAATTATTATAATCTCATTGCACCAAATTTTACTTCTTAATGAAAACCATTTATGTCAGATTTTTTAAATTCAAAACACAAATATGGCAAAATTTCATTTAAACGAAAAATCAGTTTTTATAAGTACCACTTAGTGGTTTCACTATTCATCAAAAATTGATGTTTTTCAGGAAATTACCAAAAATTCACCCTAAGCCATATTTGATTCTCCGAATTCAAAAATGATTTCTATTTTACAAAATTCAAAACATATAAGTCCCATTAATTAATTTAATAATTAATTCCTGCTGTCTTGACAAATAGAGTGTTTTTATGAAACAATAAGTATCAAAATATTGATACCAGTTTAAGTCTTATTTCAAAGTGAAATTGATTCAAATGACCACCATTGGATTAAATGGTAAAAATATATTCTAATTTCACTTCAAAACCAATTCAAAAGATAATCTAATCATATAAATAAATTAGATTAAAAAGCAGTTTTGATGTAAAATGCAGTATTTTCCACTATTCATTAAAAAATGAACATTCTCTGAAAAATACCAAAAATTCACAAAAAGCAAATTTTGATGTCCCAATAATAAACAATAAGTTTATTTTGACAAACATAGCTTATAAAATTTTTAAAAGATGGATTTAAAAATGGTTTTCCATCAAAAGGTAGTAAAACAATCTTTTAAGGATATTAGTGTATTCAATGCATAAGATTGTATTTATTTTCATTTTAAGCCTCTAAAACACTATCTTAATCATTAATAGACATAGATAAAAATATCTATTATTCATTAATTACTTGGGATGTTACATCCTTCCCCCCTTTAGAAAATTTCATCCCCGCAATTTATTTACTTATCGAATAAATGGGTGTACTTATCCCTCATTGCATTTTTAGATTCCGATGTTGCCTCTTCCATCATGTGGTTTTTCCACAAAACCTTTACCCGGTGAATCACCTTATTCTGTAACACTTGCTCCCTGTGGTCAGGAATCTGCACCGATTGTTCCTCATAAGATAGGTTCTCTTCCAGCTGAACTACCTCTGGACTCAAAACATGAGATGGATCTGGAATATACTTTCTCAACATCGAAACATGAAAAACATTGTGTACCTGAGATAAACTCAGAGGTAAAGCCACCCGGTATGCAACTGATCCAACTCTCTCCAGAATTTCATATGGTCCAATGAACCTTGGATTCAACTTTCCTTTCTTACCACATCGCATCATACATTTCCATGGTGATACTTTGAGAAAAACATGATCACCTACCTAAAAAGAGAGATCCTTCCTCCTGTTGTCCGCATAACTCTTTTGCCTGCTCTGAGCTGTTCACATGTGTTTCTGAATCAGCTAAACTTCTTCTGCTGTCTCTTCTACCAATTCTAGTCCCATCAACTTCCTTTCACCCACTTCATCCCAGAATGCTGGAGTTCAACACCGCTTCCCATATAATGCCTGAAATGGTTCCATCTGTATACTAGAATGAAAACTGTTATTATATGAAAATTCAACCAAAGAAAGATGTTGGTCCCAACTTCCCTGATAATCCATCGAACAAGCTCATAGCATATCCTCCAAGGTCTGAATTGTTCGTTCCGACTGCCAATCTGATTGAGGATGAAAAGCTATACTAAAATTTAATTCAGTACCCAACGACTTCTGAAGGCCTTTCCAAATGTTAGAAGTGAACCTGGGATCGCGGTCAGATACAATAGAGAGAGGAACTCCATGTAACCTGACTATCTCTTTAAGATACAAACGGGAAAGTTGATCCAGGGAAAAAGTATCTCGTATAGCAAGGAAATGAGCAGATTTGGTCAAGCGATCAACAATAACCCAGATTGCATTATTACCTCGATATGTCTTCGGTAATCCCACAACAAAGTCCATGAATATATTCTACCATTTCCACTCTGGAACTGGTAAAGGCTAAAGCATCCCTTTCGGTAATTGTCTCTCTACTTTAACCTGTTGACATGTCAAACACTTCACAGTAAAATCAGCGATAACTCTTTTCATTCCATCCCACCAGTAATACTCCCGCAGATCCTAGTATATTTTAGTACTGCCAGGATGAACTGAAAACGGAGAACTATGAGCTTCACATAAAAACTCTCTCTTCAACTGTGAATCACAAGGCACACACAATCTCTTCCCAAATCTCAAAACACAATCACTATCAATGTTGAATTCAGGCAACTTACCTTTCTGAACCAGCTCTACCTTTTTCTGCAACTCACTATCTTGCTTTTGTGCTTGCTTGATTCTATCTGATAGAGATGATCTCACTGATACCTGAAACAAAACAGAAGAACATCCTACACCAACAACTTTTATGCCAAATTTCATCAAATCCTTAATCAAAGGAACATGTTCCGAACGCAACATGGTTAAGGAAGCATTACTTTTTCGACTCAAAGCATCAGCCACTTTATTTTCTTTTCCCGGATGGTAATGAATTGTACAATCATAATCCTTGATTAATTCTAGCCATCTCCTCTGTCTCATGTTCAATTCTTTCTGAGTGAATATATACTTTAAACTTTTGTGATCAGTATATATTTCACACTTTACTCCATACAAATGATGCCTCCAAATTTTTAAAGAAAAAACAATAGCAGCTAATTCCAAATCATGTGTAGGGTAATTTACCTCATGAGTTTTCAACTGTCGTGAAGCATAAGCAATTACCTGGTCATTCTACATTAGGACGCAACCATGTCCTTTCAATGAAGCATCACTGTAGATAACAAACACACCATTCCTGGAAGGTTGTTCCAAAACTGGAGCATTCACCAATCTTCTTTTCAATTCCTGAAAACAATCATCACATTCTTTTGTCCAGATAAACTTAACACCCTTCCGAGTTAGCTTAGTCATTGGACTGGATAACCATGAAAAATTTCTAACAAACCTTCAGTAATAGCCTGTCAAACTAGGGAAGCTAAGAATCTCGGTTACATTTGTGGTTCTTGGACATTCTTCCACAACTTTTGTTTTTGCAGGATCAATAGTTATTCCATCTTTAGAAACAAAATGACCAAGGAAAGAAATTTGTTGCAACAAAAACTCACACTTGCTGAATTTTCCATACAGTTTCTTTTCTTTTAAGGTTTGCAAGATAACCCTTAAATGTCTTTCAAGCTCCTCTTTACTTTTAGAAAACACCAAAATATCATCAATGAAAACTACCACAAACTTATCCAAGAACTCACGGAAAATTCTATTCATTAAGTCCATGAATACTGCAGGTGCATTGGTTATCCCAAAAGGCATTACTACAAATTCATAATGGCTATATATTATACGAAACGCAGTCTTCGGAACGTCTTCTTCCTTTACCTTCAGCTGATGGTACCCTGATCTCATGTCAAACTTTGAAAAATACTGAGCTCCCTAGAGATGATCAAACAAATCATCGATATGAGGCAAAGGATATTTTTTCTTAACAGTGATGTTATTCAAGGCTCTATAATCAATGCAAAGTTTCATTGAACCATCTTTACTTTTAACAAATAAAACAAGAGCACCCCATGGTGATGTGCTAGGTCGAATGATACCTTTCTCTAATAAATCTTGCAATTGCTCCTTCAACTCTAAAAGTTCAATTTGATCCATTCGATAAGGGCGTTTTGAAATTGGCTTAGCATCAGGAACTAAGTCAACAGTAAACTCAACTTCCCGATCTTGTATTATTCCAGGCAACTCATCAGGAAAAACATCACGATACTCATTTACCACTGGCACATCATTAATCTGGATAGTTCCTTTATTTTCCATGATGTGTGCAAGGTAACATTCATTTGAATATTTTACAAGTTTCTTGGCCTCTTGATAAGTTATCAACAGTAAGGGTTCATTCTTGTACACAAACTGAAAGTATTTCTGAAAAACAACTTCTTTAGCTCTACAGTCAATCTTATCATGGTAAATAGAGAGTCAATCCATACCCAGGATGACATCAAACTCTACTAGAGGTAGAACAATAAGGTTTGCAAGTAGGTTCTTTCCACAGATAAGGATAGGAAGATTCTTATAAATTCTTTTTGCCTCAACATTCCCCCCAGGTGTTTTTACCAAAAGTTCAGGAGTCATTTCTTGAGATGGTATTTCCATTTTACTAGAAAAGGCTTCAAAGATGAAAGAATGTGTAGACCCCGAATCAAACAACACACTGGCATAATCTAAAAAAACAAACAAAGTACCTGATACAACTTCATTTGATGGCCCAACATCTGCTGAAGTAGTTGCAAAGGATTAAACCACCCCTTTCTGGTTGTAGTATAATTGCTTCCCATCACTCACGCTCTTTTTCAGACACTCGTTTTCATAGTGACCCATCTCATTGCACTTATAACATTTCACGAACTGTAAATCAGATTTGGTCTTACCTTCACCTTGATCATTTTCAGTGCAATCACGAGCCTTATGTCCCATCTTACCACATCGGTAAAACTTTCCAGAATTCAGAAGACATTCCCCAGCATGCCTTTTTCCACATTTATCACAAACGGGAAACTTAGATTTCTTACCATCAGACTTTTTTGAAGAATTCTTACCTTTCTCCTGCCACCTCGGTTTCTTCTTCTGTTGGTTGTTATAGAACACTTGATCATCAGCAAACTCCATTTCCACCTTCTCAGCACATCGAACAAGCTTTTCATAACTATTAAACTCACGAGAAGCTAATGCCCTTCGATATTTTGGCTTTAATCCGGAGTAAAAACGATTGATTTTACTATCAAGGTCTCGGATAAAATTTGGAGCATACCTTGCCAATCGAGTGAACCTTTCTTCATAGGTAGCCACTGAGTCTTCCTCTTGCCTCAATTCCAAGAATTTATTTTCCATACTAAGTAGAACAGCCTTAGGAAAAAACTTCTCAAGAAACATACCTTTTAATTCATCCCAGTCGAGAGCATAAATCTCATCAGCGTCCCTGATATTTTTAACCGTAGACCACCACCGATCTGCCTCACCCTCCAAATGGTAAATAGCAAGACTAACCTTTTGATTGTCTGAACACCTCATGACATAGAAAATCTTCTCTAGTGCTTTAGTCCACCCTTCAGCTAACACAGGGTCAGATGATCCTTTGAATGATGGGGGATGTTGCCTCATGAAATGTTCCACCACTGACATGTTCCTCTGTGGTTGATCTGGCTGATCTCGTGCATGGATACCACCACCATTTATCGCTTGAGTCAATTGTGCCATTACTACAACAAACTGTTCAGTTCCAATTCCGACCATCTCAGGATGTTGATTCGGAAGGTTATTTCCTTCTACATGCCTTCCTAGCACTGCTTCCCTGTTTCCTCTGTAGAAAACCATTCTGAACAAACTTGTCTTAGATGAAGCAACATGGTAATCTTCAAATGCTATATCACTTCAATTTGACCATAAAAAAAATATTTTTGGATAATCATTTAATATAATTCTAACTCCTAATGTTATCTAAACCAACCTCTGATACCAACTATACGACCCCAGCCTTAAACCATACTTAATCTTGAGTTATTACAAGATTACACATTAAGGATCATTTCGGGTTTAGAGTTTTAGAGAATTAGATCATAAAACATGCATTACATTCCACATATAAACAAAGTGGTTACATAAAGATAGTATTCTTCTTTCCCATCAATGGAAACATATTTAAAATAAAACATTGATTCTTTCTTGACACTTCCTTGACACTATCATCATATCATGTACCTTTCCCTTGACCTGTGAAAAACATTTCAAAAAAACTTGGGATGAGCATAAACAGCTCCGTAAGGGATATAAAAATATGGAAAGGAAACATGGGTACATATATACATAAGAAAGAAATCATAATTTACCCATAAAACATAGGAACTTTAACATACCTCATCAAATCATGAATAAATCATAGAAATCATAAGTCATAAAGGTAACTTGAGGCATTCATAACATTATTACATAGGGAGTAACCCTCTTGGTTATGTTTGAAATACCCATCACAGTATATTCCCTAAATATCTTCGGAGAAACCTTAACCTTTCACTCCTTCGCGTTACCCAATGCATTGGAGAGCTATATCGGGCTCACCCGCCCTTAGTTTATCATAGAACCACCCGTCTTCATAATAATGCCCAAAAACCTCAACATAATTGTATCACATAAGACATGCATAAAGGAAACATAACATTTCTACCTTTCAATCACAAGATATCAATACAACACATTGATATAAAAAAATTATGAAAACCATTTCCAATACCAAAATAAAAGAAAAGTAAAACATGGTATTTATTTTTCTTTAAAATAAAAGGTATGGCTTGTAGAGGAAGCCGAAACTCAAATAATGATCATGGCGGCGGATAAGTCGTTGTCGCCGCATACGTACGACAAAAACATTCCCTTTTGTCATTTAGTATAACACTTCGTATAAAAAAGACTCCTTTTGGATAAACATAAAAGTCAAAGGGGTTTATACACCATATAAAATAAGGTTGTGTGTAAAACAAAATATGCCTCAATGAAAGGAGATTGAGACGAAGTCCCATACCTCGGGTCCGACTTGACTCGATCGTTCTTTAATGTCCTAAATAATAAACATGAGTTCATTTCTACTTGCGTAAGAACCTTTTTCAAGTTCATTATTCCTTTTATATCACTTATTACCATGTCATGAACACTATGTAATTATTTATGTTAATAACGGTCATTTTAACGATCATTGGTACTTGAGTCAAAAATAAACCCTTTATAATTACAAGTTGTTCATGTATCCATTATATCTAGAATGGTATTCATGATGTAGATATCATATATTTCATATTTATCCAGTACATTCATGCATTTATAATATTACATAATCATTTAGATGTAGGAAATAAAATGCACCGTTCATGGAGACGGTAAGCCGTACGTACACATGCACGCTACTTTCATTTCTATTTCGCATTTTATAGAATGGAATCATAATGATATAAAGGTATATTATAATTACAGTATAATATCATATATAATATCATAGTTCCATCCTTTATACGTCCCACATATGGTATTTAACGAATCAACTCACTTTGAGGGGGCGGCAGTCCGCACTTCCTTAAATGAAGATATCGTGTTTACCCATAATGGAAACCATAAAGGTATACCCAAAATTAAAAATAAATAAGCTTAAGGAAAACATAAACATATTATATATCATATATAAATATAGTGACATCTTAATTGCCACCTTTGAAGGTGTTAAAAGAATGTTGAACAATCATCGTTTTGGGAGGCATAAATTCACCATCCACGGAAACAGTATGTTCGTTAACCATTAGATGTAGGTGTCTGTAAGTGTAGATCTAATCCTTATTATAAAAACATCCTAGTATATTTAGGATACTGGATTTGTTACAAAAGAAAAGAATAAAAAGAGTTTAGGGGGTTGGAGAAGCAAAATAAAACAAAAGGACTCAAAAGAAGACATTACCTTAAAATCGGGTAACTCCCTTTGGTTTGAGCTCAAAGGCTTCCTTGGGAAGACTTCTGCCCAAAGTGAGGCTTCAAAGGGTAATATAGGGAAGTGGAGAGACAAAATGGGCAGGGGTTGGCCGAGCCAAAGGCTTTGGAAGTGTGGGTAAGGAGGTAGAGGTGGGGGCCTTTTATAAGAGGAGAGGAGTGACACTCTTGGAAAGTAAAGAAATATTACTTTATTTGAAAATGCGTTTCAGATTTAAAAGTTCCCACATTGATATAATTCTAGGATAAGGTGATAAGGGTTCTAATTATACCCACCCAATAGGTTTTGAACATGTGTAGGTCATATATTTTACATTATCTTCTCATTTTATTTAAATCCTTTATTAATGAGTTAATCGCTGCATCATCACGATGTCATAAATAATTTAATTTATTTAATGTCTAAAAATTATAAAAAAAATACTATGATGTAGGAAATCTTTTTATATTTCTCATGAATATTTATAGTCAAAAATATGACTTGTATAACCCCATTTAAAAATTGTTTTAGTAAAATAACTCATGTTTGTGTCATTTTTACATTAACATTAAATAAAAATTTATTTATGTCATTTACCAACCAAAGTGGCTCCATGGGGTCCCCAAGTTGACCCATGGATTGTATTGGTCGGCCATGACACATCCAATAATTGTAGGACATGTGTCTATCTCATCTCATTTTATTAATGCATTATTTTTACCTTAAACTACACTAATTACCTCTAATCGCGATTAAAAACTTAATAAGTTACTAATCACCAAAAAATTATTATAATCTCATTGCACCACATTTTACTTCTTAATAACAACCATGTATGTCGTATTTTTGAAATTCAAAACACAAAGATGGAAAAATTTCATTTAAACGAAAAATCAGTTTTTATAAGTATCACTTAGTGGTTTCACTATTCATCAAAAATTGAAGTTTTTCAGAAAATTACCAAAAATTCACCCTAAGCTATATTTGGTACTCCGAATTCAAAAATTATTTCTATTTTACAAAATTCAAAACATATAAGTCCCATTAATTAATTTAATAATTAATTTGACAAATGGCATGTTTTTATGAAACAATAAGTATCAAAAGATTGATACCAGTTTAAGTCTAATTTCAAAGTGAAATTGATTCAAATGACCACCATTGGATTAAATGGTAAAAATATATTCTAATTTAACTTCAAAACCAATTCAAACGATAATCTAATCATATAAATAAATTAGATTAAAAAGCAGTTTTGATGTAAAATGCAGTATTTTCCAATATTCATTAAAAAATGAACATTGTCTGAAAAATACCAAAAATTCACACAAAGTAAATTTTGATGTCCCAATCATAAACAATAAGTTTATTTTGACAAAAATAGATTATAAAATTTTCAAAAGATATATTTAAAAATGGTTTTCCATCAAAAGGCAGTAAAATAATCTTTTAAGAATATTAGTGTATTCCATGCATAAGATTGTATTTATTTTCATTTTAAGCCTCTAAAACACTATATTAATCGTTAATAGACATAGATAAAAATATCTATTATTCATTACTTACTTGGGATGTTACACATAATCAAGTTTTTGAAACTTATAAAGAATATCCATTGGCCATTAATTTTTTTTTAATAATACAAAAAAGTGATTTAAAATAATATTTTATTAATGGAAATACTATTACAAATAACTTTTTTTATTATAAAAAATTATTTTTTCTAAAAAATTACAATTCTAATTTATTTTCATACAAAAATCTAATTATAAAAATTAAATTAATTAAACTTATATTTATTAAGAAAAAAATATCATTAAGAGGGACAGATGGAATTAAAAGTTTATTTAGTCAAAGTAGTTTACACTTTATGTAACTAGTGTCCATACACATAACCCCTTATTGTACCTGCATACACCATAAGGGTAAGACATGCAATGGTGGTAGCTTCTTGGGTTGCCATGGCTAACATCGATCAAGTAGTGATATCCAAAAACATTAACTTCTCATGTTGTCAATTTGGTTCAAGATTCACTTGTTGAAGCTCATCCTGGGATTGGTAAAGGGTGAACCCAAATGATGAAACCTCCCTCCCACGTTTTTAGAAATGGCCTTCCAACGAAATGACTCTACAGATTGAGGCCACTGATTCTCTTTTCTGTATAAATTATTATTTCGTTATTTATAATTATACATACTAATTATAATGTTAACATTTTACCAATAGTATAGTTTCAAACGTTCATATTATCCAACTATCAAATTTGACATACAATCATATAACAGTCGAATCTTGATAGTCACCATTCCCTCTATAATATATAAATATTGCATTATAGTTTAGGAGAGATTTTTTTATTGTGTAAAATAAAATACACCAAATTTTCAGGAAACGAATATTAATAAAAAAAATTGGGTTGTTACAATGGGTGATTCTATTTATAGATGAAACAAATAGTTTCTATGAAATAGTTTCCAGAAATGTTAAATAAAGTTTGGCTATGTGTTATATGATCATTCAATCTATAATTAATGTATATTTATTTAAACTATGTATTTTATTTTTTGAAGGAAATTTTAATTTCTATAGAACTACAAATTTGACTAGAATTGAAACTAGTTAACAATAATTAAATACATGGTAATTAGAATCCATGTTATTTTTTGAGAATGTTAAAATATTAGGATTGACTACTCAAAATAATATTTACATTTTTATTATATCATTTTCTTAATGACTAATGATATGCCTATATTACTGATAATGTTTCAATAGGATTGTGTTATTTTTTTACTATGACATTTTATGATTTTTAAGAAAAGTGGTGAGTTGATTTGATTTTATTGTTTATAATTTTCTTTTTTATTGAATATTATTAGAAAAAATTTATGTTATAAAATTGTGTTTTTATTTCCCTAGTTTATTTAAAGATATTTTATAAGGAATATCATGTGTTATCCTCTATTATGTATAAATTTATATATTAAAGTATTATATAATAATTAAAATTACATGTAAAATTATGTATTTTTTAAAACAATATATAATTTTAAATATGTCCTATAATTCTAATAATTTTTAGGTTATAGGTTATTAGAGAACTCTTAAAATAAATAACATGTTGACTTTGGTTTATAGATTTCCTTAAATTATTGACCATGATTATTAGGTGACACAATAATTCTAAAAAAATATTTTTAGAATATAATGGCGTGAAAATGGGACAAGATTAGATATCACACAAAACAATTTTAATTGTGTTTGGAATAAATTAGTATTATCTATATTCTTAGAAAATAATGTAACTTTTCAATTTAGTAACAAGAGATTCAATATTGTGATTGGAAAATAAAATTATTAATTTTTCACTCTACTAAAATTTTGTTTGCATGTGGTTATAGTATTACTTATTGAAATTTTCATAAATTATTTTGGTTACTTATGTGAGCTAGTTAACGATTATATGTTTTGTTGATATATAAGATAGAATATAATGAACATCAATAATAGGTTTAGTTTTACATATATTTATTGATTTTAATCAAATTTTATGAAAGGATTTTATTGAATTTTTCATGAAAAGTTTTAAGTATTTTGGGTTTGATACAATATTTAAATACTATTCCTTAAACCCTATATTTAAATTTACCATGAGGTAAAAAATTCTCAGAGGAAAAATTTTATTGTTTTGAAATCAAAAATTTCAAGTGTTTTAGATTTTTTTAAAAATTTGGCATTATTTCATTTTTGATTTCCGAAACCACTTTTATAAAAAAAACAAAATGATTTTACTATTGAAAAAAATCTATGAAAAATTAAAATGATTTAATAAATACATTTTCTAGAAAGGTTAATTTCTCTTGGAACCTTGACATTTCTTTTAGTACAAGAAAAATATTCATTGGGCTATTGGGACTATTATAGACTGGTGAATTAGTGAATGGTAACCTTATGGTCACCTAATGAAATTTCTCATAAAATGGTACAGTGCTAAGAAAATTTTTTATTGGATACTCAGTTATTGATTTAATTGTATTGAATATTTTTTTTTCTATTTTTGTTGTTATTTTCTATCATGTTGTGTTAGTTTTTTTGTGGTACTTTACTTATTCTAATGATTTCCTTTATGTTTCTTTCCTTTTATATCAGCTTGCTTTGTTGGTTTTTCTAGTTTTAATGATTCATTAATAGACACAGTATATAGAAAATTGGATTTGATTTTATGGTAAATGGTGACTCAAGGGATGGTCTCTAAAGATCCTTATGGGTATCAGGATATTCTGGGATCTAGA
Source organism: Viscum album (assembly GCA_963277665.1). Classification (NCBI taxonomy): domain Eukaryota; kingdom Viridiplantae; phylum Streptophyta; class Magnoliopsida; order Santalales; family Viscaceae; genus Viscum; species Viscum album. The sequence goes on along the minus strand of OY728131.1, from coordinate 2,015,829,199 downwards.
TTGGTCACCAAGATAAATTATTATTAACTTGTTCTATTTGGGGTATAATTCATTATCATTAAAGTGTATTTTCAATAATACAAGGAATATACTGGTCCCCATCATTCAATTTTATATTTATTGTGTAACAGAAAAATATTATAAAATAAAACAGTGTTTAATAGTATATATAACCCAAAACACCAAGCTTAAACAAACCATGAAATATTATTTTTCAAATTTGACAAGTAAAACATTTCCATTGAATTGACGGATATGAATAAGAATATGTAAATTATGGAATATATATATATATATATATATATATTATACTCAATACAAATTAATTAATTCATTCATTGAAAATAAACACCACAATTATTTTAATGTCATTTTTTCTTCTAAATATGCTTTCATTATAAATGATTATTATTAATTTTTATGATATAATAATATAATTAATTTTTTCCTCTTTTTGAAAATATATTTGATTAAATCAACATAATATTTTAAACCATCATATAAAAATTATCTTATGGTGAAATTTTGTGCTTTTTCTAAAAAATTATTTTCTAGTGAATAGTGAGAAATAATATTTTTTATTAAAAAGTATATTACTGTTGCAAGAAAAATTTTCCAATAAATTTTAAAATTAATATAAGACAAATTATATAATAAATAATCTAATTAAGTTTATTCAATTTAGTTTTATGGTAAATATTGTTATTAAAAAATTATTATAATTAGGAACACATTTTCTTGAAAAAATGTTTTTCATTACGTTTTGTGTTTTCATATTAAATTTATTTCTTATCCATATACAAACTCAATATTGAAAAATTAATACAATATATTTAATTATTATTTAACATTTTGTTAAATAGTTGTATTTTTTTTATAATTATAAACAATAACCTTAGAAAATATTTATCTCCTCAATAAGGGTAAATTAACTAATTTAGGATAAAATAATATTGTAAGGATTAAAAAAAGACTCTACCACTAACATTAATTTAATTTAATGAGTATATATTATCCATAGAGATCAAAATTTATAATATATAATCTTTATATTCAATTTATCAAGGATTTTGGCCATTATAGTATTTAAGTGAGAGATAATGAAAAATGTAACTTATCATCGTTTAGTGTCTCTATTTTTATAAGGATAAATAAATATTAGGTTAGATAATAAATATAAATTTAAAATATAGAAGATTTATTTTTATCATGGTAATTTATATATAATTTTAGTAATTAAATTGTTTCCTTAAATGCAGGTGCAAGACTGATATTGTATTTATTCAACTAGAAGAAAAATTAAATAAATAATATAAAAATAATAAATGTGATATAATTAGAATGAGTACATGTTTCTCATGACTTTCATATATATATATATATGGGTTTTTATGGGTGTTTGAAAGTTCTATATTTTAATTACCCCTATTTTCATGATGTATTCGAAGTCAAATTAATTGAATAGTTTTATAAATGACCGAAATGATATTATATAATAAATAATATTTTATTAAATGATTTAAAATTCATGAAGATAATATAGTCATACAAATTATTGAGATATTAATTTAGAAATAAATAATGGTCCATTTAGGGGTAGATTTACATTTTATAGTTTCATTATTAACCCTTGAAGGGTAGAAAACCTTAAAACTGTTTTAATTGACAAAAGGGGTTAACTGGGGTTAAAATATAATGATAAATGAGAAGAATTACCCAAATCTTGTGAAATTTCATTTTGATGATAGTATTTAAGATTACAATAATTTTATGTTCTAATAATAACAATTTTGATCAATTTGGGGATGAAAAATATTTTTTATTAATTAAATACTTCTATAAATTACAAGAATGTCCCTCCCATTAATTTTAAAAGGAAACTTTTCCTTTATCTTCATTACACCACATTCATCCAACCGTTTTTAATGACCTAATGACAGGTTCCAACAAATTTATTAGAATACAAGGCTTCCACAATCCCATGTTTTCCTATATAATCTATTGGATGGCCACAAGCATCAAGAATGCATAACGTAAATGGGAGGCCTTTTCCTAAGGTATCTGTATGCACACACCCAATCATCTCTATATATAAGTGAATAGGAAAAAATAATAAATGAAAATAATATATAGAGTAAAAAAGCATGCATGTAATACCCACTAGGGTCTAATAAAGAGTGTGATAGTTCAATTTGAAATGTAAAGGAAAAAAATTAACACTATACCAGAAAATGTTACCCAACCTAACAATAACTAGAATGAAGAAATAATGAAAGACAATGGTTCCATATCTCTATGAATGACCACTATAAGCTGTATATATACACCAGTATCCAAAATATCCACCAAATGAACCCCCAAACTATACACCTTAGGTATAATACAAGACACATGTGGGAAAACACAGTACATGGGAGAGTATATATACACATAGTAGAATACCACAAAAAATAAAGAGAGAACAATTTCAGACACTATAAAAATAGTCACCTAAAATTAATATAACATGGAAACTAAACCCAACAATATATATATATATATATATATATCATATTAGAAACCCAAATGAGAGAAAATAGGGATCATATCTCAAAGCCCATCCTAGGTGGATGAGTCTATCGGTGACTCTATAGGTCCATCATTGATGTCCATATTCTCTTGTGTATGTATGAAGAATTAACTATATAGAGGACCCAAACATGGACACTATATCAAATAATCGATGGGGAAAAATCTCCATGTAGAGGATCCACACCTCTATATTATTATAGTGTGCTACTCATAAGATAGACAGACGAGTCATTCCCTAGTGCATCTGCGGGTTCAACTCAACAGGCAGTGGTTCACACCAAAGTCAATAATGGGGTTTCCAATAAGTAGTTAGATGAATCCACTCACTAAGTAGACAACTCACACCCTAGTCTATTAGCGGGGTTCAACTTATTAGGTAATGTACCAGCACCAAAGTATGTCAGGGGGTTCTACTCAGTAGGTAGAGGATCCAATACCTATCCCGCTAGGGGGTTTCACTCATATTGTAGAGGACCCACTCTTTATTTTGTAATGTGGTTACACTTATAATTCATTGGAGCACAACATATTCTGTTAATTAGGTTCCACTAATTAGGTAAAAGACTCATACCATAGACCTTTAGGTGGTGATATTCAGTAGGTATAGGACCCACACCCTAGTCCAATAGGGGGTACCGCTATCTTGGTGGAGAACCCACACACTAGTACATTAGGGGGGATCCACTCAATAAGTAAATAACCCAATCCCTTGTCTTTCGGGGGCCACTCAGAAGGTAGAGGAACCAGGAAATTGTTATTTCAGGGGTTTCCACTCAGCAGGTAGAGGACCCATGGCCTAGTCAATCAAGGGGGTTCCACTTATTAGGTATAGGAACCATTACCTAAGCCTTCATGGGGTGAAACTTTTTAGGTAAATGAACAAAGAACTAGTTAGTGTGGGGGTCCACTTAGTAAATAGAGGACGTATACCCAAGTCCATTTGGGGTGTCATTTCACCTAGTCTATGATGATCCGTCCTAATCATTATTATCTTCAAGGGTCACCTAATGCAGCATTATTCTCAAAACATCTCACATATTATATCAAAAGCCACTAAGAAGACTATAATCTTATTCTACATGGGAAAAACTCCAGATATGCGACAACTATATCTGAATTTGAGTCTAAATAAAGGATATGTGGTAGAAATGCGTTTTATCAGGAAATAAATTACATGTATGGGAGTCAGCATGGCTTATGACCCTATCACCTCGCCTAGATGTGTCTCTTATAAAATTGGATTATGGATATGTCACCAGATACATCATATACAGGGACCACACTGGGTATCTTAGCCACCTGGGTCATGAATGTGTGCTATTAGTTGTGACCATGTCCTTTGGGCCATGTTGATGTAGCTGTCCATGTACCTGGCCATATACAGTGTCAGGTCCAAGCCTAGGTAACTACCCTTTCCCAATCCCATATACCTGGTGGTGTCTGTGTGTCTGGACATGACTTTGTTTGTGCACTCCCTTACTACATATCGGGACACCATCATAAATCCACAAGGTTTTTGGGGGTCTAATTTGAAGTGTGGGGGGTCTCACATGGAGTGTGATACATTTCCCTACTTTGAAACCCAATCCACCGTAGTCAGGGGACAATACAAAGTGTGTTCTTTCAGATAGCACGCCATGAAGTTGGATTTTTAGAGAAGGATATGTTATTTTACCCTATTTCTAGATCCAATAACACCACTACAATTCCCACCATTCGACCAGCTAAAAAGGGTGGTAATTTCCTCTTCCCTCCATTTTCATGAAATCAAAATCCAATCATTCCCTCAAAGACTACAACACTTCCATAGCCTATAGTGACTCATATAACAACCTATTTCCACTCAAGATCTTGGATCCAAAAATGAAATCTTAAAATCCATCCAAATATACCTGAAAACACTGATTTGGTCATTATGCACACAACTATTGAAATTTTAGGGGTCCTGTCACACTCTAACCTACCCAAAAATATCAAACCATGGCCCCATAGGCTAATGGTCAAAAATGCAATCGACATGTAGGGAAAAGTCGAAAGATTAAATTTTCATTGATCATTTGAAAATAATTATTAGAAAAAAAATCTAATATATAGGATATTCACGGTGAGAGACATGTAATAACTAATAATAAATCATATAAATAATTTATTTTTATAAATGTGCTCATGTGAATGATCAATTAATCATAGATAAAATGATATCAGATAAGAACATGCTCTATAAAATAATCATGGTAGGAAACAACAATTGATGAGACCTATATTTATTATGTATTTAATAATTAGTGATGAATGTGTTTTCTAATGACAAGGATGACCTTTTTCAACCCTTGTCTATTTATCCACCTTGATCTGATCATTTATTTTTTTCGATCTCAATCATCCAATAAAGAACAATGGAATTTTATCGTAATGATCATGGGGTTATGAGGCTAACCGAAGAAGTTTTCTATAACAAGGTATCAATATAGAGAAATATTTTTTTGGTATTAAATTAATTAATTAATAATCTTGACATACGTTCCAATGGTTGCGTCATCTGAACATATGGCACTAATGATCATTTAGAGGCGCCTTGGTTAAACCCTATGCTATGGATTTAACCTTGTTCATAGATTTTCAATATGAGACTTTGATCATCATATATTCAATTATTTATGAAAGACTACACATACATTATATAATTGTTTATATATTTTTCAAAAATTAATTATGGGACATCGGGCCTTATAATCTCATTTTTTCTCAACTCTTGACTCAAAAATTATTCCATGATATTTTTAAATGTATTATAAGGGAAAAAGATATTTAATACATAGATAAAATAAAGTATACACATTTATTTTATGAATATACTTATTTAATTTTTATATGTTAATTACATTCTAAAATTCCAATATGTTTTAAATTAATTAGTGACCTGAATTCAATCATCTGAAGAAGTGGTAATGGTCTTTACCGACTATTTCAATTTTAGTTATACTTATAATTACTCAAAATATGTTTTAACCACCCTAAAATAATAAATACTATATCATTAATATGCATAAATTTTATATTAATTATGTTAAAATAATATATCATCTCTTTTCAATTATATGAAATGTGAAAACATTACTCGTGTGTACGCATGGCTTACCATCTCCATGTAGTGGTATAATATGTTTTTCATTTCCACTTTACATATATGTATATAAATATTTAATTAATGATTATATATATTTTTTTTATTATAAAAATACAATTATATAATTACAATATCATATATACCTTCTTACCTTCCAATCTGTTAGAAAATGACAACGTCACTCTTGCGTAGGTGTGGACCACCACCACTATGAAGCGATATGATTCATTTTTATTTAGGTATTATTTAGATGGAAATTATGATTTATTTAATGAAGATATATGATACATATTACATAATAATTATTTTTCACGGATTACCCATTATTCACATTTTATTCTTTCTTTCCATCAAAAAGGGAAAATTGTGTTCCTTTGAACGTAGAGCCTACAATAACCATTAACGATGAAATTCATTTGACTATCACTATCTTTTAGGGATGAATATATATAAAGATTATATTTATAACATGAATAAAATTATTTATATTATGGAGTCATAATATAATTATAATGACTAGAACTATTTAATCAACGAAAAAAATCTATTAACACCCGAATTAATGATATTTAATGATTATAAAAAACGTGGGATAAAATGTTATAAATGGATCAAATATGACATTACATTTGTTTGTATGGTAATGGAATTTAATTATAATAAATCATAATTTATTATAAAGGTGTTTAAAATGTAACATCCCAGGTAAATGAAGAATAATAGATTATTATATTTACTAATATTTGTGAATTAAATATTAATTTTAGATTAAAAGGGGTTGCTATGTTCGATAGCTGATAGAGCTAATATTTCCAATATTTTTAATGTCTATTTAAATGATTTAAACCTCACAAATTTAACAATCTGATCTTATTTGTAACAATTTTGGATTTAGAGTGTGTTTTGGGATAAAAAGTTTAAATTGCATAATTCTGGATTTTTAACAGATTTTTATCACAGGGGTATTTTGGTCATTTATTATAAAATATATTTCCATATTTTATTATTCGAATTTTTTTTGAACCTTTATTTTATTTCCTTCAACTTTGTCTTCAGGACCAGGGGCTGAATTGATATTCATGGTGACCAAAAAAATCAATGAAGTTGATAATTTTTTCGGACGGAATGAATTGACTCCACCATAGTAATGGAATCAGATTCCAGCCTACACTACTCAAAATGATGTGATTCTACCTGGATATGACAGAAGACTCCCAGATGCGTCTCCTTAATAAATTTCAAGCCGTTTCGAATTCTTTATGATGGTCGTTTAGTGATAGATTTTTGAAGGAAGCTTCCATGATGCTTCATCCAGAGAAATCTATTTTCAATAGAAAAACCATAAATCCTTAATTACGCGTCCAATTAATCTGAAATTTTGAGGGTGGACGTCCAAGACATTGATGAACAATATTGATGAAGAGGACCACACTTGAATCGGCCATTTAATTGGTCGCAAACGCGACATCATGGTGAAGATAAAATCTGCCTATAAAAGGAGGGGAGCTCCAACCTCTCAAGACATATTCTATTTTTCACCACACCATCCGTCACAAAAGGGAGTTAGATTGAGAGAGTGAAGGGGAATTTTGATATTTTGATCCTTAAGAATATCACATTCTTTGAATATTCAATAGAAAAGATGAAGGCTTCTCAAGTAATGTAAGGCTAAGTGGCAAGTGGTTGCGGACGACGACACTCGACGGACACTCTCTTCCGAGTTTGGATTTTAATGTGTAATATCTTTTTGAATTTCTCTTGAACCTATATTTTTGAATGTATCTGGTTGTTTTATTTCTTAAATAAATTTTCAAAAAAAAATTTTGACCATTGTTCCATCTATAAAGTAGAACAATTGACTTCGCTATTTAAAATTCTTTGGTGAGGTTTTGTCATTGAGCATAGCGAATTCAATTAGGTTCAATTACTTGGAGGTATTTAGGTAATTGAATAACTTATATAGGAGGGAAAAAATCATATATAATTCTTAAATATGGTGTCTTTTCAAATTTGAGTGTAAACCTGGGGGTCCTTGGGGGTACATTTAGGAATTTAACATAAGAGATATTTTTTATATACAAGGAAGAGGGGTGAGTCAGAGAGGGTGAAGCTTGTCTGCGATTGCTATTTTTATTCTTGATTTCAAACCCACTTTATCTTTCCATTAAAATTATTTCAGTTTAGAATTTAATTAAGATTTTATTTTCAATTTGTCAATCAATCACCCATTTTCATTTCATTAAAAACAAACAAAACAACAAAAGTGACAGTTTTACAACTTGAACTGCAACGTCCTTGAGAGACAACGCTGTGGTCACCACTGTGCTACATTAAAAGGGAAAATATTGATTGAGGGTTTTATGACAAAAACGCTCACATCAACTGGCGTCGTTGCCGGGGAGGTTGCTAGAGTTGATTTTATTTTAGTTATATATATATATATATATATTCTCCTTTCTCTTGCATGACCCGAACTTCTGAACCAAACTTGTTACCTTAAGATTCAAAAATTGATAGAACTTTTCACACTAGGGTTAGAGGTAATAATCCACAAGTTTCATGTTGTGAATCTTCCACCAATACACCTAGGAGGGACTTAGTTGAAACTGAAATCCAAATGGCTGAAAATAGAACTTTGAAAGAACTGGCTTCATCCTATGATGAAAATCATGAGAATCTGTTGAGTACCCTGATGCCCCTGCTGGATTTGAAATCAAGTCCGATTTCATCCACCAGCTTCCCAAATTCAATGGGTTGCCCGGTGAAGACCCACACAAACACCTCCAAGAATTTAGTTACCTGTGTGTCAATATGAAACCTCATGGAGTTGATGCCAATCAAGTGAGGCTTAGGTCGTTTCCTTTTTCTCCAGATGGAGTTGCTAAGGAATGGTTTTTCTATTCTCACTCAACCTTGATTAGAAATTGGAATGAATTAAAAAAGATTTTCCTTGAAAAAAATTTCCCTGCGTCTAGAACTGCCTCCATTCGAAAGGAGATTTGTGGAATTAGGCAGACACAAGGAGAAACGCTTCACGAATACTGGGAAAGGTTCAAATGTCTTTGTTTTAGTTGCCCCCATCATCAAATCAGTGACCAGCTACTCATTCAAGACTTTTATGAAGGATTGTGTCTCACTGATAGAAGTATGATCGATGCTGCTGCAGGAGGAGCTTTAATTGATAAGACACCAGCTGCTGCTAGGATTTTAATTGCAAACATGGCCCAAAATACCCAACAATTTGACCCAGAGGCCTTCTTCATGTCAAAGCTGCACAAGAATTCCCTACTACTAGTCCCTAAAACAACACAATTGCAAGTCAACTATCTGATCTTACCACCATGGTAAGGTCAATAATGTTGTATAACACCCCACCAACCCAACCCAAACCTGAAGCGGCTTTCCAACTACATGTACACTGTGGGATTTGTTCTTCGAATGAACATTTTAGTGACCAATACCCGCAAATGAAAGAGCCTCCTGAAAACTGCAATGCAGTTTTTCCTGGAAGACCATTTCAACCAAACCAGCAAAGACCATTTCAAAACAACCAAAATTTCAATCAAGGATGGAACAACAACTCAAATGAAATATTTCTTCAACCTGAACAACCAAGAGGATTCTTCCAAGGAAAATCAATTAATTCTCAACGAAGATATTTCAATGAGCAAGCCAATGCTCATTCTGGAAGCAATTTTCACCCTACCCCTCCCACTCAAAACTTTGATAGGAACCTTGAAAAAGCAATGAGGAAACAATAAGAGGAAATGAGGGAACTAAAAGAATACACAAAACAACAAGATAAAAAAATGAATACCTTGATGACTCAAATGGGTCAACTTGCCTCTGGTATTAATTTCATAACAAATCAAATGAGTGGTGGTGTACCCTCCCAGCCACAAGTAAATCCGAGGAATAATGGGAAGGAAAATGTGAGTACAATTGAACACAGAAGTGGAAAAAAATTGAAAAATCCTCAGATTGAGAACATCAAGCCTTCTTCTGATATTGTTGATGAAAATCCTACCCTTGATATAAATGATGAAAAATCTGAAGTTGATAGAAACTCAAAGTCAAGAGAAGAAATATTGTTTGAAAGAACAAAGAATGATTGGAAGAAGATGTCTGGTCCTTATTTTCCTCCAAAACATACTCAGAATACCCCAAAAACATTCAAACCTCCACTGCCTTATCCAAGGTGTGAACCACCACCAAAGTCAAGTGCTGAAAAAGAATTGGATAAGGAGGTTTTGGAAACATTCAAGAATGTCCAAGTCAATACTCCATTGCTCGATGCTGTGAAACAAATTCCGAGGTATGCTAAGTTTCTGAAAGACATGTGTACCAACAAGAGGAAGTCAAAAGGGGGTGAAAAGGTAAACTTAGGAAGGAATTTCTCATCGTTGATTCAACATGCCCTTTTGGTCAAGTGTAAATACCCTGGGACATTTACCATTCCAGGTACCATTGGGAAATGTGAATTCAATGATGTGATGCTTGATCTAGGGGCGTCCATCAATGTCATGCCACATTCTGTTTACCCATCTCTTCAGGTTGGAGAATTAAAACCCTCTTGAATTATCATTCAACTCACAAACTGAAGTACCACCAAACCTGCTAGAGTTATAGAGGATGTTCTCATTCAAGTGAGAGACATGATTTTTCCTGTTGACTTCTATGTTTTGGATATGGAAGATGATCGGTCCAGCACACATGCTCCCCTCATCTTAGGGAGGATATTTTAAAAACGGAAAAAGCGATCATCAATGTTCACAATGGAACATTTTCACTGGAATTTGGAGGAGATGTTGTTCATTTCAACATTTTTCATTCAATGAAACACCAAGTTGAGGATCATTCAACTCCCCATGTAACCATGATTGATTGGTTTTCCTTTGGCATGTTTCCTAATATTTTCTGTGATGAAATACCAACTGATGTGGAAAAAGAGGGATATTTGTATGATACCGAATCAGATAAAAATGATGATGAAATTGGAGACTATAAAGAGTCTTTGGATGTTGAGACTGGATATCTGAGAAATGATGAAGATGAATTTCTAGAAACCATTGAATCTGTTAGTGGTATTCCAAGAGAGGTTTCCAATTTTTCACATGAAGCAAGTCTTGATATAATATAAAGAGATAACCATGATGAACATGGAGCTTCACCAAACAATCAAACTTCTGAAGAGTTCCTAGTTATCAATGAAACCAACCCACCTGTGGTGGAATTGAAACCCCTTCCAGATAACCTCAAGTATGCCTTCTTAGGTCATAAGGAACAATTCCCTGTAATAATCTAAAAAGAATTGTCAGAAGACCAGGAAAACCAATTGTTGGAAGTTCTCAAGTCCCATAAGGAAGCCATAAGATGGAATCTCTCTAATCTAACAGGAATCAGCCCCTCGGTTTTCATGCACATAATTTTACTAGAGGAGAACACTAGACCGATAAGAAAATTTCAAAGAAGACTAAACCCAAAACTTTTGGAGGTTGTGAAGAAAGAAGTCACCACCTTGTTGGCTTCTGGAATTATTTTTCCCATATTTGATAGTCAATGGGTAAGTCCAGTCCATGTTGTTCCTAAAGAAGTGGATTTACAATCTCAAGGAATGAATTTGGTGATCTTGTCCCCATAAGGCTTCCAAATAAATGGAGAATGTGCATTGATTACAGGAAACTCAATTTGGTTACAAGGAAAGACCACTTCCCGTTACCATTCCTTGATCAAGTCCTTGAAAGACTATCTGGAAAAACCCACTACTATTTTCTGGATGGATTCTCTGGATATTTTCATATTCACATTTTACCTGAGGATTAAGAGAAAACCACTTTCACATACCCATTTGGAACTTTTGCTTACAGAAGGATGCCCTTCCGTTTATGTAATGCCCTAGGAACTTTTCAAAGGTGTATGATAAGCATCTTATCTGAATTTTTGGAAACATGAATGGAATTGTTTATGGATGACTTCACTGTGTATGGATCATCTTTTGAAAGTTGTTTGAAAATCTTGGAACATGTCCTGAAAACATGTATTGAAAAGAACCTTGTTCTAAATTACGAAAAATGCCATTTTATGGTTGCTAAAGGGATCGTTCTTGGACATGTTGTGTCCCGTGATGGAATTGAAGTTGATCAATCCAAAGATGAGGTCATTTCTACATTACCATACCCAAAAACTGTCAGAGATGTGAGATCCTTCCTTGGGAATGATGGATTTTATATGAGATTCATTAAAGATTTCAGTACGATTGGACTTCCATTGTCCAGATTACTCCAAAAAGATGTACCATTTGTCTTTGATGAGAATTGCATAAATTTGTTTCATGATCTGAAACAATGATTGATAACCCCTCCCATTGTTCAACCTCTTATATGGGACATTCCCTTTGAAATAATGACAGATGCATCCGATTTTTCTCTTGGGGAAGTATTGAGTCAAAGTATAGAAAAGAAATCTCATGTGATTGCCTATGCATCCTGAACTTTTGATTAGGCCCAATAAAACTACACAACAATTGAGAAAGAACTGCTGGATGATGTCTTTGCTCTAGACAAATTTAGAAGTTATCTGCTGGGCTCCAAGGTGATTGTTTTTTCTGATCATTCTGCAATCATATTCTTGATGAAGAAACATGATGCAAAAACAAGACTTCTGAGATTGATTTTTCTTTTACAAGAGTTTGATGTTGAAATAAAAGATAAGAAAGGATGTGAGAACCTTGTTGATTATCATTTGAGCAGGATACCATCTATTGGGAATAGGAAATTTCAGTTGTTTTCCCCAATTAAGGAAACCTTTCCAGATGAGGATTTATTTGCTTCTCAAAGTGAAATACCATGGGTTGCTAATCATGTAAACTATTTGGATTCTGATGAAAACCCCCATTGGTTTTCCAAAAATAAAATTTATAAACTTCGGAGCGATTCAAAGAAATACATTTGGGATGATCCTTATTTATGGAACATTGGTAGTGATCAAATGATACGAAGATGCATTCTGAACTCTAAATTTCCATCCATCCTACATTTCTTCCACACATTAAACTGTGGAGGAAACTTTGGACCACAAAGAACAGAAAGAAAAGTTCTTGATTCTGGATTGTATTGGCCCACCATTTTTAGAGATGCTTTCGAATTCTGCAAAACCTGTAAAAATTGTCAATTCCAAGGAAACATTTCCAAGCGGAATGAGATGCCACAAAACCCACTTTTGTTTTGTGATGTTTTTAATGTATGGGGAATGGATTTCATGGGGACTTTTCCTAATTCATTTGGATATCTCTAAATCTTGTATGTTGTTGATTATGTTTCCAAGTGGGTAGAGGCTATCCCCACCCAAACTGATGATGCAAAGATTGTGTCTAAATTTTTGAAAGGAAATTTGTTTTTAAGGTTTGGATTTCCAAAGTTTCTAATTACAGATCAAGGTACCCATTTTTGTAATAGGACTTTGGAATCACTTTTGAAGAAATACGGTGTTAATCATAGGGTCTTTACACCATATCATCCTCAAAAAATTGGAATGGATGAGTTGTCTAATAGGGAGATCAAACAAATCCTAGAAAAAACAGTGAACCCAAATAGAAAGGATTGGAGTTTGAGACTTGATGATGCTCTTTGGGCCCATAGAACTACTTTCAAAAACCCCATTAGAATGTCACCATTTAGATTGGTCTATGGAAAGGCTTGTCATATACCAGTTGAGTTAGAACACAAATCCTTTTGGGCTGTAAAAACATGTAACATGAACCTATATTCTGCTGGGAAAGAAAGAAAATATTGTTTGCAGGAGTTAGAGGAGATCAGAAATAATGCATACGAAAGCTCCAGGTTATACAAAGAGAGAAGCAAAGCCTTTCATGATGGGAGGATTCTGAACAAAAACATCAACGAGGGAGACAAAGTTCTTCTGTTTGATGCCAGATTGAAACTCTTCCCGGGTAAATTTCGTTCCAAATGGTCTAGCCCATTCATTGTTACTCATGTTTTTCTTTTTGGTGCAATACAGATTAAAGATCCAGACAAAAAGACATCATTCTCTATCAATGGGCATCGGTTGAAGCTATTTCGAGAAAATTTTCAAGATCCTCCAGGGGAGGAAATTCAACTTCATGACACAGAATATAATTGATTCTATGTTGTGTCTTTCCTTATCATTTATTTTTTCATTGTAATTAATTTACTCAATTTCATACTAAAACAAACTACACAATGAGGACATTTCATAGAATAAGTGTGGGGGGACAAAATGATGGGTAGAGTAGATTTTTTTTTACGAACTTTTTTTTAAAATTTTTTGTTGTCAAAATTTCTTTCCATTTTTTTTCTTATTTATTCGTGTTTCTTTTTCAAAAAAACTGGGTTTGGGAATTTCTTGAATTTCATTTGAAACTCATTCTATGGAGTGAACCAACTTATCCTTTGAAACTAAACATAAATTAATGCTGAAAACGACATTGTTTTATGTTCAAAAATTTGGAAAATTCTTAAAATGACCACTGATTTTTAAATCTCATGGCACATATCACTGGCATTGTGATTGAAATTATCATTCTTGTGAGGCCTCTAGACCCATTTTTACATCTTCTTCACATTTACCTCTTTCTTGAGAGAACCAATTCTTGTTTGTTTAAACCAGAACTTGATTTATTTCTATCAAAACTTGAGGGCTGAGATACTTGTGATTAAAATGATTAAGGCATTTGTTTGAATATTGGAGCCTCCTTTTCATGATTATCCTTTTTATTTTGGCCTTCCTTGAACATTTTATCCTTCATGATCCCTTAGTAGCCATGTATAGCCTGTTAGGTTAGCCACATTACAAGCCAAATTTCCCTTTCCAACCTACTCTGGAAGTATAAATGCATGATCTAGATGATCTTAAGTGTGGAGGGGAAGATGTCTCATTATGTGCTACCTCATTTGGTGTTGCTTTGGGAGAAAATTTAAACATTGAAGGCGTATTTGTGATGTTGGAATATATTTTTTTGAGACCTGTGCCTATCTGGAGCTCTCAAATGAAATGGAGATGTGCCCATCTGGAGCTCTCAAATAAAATAGAGTTGTGCCTGTCTGGAGCTCACAATGAAAATAAGTTGTGCCTATCTGGAGATTTAAAAAAAATTCATACTTTCTACAAGAATATTGATGGAATGGGGTGGAAAACAGAAGATCAGATCTGATTATTTTAAGAGAATATGGAGGAGACCATACTTGAGTAAAAATTATAATCATTCATTTCTGCTTCAAAAGGAGCCAAACCCTCCTTATTCAGCCACAGAATTTTTCACATTTGAAACCTACCAACCCCAAGCCATAGAAAAACCTTGTAAATTCGTCATGATAATTACATGTTCTTGGTTCACATCGGGTGGAGATGTATAAATTTATCAAGCCTATGGTAATTCTTTCATGAGTTGGATGAGAAAAGCCTTGTTGCAAATCTATATTGTGTGCTGAGAGAAAACGAATGTGAGGTAAGTGTGTTGTGTCCATGATAAGACAAAATAAGTGGAAATGGATTGAATGATTTTAATTTATAATTTTAAATATTTTTCTTTAATGAGGCATGATATCTTTTTAATTCATTGTGGTAAATTGGTAAACTCCATTGGTATGTGTTTTATTTTTCTTGATACCGTGCTCACTTGTCTAGGAGTCCAAGAGCCAAGTGTGGGGGAATTGATAGAGATAATAATTCTAATATTTTTAATTCCTATTTAAATGACTTAAACCTCACAAATTTAACAATTTGATCTTATTTGTATCAATTTTGGATTTAGAGTGTCTTTTGGGATAAAAAGTTTAAATTGCATAATTCTGGATTTTTAATAGATTTTTATCACAGGGGTATTTTGGTCATTCCATATAAAATATATTTCAATATTTTGTGATTCGAATTTTTTTTTGAACCCTTATTTTATTTCCTTCAACTTTGTCTTAAGGACTAGGGGCTGAATCGATATTCATGGTGCCCAAAAAAATCAATGATGTTGACAATTTTTTCGGGCGGACTGCATTGACTTCACCATAGTAATAGAAGCAAATTTCGGCCTAAACTACTCCAAATGATGCGATTCCACCTGGATATGACAGAAGACTCCCAGACGCGTCTCCTCAAAAATGTTCAAGTCGATTGGAATCCTTTATGATGGCCGTTTAGTGATATATATTTGAAGGAAGCTTCCAGGAAGCTTCATCCAGAGAAATCTATTTTCAATAGAAAAACCATAAATCATTAAATACGCATCCAATTAATCTGAAATTTTGAGGGTGGACGACCAAGACATTGATGAACAATATTGATGAAGAGAACCATGCGTGAAGCGGCCATTTAATGGGTCTAAAACGCGACATCTTGGTGAAGATAAAATCTGCCTATAAAAGGAGGGGAGCTCCTACCTCTCAAGACATATTCTATTTTTCACCACACCATCCGTCACAAAAGGGAGTTGGATTGAGAGAGTGAAGTGGAAAGTGTAGATTTTGATCCTTCAAAAGTTGAAATTATTTGAATATTCAATAGAAAAGATGAAGGCTTCTCAAGTGATGGAAGGCTAAGCGGAAAGTGGTTGCGGACGACGACACCCGACGGACACTCTCTTCCGAGTTTGGATTTAATGTGTAATCTCTTTTTGAATTTCTCTTGAACATATATTATTGAATGAATCTGGTTGTTTTCTTTCTTAAATATATTTTCAAAAAATTTGTTTTGACCATTGTTCCATCTATAAAGTAGAACAATTGACTTCGCTATTTAAAATTCTTTGGTGAGGTTTTGTCATTGAGCATAGTGAATTCAATTAGGTTCAATTACTTGGAGGTATTTAAGTAATTGAATCGCTTTAATAGGTGGGAAAACAATCATATTGAAGTTTTAAATGTGGTGTCTTTTCAAATTTGAGTGTAAACCTGGGGGTCCTTGGGGGTACATTTAGGAATTTAAAATAAGAGATATTTTTTATATACAAGGAAGAGGGGAGTGTCCGAGAGGGTGAAGCTTGTCTGCGACTGCTATTTTTATTCTTGATTTCAAACCCACTTTATCTTTCCTTTAAAATTATTTCATTTTAGAATTTAATTAAAATTTTATTCTGAAATTATTAATCAAACCCCCATTTTCATTTCATTAAAAACAAACATAACAACAAAAGTGACAGGTTTACAACTCGAACTGCAACCTCCTCAAGAGACAACCCTGTGGTCACCACTGAGCTACATTAAAAGGGAAAATATTTAATGAGGGTTTTATGACAAAAACACTCACGTCAACTGGCGTCGTTGCTGGGGAAGTTTCTAGAGTTGATTTTATTTTAGTTGTATGTATATATATATATATATATATATATATATATATATTCTCCTTTCTCTTGCATGACCCGAACTTATGAACCGAACTTGTTACCTTTAGATTCAAAAATTGATAAAACTTTTCACACTAGGGTTAGAGGTAATAATCCACAAGTTTCATGTTGTGAATCTTCCACCAATACACCTAGGAGGGACTTAGTTGAAACTGAAATCCAAATGCCTGAAAATAGAACTTTGAAAGAACTGGCTTCGTCCTATGATGAAAATCACGAGAATCCTGTTGAGTTCCCTGATGCCCCTGCTGGATTTGAAATCAAGTCCGGTTTCATCCACCAGCTTCCCAAATTCAATGGGTTTCCCGGTGAAGACCCACACAAACACCTCCAAAAATTTAGTTACCTGTGTGTCAATATGAAACCTCATGGAGTTGATGCCGATCAAATGAAGCTTAGGTCGTTTACTTTGTCTCTAGATGGAGTTTATAAGGAATGGTTTTTCTATTCTCACTCAACCTTGATTAGAAATTGGAATGAATTAAAAAATATTTTCCTTGAAAAAATTTTCCCTGTGTCTAGAACTGCCTCCATTCGAAAGGAGATTTGTGGAATTAGGTAGACACAAGGAGAAACGCTTCACGAATAATGGGAAAGGTTCAGACATCTTTGTTTTAGTTTCCCCCATCATAAAATTAGTGACCAGCTACTCATTCAATACTTTTATGAAGGATTGTGTCTCACTGATAGAAGTATGATCGATGCTGCTGCAGGAGGAGATTTAGTTGATAAGACACCAGCTGCTGCTAGGATTTTAATTAAAAACATGGCCCAGAATGCCCAACAATTTGGAACCAGATGCCTTCTTCATGTCAAAGCTACACATGAATTCCCTACTACTAGTCCCGAAAACAACACAATTGCAAGTCAACTATCTGATCTAACCACCATGGTAAGGTCAATAATGTTGTCTAACACCCCACCAACCCAACCCAAACCTGAAGCGGCTTTCCAACTACATCTCCACTGTGGGATTTGTTTTTCGAATGAACATTCTAGTGACCAATGACCGCAAATGAAAGAGCCTCCTGAGAACTGCAATGCAGTTTTTCCTGGAAGACCATTTCAACCAAACCAGCAAAGACCATTTCAAAAAAACCAAAATTTAAATCAAGGATGGAACAACAACTAAAATGAAAGATTTTGTCAACCTGAACAACCAAGAGGATTCTTCCAAGGATAATCAAGTAATTCTCAACCAAGATATTTCAATGAGCAAGCCAATTCTCATTCTGGAAGCAATTTTCACCATACCCCTCCCACTCAAAACTCTGATAGGAACTTTGAAGAAGCAATGAGGAAACAAGAAGAGGAAATGAGGGAACTAAAAGAATACACAAAATAGAAAGATAACAAAATGAATACCTTGATGACTCAAATGGGTCAACTTGCCACTGGTATTAATTGCATAACAAATCAAATGAGTGGTGGTTTACCCTCACATCCACAAGTAAATCTGAGGAATAATGGGAAGGAAAATGTGAGTACAATTGAACTTAGGAGTGGAACAAAATTGAAAAATCCTCAGATTGAGAACATCAAGCCTTCTTCTGATACTGTTGATGAAAATACTACCCTTGATAAAAATGATGAAAATCTGATGTTGATAGAAACTCAAAGTCAAGAGAAGAAATCTTGTTTGAAAGAACAAAGAATGATTGGAAGAGGATGTATGGTCCTTATGTTCCTCCAAAAAATACTCAGAATACCCCAGAAACATTCAAACCTCCACTGCCTTATCCAAGGTGTGAACCACCACCAAATTCAAGTGCTGAAAAAGAATTGGATAAGGAGGTTTTGGAAACATTCAAGAAAGTCTAAGTCAATATTCTATTGCTCGATGCTGTGAGACAAATTCTGAGGTATGCTAAGTTTCTGAAAGACATGTGTACCAACAAGAGGAAGTTCAAAGGGGGTGTAAAAGTAAACATAGGAAGGAATGTCTCATCGTTGATTCAACATGCCCTTCCTGTCAAGTGTAAAGACCCTGGGACATTTACCATTCCCTGTACTATTGGGAAATGTGAATTCAAAGATGTGATGCTTGATCTAAGGGCCTCCATCAATGTCATGCCACATTCTGTCTACTCATCTCTTCAGGTTGGAGACTTAAAACCCTCTAGAATTATCATTCAACTCGCAAACCGAAGTACCACCAAACCTTCTGGAGTTATAGAGTATGTTCTCGTTTAAGTGAGAGACATGATTTTTCCTGTTGACTTCTATGTTTTGGATATGGAAGATGATCGGTTCAGCACACATGCTCCCCTCATCCTAGGGAGTCCATTTCTAAAAACGGAAAAAGCGATCATCAATGTTCACAAGGGAACACTTTCACTAGAATTTGGAGGATATGTTGTTCATTTCAACATTTTTCATTCAATGAAACACCCAGTTGAGGATCATTCTACTCCCCATGTAAACCTGATTGATTGGTTTTCCTCTGGCATGTTACCTAATTCTTTTTGTGATGAAATACCAACTGATGTGGAAAAAGAGGGATATTTGTATGATACCGAATCAGATAAAAATGAGGATGAAATTGGAGACTATGAAGAGTCTTGGGATGTTGAGACTAGATATCTGAGAAATGATGAAGATGAATTTCTAGAAACCATTGAATTTATTAGTGTAATTCCAGGAGAGGTTACCAATTTTTCACATGAAACAAGTCTTGATATCATAGAAAGAGATAACCAAGATGAACATGGGGCTTCACCAAAAAATCAAACTTCTGAAGAGTTCCCAGTTATTAATGAAACCAACCCACCTATGGTAGAATTGAAACCCCTTCCAGATAACCTCAAGTATGAATTCTTAGGTCATAAGGAACAATTCCCTGTAATAATCTCAAAAGAATTGTCAGAAGACTAGGAAAACCAATTGTTGGAAGTTCTCAAGTCCCACAAGGAATCCATAGGATGGACTCTCTCTAATATAACAGGAATCAGCCCCTCGGTTTGCATGCACAGAATTTTACTATAGTATAACACTAGACCGGTAAGAAAATTTCAAAGAAGACTAAACCCAAAACTTTTGTAGATTGTGAAGAAAGAAGTCACCACCTAGTTGGCTGCTGGAATTATTTTTCCCATATCTGATAGTCAATGGGTAAGTCCAGTCCATGTTGTTCCTAAAAAAAGTGTATTTACAATCTCAAGGAATGAATTTGGTGATCTTGTCCCCATAAGGCTTCCAAATAAATGGAGAATGTGCATTGATTACAGGAAACTCAATTTGGTTACAAGGAAAGACCACTTCCCATTACCATTCCTTGATCAAGTCCTTGAAAGACTAGATGGAAAAACCCACTACTGTTTTCTGGATGGATTCTCTGGATATTTTCAGATTCACATTTTACCTGAGGATCAAGAGAAAACCACTTTCACACGCCCATTTGGAACTTTTTCTTACAGAAGGATGCCCTTCGGTTTATGTAATGCCCCGGGAACTTTTCAAAGGTGTATGATAATCATCTTATCTGAATTTTTGGAAACTTTCATGGAAGTTTTTGTGGATGACTTCACTGTATATGGATCATCTTTTGAAAGTTGTTTGAAAATCTTGGAACGTGTCCCGAAAACATGCATTGAAAAAAACCTTGTTCTAAATTACGAAAAATGCCATTTTATGGTTGCTAAAGGGATCGTTCTTGGACATGTTGTGTCCCGTGATGGAATTCAAGTTGATCAATCCAAAGTTGAGGTCATTTCTTCATTACCATACCCAAAAACTGTCAGAGATATGAGATCCTTCCTTGGGCATGATGGATTTTATAGGAGATTCATTAAATATTTCAGTACGATTGCACTTCCATTGTCCAGATTACTCCAAAAAGATGTCCCATTTGTCTTTGATGAGAATTTCATAAATTCGTTTCATGATCTGAAACAAAGATTGATAACCCCTCCCATTGTTCAACCTCCTATATGGGACATTCCCTTTGAAATAATGACAGATGCATCTGATTTTTCTCTTGGGGCAGTATTGACTCAAAGGATAGAAAAGAAATCTCATGTGATTGCCTATGCCTCCCGAACTATTGATCAAGCCCAATCAAACTACACAACAACTGAGAAAGAACTACTTCCTATTGTCTTTTCTCTAGACAAATTTAGAAGTTATCTGTTGGGCTCCAAGGTGATTATTTTTACTGATCATTCTGTAATCAGATTCTTGATGAAGAAACATGATGCAAAACCAAGACTTCTGAGATGGATTTTTCTTTTACAGGAGTTTGATGTTGAAATAAAAGATAAGAAAGGATGTGAGAACCTTGTTGCTGATCATTTGAGCAGGATACCATCTATTGGGAATAGGAAATTTCAGTTGTTTTCCCCAATTAAGGAAACCTTTCTAGATGAGGATTTATTTGCTGCTCAAAGTGAAATACCATGGTTCTCTAATCTTGTAAAATATTTGGCTTCTGATGAACACCACCATTGGTTTTCCAAAAATAAAATTTATAAACTTCGGAGCGATTCAAAGAAATACATTTGGGATGATCTTTATTTATGGCACATTGGTTGTGATCAAATTATATGAAGATTCATTCTGAACTCTGAATTTCAATCCATACTAAATTTCTGCCACACATTAAACTATGGAGGACACTTTGGACCACAAATAACATCAAGAAAAGTTCTTGATTCTGGATTGTATTGGCCCACCATTTTTAGAGATGCTTTCGAATTCTACAAAACCTGTAAAAATTGTCAATTCCAAGGAAACATTTCCAAGCGGAATGAGATGCCACAAAACCCACTTTTGGTTTGTGATGTTTTTGATGTATGGGGAATGGATTTCATGGGGCCTTTTCCTAATTCATTTGGATATCTCTACATCTTGTTGGCTGTTGATTATGTTTCCAAGTGGGTAGATGTTATCCCCACCCGAACTGATGATGCAAAGATTGTGTCTAAATTTTTGAAAGGAAATTTGTTTTCAAGGTTTGGATTTACAAAGTTTCTAATTACAGATCAATGTACCCATTTTTTTAATAGGACTTTGGAATCACTTTTGAAGAAATACGTTGCCAATCATAGGGTCTCTATGCCCTATCATCCTCAAACAATTGGAATGGCTGAGTTGTCTAATAGGGAGATCAAACAAATCCTAGAAAAAACAGTGAACCCAAATAGAAAGGATTGGAGTTTGAGAGTTGATCATGCTCTTTGGGTCCATAGAACTGCTTTCAAAACCCCCATTGGAATGTCACCATTTATATTAGTCTATGGAAAGGCTTGTCATCTACCAGTTGAGTTAGAACACAAATCCTTTTGGGCTGTAAAAACATGTAACATGAACCTATATTCTGCTGGGAAAGAAAGAAAATATTGTTTGCAGGAGTTGGAGGAGATCAAAAATAATGAATACGA
Organism: Viscum album; assembly: GCA_963277665.1. NCBI lineage: Eukaryota > Viridiplantae > Streptophyta > Magnoliopsida > Santalales > Viscaceae > Viscum > Viscum album. The sequence goes on along the minus strand of OY728131.1, from coordinate 2,015,806,752 downwards.
AAGATCCAGGTTATACAAAGAGAGAAGAAAAGCCTTTCATGATGGGAGGATTCTCAACAAAAACATCAAGGAGGGAGACAAAGTTCTGCTGTTTGATGCCAGATTGAAACTCTTCCCAGGTAAATTTCGTTCCAAATGGTTTGGCCCATTCATTATTACTCATGTTTTTCCTTTTGGTGCAAAACAGATTAATGATCCAGATAAAGAGACATCATTCACTGTCAATGGGCATCGGTTGAAGCTATTTCGAGAAAATTTTCAAGATCCTCCAGGGGAGGAAATTCAACTTCATGACACAGAATATAGTTGATTCCAGGTTGTGTCTTTCCTTATCATTAATTTTTTCTTTGTCTTTAATTTCTGGAATTTCATGCTAAAAAAAACTACACAATGAAAACATTGCATATAATAAGTGTGGGGGGACACAATGCTGGGTAGAGTAGATTTTTTTACGAACTTTTTTTTTAAAATTTTTGGTTTTCAAAATTTCTTTCCATTTTTTTCTTCTTTCTTCGTGTTTCTTTTTCAAAAAAAAGGGGTTTTGGAATTTCTTGAATTTAATTTTAAACTCATGCCATGGAGTGAACCAACTTATCCTTTGAAACTAAACATAAATGAATGCTGAAAATGACATTGTTTTAAGTTCAAAAATTTGGAAAATTCTTAAAATGTCCACTGATTTTTAAATCTCATGGCACATATCACTGGCATTGTGATTGAAATTCTCATTCCTGTGAGGCCTCTGGACCCATTTTTACATATTCTTCACATTTACCTCTTTCTTGAGAGAACCAATTCGTGTTTGTTTAAACCAGAACATGATTTATTTCTATCAAAACCTGAGTGCTGAGATACTTGTGATTAAAATGATTGAGGCATTTGTTTGAATATTGGAGCCTCATTTTCATGATTATCCTTTTTATTTTGGCCTTCCTTGAACATTTTATCCTTCATGAGACCTTGGTAGCCATGTATAGCCTGTTAGGTTAGCCACATTACAAGCCAAATTTCCCTTTCCAACCTGCTCTGGAAGTATAAATGCATGATCTAGTTGAACTTAAGTGTGGAGGGGAAGATGACTCATGATGTGATACTCATTTGGTGTTGCTTTGGGAGAACATTTAAACATTTAAGGCGTATTTGTGATGTTGGAATATATTTTTTTGAGAGTTGTGCCTATCTGGAGCTCTCAAATGAAATGGAGCTGTGCCCATCTGGAGCTCTCAAATGAAATGGAGTTGTGCCTGTCTGGAGCTCGCAATGGAAATAAGCTGTCCATATCTGGAGATTTTTAAAAAAATTCATACTTTCTACTGAAATATTTATGGAATGGGGTGGAAAATAGAAGATCGGAGCTGATTATTTTATGATAATATGGAGGAGACCATACTTGAGTAAAAATTAGAATCATTCATTTCTTCTTCAAAAGGAGCCAAACCCTCCTTATTCAGCCACAGAATTGTTCACATTTGAAACCTACCAACCCCAAGCCACAGAAAAACCTTGTAAAGTCCTCATGATAATCACATGTTCTTGGTTCACATCGGGTGGAGATGTAGAAATTTATCAAGCCTATGGTAATTCTTTCATGAGTTGAATGAGAAAAGCCTTGTTGCAAATCTATATTGTGTGCTGAGAGAAAATGAATGTGAGGTAAGTGTGTTGTGTCCATGAGAAGGAAAAATAAGTGGAAATGGATTGAATGATTTGAATGTAGAATTTTAAATATTTTTCTTTAATGAGGCATGATATCTTTTCAGTTCATTGTGGTAAATTGGTAAACTCCATTGGTATGTGTTTTATTTTTCTTGATACCGTGCTCACTTGTCCAGGAGTCAAAGAGCCAAGTGTGGGGGAATTGATAGAGCTAATATTTCCAAATATTTTTAATGTCTATTTAAATGATTTAAACCTCACAAATATAACAATTTGATGTTATTTGTAACAATTTTGGATTTAGTGTGTGTTTTGGGATAAAAAGTTTAAATTGCAAAATTCTGGAGTTTTAACAGATATTTATCACTGGGGTATTTTTGGTCATTTATTATAAAATATATTTCCATATTTTGTGATTCGAATTTTTTTGAACCCTTATTTTATTTCCTTCAACTTTGTCTTCAGGACCAGGGGCTGAATTGATATTCATGGTGCCCAAAAAAATCAATGAAGTAGACAATTTTTTCGGGCGGACTGCATTGACTCCACCATAGTAATGGAAGAAAATTTCGGCCTAAACTACTCTAAATGATGCTATTCCACCTGGATATGACATAAGACTCCCAGACGCGGCTCCTAAATAAATTTCAAGCCGTTTGGAATCCTTTATTGTGTCCGTTTAGTGATAGATATTTGAAGGAAGCTTCTAGGAAGCTTCATCCCGAGAAATTGATTTTCAATAGGAAAATCATAAATCCTTAAATACGTGTCCAATTAATCTGAAATTTTGAGGGTGGACGGCCAAGACATTTGTGAACACTATCTATGAAGGGTACCACACGTGAAGCGGCCATTTAATGGGTCGAAAACGCGACAACTTGGTGAAGATAAAATATGCCTATAAAAGGAGGGGAGCTCTTACCTCTCAAGACGTATTCTATTTTTCACCACACCATCCGTCACAAAAGTGAGTTGGCTTGAGATAATGAAGGGGAAAGTGGAGATTTTGATCCTTAAAAATATGACATTCTTTGAATATTCAATAGAAAAGATGAAGGCTTCTCAAGTGATGGAAGGCTAAGCGGCAAGTGGTTGCGGACGGCGACACCCGACGGACACTCTCTTCCAAGTTTGGATTTTAATGTGTAATATCTTTTTGAATTTCTCTTGAACCTATATTTTTGTATGAATCTGGATGTTTTCTTTCTTAAATATATTTTCAAAAAATTTGTTTTGACCATTGTTCCATCTATAAAGTAGAACAATTGACTTCGCTATTTAAAATTCATTGGTGAGGTTTTATCATTGAGCATAGCGAATTCAATTAGGTTCAATTACATGGAGGTATTTAAGTAATTGAATCACTCCTATAGGAGATAAAACAATAATATTGAAGTCTTAAATATTCTGTCTTTTCAAATTTGAGTGTAAACCTAGGGGTCCTTGGGTGTACATTTAGGAATTTAAAATAAGAGATATTTTTTATATACAAGGAAGAGGGGAGTGTCCGAGAGGGTGAAGCTTGTCTGCGACTGCAATTTTTATTCCTGATTTCAAACCCACATTATCTTTCCTTAAAAATTAATTCAGTTTAGAATTTAATTAAAATTTTATTTTCAAATTGTTAATCAAACCCCCATTTTCATTTCATTAAAAACAAACAAAACAACAAAAGTGACAGTTTTACAACTCGAACTACAACCTTCTCAAGGGACAACCCTGTGGTCACCACTATGCTACATTAAAAGGTAAAATATTTTTTGAGGGTTTTACGACAAAAATGCTCACATCAATAGCGTACCCAATATGCAACGACGGGTTTTTTTGGAATCTTAAGTTGCACACTAATAATATAATTTATTTATTTTAAACGGTAGTTAACTCCTAGTTATTGTATTGACGATAATGAATAAAACTAAATATAATATGATTATACATGTATTTATATTTATCAAATAAAATTTAGAGGCTCAATATATGAATGAATCTAATTTTAAGCATAATTTACATTAAGACGCTAATTTACCGCCTTTTAATGGTGAACCCTTTTTAAATCTAGTTTTAGTCACATTAATACATTCTAATTTACCAAATAAAATCCTTATTTAGAATTGGGACATCAAAATTTACTTTGTCCAATTTTTTTGGAATTTTTCCTATAAAGTTCATTTTTTTAATGAATACTGAAAAATATTGTATTTTAATTCAAATATGTTTTTTAATCTAATTTATTAATATGGTTATATTATATTTTTAATTGGTTTTAAAGTTAAATTAAAATATATTTTTACCATTTAATCCAATGTTGGTCATTGGAATTAATTTCACTTTGAAATTGGACTTAAACAAGTATCTATCTTTTGATGGTTATTGTTTCTAAAAAACATGCTATTTTTTTTAACAACGGAAATTATTTTTTAAATTAATTAATGACACTTATATGTTTTGAAATTGAAAAAATAGACATCATTTTTGAATTTGGAATATCAAATATAGCTTAGGCTGAATTTTTGGTAATTTTCTGAAAAACATCAATTTTTGATGAATAGTGACACCACTTAGTGGTAGTTAAAAAACTGACTTTTTCAATTAAATAGAATTTTACCACTTCTATGAATTGAATTTCATAAATCCGACATAAATGGTTGTAATCAAGAAGTAAATTGTGGTTCATTAAGATAAAATAATTTTTGTGAATAGTAACTTTTGACTTTTATTTACCGCGGTTAAAGGTAAATAGGGTAATTCAATGATAAATGAATATTATAATAATTAAAAATTACCTTAACGTGTGTCCAAAACTTATTGGTTGTGTTATTAATGACCATGGGCATCTTTGGGTCGATTTTCGGACCCCATTGATCCACATGGGAGTGAAAATGACAATTTAGATTAATTAATTTAATGTAAAGGCAAAATTGACATTAGCAAAAATCATTTAGTAATTAATTTTTATATGGTGATATAAAAGTATTATTTTAGACAACAAATATTCATTGGAAACGTGAAAATATTTCCTACATGATAGTATTTTTTTATAATTTTTATACCTCCAATAAATTAAATTATTTATGACAAAATAATGATGCAGTATTTACCTCATTAATAAATGATTAAAATAAATAAGATTATAATGAATAAAATATTATCCAAAACATGTCCAATTATGATTGGATGATTTTATTTCGGTTATGAGTCATCTTATCGTCGACGATAATGATTTTTGGACCATCAGAAACCGAATATCATTATATTATAAAATAATATTTTCACTCATTCCTAAAGAGCCTCTCCTCTCCCTTATAAAAAGAGACCACTTCTATGCAATTCCTCACACCTCTCAAGCCATTTGGCTCGTCCAAACTCTACCCAATTAAGATCCCTACATCCCTATCCTCCTCCTAAAATCCTTACCTTAGGCAGAAGGAACTTCAAGAAGTCCTTCGGTTCAAACCAAAGGGGAGTTACCCAAATTAAAGGTAACGGTTTCTCTTAAATTGTTTTCTATTATTTTACTTCTCCAACCCCTATAATATTTTTATTTCATTAATTTGTAACAAAAACTGTATCCTCATTATACTATGATGTTGTTATTATAAGGATTATAACTACACTTACTCACACATCCATCTAATGGATGAAGAACATAATGTTTTTGTGGATGGAAAACAAATGCCTCACGAAACGATGATTGTTCAATTACATATTACCGCATCTAATGGTGGCCATTATGATGGAACTATATTTATATATGATATATATTATGTTTATGATTTCTTTATTCTTCTGTACTTTCAAATTATATCAAACCTCTATGGTTTCCATGGTGGGTAAATATGATAATCTCATTTGAGGAAATGCAGACTACCGCGCCCTCAAAGTGATGTGACTCGTTAATGCCCTATGTGGGATGTATAAAGGATAGAGTTAATGATATTGCATATGATATTATACTGTAATTATATTATACCTATGTATCATTATGTTTTCATTCCATTAAAATAAGAAATATAAATGAATGTAGTGTTCATGCGTACGTACGGCTTACCGTCTCCATGAACGGTGTATTTCATTTCATACCTCCAAATGTTATGTACTGTTATAAATACATGTACAAGATGGATATGTATGATATATATGATACCCAAATAATTAAAATCATTCTGGATATAATTAACCTTTGACCACATGAAAAAATTGTAATTATAAGAAGTCCATTTTTGACTCAAGTACCAAATATCGACAAAACGAACATTATTAACTTAAATGATTACATAATGTTTGTAACATGGTAATAAGTGATATAAAATGAATAATAAACTTCAAAAAGCTTCTTAAGCAAGTAGAAATTAACTTTATTTTATTATTCATGAGATTAAAGAAGGATCGAGTCAAGTCGGACATGAGGTAAGGGATCTGACCTCTCTCTTTCTTTTCAAGTACTCTCTTTTATGTCATTTCATTTATGCTCCATATTATTATGTTGGAGGATGTTATTTTATATTCAGCATACTTTAATTTTTATTTTAATATTATGAGAGACCCCCTATTACTCTCATCAATTCATTTTAAGAATTTTTAAGTGGCGTTGTTAGGCTGCCGAATTTTTGTAAGGGATTTTCTTATCTCACTTTTAATTCCGTGAGATTTCCATTGTTCGCCACTTATTCATTACATGTGGTGTATTTTGTACTTCCATTTTATATATATTATCATGATTCTCATTATATTCATGGTATTCTATGATTGATTTGGTGGTTATTAACTTTTTATCATACGACTCAATTGATTACAACGTGGTAAAGGGTTTCGTCTCGTTTTTTATTCTCATGAGATTCATGCTATACTTTCCACTATTTTCTTTGTGTGGTGTTTGTACTGACAATTATTATACTATTTGTGTAATATACTCTCATTTATTAGTATGTACATCTTCATTTTATGATCCTTATTTCATGTGGCATATGTTTTGTAAGTTACCAAATCGGTAAGGGAACTCCTTGACCAAATTTCCATTCTTTGGGTTGATATTATATTTTTTTTATGTCATCCAATGAATATGTGTGAATTATCTCAGATTTTTTTACACTTAATATCCACTTATATTGGGTGTATTTATATTTTTCACACATAATAATGAGATTGATTTATCCTTAATTTAAGGATTCCATCTTTATAAGGGATTTTATCTCAATTTACATTTCCATTGAGACTTCATTGTTGTTATGCACCAATTCACTCTTATATGGTGTATATACTGCCCTTTGAAATATTATATCATGAATCCCTTTATTCTCATGATATTATAATGTTTAGATTAAAATTTATTCTTCAATTAATTGTATTGAAGCAACCCTCTTTTTGTTAAAAACTCTTTAACTAAAATATCGTTTTAAATGTTTTAATGATTTATTCTTCTAAATATTTATAATTAATGTCCATGTTTTAAAAATGGGTTTTCAGATTTATTTATATGGAAATTAATGTTTTCAAATGAAAATTCATTTAATAGCTTCAAAGTGGTATGGGACACTTTGATTCAAAAAACTCTTTTTAAAAGGTTTTGAAAATAATTTGATTAAACATTGTTTATTTCAATATCGTGATTTGATATATTGGAATGTGAAAATTTTATATATCCTTTATACATGTGTTATATGTTTTGATTATGTTATGGTTATTGGTCATTGTTTACATATATGGGTGGTTCCGTGATTAACCTAGGGCGGGTGAGCCCGAGATAGCTCTCCAATGCATTGGATAATGTGGCGGAGGTAAACGTGAATATTTCTCCTAAGAGATTTAGGGAATATACTGTGATGGGTATTCCAAATTAACTCCCTATGTAGATGTGATAGCTACAATGTAAGTATGGTATGGATGCCACAAGTTACCTTTATGATTTATGATTTTTATGTGTCTTTCATATATCATATGAATTAATGATGTAAGTAAAAGAGTTCATGTTTTGTATGTATTCATGAAAAAATGTTTTCATTCACTGTTTTATAATCCTTAATGAGCCTTTTATCCTCATCCCAAGTTTTGAAATGTTTTCTATAGGACTTAAAGATGAATAGGGTAAAGGATGGGATCAAGGAAAATCCATGATATCTAAAACATGGAACTAGACATGTTTCTTTTTAAGAGTTTTTATATTATGTAAAAAATGGGTACTGAGTAGTATTGTCTACTTGTAATATTCAAGTTGTACTGTAATAATTATGGCCTAAATCTCTAAAACTCTAAACCTGAAAAGATCTTCAATGTGAATTATTCATTTAATTTAATATTATGTAATGTGTAAGGTCGGATCCTTATAGTTGGTATCATAGGTCGGTTTAGACATTTTTATTGATTAGGAGTTTTTTTCAGACACATGGTTAGTCCCTATATCTATTATTTCAGTTAAATCCTTGTTTTATACCTTTTTTCAGGTCAAGTAAAGTCAATTATGAATTGAAGGGGAAGGACCTCAAGTGAAATTCCTATCTCTTCCTGATGACATGATTGGAATAATTATTGAAAAGTCATGTTTGGTTGATTGTGAAACTTTTTCTAGCATACAACTCACTTGTAAGCAGTTGCTTGAGATATCAAACACCTCCACTATACCACGTTATCATCATGGATCATGGGTTGTATTTAGATAAATAATATTTTAACAATATTCTCATATTTTCAAGAAAGGTAAATATTATCAAGGTATTTTCAAATATTTTACCTTATCACAAGATTTTGAAGCATATTATGATTTTAAAAATGGTGCTAAGGAAGGAGACCCTTGCGCAACCTATTTATATTTTCTTTTAAAATATAGTCTCTCAGAACATACTTATGGTATTTTAAAAGGACCAATAATATAAAGTTTCGACTCAAATTTTGTCCTATTATTTTATAGAAATCATGTTTTATCAGATATTTTGGAATTATATGTCATACATGATTATTTTCCAAAACTATTTTTCTGTGAACACCCATATGACCCATGTTGTACAAGGTGTATTTGGATGGAGGAAGCAAATTATTTTGAAGGATCTCTAAATAATTTTTGTAATGCATGGGACTTCTACCTACTTTAACAAGAAGACGATGAAACCGAGGGGATGCAATGATCAAGGTATGCTATTTTTCATTTTGGGAATCATTTTATTTTATCTTATGGTGGTGAAATAAGACTTCAAGAATTAAGATGTTGAGATCGTAATGAATTTGGATGAAAATGAGAGGTATAAGGAAACCATTGAGGTTAAAACATGTTAGGGTTATTTTTTAGTTTTATAAAAAGGAAAACTCGTAGCATGGGTGACAACCCGTCGCATCCGGCAAGGTTGCAGGAATCGAACCCACAACCAAAGGGCGACAAGGGCGGAAAGGGAGCATCGCCTACCACTAGCCTACTTGAAGTCCCTAGTTAGTTTGACTAATTAAATTTAGTTAGACAATTTTATGAATCAAGAGTATGTGGATTTTGGGTTATATATGGAAATTATTAACCTATCATGGAGTATATGTGATTAGGTTAATTACTTTTCAATATGAGACTTCAAGAGCAACTGATGTTATTTGGAGATAAATTTTAATTTGTACCTTGGAAGACTATGTGATTAAATCTTTCATATATTTGGGTTTCAGTCTTAGTTTGGTTTACATATAAGAATTTTATGGACAAATTGTTTATCAAATGGTCTTTGTTGATCATTGGGTTTGGTTAGACAAATTTTAGAGATTAAGAGTAGTTTTTCTTTATGTAAAAGTTTATATTTTTGGGGGATTGTCTAATATTATACTAAACGTTTTGGTTTTAGTTAGTATTTAAAGACATGGGAAATACATAGTTCATCTTTTGTTCATTATTTGATTCTCTAGAAGTTGGTTATAGCGCTCTTAATGTGAAAAAAGTCATCCTAAATATTCATTGTTTGGAGAAAATATGAGTTTGTGTTAGAAATCTAGAAAAAGATGAATGTCTACATGAAATGTAAGTATATTTAGTTAGTTTTTTTTAGTCTCATTAATAAATTCCTCAAAAAAAATTAACTTTAAACAAAAACCTTGTCCGTTAAATTTTCCTACGGGGGAATCAAAGACTGTTTAACCCATCACAAGTTTCTGATTTTCTGGTGGTTAACTTTCTCCTAAACATGTTTTCTATCGCTCTCCATCAGAACATGATGATTTATTTTCTCCTCCATATCCATGTTTTCATGGAATCCTAGTATTTTTTGTCTCAGGTAACCTTTTTACTTCTCTCCATTTATTTTAAAGTGATAGTTTTATTCACTCTCTTTCCGATGTGGGGATTTTAATGAAGTTTCCAAGCCCAGTTTTAAAATTGCGAGGACGCAATTCCCAAAAGGGGGGAAGGATGTAACATCCCAATTAAATGAAGAATAAAAGATTTTTATATTTATTAATATTTGTGAATTAAATATTAATTTTATCTTAAAAGGGGTTGCTATGTTTAATGGCGTACCCAATACGCAACAACGGGTTTCTTTGGAATCTTATGTTTCACACTAATAATATAATTTAATTATTTTAAATGGTAGTTAACTCCTAGCCATTATATTGACGGTAATAAAAAAATCTAACTATATTATGATTATACATGTATTTATATTTATCCAATAAAAGTTAGAGGCTTAATATATGAATGAATCTAATTTTAAGCATAATTTACATTAAAACACCGATTTACCGCCTTTTAATGGCGAACCCTTTTTAAATCTAGTTTTAGTCACTTTAATAAATTCTAATTGACCAAATAAAATCCTTATTTAGAATGGGGACATCAAAATTTACTTTGTGCAATTTTTTTGGAATTTTTCCGATAAAGTTCATTTTTTTAATGAATAGTGAGAAATATTGTATTTTAATTCAAAAGTTCTTTTTAATCTAATTTATTTATATGGATAGATTATCTTTTTAATTGGTTTTATAGTGAAATTGAAATATATTTTTACCATTTAATCCAATGTTGGTCATTGGAATTAATTTCACTTTGAAATTAGACATAAACAAGTATCAATCTTTTGATGGTTATTGTTTCTTAAAAACACGCTATTTGTTTTAACAGCGAGAATTAATTTTTAAATTAATTAATTACACTTCTATGTTTTGAAATTTGAAGAATAGACATCATTTTTGAATTCGGAAAATCAAATATATCTTGGGCTGAATTTTTGGTATTTTTTTAAAAAACTTCAATTTTTGATGAATAGTGACACCACTTAGTGGTAATTAAAAAACTGACTTCTTCATTTAAATGGAATTTTACCACTTCTGTGAATTGAATTTCAAAAATCCGACCTACGTGGTTGTTGTCAAGAAGTAAAATGTGGTTAATCAAGATGAAAATAATTTTTCGTGAATAATAACTTTTGACTTTTACTTACCGCAATTAAAGGTAAATAGGGTAATTCAAGGATAAAAGAATATTATAATAATTCTAAATTTCATTAACACATGTCCAGACCATATTGGTTGAGTCATTAACGACCATGGGCATCTTTGGGTCGATTTTGGGACCACATTGATCCACGTGGGAGTGAAAATGAGAATTTAGATTAATTAATTTAATGTAAAGGAAAAATTTAAATTAACAAACAATCATTTAGTAAATAATTTTTATATGTTGATATATAAGTCCTATTTTCGACTATAATTATTCATTGGAAAGATAAATAGATTTACTACATTATAGTATCTTTTTTATAATTTTTAGACCTCGAATAAATTAAATTATTTATGACACAATAATGATGAAGTATTTACCTCATTAGTAAATGATTAAAATAAATAAGATTATAATGATTAAAATATTATCCAAAACATGTCCAGTTCTGATTGGATGATTTTATTTCGGTTATGAGTCATATTATTGTCGACCATAATGATTTTTGGACCATTAGAAACTGAATATAATTATATTATAAAATAATATTTTCATTCTTTCCTAAAGAGCCCCTCATGTCCCTTGTAAAAAGAGACCACTTCTATGAAATTCCTCACACCTCTCAAGCCATTTGGATCGTCCAAACTCTGCCCAATTAATATCCCTACATCCCTATCCTCCCCCTAAAAGCCTTACCTTAGGTAGAAGGCACTTCCAGAAGTCCTTTGGTTCAATCCAAATGGGAGTTACCCAAATTAAAGGTAACGGTTCCTCTTAAATTGTTTTCTATTATTTTACTTCTCCAACCCCTAAACTCTTTTTATTTATTTAATTTGGTACAAAAACAGTATCCTAAATATACTAGGATTTTTTTATTATAAGGATTTGAACAACACTTACACACACCTCAATCTAATGGATGATGAACATAATATTTTTGTGGATGGAAAACTAACGCCTCACGAAACGATGATTGTTCAATTATATCTTACCGCCTCTAATGGTGGACATTATGATGGAACTGTATTTATATATGATATATATTATTTTTATGATTTAATTATGCTTATTTACTTCCCAATTATATCAAACCTTTATGGTTTCCATGTTGGGTAAATTCGATAATCTCATTTGAGGAAGTGCGGACTATCTCCCCCTCAAAGTGATGTGACTCGTTAATGCCCTATGTGGGATGTATAAAGGATAGAGTTAATGATATTTTATATGATATTATACTGTAATTATAATATAACAATGTATCATTATGTTTTAATTCCATTAAAATAAGAAATAGAAATGAAAGTAGCGTTCATGCGTACGTACGGCTTACCGTTTTCATGAACGGTGCATTTCATTTTGTACCTCCAAATGTTATGTACTATTATAAATACATGTAAATGATAGATATATATGATATATATGATACCCAAATCATTAATATAATTCTATATATAATGAACCTTTTACCTCATGAACAACATGTAATTATAAGAAGTCCATTTTTTACTCAAGTACCAAATATCGACAAAACGAACATTATTAACATAAATGATTGCATAATGTTTATAACATGGTAATAAGTGATATAAAATGAATAATTAACTTGAAAAAGGTTCTTTAGAAAGTATAAATTAACTTTTGTTTATTATTCGGGAGATTAATGAACGATCGAGTCAGGTCAGACACGAGGTAAGGGATCCGACCTCTCTCTTTCTTTTCAAGTACTCTCTTTTATGTCATTTTATTTATGCTCCATATTCTTATGTTGGACGATGTTCTTTTATAATCACCATACTGTAATTTGTATTTTCATATTATGAGAGACCCCCTCTTACTCTCATCAATTCATTTTAAGAATTTTTAAGTGGCATCGTTTGGCTGCCGAATTTTTGTAAGGGATTTTCTTATCTCACTTTTAATTCCGTGAGATTTCCATTGTCGCCACTTATTCACTACATGTGGTGTATTGTGTACTTCCATTTTATATATATTATCATGATTCTAATTATATTCATGGTATTCTGTGATTCATTTGGTGGTTATTAACTTTTTTTCAAACGACTCAGTTGATTACAACGTGGTAAAGGGTTTCATCTCATTTTTTATTCTCATGAGATTCTTGCAATACTTGCCACTATTTACTTATTGTGGTGTATGTACTGCCCATTATTGTACTCTTGGTGTAATATACTCTCATTTATGAGTATTTACATCTTCATTTTATGATCCTTCTTTCATGTGGCATATGTTTTGTAAGTTACCAAATCGGTAAGTGAACTCCTTTACCCAATTTCCATTCTTTAGGTTGATATTATCTTTTTTTATGTCATCCTATGAATATGTTTGAATTACCTATGATTGTTTTACACATAATATCCACTTATATTGGGTTTATTTATATTTTTCACACATAATTATGAGATTTATTTATCCTTAATTTAAGGATTCTATATTTATAAGGGATTTTATCTCAATTTACATTTCCATTGAGACTTCATTGTTGTAATGCACCACTTCATTCATATATGGTGTATATACTGTCCTTTGAAATATTATATCACGAATCCCTTTATTCTCATGATATAATAATGTTCAGATTAAAATTTATTCTTCAATTATTTGTACTGAACCATCCCTCTTTTTGTTAAAAACTCTTTAACTAAAATATCATTTTAAATGTTTTAAAGATTTATTATTATAAATATATCTAATTAATGTCCATGTTTTCAAAATGGGTTTTAGGATTTATTTATATGGAAATTAATTTTTTTCAAATGAAAATTCATTTAAAAGCTTCAAAGTGGTATGGGACACTTTGATTCAAAAAACACTTTTTAAAAGGTTTTGAAAATGATTTGATTAAACATTGTTTATTTAAATATCTTGATTTGATATATTGGAATGTGGAAATGTTATCTATCCATTATACATGTGTTATATGTTATTATTATTTTATGGTTATTGGGCACTGTTTATGTATACGGGTGGTTATGTGATTAACCTAGGGCGGGTGAGCCTGAGATAGCTCTCCAATGCATTGGGTAACGTGACAAAGGTAAACGTGATTGTTTCTCCTAAGAGAATTAGATAATATGTTGTGATGGGTATTCCAAAGTAACTCATTATGTAGCTATGATAGCTACAACATAAGTATGGTATGGATGCCGCAAGTTACCATTATGATTTATGATTTCTATGTGACTTTCATAAATCTAATGAATTCCTGAGGTAAGTAAAAGAGTTCATGTTTTGTATGTATTTATGAAAAAATGTTTTCATTCACTATTTTATTACCCTTACTGAGCCTTTTATGCTCATCCCATGTTTTAAAATTTTTTCCACAGGACTTAAAGATGAATAGGGTCAAGGATGGGATCAAAGAAAAGACATGCTATTTAAAACATGGAACTAGACATGTTTCTTTTTAAGAGTTTTTATATTATGAAAAAATGGGTACTGAGTAGTAGTGTCTACTTGTAATATTCATGTTGTAATGTAATAGGTCTCTAAAACTCTGAACCTAAAAAGATCCTCAATTTGAATTATTTAATTCAATATTATGTAATGTTTAAGGTCGGGTCCTTATAGTTGGTATCAGAGGTCGGTTTAGACTACTTTAGGGATTCGGAGTTTTTGTCAGACACATGGTTAGTCCCTATATCTATTATTTCAGTTAAATCCCAGTTTTATAGCTTTTTTCAGGTCAATTAAAGTCAGTTACAAATGGAAGGAGAAGGATCTCAAACGACATTCCTATCTCTTCCAGATGACATGCTTGCAATAATTGTTGAAAATTCATGTTCAGATGATTGTAAAACATTTTCTAGCATACAAATAACTTGCAAGCATTTGGTTGAGATATCAAACACCTCCACTATAACTCGTTATCATCATGGATCGTGGGTTGTATTTAGAAAATATTATTTTCACAATATTCTCATATTATCAAGAAAGGTAAATATTATCAAGGTATTTTCAAATATTTTACCTTATCATAAGAATTTGAAGCATATTATGATTTTAAAAATGGTGCTGAGGAAGGAGACCCTTGTGCAACATATTTATATTTTCTTTTAAAATATAGTCTCTCAAGACATACATATGGTATTTTAAAAGGACCAATAATAGAAAGTATCAACTCAAATTCTGCCCTATTATTTTATAAAAATCATGTTTTATCAGATGTTTTGAAATTATATTTCATACATGATTATTTTCCAAAACCGTTTTTCTATGAACACTCATATGACCCATGTTGTACAATGTGTATTTAGATGGAGGAAGAAAATGATTTTTAAGGATCTTTAAATCATTGTTGTAATGCATGGGACTTCTACCTACGTGAACAAGATGACGATGAAACTGAGTGGCCGCCATGATCAAGGTATGTTGTTGATCATTTTGGGAATAATTTTATTTTATCTTATGGTGGTGAAATAAGACTTCAAGAATTAAGATATTGAGATCATAATGAATTTGGATGAAAATGAGAGGTATAAGGAAACCATTGAGGTTAAAAAATTTTAGGTTTATTTTTTAGTTTTATAAAAAGAACAACCCGTAGGATGTGTGACAACCCATCGCATCCGGCAAGGCTGCAGGAATCGAACCCACAACCAAAGGGAGACAAGGGCGACAGGGGCGCATCGCCTACCACTAGCCTACTTGAAGTCCCTGGTTAGTTTGACTAATTATTTTTAGTTAGACAATTTTATGAATCAAGAGTAAGTGGATTTTGAGTTATCTATGGAAATTATTAACCTATCATGTAGGATATGTGATTAGGTTAATTACTTTTATATAAGAGACTTCAAGAGCAACTGATGTTATTTAGAGATAAATTTTAATTTTTACCTTGGAAGACTATGTGATTAAAACCTTCAAATATTTGGGTTTCAATATTAGTTTGGTTTACTTTGAAGAATTTTATGGACAAATTGTTTATCGAATGTTCTTCTTTGAACATTGGGTTTGGTTAGACAAATTTTGGAGATTAAGAGAAGTTTTTATTTATGTAAAAGTTTATATTTTTAGGGGATTGTCTGATCTTATACTAGAATTTTTTTGTTTCAGTTAGTATTTAAAGATATGGGAAATATATAGTTCATATTATTTTGATTATGTGATTCTCTCAAAGTTGGTTATAGAGCTCTTAATGTGAAAAAAAGTCATCATGAATATTCATTGTTTGGAGAAAATATGAGTTTTTGTTAGAAATCTAGTAAAAGATGAATGTCTACATGACAAGTAAGTATATTTCCTTATGTTTTTTGTTAGTCTCATTAATAAATTCCTCAACGAAAAGTAACTTTAAACAAAAACCTTGTCCGTTAAATTTTCCTATGGGGGAATCAAAGACTGTTTAACCCATCACAAGTTTGTGATTTTCTGGTGGTTAACTTTCTCATAAACATGTTTTCTATCACTCTCCATCAGAACGTGATGATTTGTTTCTCCTACATATCCATGTTTTCATGGAATCCAAGTATCTGTTTTCTCGGGTCACCTTTGTACTTCTCTTCATTTCTTTTAAAGTGATAGTTTTATTCACTCTCTTTTCGATGTGGGGCTTTTAATGAAGTTTCCAAGCCCAGTTTTAAAATTACGAGGACGAAATTCCCAAAAGGGGGGAAGGATGTAACATCCCAGGTAAATGAATAATAAGAGATTTTTATATTTATTAATATTTTTGAATTAAATATTAATTTTAGCTTAAAAGGGGGTGCTATGTTCAATAGCATACCCGATACGCAACAACGAGTTTCTTTGGAATCTTAAGTTGCACGCTAATAATATAATTTAATTATTTTAAACAGTAGTTAACTCCTATACATTATATTGATGGGAATGAACAAATATAACTATAATATTATTATACATGTATTTATATTTATCCAATAAAAGTCAGAGGCTTAATATATGAATGAATTTAATTTTAAGCATAATTTACATTAAAACGATGATTTACCGCCTTTTAATGGAGAACCTTTTTTAAATATAGTTTTAGTCACTTTAATACATTCTAATTAACCAAATAAAATCCTTCTTTATAATGGGGACATCAAAATTTACTTTGTGCAATTTTTATGGAATTTTTCTGATAAAGTTCATTTTTTTAATGAATAGTGAAAGATATTGTATTTGAATTCAAAAGTGATTTTTAATCTAATTTATTTATATGGATAGATTATCTTTTTAATTTGTTTTAAAGTGAAATTAAAATATAATTTTACCATTTAATCCAATTTTGGTCATTGGAATTAATTTCACATTGAAATTGGACATAAACGAGTACCAATCTTTTGATGGTTATTGTTTCTTAAAAACACGAAATTTGTTTTAACAGCAGGAATTAATTTTTAAATTAATTAATGCCACTTCTATGTTTTGAAATTGGAAAGGTAGACATCATTTCTGAATTCGGAATATCAAATATAGCTTAGGCTGAATTTTTGGTATTTTTCTGAAAAACATCAATTTTTGATGAATAGTGACACCACTTAGTGGTTGTTAAAAAAACTGACTTTTTCATTTAAATGGAATTTTACCACTTCTGTGAATTAAATTTCAAAAATCTGACATACATGGTTTTTATCAAGAAGTAAAATGTGGTTCATCAAGATGAAAATAATTTTTGATGAATAGTAACTATTCACTTTTATTTACCACAGTTAAAGGTAAATAGGGTAATTTAAGGATAAAAGAATATTATAATAATTCAAAATTACATTAAAAGTTGACCAAACCTTATTGGTTGAATCATTAACTATCATGGGAATCTTTGGGTCGATTTTGGGACCTCATTGATCCACTTAGGAGTGAAAATGACAATTTAGATTAATTAATTTATTGTAAAGGAAAAATTGACATTAACAAAACACCGTGTAGTAATTAATTTTTATATGGTGATATATAAATTCTATTTTCGACTATAAAAATTCATTGGAAAGATAAATAGATTTCCTACATGATAGTATTTTTTTTATAATTTTTAGACCTCGAATAAATTAAATTATTTATGACGCAATAATGATGCAGTATTTACCTCATTAATAAATGATTAAAATAAATAAGATTATAATGATTAAAATATTATCCAAAACATGTCCAATTATGATTGGATGATTTTTTTCGGTTATGAGTCATCGTATCGTCGACCATAATGATTGTTGGACTATTTGAAACCGAATATCATTATATTATAAAATAATATTTTCACTCTTTCCTAAAGAGCCTCTCCTCTCCCTTATAAAAATCGACCACTTCTATGAAATTCCTCACACCTCTCAAGCCATTTGGCTCGTCCAAACTTTATCCAATTAAGATACCTACATCCCTCTCCTCCTTCTAAAATCCTTACCTTAGGCAGAAGGCACTTCAAGAAGTCATTTGGTTCAAACCAAAGGGGAGTTACCCAAATTAAATGTAACTGTTTCTCTTAAATTGTTTTCTATTATTTTACTTATCCAACCCCTAAAATATTTTTATTTCATTAATTTGTAACAACAACAGTATCCTCAATATACTAGTATGTTGATATTATAAGGATTCTATCTTCACTTACACACACCTCTATCTAATGGATGAAGAACATAATGATATTGTGGATGGAAAACTAACGCCTCATGAAACGATGATTGTTCAATTACATCTTACCACCTCTAATGGTGTCCATTATGATGGAACTGTATTTATATATGATATATATTATTTTTATTATTTCTTTATTCTTTTTTACTTCCCAATTATATCAAACCTTTATGGTTTCCATGGTGGGTAAATACGATAATCTCATTTGAGGAAGTGTGGACTACCACCCCCTCAAAGTGATGTGACTCGTTAATGACCTATGTGGGATGTATAAAGGAGAGAGTTAATGATATTGTATATGATATTGTACTGGAATTATAAAATACCTATGTATCATTATGTTTTAATTCCTTTAAAATAAGAAATAGAAATGAAAGTATCGTTCATGCGTACGTACGGCTTACCGTCTCCATGAACGGTGCATTTCATTTAGTACCTCCAAATGTTATGTACTGTTATAAATACATTTACATGATGGATATATATGATATATATGATACCCAAATCATTATTATCATTCTGGATAAAATTAACCTTTGACCACATTAACAACATGTAATTATAAGAAGTCCATTTTTGACTAAAGTACCAAATATCGACAAAACAAACATTATTAACTTAAATGATTACATAATGTTTATAACATGGTAATAAGTGATATAAAATGAATAATAAACTAGAAAAATGTTCTTAAGCAAGTATAAATTAACTTTAGTTTATTATTCAGGAGATTAAAGAACGATAGAGTCAAGTCGGACACGAGGTAAGTGATCCGACCTCTCTCTTTCTTTTCAAATACCCACTTTTTTGTCATTTCATTTTTGATCCATGTTCTTATGATGGAGGATGTTATTTTATATTAACCATATTGTAATTTGTATTTTCATATTATTATAGAACCCCTCTTACTCTCATCAATTCATTTTAAGAATTTTTATGTGGCGTCGTTAGGCTACCGAATTTTTGTAAGGGATTTTCTTATCTCACTTTTAATTCCGTGAGATTTCCATTGTTCGCCACTTATTCATTACATGTGGTGTATTTTGTACTGATATTTTATATATATTATCATGATTCTCATTATATTCATGGTATTCTATGATTCATTTGGTGATTATTAACTTTTTGTCATACGACTCAGTTGATTACAACGTGGTAAAGGGTTTCGTCTCATTTGTTATTCTCTTGAGATTCATGCTATACTTGCCACTATTTTCTTTGTGTGGTGTATTTACTGCCCATGATTGTACTCTTTGTGTAATATACACTCATTTATGACTATTTACATATTTATTTTATGATCCTTCTTTCATGTGGCATATGTTTTGTAAGTTACCAAATCGGTAAGGGAACTCTTTAACCCAATTTCCATTCTTTGGGTTGATATTCTGTTTTTTTATTTTTGTCATACTATGAATATGTGTGAATTAACTCTGATTGTTTTACACATAATATCCACTTATATTGGGTGTATTTATATTTTTTACACATAATTATGAGATTGATTTATCCTTAATTTAAGGATTCCATCTTTATAAGGGATTTTATCTCAATTTACATTTCCATTGAGACGTCATTGTTGTTATGCACCAATTCACTCTTATATAGTGTATATAATATCCTTTGAAATATTATATCATGAATTCCTTTATTCTCATGATATTATAATGTTCTTGTAACGCCCAGAACCTAGATACCCAGAGTTGGTGCATTATTACATAACATTGGCATGATCACAAAGGATCAAGTCTCGAAAGACCAATTAGTTTAGTAGTCTTGGAAACACTAGATGTATCCATAAGTCTTACATTAAATCATAAGGTAAAAAAACTACAACAACATCTTGTCTTCATATCCCCTCATACTATCCCTGTAGGTCCTTCATAAATTACTTCTTCATAATCCTGGGAAAAATAAAACATTTCAAGGGGTGAGATCAGATGCTCAGTAAGGATAACATTATAACAGAAGCTTTCATAGATAATCATAAACACTTAAGGCAGTTTATAACTAAAACGAAAGCCTTTTAAACTTGAACTTTAGCATAAAATTGCAAAGATAAAATAAAATAATGACATTTACTTACTCACATGGATATTCTACTAGTCGAATGATTAAATGTAATATCAATAACAACTTTCATAATGATGGAATGCATAATTCCAGACTATCATAACCACATAGCCAAGGCCTCGTGCCAAGACTACAAATAAGATTTTGCCAATGCCTTGTGCCAAGACACTAGTTTGTCTCATGATACCTACCGATGCATCGAGGAGCTATAGTGGGCTCCACCCGTCACTTATTAAGTCCATAGCATTCCTCATATGAACAGGTCTAAACATAACATAAACATTCGTATTAAAACTAGCATACAAAATGTCAATACTTTAACCACAAACCATGAATGGTATAAAAATAGCACATCCACAGTCAAACATAACTCATTCGATACAATATAGAAGATTGTATTGTATCACATTAACCTCAATCAAGAATAATTAAGGATGTTGACATAGATGAAAATAATCATCAAAACTATTTGAGAGAAATATCCCCCTTTTTCTTGAAATCATTTAAAAGTCACACTATTTATCAAGAAGCCATTTAAAATTTGATTTTTGAATTAAAGTGTACCATACAACTTTGAAACATTCAAAATGTGTTTTAAATTTAAATCTTTAATGTCCATATAAATAAATCCTTAAAACCATTTTTTAAAACATGGACATTAATGAAAAAGATTTAGAAGAATAGGTCATTAAAACATTTAAAAATCGTATTTCAGTTTGAGTTTCTAACCAAAAGAGAGACACTTGAATGAAAATAATTGAGGTAATAAAAACATTATAATATCATGAGAATAAAGGGATTCATGATATACTATGTCAATGTACATTATATACACCACATAAAAGTAATTTGGTGTATAACAATAAAGAAGTCTCAATGGAATGTAAATTGAGATGAAATCTCTCATAAAGGACGTATCCTTAGGTTAAGGATAAATCAACGACATAATTATGTGTGACAAATATAAATACACTAAATATGATTGGATATTCAGTGTAAAAAAATCAAGGACATTCACACATATTCTAGTAAAAACAAAACCAATGAATTGGATGTTTATCTCAACAAATCGAGATTGAGTAAACATTACTCTCATCAAGTTCATAACGATTACTTGAGAATTTATCAATGGAGTGATTATGTGTATAAAAAGTATATCCACAGAAAGGGGAGTGGAAATTATGACATAATCAAATGAATAGTGATTCCCCACATAATCTTGGAGTAAAATAATCAATGAAGTATGCGTAAAGCCGAATGAGTGGAAATTGAAATTTCAAATTCCCTTATTGATTTAGTAACATACAAAACATACACCCATGAAAGAAGGTTCATACAATGATGATGTAAATATACATGAATTAAAGTATATTACACAATGAATACAAACATGGGTAGTACACACACCACATGTAGTAAATATATGGTGAACAATGGAATTCTCACGAAATTAAAAGTGAGATAAGAAACCCCTTACCTTGTACTTTTCCTTGGTTGGGGGTAGTTTAACCTCCTATATAATGTTGAAATAATTGTTATTAAATTATTCACGAATCATATAAATTATTATGATATCATATATGATCTTTTAACATTGCTTTGTTAATAATATCTTAGAGTTATCGTCGTTCCAAGTGTTAACTTAGTCGTTTTTATATGTTTTGATACGTAAGACATATTTGTCATGGATAGGTTGTATATTATTCATATCCAGAATGATATAATGTTCTTAAACATTATTTTTAAATCATCAAATGATAATTATAATTGAATGGGTATGATGGATAATGAATCTCATCGCGTTCGTGGAGACGGTAGTCCGTACGTACGCACGAGAGACAATATCATTCTTTTGATATTAAAATAATATATAATTGGATGGTATATCATATATACAGAATCATTATAATGTTATATTTATTATTTAAATGAGTTCCATATCATTATTATACCCACCCAAATAATAATATATTGAATAACAATTATCCCATGACATGGAGACGGTAAGCCATACGTAGGCACGCATGGTGACATGTTATTCAAAGGGTGGATAGAATACTGAATATGGTTGTAAAATATTTATAATAACATCACACTATATATAAGATACTGGATTTATTATTTTAGAATGGTAAAAACAAAGAAAGAAGAAGTGGAAGAAGAAAGGAACATGAAAAGGGGTGGTGAAAACATTACCTCTTCTTCGGGTTCTTCTTTTTGATTTGATCAAAAGGGCTCCTTAGGTTGTCTTTCTGATCAATCTAAGGCCTATAGGTTGTAGTGAGGGAAGTTGAGAGAGTATTTGGGCAGGGGTTGGCCGAACCAAAAGACTTTGAAGGTGTGAAAAAATGATAAGGAGGAGTGCCCTTTTATAAGAGGGGTGACGGGCACCGTTGGAAAAGCTAGAAATATTAATTTATAATAAATTCATATTCGGTTTCTAATGGCTCCAAAGTTTATTATTCAAAGGATAAGGTGTGGATAGGTCGAAAAACATTCAACCAATATAATTTAGACAGGTTTGGGTTACTATATTAACCTTATCTTTTAGTTTTAACTCTTAGTTAATTAGTTTGACATTTACCATGTCACTTTTTATTTTTATATTATATAGTTAATAAACTTACTATATAAATCCAAGAGACTCCCAAGTGGTCCATTAATGATATAACTATCATGATATAAGTCTCTTGGCCAAACCTTTGATTTTTAAGAATTTAATATCAATTAATAATATATTATTTGTTTTAAAAACACTTTTATGTCAATTTTGACACTATTCAATAGTTGATTTTTGTGAAACTTATAACAGAATGATTATTTTGAAATTAGTCAATTAAATCAATCCTAATATATCTTATTATCCTATAAAATTATTTTAATTCATTAAAAGTCTTAAATTATATTTATTTCGGTATTTATAATATCAATTATTTTAATTTTTCACTATTATGGTAATTACTGCATCATCATTGTGTCATAAATATATTAAATTATTAAATGTCTAAAAATTATAAATAAAATATCATTATGTAGGAACTATTATTATCTTTCTAATGAATATTTAAAATCGAATTTATCTTATGTATAACCCTATATTAAAAATGTTTGTGTAAATAAACCTTGATTTTAACTCTTTTGACTCTTCATTGAATTAAATAATAATAAATGTCCTAAACTAATCCTAGTGGACCTAAATGATAATATTTTATTCCTAAGGTTGTTTTTCGTCGAGATAAACTTGTCAAATTGAATTAGGACATGTGTTAGTGTAATATTAATATCATTTTTACCCTTAATTACCCTATTTACTTTTAACCGTGGTAAATAAAAGTAAAAAAGTTACTATTCATAAAAAATTATTTTAATCTCAATGAACCATATTTTACTTCTTGATATTAACCATGTCTCTCGGATTTTCAAAATTCCATTCACAGAAGCGGTAAAATTATGTTTTATGAAAAATTCATTTTTTTAACTACCACTTAGTAGTTTCACTATTCCTCAAAAATTGAAGTTTTTCAGAACAATGCCAAAATTTAAACCTAATCTATAATTGATATTCCGAATTCAAAAATGATGTCTATTTTAAAAAATTCAAAACATATAAGTTGTATAAATTAGTTTTATAATTAATTCTCGTTGTCATAACAAATTGCGTGTTTTTTAGAAACAATATATATCAAAAGATTGACAATTGTTTAGGTCAAATTTCAAAGTGAAATTAATTCTAATGAAAACCATTGGATAAAATGGTAAAAATATATTTTAATTATACTTTAAAACCACTCAATAATATAATTTATCATTATAAATTATTTTTATTTAAAAAGTTGTTTTTAATTAAAATTTAGTAATTTTCACTATTCATCAAAATATAAGTGTTATCCGAAAAGTTCCAAAATTTCACCCTAGGATAAATTCGATATTCTGAATCCAAAAATGAAGTCCATATTGAAAGATATAATTTATAAAATTTCAAAAATTAGGTATTACTATTCATAATGGCTAGTTTGATTGGTTGTGGTGTGTTAGAATCTCGAAGTTGCGTACAATGCACGACATTGCATTATTCGAAGGGAAACGTACCGTGGAATCTTGGGGTGTTACATTATCCCCTCCTTCAATAAATTGTGTCCTCGCAATTTTTAAAATTGTTCTTTGGAATATAATGGAAAGTCCCACATCAGAAAAAGAGTCAATAAAACTATCACATTAAAATAAAGAAAGAGAGGTATAAAGGTCAACCAAGATAACCCATACTCGGATTCCATGTAGGAAAAAATGGATATGGATGATAAACTAAGTGTCAAGTTCTGATGGAGAGGGATAGAAATCATGATCAGGAGAAAGTTAAGAATAAGAAAACCACAAACTTTTGTTGGGACAAATGGTCATTAGTCCCCTAGTAGGAAAGTAAACGGACAACATTTTTTTTGTTTTAAGTTACATTACATAAGGATGAGAAATTTATTTAAGATATTGACTAAGAATATAATGATATATACTTACATTTTAAGTATAGTTTCATTCTTTAATAAATTTCCACCACTAACTCATTTTTTTTAAACGATGAGTATTCAAGAAGACTTGGTCACACGGGAAGAGCTAGAATAAACTTCTATAGAATCACATAATCCATGCAGGATGAACTATATATTTACATTGTCTTTAGAGATTAATCAAAACCAAAATGGTTAGTACAAGATCTAATGATCCCCCAAAAGGTTATTCCTTGAGAGAAATAAACACTAATCATAATTTCCAAAATTAAACCAACAATACCCCAAAGTTAAATAAATACCATTCAATAATCAATTGTCCTTAAAATCCTTTAATATAACCAAAACTAATATTGAAAACCAAAACTTATTAAGAATGTAGTCTTCCACATTAAATTCTATCTCCAAATGCATTAATTACTCTTAAAGTCACATACTTAAAAGTAATTAACCTAATCATTTCCAAAAATAACCCAAATCATTATAAATACACAATAAAAACATAGATAAAAATCCACCATTACTCCTAAAATTAAATCCCATACTACTCTATTTTCCTTTGGCATATAGTGTTCTCAACAAAGCGAACAACTTCCAAAATAACATTTATCACTTAATCACCAAATCATTTTCGTATACTAACGGTATTCATTTGATAAGACATAAGATCGCAAATCAAATTATTATTGATCAATAAAATAATTTAACTAAAAATAATAGTCACACTAACCAGGGACTTCACGTAGTTCAGTGGTAGGCGATAAATCCCAATTGCACTTTGGTTGTGGGTTCGATTCCCACAGCTTTGTCCGACGCGACGGGTTGTCACACGGTCTACGTGTTGTCCTTTTTCAAAAACTATATTTTATAACATTACCAAAATGAGATAAATTCCTCAAAATAACCATAACATAATTTAACCACAAATGTTATCTCATACCTTTCATTTTCATCCCAAATTATAATAATTTGTAATTGCCTCAAACCCAACGATCATATAAAAATAAATGTATATTTATAACTATATCCACAAGAGAAAATATAATTCTTCCATAAATATCATTCTCACATGGAAAATGTTAGGGTTACAAATACAAGAGAAAATTATTCCAAAGTAAACCCTTCAACAAGGATCACTAATAATTTTTAAACATTTATCCAACCATTTATTTCCATATAGATTCTTCTCTGACCAAGAAAATATCCTATAGAATAGGACATTCACTCGGGTAATGGCCAGGTCCCCTACATTTACGGCAAATGACTGTAAATGGATTCTAGGGAACATTTTTATCTTCTTCCATAGTACTCTTCATTTATCTTCGGCAATTCCTCACTTTATGTCCTTCCTTCCCGCACGTAAAGCATTTCTTTGTCCCATTGAGACACTTTTCTGGGTGTCGCCTTCCACATTTCCTACATGATGGAAATTGAGGATTTATTTCTCCATGGTCTCCATTACTGGAGATCTTATCATTGATCACCTTTCTCTTCTTTGTTGAGTCCGGTAATTGGTTAATATATATATTGTTGATCATATTTTTAGAGAATTTATTTAGCATAAAGACGATTTCTTTTACGCCTATAAACATTCCATTTTGTTGCTCATTTCACCACCGTTCCCACCTTGTACATCATTCTCAAAGTCACTATGACTTCCTTGAAATCCAGCCATTGACTAAAACCAGAAAGCATTTCATGAGTAATAATAGTCATAAAATCATTTAGAGATTAACATGTCACCATATTCTCAGTTTGAAACACATTAGGATTAACCGAGGTCATTTACTCTCATCTTATATATATAATACCTCAAATTGTTTTGTAAAGAAAATGTAAATTATCCTAAGAATATCCCTCGGGAGTGTCCTAACCAAGAGTGCAGCAAGGCCTGTTGTCGTGCACCAGTTCCCATTCGAGTCCAGCTCAAAGCGGTGTTTTCGGGTTTTACCCCTAGGTACATCTGTGCCAGAACCGCCTCTACCTGCTCGTATCCAGACAGGGATGTATTGCTCAGAAAACTCACAAAATCTCTACACTACCAAAATTCTAGGAAGTTCTTCTCTACTAATCCTCAAAGTTCATCTTTGGTCTACGTTCTCTAATAGG
Source organism: Viscum album (assembly GCA_963277665.1). Taxonomy (NCBI): domain Eukaryota; kingdom Viridiplantae; phylum Streptophyta; class Magnoliopsida; order Santalales; family Viscaceae; genus Viscum; species Viscum album. The sequence goes on along the minus strand of OY728131.1, from coordinate 2,015,779,425 downwards.
ATTTTATCTAAATCTAGCTTCCAAGGTTTGTACTAAACTTCCTCTGATACCAACTGTAACGCCCCGACCCTAGATACCCAAAGTCGGTGCATTATTACATAACATTGGTATGATCAAAAAGTATCAAGTCTCGAAAGACCGATTAGTTTAGTAGTCTTGGAACCACTAGATGTATTCATAAGTCTTACATTACATCATAAGGTAAAAAAACTACAACAAGATCTTGTCCTCATATCCCCTCATATTATCCCTGCAGGTCATTCATAAATTACTTCTTCATAATCCTGGAAAAAATAAAACATTTAAAGGGTTGAGCTCAGATGCTCAGTACGGATAACATTATAACAGAAGCTTTCATAGATAATCATAAACACTTAAGGCAGTTTATAACTAAAACGAAAGCCTTTTAAACTTGAACTTCAGAATAAAATGGCAAAGATAAAATAAAAAAGGCCATTTACTTACTCACATGGATATTCTACTACTCGAATTATCACATGAATTATCAATAACCACTTTCATAATGATGGAATGCGTAATGCCAGACTATCATAACCACATAGCCAAGGCCTCGTGCCAAGACTACAAATAATATTTTTCCAAGGCCTTGTGCCAAGACACTAGTTTGTCTCATGAGACCTACCAATGCATCTAGGAGCTATAGCAGGATCCCCCCATCACTAATTAAGTCCAATGCATTCCTCATATGAACAGGTCTAAACATAACATAAACATTCGTATTAAAACTAGCATACGAAATGTAAATATTTTAACCACAAACCATGAATGGTATGAAAATAGAACATCCACAGTCAAACATAACTCATTCGATACAATATGGAAGATTGTATTGTATCACATTAACCTCAATAAAGATTAATTAAGGATGTTGACATAGATGAAAATAATAATCAAAACTATTTGAGAGAAATATCTCCCTTTTTCTTGAAATCATTTAAAAGTCACACTATTTGTCAAGAAGCCATTTAAAATTTGATTTTTGAATCAAAGTGTACCATACCACTTTGAAACATTCAAAAGGAGTTTTTATTTTAAAACTTTAATTTCCATATAAATAAATCCTTAAAACCATTTTTTAATACATGGACATTAATGAGCAAGATTAAGAAGAATAGGTCTTTAAAACATTTAAAAATGGTATTTTAGTTAGAGTTTCTAACCAAAAGAGAGACAATTCAATGAAAATAATTGAGGTAATCAAAACTTTGTAATATCATGAGAATAAAGGGATTCATGATATACTATTTCAATGTACATTATATACACCACATAAAAGTGATTTGGTGTATAACAACAAAGAAGTCTCAATGGAATGTAAATTGAGATGAAATCTCTCATAAAGGCCGTATCATTAAGTTAAGGATAAATCAACGACATAATTATGTGTGGAAAATATAAATACACTAAAAATGATTGGATATTTAGTGTAAAACAATCAAGGACATTCACACAAATTCTAGTAAAAACAACACCAAGGAATTGGATGTTTATCTCAACAAATCGAGGTTGAGTAAACATTACTCTTATCAAGTTCATACCGATGACTTGAGAATTTACCAATGGAGTGATTATGTGTATAAAAAGTATATCCACAGAAAGGGGAGTGGAAATTATGACATAATCAAATGAATAGTGATTCCACACATAATCTTGGAGTAAAATAATCAATGAAGTATGCGTAAAGCCGAATGAGTGGAAATTGAAATTTAAAATTCCTTTATCGATTTGGTCACATACAAAACATACACCCAAGAAATAAGGATCATACAATGATGATGTAAATATACATTAATTAGATTATATTACACAATGAATACAAACATGGGAAATACACACACCACATGTAATAAATAAGTGGTGAACAATGTAATTCTCACAGAATTAAAAGTGAGATAAGAAACCCCTTACCTTGTAATTTTCCTTGGTTGGAGGAAGTTTAACCTCCAGTATAATGTTGAAATAATTGTTATTAAATTATTAATGAATCATATAAATTAATATGATATCATATATGATCTTTTAACATTACTTTGTTAATAATATCTTAGAATTATCGTCATTTCGGTGTTAACTTACTCATTTTTATATGTTTTGTTATGTAAGCCATGTTTATCATGGATAGGTTGTATCTTATTCATATCCAGAATGATATAATGTTCTTAAACATTATTTTTAAATCATAAAATGATAATTATACTTGAATGGATATGATGGAGAATGAATCTCATCGCGTTCGTGGAGACGGTAGTCCGTACGTACGCACGAGCGACAATATCATTCTTTTGAAATTAAAATAATATATAATTGGATGGTATATCATATATACAGAATAATTATCATGTTAGATTTATTATTTAAATGAGTTACATATCATTATTATACCCACCAAAATAATAATATATTGAATAACAATTACACCACGACATGGAGACGAAAAGCTGTACGTACGCACGTATGGTGACATGTTATTCAAAGGGTGGATAGAATGATGAATATGGTTGTAACATATTTATAATAAAATCAAAGTATATATAATATACTGGAGTTATTATTTTATAATGGTAAAAACAAAGAAAGAAGAAGTGGAAGAAGAAAGGAACATGAAAAGGGGTGGTGAAAACATTACCTCTTCTTCGGGTTCTTCTTTTTGATTTGATCAAAAGGGCTCCTTAGGTTGAATTTATGATCAAAATAAGGCCTCTACACTGTAGTTAGGGAAGTTTAGAGAGTATTTGGGGAGGGTTTGTCCGATCCAAAAGGCATTGAAGGTGTAAATAAATGAGAAGTAGGAGTGCCCTTTTATAAGAGGGGTGAGGGGAACCTTTGGAAAAGCTAGAAATATTAATTTAAAATAAATTTATATTCGGTTTCTAATGGCTCCAAAGTTGATTATTCAAAGTTTAAGGTGGGGATAGGTCGAAAAACATTCAACCAATATAATTTAGATAGGTTTGGGTTACTATATTAACCTTATCTTTTAGTTTTAACTCTTAGTTAATTAGTTTGACATTTACCATGTCACTTTGTATTTTTATATTATATAGTGTATAAACATACTATATAAATCCAAGAGACCCCCAAGTGGTCCATTAATTATATAACTATCATGATATAAGTCTCTTGGCCGAACCATAGATTTTTAGGAATTTAATTTCAATTAATAATATAATATTTGTTTAAAAACTCTTTTATGTCAATTTTGACACTATTCAATAGTTGATTTTTTTTGAAACTCATAACATAATGATTACTTAAAAAAACGTCAACTAAATCAATACTAATATGTCATGTTATCCTAGAAAATTAGTCTAATTCATTAAAAGTCTTAAATTATATTTATTTGGGTATTTATAATATCAATTAATTTAATTTCTCACTATTATGGTAATTAATGCATCATCATTGTGTCACAAATATATTAAATTAATTAATGTCTAAAAATTATAAATAAAATATCATTATGTAGGAAATATTATTATCTTTCTAATGAATATTTACAATCGAATTTATCTTATGTATAACCATATATTAAAAATGTTTTTGTAAATAAACTTTGATCTTAACTCTTTTAACTCTTCTTTGAATTAAATAATAATAAATGTCCTAATCTAATCCAAGTGGACCTAAATGATAATATTTTATTCCTAAGGTTTTTTTGGTTGAGATACACTTGTCCAATAGAATTAGGACATGTGTTAGGGTAATATTAATATCATTTTTACCCTTAATTACCATATTTACTTTTAACCGTGGTAAATTAATGTAAGAAGTTACTATTCACCAAAAATTATTTTCATCTCATTGAACCACATTTTACTTCTTGATATTAACCGTGTCTCTCGGATTTTCAAAATTCCATTCACAGAAGCGGTAAAATTAGGTTTTATGAAAATTTCAGTTTTTTTAACTACCACTTAGTAGTTTCACTACTCATCAAAAATTGAAGTTTTTCAGAACAATGCAAAAATTTCACCCTAAGCTATAATTGATATTCCAAATTCAGAAATTATATCTATTTTACAAAATTCTAAACATATAATTTTCATTAATTAATTTTATAATTAATTCCCGTTGTCACAACAAATAGCGTGTTTTTAAGAAACAATATATATCAAAATATTGACAATTGTTTAGGTCCAATTTCAAAGTGAAATTAATTCTAATGAAAACCATTGGATAAAATGGTAAAAATATATTCTAATTATACTTTAAAACCACTCAAAATTATAATTTATCATTATAAATTATTTTGATTTAAAAATTATTTTTTAATTAAAATTTAGTAATTTTAACTATTCATCAAAATATAAGTGTTATCCGAAAAGTTCCAAAATTTCACCCTAGGATAAATTCTATATTATGAATCCAAAAATGAAGTCCATTTTGAGAGATATAACTTATAAATTTTCAAAAAGTATGTATTACTATTCATAACGGTTAGTTTATTTGGTTGTGGTGTGTTAGAATCTCGAAGTTGCGTACAATGCACGCCATTGCATTATTCGAAGGGAAACGTACCGTGGAAGCTTGGGGTGTTATAGTTCTGATTACAATTTATTCTTCAATTAATTTTATTGAAGCATCCCTCTTTTTGTTAAAAACTCTTTAACTAAAATATCGTTTTAAATGTTTTAAATATTTATTCTTCTAAATATTTCTAATTAATGTCCATGTTTTCAAAATGGGTTTTAGGATTTATTTATATGGACATTAATGTTTTAAAATGAAAATTCATTTAAAATCTTCAATGTGGTATGGGACACATTGATTCAAAAAACTCTTTTTAAAAGGTTTTGAAAATGATTTGATTAAACATTGTTTATTTCAATATCTTTATTTGATATATTGGAATGTGTAAATGTTATCTATCTTTTATACATGTGTTATATGTTATAATTATGTCATGGTTATTGGGCATTTTTTACGTATACAGTTGGTTCTGTGATAAACCTAGGGCGGGTGAGCCCAAGATAGATCTCTAATGCATTGGGTAACGTGACAGAGGTAAACGTGAATGTTTCTCCTAAGAGATTTAGGGAATATACTATGATGGGTATTCCAAAGTAACTCCCTATGTAGCTGTGATAGCTACAATGTAAGTATGGTATGGATGCCACAAGTTACGTTTATGATTTATGATTTCTATGTGTCTTTCATAAATCTTATGAATTCATGAGGTAAGTAAAAGAGTTAATGTTTTGTATGTATTTCTGAACAAATGTTTCCATTCACTGTTTTATAACCCTTACTGAGCCTTTTATGCTCATCCCATGTTTTGAAATGTTTTCCACATGACTTAAAGATGAATAGGGTCAAGGATGGGATCAAGGAAAAGCCATGCTATCTAAAACATGGAACTAGACATGTTTCTTTTTAAGAGTTTTTATATTATGAAAAAATAGGTACTGATTAGTAGTGTCGACTTGTAATATTCATGTTGTAATGTAATAGTTATGGCCTAAATTTCTAAAACACTAATCCTGAAAATATCCTCAATGTGAATTATTCATTTAATTCAATATTATTTAATGTTTAAGGTCGGGTCCTTATATAAAAGATGTTCAACTAAAGTTGAATGGCCTGTATTATATTTCATCTCACATTCAACTCTATTGAGAAGTATTTGGTATTATGCACTAATTTTTATTTTGTGCTGTATATAATACCCTATTGGTGGTATTTAACATTAATATATATTTATTTATGATTATTTATGATTCAATTAATGTTATACATTCATGATGAATGTTTAAAATAAAATTCTTTTTTATTTCTCTTTTGATTATTTATATTTTTTCATCCATATCAATATTTTTCTTAATTGTTTTATGAAAATACTTTTTATTTAAATAGATGATTTAGAAATGATATGTTATGTAACTCTTTTCTTTTTGACTAGTACAGAATAAATATTTCTAATATTTAATGTAAATTGTTTCTTTTCAACGTATTTACAAAAAGTCATGACGATTATTTTTTATCATGTACAGAGTTAAAATAATTTCATGACTCCATAACTATTATTCACCCTTCTTCTTCATATATGATTTTTCAATGATTTTTCTTTTTAAAATCATTATAAAAACATATTTTAAATTTATCCTTTTTATTTTTATCTATTCTTTAATGTAATTGATTTTAAAATAAAATCCACATTTCTAATGGTCATCTCTTATATCTTGATTAATTTTATCATATTAACTTTCCCTTGAAACCCTCACATTATTCTGATAATTGGACATTAAATTTAATTTAAATATCCTTATTATTTGTCAGGGATATATTCATATTTTCTAAACCATATTTAATTTATAAATATGGTTTTTTACATTGAAATTTATTTAATTGAATGGGAAAGCGTTGATAAATATATATACTATTCTCAACATGAATATTTGTTGATAATGAATATTGTTCAAAAATTAAATAAATCACTATGTAATGCATGGAACATGAAGTGATAGAGAGGCCCCAGATTTATATATCCCTTTTATGAAATGATCGGTCTCATGAAAAAAATTAATAAGATATAATTAAATGGGTTTTTTGTGTATACCTAGAAATAGTTTAAACTATCATCACACAAGTCTTTGAAAGTAGAGATATCATGTGGTATGCGATTATGAAATCCAAATTTAAGAATTTACTTCGTTGATAATTAAGTTATTATTATCCCTGAGGTTATTGAATTTATTTTATCTAGGGATTCAGTTTTTTCTCAAGTTGTTTATTTAATGTCATGGTTTTTTAGTTATTTACATTTCCATATTGATTATGACTTATTTACTCCTTGTAGAATATATTTTTTGTAACCTTAACTGGGTATCTAGGCTTACCATTTTAATTATTTTCCTTTACCTATCATATATAGAAGTATATTATTAATATTATAAAGGCTGAAATAATTATTATTGGATATGTATTTTATATTTACTGTGTAATAAGGGAATCATGTATGTTTATATTTTATCAATACTACTGAACTGTTATATCCATCGACAAGTGATTACTTATATCTAGTGCCAATGAAAAATAGTTACCACCAAATCTAGGCCACTTAGATTGGTATATTTATAGATTCCTATGATTGGGGAGTCACTATCACATATTCTAAATGAGATTTTCATCTTTTCCATGGTGTTAGGACATGAATCTTGAAGGCATGGCTGTTACAGGTTAGAAACCCTCTCTTTACTACTTCCAAATGATCTAGGTCAAATGTCTATGTTATATGTGGGATGTTGATAATAGTTCAAGATTAGTAACCCCATTTAATGTTTTTAGGTTAGGGGTATATACCTTGTATTCTTCCTAGATTTAAACATGAGTAATCTACTTTCATAGATTCGTTGAGGACTCTTACCCACATTGCTTAGTGAGTTATTTTTATATACTTGTTCATGTTTTTTCATGTATGGTATCACTAAGGGATTCTCTGAATAGAAATCATATTTCACGATTGAGGTTGTTATGGATGTATTAAATTGAAAGTCTTTATGTTTTGGGTCAATGAATTATTGGATCAGTAATGATTGAGGGGATTAATCATTGACATGCACTTGGGTTTTATGGACCAAGATGGTGACATTTTTTCTATCTTGTCTCTCAGATTTCTGATTTTGGCAACCAAGTCCATGGAATTACATCGGATGGATTTTTATATTCTCACTATTATGTTAAACCTTAATAGTGGGTATCCATTGATGGGTTCTCTCAAGATTCAATTCTTATTACTCTTATCCTGATGGTCCTAGTGGGTGATCAATTTAGATATTAAAGATATTATATATGGTAATGAAATCCAAACAATGATTGGTGGGGATTGAGTGAATATTATTTATACCTTTAGAGTTGGTATATTAAATTATCATGGGTTTTGGAATTATTTTTCAATAGATTAATTATTCCATTGAGGTGATAGTTGGATAAATCATTGACCTGATACATTTCATTCATTTTGTGGGGGATAGTATCTATAAAGGTTATTTAGTGTGGTATATTGAGGATGTCTTTTACATAAATAGTGTATATATAGTAACTATTTTTGAATCAAACTAAGAATTAATTTTATAATTTTGAATTTCATTCATCTACATTAGGATTTAGGTTGGCGATGGATACAAAATACCGTTTTCGGTAAAAATGGGATGACAATGTAATACTTAGTGTGGGAGAAAGCATGTTGTAAACTCTTGTATCTCGTTGATGGTTCTTTTTTACATTCAATGATCATATAATGGTTTCAATTTAACTTTATATGCTTTATATGACCCTATTTGAAGAATTATACAGTTATTTATATTGATTTCTAGTTTTCTATGTTAGTTTTCCATTGTATTTCAGTATCATTGATGCATTATTATGTGGTATTCATGTATAAAAGGAGTCAAAGATTTATTACCATCTTAGGATTTAAAATTTAGTCCTTTTATGTCGTTTTAAATGGGTAAGATTACATTACTAATTTCATATTACTCATGTTATTCTCATATCGACTTATGGTGGGAGTGGAATTCTAATTATAATTGTATATTGGTTGTGTTCATTTCACTCATAATTTTATTGTTCTATAGGGTTATTATTGACATTCATATCCTTGAATATGAATGATAAACTAGAACTTGATTTATTATTAACTTTGGTATATCTTTCATACCTGCATTGATATATGTCTTAGAATTTTTGAGGTGGAATACTAATATAATTGACCTTTGGTTGGACCTTATATCTTAAAACCACTAATTTACATCTTTCTAAGGTTGAAAACACAATGGTGGAGAGAATTTGGCCCCCTCGATTCATTTATATACATGTTTTATTACATGATTATAAATTATTAAAAGGTTATTATTAGTTTTATAAAGCTGTTGAGAATTTTTAGAAATTTTTGAGTCATTCTATAGGGTGAACATTTTTCACTATTAGGGGAAACCATGAGGATCACCCTACTAATATTGTTATTATTTATATGGATGTTTGGGATAGGACATAGTTAGTGCATTGTTTCTAAAACTAATTGTAACCATGTAGCCTCATAGGATTTTATATGGTTCCAATTCACAAAATTTTGAACGGTTTTCCAAACCATATATCATTAATGTGTTTAAAATATTAAATTTTTAACTCATATTTTCCCCGAAAATGCATATTCTTCCTCCAATGGATGGGAAACTTGAACCATATGGTTACTTTGTTTGATTTGAAAGTTTATTTCCCTATAGAGATTCTTCAATTATATTTCGATATCATTTGACTTAGAAATCAAATGAATAGCCTCTCCTTCTTCTTATCATAGGTTCATCCCTTTTTTCACATTCTTAAAACCCAAATATAGAAATTAGATTGATAAATGCAGTAGTTAGGCTATGTTTTGATAGGGTTTGTGGGATAAATCTTTATAGTATGGTTTCTATAAAATTAATTTATGAGGGCGCAATGTGGTTTCATCTTAGTGACTTTGTTATGTGTCGTTGGATTCTCTACCACTTTAATTTCCCTAAAACATAATGACATGGTTTTCTTGAAATTAAATATTTCACACATATTAATGGAGAAACACTAATGAAAATATCATTTACGTATTCTTTATTTTCATTGCCTTAAATTTATGAGTTTGGGTTTTTCCTTAAAAATGCATGTTGAAATTATAAAAGGGTGTATAAAGAAAACATGTTTTAGTGTACATTTATGACGCATTTGAAAAGGGTTTTCTATATTGGACATGGTTGAGGTCCCAATTTTGGTACAATATTTATAATGGGTTGAGGGATTTTCATATTCAAATTATAAGGTACTTTTTTATAGACTTGGTCTTTGTTCCAATGTTGCGAACATTGGATTATACTACCATGTGACAACATGGGTATGGAGAGATGGGTTTCCACTTATGAGTTGGACTACTCAGAGGTAATTCTAAGATGGGTAATAAAGTATGTTGGGTAACATCATTTCTGAGTACATTCATGACATGGGTTTGATAAACTAAAAGGGTGTGTGATTCAATAATGATGGTGTGAATTTAGTGTTGGTTGTTTTTCTGTTTTTTTGGAATTGTTATTCATGAATACTTTTATACTCTATTATTATTTTATATAAATTATACTAATGAAAAATTATTTATGTAGAATGTGTGGGATATTTATAGTGGTTTTCCTACTAAGACTCTATATTGAACCATAAATTTTCCATCACAATTGATAAATAGTCATTTCATATCAATATGACCCACACCATAACCGTGCAGGTTTAATGTCTTTGGAACCATGGATACATAAACATCATGCAGACTACATATTTACATCATTTATTATTTAGTATTCAAAACTATCACCCTTCTTATTAATATCATACTTAATACCATTATCTCTTTCCTAGGGAAGGGACACATAATAAAGGTTGAGCTCATATGATCTGTAAGATTATATATAAGAGATGTCAATTAATGGTCTTGAGTGAGAATAAAATAATCACAGGGGTATTAGAATGTGATCATGACGTAAAATAATCATGCCTGATTTTTCATATTTGTTTAATACTAAAACATGGTGTGATGTTTTATCAAACAAAATATATAATACATAATAGTGGGGAATATTTAATAATCAATCATGGCCATGAGAAAATTACATAAGAATAAGGAAAAGGTTTTTGGGAAAACATGTAAGGATAGAAAATAATTTTTTTTTCAAGTATCAATATGAATATTATCATGGTGGATTGGGTTCACCCTCAATTACATCATTTCTTTAGTCAAGGGTCCCTCCCAAGACAATATTATTGGAAAAATTACTTTACAAAACTAGGTTCACTACCCATTCTAGTCCTTAATTTCTCATGATATATCCATCATTGACAAATTCATTAGAGGGATATGTAATTTTATTCCCATTTGTTGAATAATTAAAACCATAAATATGTGTTCCCCAATATCATAACAATTTTTTCATATCAATGTATCAAAAACCTTGAAAAGGATAACAGTTTCATAAAAATTTCTTCAACATAATCATAAACCATCTATAGAAATAATGAAGATGGTGACATTGGATCATATCTAATGTAAATCAAAATAAACATAAAATATAAATTTTCATGATGAAAATGCTTCTACAATATAACTATAATATCTCTTGAGTAAAATACCCTTTTCATTTTGAAATCCCTTATTTAAAATGTAAAACATCCAATGAAATATGGAAAAAAATTAAAATAGATAAGGAAAAATATAAATTAACCTTAAAATAAAATATTATTCTTGATGTTGGTAAAATTCCTTCATGTGGTATATTTTAAAACCAAAATTTTGTTAATTTTTTAATTAAAAAAAGTACCTCCTTACAAAAAAACATGAATATTCAATTAAAAAATTATAGAAATTTACACAAAGATAAAACCGAATTTAATAAATCCTTGTAGAATATTTAAAAAATTAATGATAACATATTAAGTAAAATATATACATTGAAGAAAATATTTTTGAATAAAGAGAGAAATTAATTCACTTTTCCATTATAACATTCCATATAACTGTTGAGTGTATGAAGAGTGTAAAATGAAAGGAAGACATGTAATATCAATAAATATATATATAAAAACCAATGAAACACTATTTTGGAGATATGTATCTAATTATTTCATTATTGTATATTTAATCATATATAATCTCAGAAACAAAAATTAGACTGTAACATAAAACACTAACCTCAAGTCTGTCTATCTTCATAATCCCTCTAACCTCCTATAACACCAATAGTTTCTATGATATTTTTTTGGAAAAAAATTAATTATTTTTATTTTATTAATTTTAATATACCCCAATCTAATATTTTTTATATGCTACACAATTTTAATCTTGTGATACATGCAACACTGGATTATCATGCGTTACACGCGGCACTATGTTTATACACAAAACATTTTTTATAATAATTATTTAAGAAGTATATTTAAAATAATGATATTATAATTTTAAATATTAATATTAAAAAATTATTTTTAAATATTATTTATAATCTATTTATATAAATAAAAAATAATTATTTTTAAATATTTAATTTTTGGTAAAGTATTTATATGTTTTGAAAAAACTATTTTTTTGAAAATTGATTTATAATTTATTTTTGGGAAAAATAAGAAATTTGATTCTTTAAAATTAGAGAAAATTAATTTTACAAAGTTAATATATTTTTTAAACTCATAATTTCAAAATTATCAAAGGATACATTTTGTGGGTTTTTATGAAATATTACATTTTACGATGAATAATGAAGAATACTGATTTTTTATTGACAACTCCCTTTTTCCTAATTAATGTATATATTTGAGTAAAACTATAAAAATAATTTAATGTATAATTAGTTTAGTTATACATAAATTAGTTCAATTTAGTTCATTGGAATCTATCAGACATTGAAATTGGAAATTAAACAAATGTAAACTTTTGAACATTTTCACATTAAAAACTCATTATTTCGTCCCATTAAAGGACTAATTTTAAATTAATTTGATCAAATTATATGAATTGAATTTTGAAAAATAGATTAAATATTTAATATTTTAAACATTTATAATTTTTCAAATGGTCAACTATATTTTTTACTAAATTTATTAATGAATGAAATTTTAATTAATTTCCAAGATTAAAGTATAAATAAGATTACTTAGTGGTTAAACTTAAAATTTTTTTTGTAAAAATGACCATAAAATAATTCAAAATCTATTTCATAGAAATATATCTACCATAACCCATATTTTTCTATAAAAATTATTGGATGCACATGATGTTAGAGATACCTCCCAATAGTGTTTACCATTTTGATATTTTCAACAATCCCACTGCTCCTCCACTATAAAAGGGCACCACCCCCACATAATCACACCTATAAATCAATTTATTTAGGAAACTAGTTGTCCAAATATCTTCCCAAATTCTCTCCTATAAACCTAGATGCCTCACATTTTCAATAAATCAAATGATGGAAGTCTTAGTGAAAACCTTATGGGGTTACTCGAAGAAGATGTAACATTCATCAATGTGCAATTTATTATTTCAGTATCTACCCCCATTAAATTATAAATATACCATAATTATATAAAAACCTAATAATTTTCAATATACTAACATTTTATTTTGTTAATTGTTTTACCTATACATTCACACACTTCCATAAAATTGGATACACAATTATCATTCATGTCTATGGTGGACTACAACCTTGCAAATCGATGTAGTTCCTTCTTCCTTTACCACATTTAAAAATATGTAATAATGATTTATTTATAGTTTTTATGTGATTTTTAATATTTTATAATGTAATTATGATCCTTTATTTTTATATCACACAAACCTTCAGGATTTACATTTTTTTGGGAATACGATAATGTCGTTCATTTGTATTGTGGACTATCGTCCCACAAAGAGATGTGATCCATTCATAATTTACATGGAATGTATAAAAAATTTTATTAATAAGAATATGTCATATAAATATGTAATAACAATGATTCATTAATAATAAAATATCATATAGTTTTCTTTTATTCAATCTAAAAAAAATTGGAATCAGCGTTCAAGCTAACCTATGACCTATTGTCTCTATGAATAGTTTATTTCAATTCATATTTATAAATATTATGGATTATTATAATAATTATATAATGAATATATCTAAAAATATTTATTTTATTTTTATCATTATAGATATGATTAAATAATTATTAATATAAGAGTTCCAATAATAACAGGTCAAAACATGTATGAAAAAAATACGGTTATTACATAAATTGTAACTTTAACGTAGAATTGGTTTAAGTGAGAAATAAAATGACATAAGTAAAAAATATTTGGTATTATATATATATATGGTTCTATTATACAGTTATAATTACAAATATATTTATTATATAGTATGTTTTAATGGGTATGAGGGGAGTCAATACTCAATGTAATGGATTTGTGTATCACATTTTACTTTAGTGATGCACAAGTGATATTCAACACCTCTTTATATTTTGTGGTGTATATACTGACCATTAATGTAATTTATGACTCTTATACATACTTTTTTTAAAATTTAATCATCCATTTTAGGATATATATTTTATGGGGTTTATAGTTAAAATGTTACCAAAGCTGTAAGATAAATTTTGTCTAAATTTTATTTCTTTGAGACACGTGTTTTATTAGGAACCTATATTCTTTTACAATGCGTATATACTACCACATTATCATGTTATATCACAAATATTTTCCATCAAATGATATATTATGCTACATTAAATGTTATTCTCTCATGGTGATTATGATTCAATGTTATCGATGTGGTTAGAGTTTATTGTTACAATCTCCTAATTTATTGAGATTATTTATGATTATGCTTCTTATAAAGATATTTTTTGATCCATATCTCCAGAACACTAGTGAATTTTCATATACTCTAATTAGTCATGATATCTTTATATAATGGTTCAATTTTCATACTTTATGGTACTTAAGATAATCTGGAAAAAAAATTAAGAAAATACGACATTATTTTTCTCTTTAGTCCAAAATTTGTTTTCTCCCAAAACCTTATTTTCTAAAAATGTTTTCAAAAATCTTATACATTAATAATTAAAATATATTTACTCAAATGTTTTATATTATAAAAAAAATGTAAATTTTTTTCTTCTTTTCATCTTCTGATCAAGTCTATTTTGACATCTTTCGACAATGTGAGAGGAAACATTGTTTTAACATCTACGTTATGGATCAAATTCTCTGCTACAATAACCAATCATTTCTCCAAAGATTTCTTTATGAGTTTTAAAACATATTTTCATAGAAAAATATTTTTAAAATGATTTCAATATTCCTTTATCTATTTTTATATTTATTTTTAAAATGCATTATGTTTGTAAAATAATTTTTCAAATGAGAAATCATATTTTTCTCAAGAAATATTTCTAAAGGATATTTCCAAATTAAATTCCATAAATAATTAAATATGTCAGTTTTACATTTTACTTATTGGGGAATCTATCCTATAATAAAATTTATAATCTTTATTTAATGGTTTATGTTTCATGGAATGATGTTTATGACACCCATTTCTCTTCCATGGGTTATAACATGATAAAATTCTTATGAAGCCCACTTCTTTTCATAGGTTATGCATTGATTAAATGATTATAAAAGTTGTTTCTATTCCATAGGTTTTGTTATGATGAAATTTTTATGATATAAATTTAATTTAATTGGTTTTATATGATTTATTTTTATGATATTGTGGCCCACATATGTATGATTTCATAATGTAATTGGTGGGACCTCTATCTCCCTCCAATGAATTAGGTAATGATATATATCTCATGAGATAGGAATGGCTTGAATAGAGAGTATACACGGATTATTAAATGAATTTCTATACTATGTTTGTCTTGCGAGTGAACCACGACTACTAAGATAGTTTGGGGAGTTAATTCATTAAACTAATATATCTTTGATAGTGAGCCCAGAAAACTATGCAACTCATGATTACTTTAGGATTAATTTTTTGTTAACTACTATTATTTATTCCAAGAATCTTTATTATGATATTTGATATTTACGGTATGCTCTCCTAATGTTATGATCATGTTCTCATTCAATTATTCTCAAAAATACTATAACATATGTCCCTTATTTACCTTTACTAAACATCTGAGATCACTCTATCATATGTTTCATTTCCTAATGTTATGAATATATTTATTATGTATGATTTGTCAAAGAAGTGTTTTAGTCATTGGGAACCTAGTAGAAGATAATGTACCTACCCTGTGGACCAGATCTTATGTATTTATTTTTCCAATGGCACTAAACTAATACAATTTTTGGGCATGTTTTTGTGTAATGTATTAAATGTTGTGCAAAAATGATGAAATGTCCATGTATGAGAATCCTGGGTCTCTGTAGTTGGTATCATAGATAATTTTTAATTAAAATTTGGAAACTAGGATGGTAAAACCTTATTGATATATCTAAGTACATGTCCAATGATAAGAATATGGACGAGTCATAGTTTAGGAAAATGTCATGGAATTTTAGTAATGTAGATATAATGGGTTTCTAGCAATACATCCCTATATGGATACTACATGTGGATGTGGATATGGAATAGATATACCAAGGTAAAATAAACCAAAAAAAAATGTATTATGACAGAGTTGATTGGGTATTGGTTATCGAAAATGGGCCTTACTACACACAAAGTTGGACACTCTTGGTTGATATATATTGAGAATTTTCAAACTCTCTATGAACCATAATGAATGATTTAAATAGAAATTAGAAATTAATGATATAAGACAAACATATGGTGTTATATATGGTTTCATTATTTAGATTTCATATAATTGATTTCCATGATTTTTATGTTTCCCCTTATTATTATTGTTTGTTAAACAATATTTTTTTTAGTCATTGGATAGAACTCGAATGAGACAAATAAACCCTGAGTGTGATGATAAATTCAATGAATGTGCCACTAAGAATCCAATAATTATGGTAGTTGGAATGAAAACCCACATTTATATGCTCAAAATGATTTCTCAAGATATGAATCATGTTGAACATACAAACAAGAAAATAATGGAACAATGTTTTTATAAGTCATTTATAAGGAAACATCCATCTTCTTTTAGTGGGTCATATAATCCAATAGTTACTAACAAATGGATTTTTACTACAAAAATTATATTCTCTGCTATCAAGTGAATAGAACATGAGAAATTCATTTTGGGAGCCTATTATTTGGAAGGTAAATCTAATAAATGGTTGATTATTATAAATAATAAAAGGAAACAATATAGGATTAACTCCATGTATATGGATAAGTTCAATAAAGAAAATTCAATAAGTACATTTCTCGTGTTCTTCTTATGGTGATGGATATAGTGTTCCATGAGTTAAAGAAAAATGGATGATGAATCTATGAGTTCTTAAAAGGATATTTTTATAGGACTCATGATGTATGATTCTAGTATTATTATACCAGATGAATTTATGGTTGGTTGATTCACTCATGGATTAAAACTGTTTTGTGAACAGTGTATGCCATAAGTTACTTCTGTAGTTATGAATATATTGTCGATTGTTCTTTCATGGTGAAAATACAGGATGGAGTTACATATAATTATCATGGTTTTTAGAAGAAAAAAAGAAGAATGAGTTCAAAGAAAAATCTAAATACCATGGGGATAAGAAGACGAGCTTTCCTTTGTGATCTAACCGTGGGAATAAAAATGTATTAAATTTTAATAATGGGTCAAATAAAATTTTTATTTGGTTAAAGTAATTCCATCAAAAAATTGATTGTTGAAGTGATGAGGAGATCTTGGATAACAATGAGAATAGATAAAAATCTACATAGAATGCACCACCCCCACATTAGTGATTCAAGTGTAAGGTCATTGAAAATTATTCTTACTAGTTCACAATATTGACGGATAATGAGTATGATCGACATTAGAAACATATTATGCTAAGGGAGAATGGGAAATCTGATATGATCATTATTTTTTATAAGGGGAATGACAATGATCGGGTGAATTTTACAATTTCCATCGACTCAAGATATACTAATGTCATATTTAACTCTATATCTACCTAATAATTCACATATAAATAATTTCCCCTCAGTATTAATATTCAACTCAAATGATTATATGTGAAATTTTTAATGAAACCCCATTATGGTGCGATAATAACATCTCAAGTATATTAATTCTATCTCGATGATGTTAGTGGGAATATGATTCCCTAAAATCATATCATTCTTCTTATGACTGACATTGATGTTACAACTAGAATGGATTGGATTTCTCTAAATAAATACCATATCTCTTTTCAAGTCAGAGAAGTCAAATTTGGAATTTCAAACCAACCTATGATTTTCTATCAATGTGATGAAAATTATGTACATTCTCTCATGACAATTTCTATTGTATGGTTATTAATTCCCATTTATATGGAATGATTATTTCAAATGGTTGGGGGTAAACTATACATTTATGATATTCCTATTTTTTTTGATTTTTTGTAGTTTTTAGGAATAGTTTCCTAGCCTTCCACCAAAATTTTATGTAGAATTCTCAGCAGAACTCATACCTAGATTCATACTAATTTCAAATATTCCCTTTAGAATTTCCCAAAATGAGTTTGAGGAGTTGATGAAGCAACTTCAACAAAACATTGAGAATGTATTCTTTCAACCAAGTGTTTCACCTCAGAGTGCACCTATTCTTTTTTCAGTAAAATAATAATACATCAAATTGAATCAAAATTTATTTTCATAATTTGATGAATATTAAAATAAAGGACAAATATCACCTTCCCAATATTGATGAATTTTTTTATCAACTATATAATGGTTAATACTTTTCCATGATTATCCTCTATTCTGAAAATCATCAACAGAGGGTTAAAAAGGATGATATACCAAAGAAGGTGTTCTGTATAAGGTATGGACAACAGATCTAGAGTGATTCCATACAATATTACTAATTCTCCTTATATCATCATGGAATTGATGAATAGAGTCTTTAGGGATTACATTGATCAATTTTTGGTAGTCTTTATTGAAGTTGTCAATAACTACTCAAACTGAAAGTAAGACCGTGAAGAACACTTTAGAATTGTACGAAATACCCTACGGGAGGAAAAAATGTATGATAAATTTATAAAGTGTGAATTTTTGTGTAAAATGAGTATTTTTTTGGGTCATACAATCTCAATATAGGGTATATAAGTAGACCAATAAATGATAGAGCCTATTGAATGTTAGACTAAACAAATCACAGTGACTAAGATCTGTAGCATTCTATAATTAGCTAAATATGACTGATTCTTTGTGGAGAATTTATCACGACTGTCTAA
The DNA here is from genome assembly GCA_963277665.1 of Viscum album. Classification (NCBI taxonomy): domain Eukaryota; kingdom Viridiplantae; phylum Streptophyta; class Magnoliopsida; order Santalales; family Viscaceae; genus Viscum; species Viscum album. The sequence continues at coordinate 2,015,760,509 of OY728131.1, read as the reverse complement.
TCCACTAACCATGGTTACCTTAAAGGGTTCCAAGTTTCTCTACATATATGAGTGTGAGGAAATTTTCATGTAACTAAAGATAAGGTTATTTAGCACACATGTGTATACATTAACCTATAGTAGAGAAGGTTTTTTAATATATAGTTATACAACCAAGAAGGGATTCATTTATATTCATATGAAGAATATAATGGATATATATTATTCCTCATGAGAGTTGGAGGTTTGTGATAAAAATTACACAACTCATTATTTTCATTATTCTGCATTATTTTCTAAATTAAATATATAGAGGCATTATTTTTTTGGAGATAAGTGTGATATATATAATGACCATAAAATTTTGAAGTACATATTCACATAAAAGGAGATAAACATGTGGTAGAGAAGATAGTTATAGATGATAAAGGATTGTTATTTCTCAATACATTTCTACCCTGGGAAAGAAAACAACATGGTTAATGATTTGAGTTGAAATAATCATTCAAGATTATCCATGATGATGATCGTAAAAGATCTATTATTTCTTTATTTTCAAGGGATGGACCTAAAAATTCTGAAAGAAGTGGAAAATATCAACTTTCTAAATTGAATATTCAATCATATATAAATTTGATTATTAGATAATCATTTAAGGAATATTTAGATCTACATAAGAAGACTAGAAATGTTCTTAAATTTAACCTTGATCTTGAAAATTTTATAAGGTTTAGAAACCATGTATGCATTCCTTCTTTACCGCCTTTGGAGAAGGAGTTGTTAGAGGACTCTCATATCCCTTTATTCTCAATTCATCATAGAAGTAAATATATATATATATATATATATATATATATATTTTAAAGAATACTTCTTTTGGGATTTAATAAAGAGAGACATCATATAGTTTGTATCTCAACACTTGGTATGTCATCAAGTTAATGCTGAATTAAATATTTATGAGGGAATATTGCATCCATTAACAATACAAGAATGAAAATGGTATAAAATGACTAAGGATTTTGTTGTTGGACTCCCCATGTCCTATAATTTTCATAATACTAAATGTGTGATAGCTGATCACCATACAATGTCATCACACATCATCTCTATCATAGAAGACTTCCCTTTGGATCTGTTATCCATGATACAAATTAAGAAAGTGGTAAGGTTTAATGGAGAACCACATTCCATTATATCTGATCAGGATATGAGGTTTACCTAAATGTTTTGGTGAGGTATTTAGAAATCCCTTCGTATATCATTGATTTTTAGCACTATTTATCTTCCTCATATGGATGATCAGTCTGAAGGAAAAATTCATACCCTATAGAAGATTTGGAAATCTTATTCTATGGATTTTAAAGGTGGTTGGGATAAACACCTTCCTCTAGTTGATTTTTACTATAATAGTAGCTTCTACTCAAGAATTCAGATGTCTCTTTATGAATAACACAATCGAAATAAAAGTAGAAATCCAATGTGTGGGAATGAATTAGGTGACAGAATACAATTATGACCAAAGATAGCTGACGAAATGGTCGAGAAGCTTAGATATATTAGGCTTAATATCAATGAAACTCAACGTTGATAGAAATGATATGCTAATAACCATCTATGTGATCTAGAATTTTAAGTTAGTGAGGAGTTGTTTCTATTAACTTCTCCATTGAAGAAGGCTATGATATTTGGAAAGAAAATGGAATCTAATCCTAAGGTATATCAGTCCCTTTGAAATTATTGATCATATTGGGATGTTTTCCCAATGATTTGTGCTTCCACCAAACTTACCTCAAGTTCATGATGTGTTCCATATATCTATCCAAATAAAGTGCATTCCAATACCTTCATATATACTGAACTTATAGGTTATATAACTAGATAAAAATCATTATTATGAGGAAAACATAGTTGAAATTCTAGATCATATAGATATAGTTCTATAAAACAAGATCGCACGCCTGATAAATATTTCGTAGGAACCACTAGTTTTAGGAAAAAAATTTGGTACTTGTGGATATGGTAGGGTAGAGGGCTCCTCATTTTTTGTGTCGTTATGATGAATTTTGAAGATTAAATTCATTTAAAGGGGTAGAAGGTAACACCTACTGATTTTATGAACTATTTTTGAATAATTAAAATTTATTTGATGTCTTAAATTGTATGTTATAAAATTTTAAGCTTTTATTATATTATAAACCATGTTATTTTTGTACTACACACAACACTAACTTATCTTGGATTACATGGAACACTGAGTTTTGATGACAAGAAATTTTTTTATTATAATTATTTAAGAAAGAATGTTTTAACCGAGTTGTTAAAACTTATTTTATGAATAGTATTAACTACTTTAAAAATATATTTTATAATGTTTTTATATTAATAAAACATATTAATAATAAAATACATAATTTTAAGTAATGTCTTTATATGTTTTGAAAATACTATTTTTGCAAAAGAGGTCTTTTTTATGTCTTTTTCTCTACAATAATAGAATTAATTGTTTAAACAATTATAAATTTAATTTGATAAAATAATATAAATTTATTAATTCATAATTTCAATGATATCTTATGATGAATTTTTAATATTTTTAAGAAATATTTCAATTATGGATGAATAGTGAAAAATACTAGATTTAAATTGAAAACTCACATTTATTATAATTTATTTATATATATATATATTATATTTTAAAACTATATTAAAGAATAATTATCTAATTAATACATCAAAAAATCCAATTTAGCTCATTGGAATCAATTTTAAATTGATATTGGATATAAAAACAATGTATACCTTTGAACATTTTCACATTAAAACCTAATATTTCGGCATGTCTATGGGATTAATTTTAATTTAATTTCAGCAAAAACCCTTTGTATGGACATTTTTATACCGTAAAATATATTTCATAAAATTTATTTCATTATTTGAGGAACATTATATAATTGATACATCCTAATATTGTTTACCTATTGGTATTTAAAATTATTCCACTCCCCCACTATAAAATGGATCCCCCCTCCTCCCACCCTCACTTATTCACACCTATAAATCCAATTGAATCAGATGATACCTAAAAAATTCTATTCATAGATTCCCTAATTTCAACATAGAGGTATCACTTTGGGTATAAATCCATGCAATGAAGTCCTTTGGTGCAAACAAAAATGGGTTATCCAAAGAAGAGGTAACGTTCATCAATGTGCATTTTTTTCTTTTCTTATCTACTATTTCAATTATTATTATATCATGAATATATAATAACAAAATTATAGTAAATATAATGATATTTTATTTTGTTATGGGTAAAACCTACACTCTCACACACTTCCATCAAATGGGATATGTAATCATTATTTGTGTGTACGACGGACTACAACCTCGTGAACTCATATTGTTTGTTATTCCATTATCACATTTCATGGTTTAGAATAAAGTTGGATTTATAGTTTATATATTATTTTCATATGTTTATGATGTTATCATGACTCTATAATTGTAATATCACTGGAACATTAATGATTTACATTTTTTGGGAATAGGATAATATCGTTTGTGTGTATAGTGGACTCCCTCCTCAAGAAGCGAAGTGATTAGTTCATGAATTACAAAAAATGTATTAAGAAATGTGTTAATAAACATATGTGACATATATATGACATAAAATTAGTTTATAATTATAATATATCATATATGTTTCATTCTTTTAATCTTATAAAAAAAGGAACAACATTCATGCGTAATTACGGCATACCATCTCCATGAATGGTGTATTTTATTTGTGGTTTCTATATTTTATAGATTTTTATAAATAAATATACCATGAATATATATATTATATTTAGATAATTTTTTAATTCTATATATTATTAAAACGTTTTTTAAGTAAGAGGATCTACAATTACAATTCAAAACATTTATTAAAAACAATTTGGTTATTACCAAAAACATAACTTTAGCATGGAATTAGTAATAAATGGGGAATATAAAGTCATAGGTAAATAAAATATGGTATTATATATATGAATATAGTTCTATTACAGATTTATAATAAAATTTTATTTATTATGCAGCATGTTTCAACGAGCATGACTATATTCCATACTTAAGGAAAAAGATTTACGTCTCAATTTTTTACTTTGGTGAGACAGATGATATATTCACCACAAATTTCGTCGATGTGATGTATTATTGACCATGAATGTTTCTTATGATTATTATAATTAATTTTATTATTTACACAAACATTTTAGGATCTGTATTTCATAGGTTTTAAGGCTAAAATTTTACCAAAGTGGTAATGGAAATTTTCCTCAATTTGACTTCTTTGAGACACATGTCATGTTATGCACCATAATTATTTTATGAGGTATATATACTTATAATATTAAATTTTATATCCTAAATCACTTTCTTAACATTATATTTTTTGTTTCATGTAATTTTATTCTTTTATGGGGATTATTATTCAAATATACTAAATTGGAAAGTGTTTATTGGTACAATCTCATCATTTATCAGGATTATTTACAATTACGCTTCCATTGAATAAATATTATGATATATCTCTCAAGAAAAATCATGAATTTTCATATTACCTAGTTACTAATGATATATTAATTTAAATATACAATTTTTTCCACTCTATGGTACATTATATAATTAAGAATATTTTTTAAATAAAATCTAATATCATTTTTCTCTTCGGTCGGATATCTCCTTAGCCCAAAACCATGCTTTAAAAAAAATGTTTTCATAAAAATTCTACAATTATTTTTAAGAACAATACATTTCCATGTTTTATCATTTTAAAAAAATGATTTTAAAATAATTCTTCTTATTAAATACTTATTATTTCTCTTCTGATAGGTACCAACAATTTTAAAGGAATTTTGGTTTTAACGTGTAGAGCATGGAGGAAATTATCTATCACCATGACCAATCCTTACTTTTTATAATCATTTATATGTTCTCAATGATATTATTCATAAAAAATGTTTTCAAAATGTTTTCAAGATTCATTTATACTTTTCAAAATTTATTTTCAAAGAAAATTATTTTAATATTTTATTATGCCATAAAAAGTATTTTTAAAATCAAAAAGGATATTTTTCTTAAGAAACATTTTTTAAGAATATTTAAAACTATTTTCCATATAAGATGAAATATGTTTGTGTTACCAATTCATTACTGAGGATCTGATCCATGAATACCATTCATATTATTTCATTAATGGATTATATTTGATGGTATGATGTTTATGACACACATTTAACTTCCAAGGGTTATACCATGATAACATTCTTATGAAACCTGCATCTATTCCTAGGTTATTCATTGGTGATGTTGTTCTAAAACATTTCTCCTATTCATAGGTTATAATTTGAGTACATGTTTATGATACCAATTTCATATCATGGGTTGTGATTTGAGTATTTTTTATTATCTTTTCGCACACATATGTTTGAATTAATTATTGTAAGAGTGGGACTTATATCTCCCTCTAATGCATTGTGTATATATCAATACCTTGGGAGATAGACAAGGCTGGAATGGGGAGTAACCCTAGTTCGGTAAAAGACTTTTTCCATTAAAATGGCCTTGGGTGTGAACCATGACAACTACGATGGTTTGGGTAGTGAACCCATTCTTTCTGTATAGCCTTTCCAAATATCCTTAACAAATATTTAAATCATTTAATATGTTTGTGTTTTTTCACATTTCCATGTCTTATTAAAATGTTATGCTTTTTTGGATTATTCAATTCATTACCTTTTAACTAATAAATTAATAGATACTAATATTTATTTCATGAATCTAAATTATGATATTTTATATTTAGGGTATAATCTTATAATTTTGTAATCTTTTTCTTATGTCGTTATTCTAATAATTATTCTTATATATCTCTCTTGTTTACCTTTAATAAGTATATGACCACACACTTTCTTATGTTCCCTTTCCCTACGTTATGAAGTTATGCATTATATAAGATATATCTAAGAAGTTTTATAGTCATGGAGAACTATTGTGAGATAATTTCCCAGACATGTGGACTATTTTTTATGTTTTTATGATTCCAAAGGCACTAAACTAAAACGTTCATTAGGGTTTGTTTGGGTAATGTATTAAATGTTTCATAAAACTGATGTAATGTCTAAAAATGAGAACCCTAGGTTGTTAAAAATCCTATATAATAAATTTAAATATATAAAAATTATATACAATAAAAATATTCATAACAATTATACAACACTTGTTTTTCTCATATCATCATATAACATATTCTTAAATAATTATTCATTTTCCTCATCATTTTGTTTGTTAACTACTTCATTTCCCTTGTCTGTTTTGGTTTGAATGTTATAGACCATGAACATTGATCATGGTCTATTAATTTACATAATATATAACATGGTATAGATGTCATATATATTCATTATGTACATATTATAACCATTCAAAAAAATTATTGGTGACAAATTAATTACAACATTATATAGAGAGGGTAGTCTATACATACGCCTAAGAGATGTATTATTTTTGGATCGATAGAATGAAAGAAAGGTAAATAATATTTCCCCTTTACAATACCACTATTATATTTGAAATATGAAAAATATAAAATATATATATTAAATCTAACATAATAACAAACCATGAATGATGGTGGTGGAAAATTTGTCGTTTCACAATGTGGAGGTGGTAGTCCACATATACACACAAGTGATACATTCATATATCATTCAGTGAATAAATTATGTTAAATAAATGTAACATAACAATAATAATAAAATATAATTATATTTATGATACTAGATTAATCATTTTTATAGATAAAGTAAACTTTGAAAAACTATAAGAAGAAGAAAAATCAAAAGATATTGGTTTAGATTTATACTTAATCATTGAAAATCCTCTATTATATTACACCTTAATAATTGAAGTATTTGTATTACAATAATTATAGAAGCTCTAAGATGAATCAAATTATTTTATAGATTATTTTGAGTAATTATTCTACGACATATAAAGATCAAATGGGGTTAATAATGAAAGACAATGGCTTCCCTTTTATAAGTGAGGGGAGGGACACATATAGAATTTCATAAAATATTTCAATGAAAAATGGTAACATTCATTGTAAATTGGATCCAAATGGACTAATATTATAAGGTAGTATAATTTAATTATTCAATTTCTTTAAAAAATAATTATGATTTTTTCATTGTAATCCTACCCTTATCTCTTTATTTAACCCTCAGGTAAACCAGTTTTAACCTTAATTATAGTTATAATGTTTTATTGTTTCTACTATTCCTTATCACCAAAAATAAATTTAATATGATTAAATTATATTAATTATTATTATTAGAACTATGTAATCCATTAAACTGGAATAAATTTTTATAAGTGGGTTAATTTAATTTTAAATAATCTCACAAACCGCAATGAAAAATCATTTTAAAACATCATTTTTAAACATAAAACTGAATTTACATCTCTTCCTTAACTTGTAAAAACCATAAAATGAATTTAAAATATATTATTGAATACATAATATATAAATTTCATTAATGATTTGAATAAAAATCTTTTAATTGCATTTATATGGTAAAAATATATTATGCATATAAAACAGTCATTATAAACGTGTGTTTTTAATCCAAAAAATGAATTTATAAAAAAAATTAAGTATAATGCTGAGTTGTATGTAATTAATTATGTTATTTATAATTTATGGATAACGATGTAACTTATGATAAAATTAAAAACATAATTTTTATTTTACATGAAAATAAATAAATGTTTTTTCAAACAAAATAACTTTTTTCACTATTAAATATATAAGAACCCTTTTAAAAAGAATCATAAAAATTCACCCTAAGATAATTTCAAATTGATGATGTCATAAATTTTATTTATTTATTACAATTAATTTTATAAACATTGGTATAAATTAATTATAATATTTATTCATGCATAATCTAATAATAATTCCTTTTTGAAAAAAATATATTTTTGATGCAAAAAATGACCTTTCAAAAAATTGAGTATATTTTTATTTTGAATTAATCAATATATTAAAATTATTTGAAATGTTTTTCCATAATGTGTTTATTATTATTAATACATATGAATATAATGACTTTTTTATATTGTATTATTTTATTATTACTCATTTTGGATCAAGGTTACATGTAAGGCATTTTATTCAATAATTCAGGTTTATTTCAAAGAAAACACATATAAAATATTGGGGGGTTATATATGATATAATCATCCTCGTTATATGAATCACATTTCTTATGTATTCATCAATCATTTTGATACATGTAGGGGGGATCAAATATTCTATCTTTATGACATGATGGTGTCTGTTTGGATAGATCTTGGATCTTGGTGATAATCATCATGTCGAGCATGGGAATGTTCCATGTGGGAACCTTACCACTCCTTTGGATTCTTTAGTTTTGTAGTATTATAAGTATATATATTTTCTACAACAATATACATAGTATTTATCGATATATAATGTAATGTAGTTTGTTCGTGTGTTTATTCATTCATAATTTTCTTACACTTGTTTAGTTTTTAATTTCTAATATGTTATATATGTAAGGAAAAATCATCCTCGATTATTTGGTAATTCATTTTTCATTTATTTCTAGCATTTGGTGTCTAGGGGATGTAACCTAAGTTTAGTGTCACCATGGTACTACCTAAGATAATGGTTGGGGGTCAAGATTCTACATTTATTTATAAAAATCATGACCACATGTATCACTAATATTTTATCATGAAAATCACTTAACTCCCATATGATTTCATATATACCCATTACCTAACATTAGTCTCTAAGAAAAATTCACACTTTTTCACCTACAATTTAATCCAACTTTTTTCTACACCAAACCATACTTATCCTCCTCAATTCTCTTTAAACTCTTTCCATTATTACATCCTAGATCCCTCTTCCACATTTGAAAATCCTTGGTTATAATAATTTGTCTAATGTTTTCCATTTTTACAAATTATTTCCAAAGAAGAATCGAGTACTCAATGTGAGTATTACCCACCATAACCATTTTTTCTCTATATTTTTCCTCCAAATCTATTATAAAAATAAAAATATCATTAAAAATTTCATTATTATAATAAAATGTTATGATGTTGATGGAACAACCATTATATATCTCCCACTTATATAATGAAAAATGAAAATTTCTATCATGTTATTTGTTGAAAACCACCTCCACAAAGAAATATGTAGTTTATCATCACATACATAGATAAAAGGTTATAAAATTTTATTCAATGAATAAAAACCATATTTATGATGGGATTAAAATTTTAAGAATGTAATATTAATATTTAAATTCATTTTTGATATCCACCCTTTTTAAATAAATATTACTGAAACAAGCACATTACTGATTTCATATTCACAAATCATAAATAAAACTATAATAAAATGAAATTTTAAATTTCTAAATAATTATGGAACATATATTTTAGTAATTTAAATAATATATTTTAAATTAAATTATGAAAAATAATAGGGATCAATATATCCATTTTGAAACCTGTTCCAAAGAATAAATATTACTATCCTCTGATGATTAAAATAAACAATAATAAACTAATATGTGTCTAATGAATGATTATAAAAAATAGTATAAATTGTAATAAATTGGGATAAGGATATTAAATTATTTATTAAAATGGTAATTTTTATTACACATGAGGTTAAATAACATTATTCAATGTTGAGAATAATGGTAAGGGTTTTTGTTTACTAAGACTATTTTTCATTGAATCATAGTTTTTATCCCTCAACAATAAGATTATAAGTTTCTTATATTTTTATATTAATTTATTTCCTACTTTAATTTCCCTTTTCATATTGTTTATTATCATTCTTACATCAAAATTAATCTCCCTTTAGGGATTTACTTCTTCAAACAAATGGCATTGATATCAATAATTTTTATCCTCTCTAATGAATCTATTTTCCTCTGTGTCCTTATAATTTATTTCCATAAATTTTATCCTCTCTTATTTGGAAATAAAAATATATATTATCATAAGTGAAACTATTATTTATGTTTAATTTTTTTCAAAATAATCATTTATTATTCGTTTGATAAATTGGGTTACAATATCAGGTATTTTAACATACTAATGATCTATATATTTTCATGTTCATATATGTTACCTTAAAATTAAAATTTGTTGAGTTAATATTAATTTATTTAATTCAATAATATATGTATTTTTTAAAAAAATAATGGCTTGAAAATTTTTTAAATAACTTTCTAGAATATGAATTTTGAAAGTGACTCATAATTCCATATTTTTACAACATTGGTAACAATGTTTTGTGAATATCTTTTTTTAATCCATTTTACACTTTATAGCCAAATGATCCTACATATATGATATCATGTTTTAGTATTCACTATCTAATTTATATTTTTAATTGATCGTTTTTATCTAATTAAAAATTTGTTATCAAATGATCCAATTCTTGAGGTCATTTTATGTGATACCATTTATAAATTTTTGGAAACCCGTTATTTTCCTAGGGTTTTTCTTGATATGATATGTAATAGATTTAATATGGAACACATATATATAATTTTTTTGTGTGCAGTTCTAAATTTCTCCCCAATAAATTTCATAAGGTTCTATATCTCATAGATAAAAAATGGTCAGGAGTTATGATGTTCAATCAATTAATGGTTTACAATAAGTGATGCATGAACCACCATATAATGGGTTATAGTATCATGATGCCTAAACAAAAACATGGATTTTCCCTAGGATTATTTTTTTTCCACATCTTCTTATTATTCTAATTTTCAATGACATAAAAATTATTATTATAATATTTCACTCATTGTAATGTATTTATTACATCAAATTTACTTATTGTTATGTCATGCTATATGTTTTACTTTTTTAGATTATAAATTTCTTATCAAGAATTATATATTAATTCTAATGTTTCATATTTTTTTCAATCATATATTTCTCCAATTACCATGTATTATTATATAATTATCCTCTAACCCTTAATTAATTTTTGATAGGTTCTTCACTTACTAATCATTTCATTTAACCTCTTACTATGTTTCATTTTTCCCCAAAAAATTATATATTTTATTATCTGTAAAATAATGTTTTATATAATGATATTGTGAGAGACGTTGATGGAATTATGTAAAATAATATTTTTATTTACATAATATCTAATGAAACAAAACATCCATATTATGGTGATGTGTTCCTCTTTATGAGATGTAATGTCCAAAATATGGAATTATTATTAAATATATTCTTGTTAAGCATGGGTAATCTCACCCATCATGGTATATCATTGACAATAGATTTGTGGCTTCATTAATAAACTATTACATTTCCACAAGTTGGTTAATTTGAGAATTTTTTTATATTCATAACAAACTTATAATATATGACATCCCTGATTCAAGTATATTTAAACTATTATTCTAGTGTGGTCTACCATAACAATATTTATTTCTATACATGAAATAAAATAAATTTTGTCTAAAAATTATACTAAAACAATGTTTCTAAAACACACTATACCTAATAGTATTTTTCTAACACAAGAGTATTCCAATTATGAGATATATTGTTTTTATCTCCTCAAGCTAACATAGGATCCAATCACTATCATCAACTTGAATATTTACTTAAGCGATTATAGTATTTATGAACTTTATTAGTTAATATATTTGGATAAAAATATGTGATACACAAGTTGTATCAAATACACAAGAATTAATGATTGAAATATTAAATGAAACGATTAACATACCTGAAATAGAAGCATTATATTTCTTATTATATAATTCATTAAAGTTTCTCTTCTATATGAAATTATTTCCACGAGTGAATCAAATATGATCTTGTTTGATAAAATCAATCTTACTCATTGGAATATTGAATCAATGTTATCAATGTTCTTTTAGTGTCACATTAAATTTTATTTTTCAACATTTCTTTCTTTATATTCACCACAACTACCGAATAATTATTTATCTTTATATTTTTCACAACTAGGAAACCATTATAAAAATCACACTCAAAGGGTATTTAATACATTTTTTCATTTATTTTTCTTTATAAATTTATTATTGATGTAACAAGATTGTATAACCATCCATATCCTCATGTTTAATCCAATAATCAACATATATTGATAAAAAATAATGATTCATACATTAAAACATCATCCATGTATATTTATTTCTCCTTGTGCTGCTTCTTAAGGTGAACAATCATGTAATAAAGACTCCAATATATAAACCTTTATTTACTGTCGTAGTACTATGTGAAATCAACTATACCACTCCTAGGATTTCTATGATGTGGGATTTTTTGTTTTCCATTGTTGATAATAATGAATCTATGATATTTGATATTATTTTCAACAAAATAAAACATTCTAAATTATTAATTTTATCTTGATTATAAATTTATATTCATTATTGAATTATTAATATTAAATGGTTCCCCCTATTTTTTCCAAAACTAGAAAACTTAAACCATTGAACTCAATATATCTAATTGATCAAATATTCTATTTGGAAAGGATCCATAAAAATATTTATTGTCCATGTTATGGATATTATATTAATAAATTATTTTTAAGGTAAGAGTTTGTCAATAAAATTTTAGTAACTCATATCCCCCTTTTTAAGTCCAGACACATCACTTTCAAATCCTGTTATTGGTCTAATTAAAAAATTTACTATAAAATTACACCAAGATATTTATGCATAATTAATTGATTATAATTATATTAAATTCAACCCTTAACTCTTATTTAATGTAATCTCCTAACCCATAAATCCTAGATTCAGTGCATTATTTTATTTTATTGGCATGATTACAAGGATTCAAATATGAAAGGACCAATAAATTTATCAATTTTGGAAAGCCTAATTACATATATAAAACCCATAATATATTGGGAAATAGGAAATACGGATATTATACATAATAAAATTAATTAAATAGGATCCTTTAAATCATATTTAAATACATCTTCTTCAAAACCAGGGGAAAGGAAACAAAATAAGGGTGAGATAAAGTGCACAATAAGGGAAATTAAGGTTGAAGAAATGATGAATTTGTGAGAGTAAATCAATATGGAAAGATAAAAAACTAATAATACCTATCCTTATAATCAAAAATATATGTGATAATAAACATGGAAAGGTAAAACACTATAACAAATTCTATTTAATCAACAAAGTGAGAATGAAATGCATTCATAAATATGTCGAGGAAATAATACCGTGGATAATAATAATATATAAATTATAAACAAATGAAATTATTAATTACTAGATTTCATGTTTTCCTGGAACCTGATACAATTATGATCAATAGATAGTTTAAACTATTCTAATTTGGTAAACTAATTCGTCTCATGAGACTATTAATTCATCTAGGGGATTTCATTAACAGGTCCCAACCCCATAGTACATGCATTAAATAGTCCTTAACCCTTGTTTTTTATTTACATAAAATTAAAAATATATAAAACAATTTATTTTTAAAAAAAACAATTTCCCTTATCAAAATGTATCTCTAATGAATATAAGATAAATATTTGTTAATAATTCAGTATAAAATCAAATAACAATCAATGTGAACACTATATGTAAATTGGTATATAGTTTATGCAATAACAAAATCCATTGTATGAGAACATAGAAATTTAATAACAATTTCGTTTACTATAGAAATTATCAGAATTAAGATATTTTTGAAATATAGAGTTAACAATAAAAAAACAATGTGATATGTCAATGATTATCAATGAGAACATTATTGAGGAAGATAATCATTAAACATTCCAATGTGTCTCATTCCACTATGAAAAATTTGAATCATAATTACCAATGAAATAAATGAAACTTATAATATCGGGATAATAGTGATTTTATAGATATGAAATTTTAAAGGGAAGTATACATACCTTATAAAAGTTAATTGGTGCATAATAATAAATAGGTCTCAAAGGAATATAAATTGAGATTAAATCTTATACCTTGATTTTCTTTTTGGGTGATAATCATTTAAACTACTATATAATTTATTTATGTTTGTTAAACATATTATATAACCATAATTATATTTATATTATCAGATATTATCCTAAAATAATATCCTTTTACCAATTTTTTAACATTCTTTCATTATTTTCACTATTTCGCGTGTTAATTAACTAGTATCTCGAGTAAGTATTGACTTATTATTTGTTTTGCCTATTACTTAGATCATTATTTAATCATATAAAAATTGAAAAACTTGATTTAATTGTAATATATATTTATTATATTTTTCTTTATAATAATTAATAATTTTTGGAGATAAGAAATGAAATGCACCGTTCATGGAGATGGTATGTCGTACGTATGCATAAACACTACCATCATTTCTTTTTCATTTTAAAAGAGTGATAAGTAAATGATATAAATTTATATTATAAATAAATTATAATTTTAATTTCTTATATGTCACATATTTTCTTTAAATCATCCTTGATATGTTCCATGTATAGCATGAACAATTCACATCGCTTTGAGGAGGCGGTAGTCCACACTTCCACAAACGGCGTTATTTAATTTACAAAAAAATGTATAAAGTTATGAGTTATAAAAGAATTAATGAAGAATAAAGATATAATAAATATTTCATATATCATATATCAACATATTTTCCATCATGATTTCCACGATGAGAGGGAGTATAGGAAAAAAGAGACAACTTCACTTCTTGATGTGGTAGTTCAATGTACACAATATCAGTAAGTTTGATACCCATTAAATGGAATTATAAGTATTTTAAGGTCTAAAAATGAACATTAATCACATTATTATATTGGGGATAGAAGATTTGATATATAATAATGTAATAATAATATTTTAGGGGGTGGATAATTTAAATATTACTAAATATTTTGAAAAAACATGTCACCTCATATTTATGTAACTCCTTTTGGTTTGTAATGAAGGCCTTCATTGTATAGATTTATTTCAAAACATAGGCTTATAGTATTAGTGGAGTGATTATTTGGACCCATTTCGGAAGATATTTTTTCAATAAATAGTGTCTTGAGAGGTTTTAGAATGTGGGAGGTTTTAGATCCTTTTTATAGTGGATGAGGTGTAGCACTATGGTAATTTTTGGAAAATGGAATTTCACCCAAATTATTCTGATTTTATGTGGCTTCGAAAATGGAAACAATATGATAAAATATAGGATAGGCTCAAAATATTTTCATAAAATTTATTTTTTAGAAGTTTCTATGTTATTTGGGCCCTTAAGATATTGTTTATTCTTATGTTAAGCTTAATTTCACCTTAATCGTTGTAATTAATTTAAATTACATTCACTATTTATATGGGTAAAAAATATAAGGTGACCTTATTAGAAGTTATAAATTATGATTATTGCAAATTTTTAATCCATTTTTCGAAATTACAATAACAGATTTGGCAGAAATTAATTTAAATTTTATCTCTTTGACGAGATGACAATATAGGTTTTTATAGTAAAAACATTGAAATATTTTCCCTATTTTTATATACAATTTCAAAGTGAAATTGATTCTAAATACCAAAATTCTATTAATTTATAAAAAAAATTATTATGATTAAACATTTAACCTCTTTAGATTTATAATTTATTCTTATAAATAAATTATACAAAAAAAATGTTTTGAATTAAAAATCATTATTTTCACTATTAATTAAAAATTGAAACTTCACATTAAAATAAGAAAAATTCACCCAAAGAAAATATTTAGGTTGTTATATAAAATATTAAGTATTTTTAATATAAGATTTATAAATGTTCCAAAAATGTGTAGTTAAAATAGGTTCTCCATTAAAGTATGTAAAAGTTTCTTAAAAAATATAGTATTTTATGCGTAAAATTTGATTTATTTTTACCTAAAGCTGATAAAATATTATTAATTAATATAATGATATATTATTAAATATATAATGTACATATCAAATTAAAATCACTCACTAATTGAAATTTATTTTATTTGTTAGTGTAAAGAAAATTTCTGAGCATTAAAATATTTTTCTATAAAAAAATAAGTTTTATATTCAATTAGTTATTTTATTCAATTATAATTAATTGTTATCCAATGGATTAATTTTATACATTTTCGAACATATATTATCATAATATATTTAATACTATTCATAACTACTAATTTAATGGCTAGGATTATTCTTATTATATTAATTAATGGTAATTTAATAATATATTATTGTTCAGTTAAAACTGTTTCTTGTGTGTAAAGTATGCTATCAAAAATGGTCATTCTTGTGTGAAAGTAAATACAACTTAGTGTTCATGTGAATTCAATGCTACATGACTATTTCAATTTATTTAAAATAGAATTTATAATTTAATTTATTGGAATATTATATTCTCTTACACACTTGGTGTTGTGTGTCACACATGATTTCGAATAAAATGTTATTAATATAAAATATCAGGATGTAACATTCTCTCCACCTTATTTAAATTTCATCCTAATAATTTCAGCCCAATCTTGGGGATTGAGGGTTTAAAATAATTTTGAAATCACCACATCTTAAATAAAACTAACAACACATCTTATTAATAAAAAGGAAAGGGAAATACAATCAACACGTAGCTAGTATCCCTAGTAGAAAAAGATAGGTGGGAAATGGAAACATAGATATAGAGGGAAAATATAACAATCAAGATTAGATGGGTAGTGATAGAGAACATTTTATGTTTAAAGTAGATTTCCACAAAGCCTTAAACAATTTTTATGAAAAGATTCATTGATATTATCAAAAATGATGATAATGGGACATCATTTTGTATTAATACATTTTCCATATAGATGAATAATTATTTCACTCTATATAAGTAAATATTCATTTCTATTTTATAAACAAAATATTTTCCTCCAGTTGTGCCTTGAACTATTTCTACATTATGTCTTAGAACAATTTGTATCATAGGGTGATGTAATACATCAACCTATAGTACCTCATATAAGGATATATATATATATATACAATTTATAAAAGATTAGCATTTATAAAATATTATTATCCAACACTTTTAAATGGTGGTCACTAAATTTAAAAAATAAAATTATCATTATCATTCTATCAATAAGATATATCTCTTTAAACATATTTAATATGTGAACAACTTCATCATTAATTCTATTGAAATATGGTAATAACTTGAATTACCATAA
This sequence comes from Viscum album, assembly GCA_963277665.1. NCBI lineage: Eukaryota > Viridiplantae > Streptophyta > Magnoliopsida > Santalales > Viscaceae > Viscum > Viscum album. The sequence continues at coordinate 2,015,743,216 of OY728131.1, read as the reverse complement.
TATTTTTTTGGAACATGATGTTCCCCATATTCCTTAAGTAAAAAATTTTTATTTGATATATTCCATAGATCCAAAAAAATTAAAACCTTTCTATAATAGAATAAACAAATTTTTCAGTAAATCAATAATCAGTTCCAAGGTAGTTAGTATTTATCTAATGGGTGTTATCTAAACCTGTCATTTATTTATCCAAACATTATTGTATTAACGTTAAGAATATGTTAAGGGTTATCTTTCCCTCAACCATGTGTTTTCAAAAAAAGTTTTACTTTCTTCTAAATAACATTTCTTGGTACCATTCAGAATATGATCTCAAATCGTTAACAAAAAAAGTAGTGTCGTTCAATCCCCATATATTCCATAATTCTTATAACTAGTACATCATTTATAAAATACACAAATGACATATTTATTGAATCCAAATTCATAAAATTATTGATTATTCAAATTCATCCTTTATCAATTAACAGGGATACCTCATCCTATTACTCAATAATTATTTCTTTTCATATATATCCAGTTGTCTCATCATCATCACCAATATTACCATTACTCATACAACCTTGTTGATTCTCTTTCTGCTCCTTCCACTTTGAATATCAATTTTCAAAATGACCATTCATTCCTCACTTAATGCAGTTAACCATCGATTATGTCGTAGGGAGGCCAATATTCCCATCTATTTTATTAACATAACTCTTCATTTTTTTTGTTGAATTTACATGGTTTCTATCCTTTTGCAGTATAAAAAATTCTATTGTCCCTCTAATACAATCACAAGGGTGATTCTTTCCACATTATTGAAATAGGGAAAAATGAATCATCATTCATCTGTGGTCTCCATTACGAAAACTCTATGTGAACTCTTTATTTCTCTTCCTTGGTGAATCTGAGAGTTGGTTATGGTACACATTGTTAATCATGATCTATGAAAACAGATTAAGAATGATCACAACATCTTTCACTCATATGATTATCCCATTTTAACTTCTCATTATGAAATTTTCCATCATATTCAACGTTAACCTGATTCCTTCTGGTTCTCATCATTTACTAAAACCAGAAATCATAGTGTCAATGAAACATATAAAAATATCAAAAAATCATGAAAAAATAATTATAAGATTCTTAAATCGTGTCTCCTAATTCTTTAAACTATAATATATTATGTTTATTCTATGATATTTATAGTTATATTCTATATAAATTGTAACGTATCGGTTCTAGAAGCTTCCCAGAGGCGCCCCGTACTTGGTTGGTCAGACAGCCTCAAGCGTATTTCCCTAAACTCCAGAGGCTGTTGATTATTAGTGAGGTACTTGGGTGTGATAGTGTGGAAATGAGGCCCTAATTGACAGAGTAATGGAGCCGAAATAAATAAATAACAATAGAGGAAGTTGTAGTAATAGCATACAACAGTAAAAAGTGGAATAATGGAAGAAATAACAACTAGGAACATATATATATATATGACTCATGACACATATGTCTAGGAAAGCATCCGAACAATCCACAATGATGGAATACAATACTAAACTAAAGTACAAGGAAAATCAAGTAAACAACTCCACATCATCACAGACATCATCTTGGTCCCATGCTTTCTAACTCTAAAATAGTCAAGTACCAGAAGTCGAAGGGCACATGCCCTTATCTAGACCTCCAACAATATAATCTGTTTGGGACCAAAATCATAACCTAAACAGGGTGTGAGACGAATCATAGTAGGCAAAAACCCATAGATATGTGCTTAATTGGAAGTGAATATATATGGAATTCTATAAAAATGTAACAGTAAACAAGGAAGTACTCAAAAGTAAACAAACCTACAGTTCAATTACATTCAATTTAATATATATGTTATGAAACTAATCACAAACAGCTAACCCTATGGGAAGTACTCATAGCATAACCCCTCAGTTTAAACAAAAATAAACAATAATCCCTCTAGGATGTACACACAGTCTAATCCCTCTGGTTCATCTTTAGAAAAGACTCTATGAGAAAGAACTCACCGTCAATTCCCCAAGTGGTCTCATATCAGTGACTCTAGACACTACAGGGAGGAACTCATTGTCCAATTCCATTTTTGGACTCTTAACGAGGAAACTACAGACACTCTGAGGGATATCGAGGTCCATCCCCCTATGGTCTCACACCATAATGTAAAAAAACACTCGGGAGAAGCCTTCAACGTCCATTCTCTCTATGGTCAACTACACCAAGTTCCCACACCCCTATGTAAGCCTATCATGCACAAATGATATGTGTAATCCAAATTAAACCTCAAGAACTACATGGAAAAATAGTCTACAACATATCATAGTATGTCATATATAGATCACTCCATCCTAACAATACTTGGTAAGGAAAGCAAGAAGCCTACCGGGAAAGCTAGACAGAACTGTCAAAACAAGAAAAAATTTGAAAAACATACATATCATGGAAAATTTAACCCTATTCACAAAACATTATCCACTATCCAAAGCAACCAGGAGTATGAGGCGATAAAAGGTTTAACAACTATAAACATGCAATACCCCGAACAAGGGTTTTGGAAAAAATTTCATATATAACTCAAAGACTAACTATGGAAACGAACAAACCACCTACCTCGGTGTTGTACGAATGATATTCATGATCCTTAAGCCTTGTATCTCCTAATAACGTCTTATATCTTTAAAAATGCTAAAAATGCTCCACCGAGGAAATATCACGGAAGAAGTGAAATCAAGATATGAGGTTCTTGAAGATGGAAGAACTCAATGATGTGATTCCAATGCAACTGAAGAAGTCTGATTTGAAGAATAGGCGATGAGTTATGGGCTCAGAGAATATTTTTGTTCGTACAGATGCTCTTAGATGAGGAGAACAAAGAAGAAGAGGGTTTTGTCTATTAGATGCGACCTAGGTCTGATTAATGAAATCAAAAGCAAAATACATGGTGTGTTATTCAAGGGTACAAGGCGTGTATGTGATTTAACCAGCCTCTGATTATGCTGGACTCTAGGTCACCCCACATAGCCAGGTGTTCATTTGATACACTGCCAGCACACAGCTACCTACGGCAACCAAGTACACGGCATATACTCATAAGTACACATTGTGTACTCCTAAAATTTCTGGAAGCTCCTTTTTTTCTCAAAAACACCAGAAAGAAAGATTCATACCTGAAAAGAAAATTTGGGTTCTTACAAACATACCCCATTAAATAAATTTTTCCCTGAATTTTCCTATCAATATGGCATAGAAGAAGAATCCTCGAACAGCTCCATCCACTACGATCATTCATCGGCCTCGATCTCCCAAGTCTCATCTTGTACTCACCCATGCTACCATTTCACTCATACAAGACGAACATACTATCCGTAGAGAAAATTTTCACATTGATCTACAATCTAGATAGGATGATCCTCAAATGAGGCATCCACATCTAACTCAACCTTCTCTGGTTGGAAAACATGAGACAGGTCTGAGAAGTAACATTGAAGATGAGAAACGTGGAAGACATCATTCATATCATGGTACCTCTGAGCTAACTGCAACTGATAGACAACTAGCCTGACAATCTTCGACATCTCAAACGACCCGATGTACCTCGCTGAAAGCTTAATCTATCTCATATCTACTCTGTGGTATCCTGGAAAAGATGATGTCCCAGCATAGTTGTCTCTCCTACCTCTATCCAACATAAGACTGATCGGTATAGCCTACCATACAAATGCCTCATAAAGTGTCATTTGAATTGTTTCTTCAAAACTATTATTATAGGTAAACTCCACAATAGGTATGTGTTTCTCCAAATAACCTCCAAAATCTTGGATTCATGCTCGAAGTATGTCCTCCAGCACCATAATCATACGCTTGGGCTGGACATCTAGCTGGGATGGTAAGTTATACTCATAAGTACCTGGGTACCCAAATCCCTCTATAGTCTCTGCCGGACCCAAGAAGTAAAGTGTGCATCCCTACCTGGAATAATGTTGTGTGGGACTCTATGTAAAAGTAAAATCTCTCGGATTTACAATTTTCATAGCTCATCAACACTGAAGGTCTCCTTGATTTGCAAGAGATGAGAAACCTCCATGAGTCTGGAAATGACAACCCAAACTGTATCATTCCCTCAAGGTGACCTCAAAAAAACTTTTCATTAAGTCTATCATGATATCATTCCACTTCCACTCAAGAGTGGGTAACTGATGAAAAATCCATGTTGGTCGCTGATGCTCTGCCTTCACCTACTGTCAGGTGTAACACCTCATGAAAGAACTTGTAACATCTCTCTATAATCCTGGCCACCAATACTAACTGTTCGAATCTTGATACATCTTGGTGAAACCAGGATGAACTTCCCAAAATGAGGAATGAAAGTCCCACATCATTTCCCTATGAATGTATGTTGACACCCATATGCACCCTTGGAAATGCAAGATCGCATCCTCGCATGTGGTCTATCTTGGAATAGGGTATTCTCCAGACACACGCTCCTATTGGACAAGGCCTTCAGAATATAATAAATTCCAAATTCGTAACCGATCAAGTAGAGTAGTGGTAATAGATACATAAGATAAAAAAAGTCTTCTCGTGTCTGTCAGGAAGCTCCAAATGCTTCTCAGATAATAGGGCCATAATCTTCCACTCAATGAAGGCCTCTTGAACTACATGTATCTAAGTCCTCTTGCTCAAGGCATCAGCTACTGCATTCCCTTTACCATGTGTATAGGCAAGCTCACTATCATATTATCAAAGGTACTCTACCCACCTTATATGTCTCAGATTCAGATCTCTCTGCGTAAAAATATACTTGAGACTTTTTTGGTCAGAAAAAAACACAAAATGATCTCCCAACTCATAATGTCTCCAACAACGTAAAGCATGAACAACTACTGCAGATCCGTGAGAGGTTTTACTTTCTATTTACATCGATGGACGTTTTATTTGAACATGAATCATGACTCTTCATCGTCGTCAATCAAGATTCAACTTTCCGGGTTACCGCTTCCCTTTCAGAATCCAGTGCTCCTCCGATCAATAGGTAATTCTATAGGTCGTTTCCTCTGTGTGGATTGGAAGACCGATTCCATGGTTCACCCAATTTTTGCGCGAATATGTGTTGAAATGGAGAAATCCCGTCCTCCACCCAACAAGGTATGGGTTCTAATCGAAGGGCAATATAGGTATGTGTAAAGCATATTCTATGAATCTTGGTCCTTGTAATGTGCCTTCAGCCATAGACAGGGCCACTGTGTTGATGAGTGCCGCAAAAGGACTTCGGCGGTTGTGGCTAGCACTTCATCAGTGAGCAAGGGTGACTCAGGTCTGGTCAAGGGCAATGGAGCTGGTCCTGGCAATGGCTCTTAGCCTGTTGTGCACACACTAAGGTCACAAGAGGTGCCTTCGGATACCAGTGAACATATTGAGGCACTTCGGGGTGTCCAGGACCAGGGTACTCCTTGCCAACCTGGGGTGGAGTTTCCCAGTACTCTTAATGCGTCGGCAATGGTTTATACTGACTTGAGGAGGGTGGGGTCTGCAGGTACAATGTTGAAGGAGACATTGAAAGCTTCAGAACCTCAGGTGGAGGAGGTTTTAGAATGTCCCAAGAAGGATTTGGGTTTTTCCTAGGCATCTAGCAGCATGGGGAATGATGGTCGGGGTCTTGCGGTTGGGGACTTGGAGCGGCCCTCCCTGCCTATAGGTGAGACTACCAGAATTGAGGCCATATGTGTTCTAGTTAGGGTCTGGGAGGATTAGAATCCCCAGGACCAATATATGGGTAGGGGTATTGATCAACCTATTTTTCTGGAGGGATCAGAAGTTGGGGAAGATTGTGTCTTGGGGAAGGAAGGGACTAGTGGGGTAGGGCCTGATCTGGGTACTACCCCTAGCCAAATGATAGGGAATGTTTTGGAGGTACAGTCCCAGAACAGCCTTGGAGATGCAGGGGGGTCGGGGTCTACCTTTCTACCAGAGGTTATTTCTCCAGTACGGAATCCAGTAGTCTTGAGAAACAGGTATGAGAGGCTGGCCGAGGAGGAACCCAGAACTGAATCAGCTGCACTGGATGAGGAAGAGTGTGAAGATGGTGGAGGGGAATCTGAACGCGACGTGGTCTGTAAAAGTTTCTCAGAAGCAGGATATGGTTCATGGGGTATCAGGAGGACGAGAGGGAGGAGGGGTAGGAAGGATTACTCCTCCTTACCTCCTCCTATGAAGACCCGGTCTACAAAGAAAATTTTTATTGAGAAGATGGATAAGGATATTTGTCTAAAGTCTCCTGGACAGCTTGGTCCTTCCTTGGATTTGGTTTTCAGTTCTGGTGATGTGGTGTCAGAGATGGTGTTATTCCTCAACGCCTCAGAAGAGGATGCAGCCAAGATGATGGGTAGGAATCTTGAAGTGGAGCATAATGAGGAACAGTATATTTGGGTTGATAAACAGGACACGATCCTGGTTGGAGGCTTCAATAAGGGTTTGATCGGACTTGAGGAGAATATGCAGGTATGGAATAAACTGACTTCTTCCTTTGAAGACATGATAAGGGAGGATCCTCTTCTCCAGGTATCTAATTAATCCTAGAGGCTATTTAGAGACACTGACTCTGGTAGAATTAAACTAGTTTTCAATGACACTATTTTACTTATTTCCTAACTTATGCTTTGTTGAGTTACCAATCTTGTTGTGTGAGGAATGTTGAAGGGTCAGTTCATCTCAGATGGGCTAGAGCATGCTTCTTCTTCCTCTGTAGGACATTTGGGATGTGGTGGATATAGAGGGATGGCTTGCCATCGGGAGGGACCATGCTTGCATGGGATCGCCGAGTGGTCCTTCTTTGGAGTTAGCGGTCACTGCTTATGCTTGGATGAGGTTGTTTATGATATTATGTTTGTCGTTGTTTGGTGCTTGTTGAAACATATGGTTTCTCACTTTTACCTCAAAAGTGAATTTATTAATAAAAAATAATTTTTAGTTAGTCAGCCTCTCTTGTGGCATCAACTGCTGAGACCCGTATGCAACAACTCCTTCCCCCTGCATAAGAATATCTCTGAGCTCTGTACCTGCTACTTCACAGCAAATAGTATAGCTCTTTTCCAGCTCTGGAAATACTAGTATTAGTGTTGAGGTAAACTTCCCTTTCAACTCTTGGAAGGATGACTCACAAGAATCAGACCACATGTATTTCACACCATTCTCAGTCAGGCTCATTAGTGGTGCTGCTATGTGTAAAAAGTCCTATATGAAACGTATGTAGTACCCAGCCAGTCCAAGATAACTTCATACCTCAAAGATGTTCTTCAGATGCTCCCAGGAAACTAATACTCTCACTTTATCTGGGTCTACCAATAATATTTTCTATGAGATAACATGACCTAAGAAGTCAATTTGGTTCATCCTGAAGTGGCATATTGAGAGCTTATCATATAACTAATTCTCTCCCAGTGTACTAAAGACGTTCTAAAGATGGGTGGCATTGCCATGTTGAGTTTCAGAGTACACCAATATATCATCCATGATGACTACCATGAATGAATCCAAGTACGGATGGAACACATGGTTCATCAGTGAACTGAAGACTGTCAGCACATTTGTCTGACCGAACAGCATAACCACATATTCATATAAACTGTATCTACTCTGAAAGGTTGTAAGAGGTATATCAGATTTAATAACGTGCAATTGATGGTAACTGAATCTCAAGTCAATCTTTGAGAACCCTTGGGATCCTCGAAGCTGATCAAATTGATCATCACACCTTGTCAAGGATATCAGTTCTTGACCATAAACTTGTTCAACATCCAAGAGTCCACACAAAGTTTGAGGGTATTGTCTGCCTTCATTGAAAACAGGATAGGATAACCCCATGGGGAAATACTTGGTTGGATGAACCTCATTTCCTACAATTCCCCCAACTACTTCTTGATCTCGTGTAACTCTAGTGTAGAAATCCTATAATGAGGAGTGGACACTGGTTCTGTTCCTAGAACAAGATCAATAGAAAATTCCACCTCACGATCTGGAGAAAACCCTGAAAATTCATCTAGAAAATCATCTCTGAAATGATTCACCACTTGGGGAAAGTCCAATTGTGATGTCCCCTAGTCATCCAGATATAGACTAGAAATATGGGTTGTAACTCTCCCAACCTATGATGATCAGGTCCTTCTCGGCTCTCCTGAATATCCCATTCTCCCTTATGAATATATGATCCACCCTCTTGTGAAGTGAAACTCACCCTACAGCGATAGAAATCATCAACTTCCAAGAAGTGAACTAAAAAATCCATTATGATAATGATGTCAAATCTTGTCATCTCTAAGACGTAGAGATCCCATAAAAAGTGACACCCACCAACCTCAAGAGGTTACTCCTTTCACTGACGTACACTATCCATTCTTACCCCCAACGATGTGTCTAAATTAAAGATATCAGTAGAAGAAAACATATAGATCCCAAGGCTCTCCACTATAGACACATATATATATATATATATCTATGGGATGTCCCTATATCAAAAAGTGTAGATGGTAAAACTGATTAAACTAGGATCGTACCTCGATCTGTAGAGGGCCCAGGATCCTGCTCTTGTTGGGTATGCTCCACTGAAAATGTCTGGAATGCACCATGGCCCTATGACCCTGTCTGACCACCCTGAGCTGATCCACCCTATTTTCACTAAAAGGTGAGTGACTAGAAACCGTTTCTATGACCTCCACCTTGACCTAAATGGCTGGAAGAACTCTAATTCACTGACTGGTGAGAAAATGGTCGTGCTGCTCCAGAACGAGGAATCATAAAAGAAACCTTGTCACCATCTGCTGGTGAGAAAAACTGAAACAAACACTAATGCTGACCCATCGTTCCACAAGATCATCACCCTACTAGGTCTCTTGGGAAATGTGGCCTCGTATGCTCGCTATTCCCACACTAGTATCACACCACCTGGCTACTATAAGATGTCTCTCATCTCCTTGGATCTTCAAGAAAAGACTCTCTGAAGTGCTTCCTGCTATCAGTAGGAGGGATACCAACTCCAGATGTTGAGTTTAATTGGCTCATGACTCTAGTATCCCTCATATTTTTTTCTATGACTAGCAACTATTTGACAATAGAAGTGATGGAAGTCAAACTAATGATGTTCACCTGATATCGGGTGTTTTGCTTACGACCATCCTCAAACTTATTTTCCAAGAATAACTCATCATCTCTTTGGAAGGATCTAAATCACTACAGCTCTATGAAGCGAGAGGAATAATCCATAACTGAAAGAGAACCCTACTCCAAACTCATGAACTCATGGTCTTGATCATCCCTCTAAGTCTCTGGGTAAAAGTAGTCATAGAAGGAATGTTGTAACACATCCCAAGACACAACCTTCTAGCATCCCACCTGTGAGATCACGTACCACCATCTCTTAGAGAAGTCTCGTAGCATGTATTTAACAAGATTCACCCACCGCTTTGGAGGCATCTCCAGATGCTCAAAGATAGAAACCATGGATTCTAGACCTGACTCTACAGCCTGAGGTACTCATTACCTTTGTAATGTGGGAGGATGCTGCTTCTGAAAGACCTGCTTCAATTCTCCCACCGATTGGACAGGAGGTGGTACTCCTCGAAAGGTTAGTATTAACCTCATAAAGCCATCCCGAAACTGTGCATCAGTGCCTATGTCTGGAATGTAGGCTAATTCTAAGACTATCACTATAGGAGGATCTACTAGTAGTCCATGATCATCCATGATTGGTGTCTAATAACTTCCTAGTAACTGGCGTATGACCGGAGTCAAGTGCACACCTTAGATTAATAATATAAAGGATTGAAACATAGATGTGTAAGAAGGGAACAACAGAAAGAAAGAATTCATGTTTTTCAAAACATATATACACGACGTGTATAATGCCTACATGGAATTTTCCCTTATGCCTTCACATGGAAATGTACTTTTCCCAACCTAAGTTGTGTAACACCCCATACACCTGATGTGTAGTTGGATCCTCTTCCCCTGTCAGAGTTCTTTTACACGACTATGCCACACAGTTTCCCTAGAGCAGTCCTACACGGCGTGTTTGTTCCAGACCCAGCATATACTGAAAAAACATCACCGAACCATTTTTAATTCAAACAACCGATTACATGGCTCACTCTACACGGCATGTTCCATAAGGACATGGTGTGTACTTCCTGATTTTCATCCACCCATTTCTTTAGTCACATGGACAAATACATAGTCTACACAACACGACGTGTACATATGGTACACGGTATGTCCCACCAAATATTTTGCAACCCTGTTTATCTGTCCACACAGCTAGTGACATGGTTAGAGGCTACACGACGTGTATATATAGTTTATGGTGTGTACTGAAGAAAAACTATTCGATCACAAAAAATTATTCCATCACAAGCAGAAGGGCACATGGCGTGTATTTATCATTTCATGTCGTGTATTCTGGGTTTTTCTAGACAGTAAGCCTCAGATACACTCTGGAACCCAGGAAAAGCTGAAATGAACATTATAATTCCAAATTCTAATCCTTGAGGGCCCATACTCCCTGCAAATCAATTCTTGTAATTTATACATGTAATATATAAACATAAAAAAGCAATGATCAACCAAATTTTGGTCCACGAGGGTCCATAACACCCGAAGAAACAATGTTTGGTGTTCGTTAAAACTAAATCATACTTATTAGTAATACCTTATCAAATAGAAGGTATTCTATCAAGGAATCTATCACAATAACATTCATATCTAGCACAACATCTATCGAAGCAACATGCAATAACTAATGCACAATAAATGGCATGGTAAGAATGCATGACATGTGATTTCTTACAAGTGACTATATGATGTAATATATGGAATACCCTCATCTCATTGGGTTTAAACAGAAATAGAACCTCAATTTTATCAATGATAATAACACAATGCATGTGAATCACCCAATGGTGTTATCAAATCAACTATAAAATTTCAAACCCAAAAAAATTGCAATAACCGAGTAAATTGGATTTTCCTTGTACACGGGTTAGCTACCCCCAGGCATAGCTTATTACCAACTAATTATTCCTTCTTATACCTTGCTATAGGCTCCAAACAGTATATCAATAAGAAAAATAATTCCTCTGACACCACTTTGTAACATCCTGGTTCTCGAAGCCGCCCAAAGACGCCCCATACCTGGTTGGTCACATGAACTCAAGAACATTTCCCCAAATGCAAGAGTCTTCCGACTAGAAATGGGGGCCTTGGGTGTGATAGTGTGGAAAATATTCCCACATTTACTAAGTTATGCAGTGGAAATTAACAAATAATAATAGTGGAATCAGTAATAATACCATACAATAGTAAACAGTAGAATACAAGAAGCAATAACAACTTAGCACATATATATATGATGCTTAACACGTATATCTATGAAATTATCCAATCAGGCCACAATGCTCGAATACAATTATAAACCAATGTACAAGGAAAATCAAGTAATAATCTCTACAAAATTGAAAGCCTCTTCTTGGTCCCATGCCTTCCAGCTCCAATGCAGTCAAGTACGTGAAGTAGATGGGATCTTGCCCTTATCTAAATCTAAAACAATATAATCTATTTGGTCCTAAGTGCATGACCCAAATACGGTGTGAGATGAATCCTAGTAGGTAACCACCCAATGATCTATGTCGAACAGTCAATGAATATATATGGAATCCAGTAAACAAATGTAGTAGTAAAAAAGGAAGTACTCAAAAGTAAACAAACCTACAGTTCAATTGTATTCAATTTCATTTATTATATAAGCAACTAATCACAAACATCTAACCCTCTGGAAAGTACTCAAAGCCTAACCCCTCTGGTTCAACCAAAAAACAAAAGCAACCCTCTGGGAAGTACACACAGTCTAAACCCTCTCATTCTTCATTGGAAAGACTCTCTATGGACGCACTCACCATCAATTCCCTGTGTTCTCCTGTATCGGTAACTATAGACACTATGGGGATGCACTCAATGTCCAATTCCCCATGTGGTTGCATAACAAGGAAACTACAGACACTCTGAGGGAGCACAAGGTATATCCCCTCTATGGTCTCACAACATAAAGTAAACAGACACTCTGGAGAATCCCTCAATGCCCATTCTTCTTATGATCCACTACACCAAGTTCCTACAGCCCTGTGTAAGTCAATCATTCACAAAACATATGTGGCAGCCAAAGTAAACCTCAAGAACTACTTGCCTAAATAGTCTTGAGAAAATTACAGTTTTTCAAATAAATATCACTCCATCCAAAAAATTCTAGGCAAGGAATACAAGCAGCCTAACAAGCAAGCGAGACCAAACATTAAAAACAAGAAAATATGGGAAAAACATCCATTGCATGGAAAAATTATCTCTATTCACAAACAACTATCCTATATCCGAACAAGCAAGGCATAACAGGCAATAAGCGGGCTAACAACTATAAACGCGCAATACCTTGAACAAGGGTATTGGGAAATATTTCACATATAACTCAAATACTAACTACAGAAAGGAAAAAACCACATACCTCGACATAGTACAGATGATATTCATGAACCTGGGGTCTTGAATGGACCTATAACACTATAGATCTATAAAAATGCTAAAAAGGTTAAACTGGAGAAATAACATTTAGGAGGAGAAATCAAGATATGAGGTTCTTGAAGAAGGAAGAACACACTGATGTGATTCCAACGAAACTAAAGAATTTAGATTCGAAGAACGGATAGCGATTCCGGGACTCGAAGAAGATTTCAGGCCATACGAATGCTCCTGGATGAGATGGATGAAAAAGAATAGGGTTATATTGATTAGACATGGCCCTAGTACCTCTAAGTTCACTATAACTGATAGAAAACCGGGCCGACTCTCCCCATCACCTCAAATTGCCCGACATACCTCGGTGAAAGCTTACCCTATCTCATAATCTTCATGTGTCCCATCCTTAGTTTGACAGGTAGAAAAACTTGATCTCTAAACATGAACTCCAGAGGTCATCTACGTCGATTAGCATAAGACTTCTGTCTGGACTGTGCAGTAGCCATCCTTTTCTGAATCAACCCTACCTACTCTGTAGTCTCTTGGACAAGACGGGGTCCCAACATATCTACCTCTCCTGCCTCCAGCCAACATAAAGTTGATCGGAAAGGCCTACCCTACAAAGCCTCATAAGTTTCCATCTGAATAGTTTCCTCAAATATATTATTGTAGTCAAAATCGACAAGAGATATTTGTCTTTCCCAAGTACCTCTAAAATCTTGGACGCATGCTCGAATCATGTCCTCCAGCACCTGAATCATAAGCTCAGACTAGCCATCTGTCCGGGGATGGTAAGTTGTACTCAGAAGTACCTGGGTACCCAATGCCCTTTTTAGTACCTAACAAACTTGAGAAGTAAAGCATGTGTCCCTATCTGAAAAAATAGAGTGTGGGAATCCATGTAAACATAAAATCTCTCGGATGTACAACCTTCCCATATCATTAACACTGAAGGTCTCCTTGATCATCAAGAAGTGAGAAAACATCCTGATTTTGTCAATGAAAACCCAAACTACATCATTCCATCAAGGAGACCTCGTCAAAATTATCACGAAATCCATCGTGACATCATTCCACTTCCACTCGGGAATGGGTAACTGCTGCAAAATCCCTACGGGCCATTGGTGCTCCACCGTCACCTGCTAACAGGTGGAACACCTCATGAAAAAATTAGAAACATCTCTCCTCATACCCTGCCACTGAGGAATGAAAGCCCCGCATGAGTTCCCCATGCATGTCTACTGACACCCATACGCGCCCTTGGAAATGCAAGATCTCATACTTGCCTATGGTCCATCTTGGAATAAGGTCCTCTCCTGGAACACTCTCCCATAAGACTAAGCCTTCATAATCTGACAAAAGCCTCATACGTAGCCAATCAAGTAGAGTAGAGGTAACTTCTATAGAAGAAAGAAACCGTTTCCCTTTTTTTGTGCACCACCAAATTCATCTCAGAGAAGGGATCCATAAGCTTACTCTCACTATTGGCCTCATGAACTGCCAATATCTGAGTCATCCTGCTCAACACAACAGCTACTGTGTTGCCTTTCCTAGCGTATATACAAGCTAAAAAAAGGACTGAAGGTACTCGACCAACCTTCACAATCTCATATTCAGATCATGCTGCGTAAAGATATACATGAGACTTTTGTGGTTGGTGAAAACAACAAAATGCACTCCCAAAAGATAATGTCACCAACTGCGTAAATCATGAACAACTATAGAAAGATCGAGATCGTGCATCAGGTATTTCATCTCATGTGGCCTCAACTAATGAGACTCGTACTCAATATCTGCTTCCCCTGGCATAAGCACATCACCCGTCATGATACCTGATGCATCACAGTAAACAATATAGCTCTTTCTCAGCACTTAAAATACTAGTATCAGTTCTGAAGTCAAATTCCCTTTCATATTCTGAAAGGATGACTCATAAGAATCAGACCACAAGTACTTTGCACCATTCTTATTCTGGCCTGCCAGTGACACTGCTAAGCGTGAAAAGTAATGTATGAAACATCTGTAGTATCCATCTAGCCGTATAAAACTTTGTACCTCAAATATGTTATTCGATATCTCCCATGAAACTAATTCTCTCTCTTTCTCTGGGACTACTGATTCTCTTGTATCTAAGATAACATGACCCAAGAAGTGAATTTTGTCCATTCAAAAGTGAAATTTTGAGAGCATAACATATAACTAATGCTCTCTCAGTGTACTCAAGATGATCTCAAGAGGTGTGGCATGGTCTTGTCGAGTGTGAGAGGGTACAAAGATATAATCCATGAATACTACCATGAAAGAATCCAGGTATTGATGGAACACTCGGTCCATCAGTGCCATGAAGACTGCCGGCGTGTTCGTGAGACCGAATTGAATAACCACTTACTCATATAGACTATATCTTCTCTGAAAGGATTTATGAGGTATATTAGATGGTCTGACATTTATCTAATGGAAACCGGATCTCAAGACAATATTTGAGAACACTTGGGCTCATCAAAGCAGGTCCAAGAGACCATCTATCCTCGGTATGGGATATAGGTTATTGACTGTCAACTGGTAAAACTTCTGATAATCCACACAATGTATGAGGGTACTATCCCCCTTCTTCCCAAATAGCACAAGAAAACCCCAAGGTGATGTACTGGGTCAGATGAACCCCTTTTCCTGCAACAACTCCAATTTCTTCATGAGCGCCTTCAACTCTAGTGTAGTCATCTTATAAGGATGAATGGACAATGGTTCCTCTCATGGAACAAGCTCAATGGAAAATTCCACCTCTCTCTATAGAGGAAAACATGAAATGTCCTCTGGAAATATGTCTTTGAAATGATCCACCACTAGAAGAAAGTCCAACTGTGATGTCCCCTAGTCATCCAGATATATACTGGTAATCTGGGATGTAACTCCTCCCAAACCATGATGCTCAGGTCCTGCTCTACTCACCTAAGCATCACATTCTCTCTTTTGAAGAAACAATCCACCCTCTAGTTATTTCAAACTAACCCTATGATGAAAGAAATTGACAACTTCTTGGTTTGAAACAAACCATTCTATTCCAAGAATGAAGTCATAGCCATTCATCTCTAAGACGTAGGGGTCCCATAAGAAGTTACACCCACCAACATCAATAGGTAATTCCTTACACTGTGTTACACTATCAGTTCATTCCCCGAACAGAGTGTCTAATGTCTAGATATCAAAAGAAGAAAAGATACAGATCCCAAGGCTCTCCATAACAGAAATAGATATTATGTTATGTGAAGCCCCTTTATCGAAAACTTTATAAGCTAAAACTGAGGTAAATAGGATCATACCTCGAACTGTAGAGGGTTCAAGATCCTTCTCTTATTGGGTATGCTACACTACAAATGTATGGCCTTTATCGCGGGCCTATGACCCTGACTGATGCCCCAAAGCTGATCCACCCTATTGTTGCTGAAAACCTGGTGACTGGATACCACGACCACGACCACCACCTTGGCCTAAAAAGCCAAAAGAACACCAGTTCCCTGACTGATGAGAAACGGGTGGTGCTGAATCTAAATGAGGAGTCATACAAGAACACCTATCACCAGCTGTTGGTGGGAAAACCATACAGAGTCACTAAAGGTGACCCATCTTGTCACAAGATCATCACCCCACTTTGTCTCTCGGGAAATGTGGCCTTGTATTCATTCTCTTCCTGCACTGGTACCTAACCCCTTGGATACTAGAATATGTCTCTCGTCTCTTCATTTCTCTACAGATAGACACTTTGGGGTGCTTCCACCTATCAATAGGAGGGATACAAGCTTCAAATGTCGAGCCTCCATGGTTTACACCTCCAAATTCCCTCAGATTTCTCTACATGATCAGCTCCATGTATAATATAGAAGTGATGGAAGTCAACCTAAAGATGTTCACCTGAGATTATATGTCATGCCTAAGACCATCCTAAAACATCATTTCTAGGAATAAATCATCACCTCCTTGGATGGGTGTGAAGCATTGCAGCTCTGTGAAGCAAGAAGAATACTCCATAACTGAAAGGGCACCCTTGCTCGAGACCCATGAACTCTAAGTCTCGATTGGTCCTCAAACACTCTTAGTAAAAGTAGTTGTAGAGGGCATGCTAGAACTCATTCAAAGCCATAGCCTACTAGAGTCCAACCAGTGAGATCACATCCCTCCATATCTTGGAAATGTCTCATAGAATGTACGTAGCGAGCTTCACCCTCCTCTCTAGAGGAGTATCGAGATGCTTGAAGATATAATTAATGTATTCTAGCCATGTCTTTGCAGCTTGAGGTCATCCTTCCCTTGTGAATGTAGGAGGATGTTGTTACTGAAAGACCCATGTCAATTCTCCCATCGATGGGGTAGGAGGCAGTACTCCTCTGATGGTCTTCATGAACCCCATAAATCCCTCCCAGAACATTGCATTACCACCTTTGTCTAGAATGACGGCTGATCCCAAGACTAGAAATATAAGAGGATTTGCTAGAAGACCCTGCTCATCCATACCCAGTTTCTGATCACGACCATATAATTGGCGTAAAACCGGAGGACGTCTTAGTGGAATAAATCTCCAAGCTCAATCACACACCTTAGATTAATAATATCAATTACTGAAACTTAGAAGTGTAATAACGGAATAAGAGAAAGAAAGCATTCATGTTTTTCAAAACATGGATACACGGCATGTATAATGCCTACATGGTGTGTTCCCTTATGCCTTCACTTGGGCTTGTAATTTTTCCAACCCAAGTCGTGTAACACCCCATACACATGGCATGTTGTCCAACCACAAGGCATGTACTTGAATCCTCTTTCCATGACTGACTTCTTCTACATGGATAAGCTACATGGTTTCCCTATAACAAGCTTACAAAACATGTTTGTGCCAAACAAGACATGTAGTAGAAGAACTTTAATGACCCATTTGTTAGTTACAAGGCCGGTTAAACGGCTCACTCTACGCAGAATTTTCCAGATGGACACGATGTGTACTTCTTAATTTTCATCAACCTATGTCGTTAGTCACAAGGCTAGATACATCGTATACACAACCCGGCGTGTACATCTGGTACACGGTATTTCCCAACCATTATTTGCCAACCCCGTGTCTCCGCCCACACAGTTAGTGACACAGTTAGAGATTGCAGGGCATGTACATACAGTAAATGGTGTGTACATAGGAAAAATAATTTCTTCTCGAATAAAAGGATGCATGGGATGTATTCTTCATTTCATGCTGTGTATTCTGTGTTTTTCTGGATATTAAGTGTCAAAAACTACTCCGAAACCTAGAAAAAACTGAAACTAACATGACGGTGCCATATTTCGATCCATGAGGGCCTATACTCCCTGTGAATCAAAGCTTGGAATCTAATACATGTTATATATAAACCTTAGAGAGAAATGTTCCACCAAATTCTGATCCATGAGGGCACATAACAGCCTAAGAACCAATGTTTTGTGTTCATTCATACTATATCTTACATATTTGAAATACCCTATCTAATAACAGGTATTCAATCAAGGCATCTATCACAACTGCATGCATATCTTGCAAAACATCTATCACCACAACATGAAATCACTAATTCACCCTAAATGGGATAGAAGGAATGAATGACATGTAATTTTTAACAAGTGCCTATATGATGCATGAATTGGTATACCCTCACCACATCAGGTTGATACAGAAATAGAACCTCGGTTTTATCAACTATTACACCACAAATCATGTGAATCACTCAATAGTGAAATCAAATCAACTGTAAAATTGAAAAAAAAATTCAATAATCGAGGTAAATTGGCTTTTCCCTGTACACAGGTTAGATAATCCTGAGCACAGCTTATTACCAACTACTTAAACCTTCATATCCCTAAATATAGGCTCTAAATAGTAAGTCAAGAGGAAAATAATTCCTCTGATACAACTTTGTATCATCCTGGTTCTAGAAGTTTCCTAGAGGCACCCCGTACCCGGTTGGTCACATGGCCTCAAGCACATTTCTCCAAATGCCAGAGGCTGACAACTAGTAGTGAGGGCCTTGGGTGTGATAGTGGGGAAACGATTCCCTCTTTGACATATTAACGTAGTAGAAATAAATAGATAATAATAGATGATGTAGTAATAATACCATACAACATCAAACATCAGAGGAATGGACATAATAACAACTAAGAGAATATATATATATATGATGCATGAAACATAAGTCTATGAAAGTAGCCAAACAAGCCACAATGCTGGAATACAGTACCAAACCAAAGTAAAAGGAAGATAAAGTAAACATCTCCCCAACATCTCAAGCCTCATCTTGGTTTTATGCTCTCCAGCTCCAAAGAAGTTAAGTACATTAAGTAGAAGGGTGCTTTCCTTTAGATAGACATGCAACAATAAAATCTGTTTTGGCCCAAAAGCATGACCCAAACTGGGTGTGAGACGAGTCCCTGTAGGAAACCACCCAAAGATATCTACCTAACAGTCAGTGAATATATTTGGAAGGTAAAAAATAAAAGAATCAATAAACAAGGAAGTACTCAAAAGTAAACAAACCTAAAGTTGAATTTCATTTAATTTCATTTATTAGTTAAGAATCAAATCATAAATAGGTATCCTTCTGCGAATTACACACATCCGAACCCCTCTGGTTCAAACATGAAACACATGTAACCCTCTAGGAAGTAGAAATAGTCCAACCCCTATGGTTTAGCTTTAGAAAAGACACTCTGAGGAGGTAATAACTGTCAATTCCCTTTTTGGTCTCATATCAGTAACTATAGACAAGCTGGGGAAGCACTCAATGTCCAATTCCCCCTATGGTCTCATAATGGGGAAACTCCAGAAACTTTGAGAGAGAACAAGGTCCATCCCCATATGGTATTGAAATGTAAAGTAAACACACACTCTAGAGAAGCCCTCAAAGTCCATTATCCCAATGGAATACTACACCAGGTTCCAACATACCAGTGTAAGTCAATCATGCACAAACGATATGTGGAATCCAAATTAATCCTCAATAAATACTTGGCAAAAAAGTGTACTACATATCACTTTATGTCAGATAATGATCACTCGATCCTAAAAATACTAGTAAATGAAAGCAACCAGCCTAACAGGAAAGTTAGAACAAATGGTAAAAAATGAAAAATTGGGAAAAAATCGATAACATGAAAAAGTTAACTATATTAACAAACAATTGTCCTTTATCCAAACAAAAAATGAATAACAAGCAATAATAGGGAAAAAAACCATTAACATGCAATACCCCAAACAAGGTTATTGTGATATTTTTCACATATAACTCAAAGATTGACTATGGAAATGCACAAACCACCTTCCCCAGCATTGTACGAATGATATTTGTGAGCCTCAAGCTTCATATCGCAGCAGAAAGATATAAAGCTAAATAAACACTAATAAAGTTCAACCAACGATATCCCAAGGAAGAGGATTAATAAAGAGATTAGGTTCTTGAAGAAGGAAGAACTCACCGATGTTATTCAAACGCAACTAAAGAAGATCTATTTAGAGAACAGATGGCGATTCGGGGGCTCGGAGAATATTTGCGGCTACACAGATGTTCCTCGATTAGATGAACAAAGAAGAAGATGTTTTTGTCGATTAGACGTGACCCTGGTCAATTTAATAAAATTAAATGAATGTACAATGTGTCTTCTTAAGGGGTACACGACATGTACATGCTTTAACTGGCCTCCGCTTTAGGTAGTCTCCAGTTCACCCCACATAGCCATGTGTTCTACCATTACATGTCTAGCACACGACTACCTGCAACAACCGAGTACACAACATGTACTCATACTTACATGGCATGTACTCCTAAAATTTCCAAAAACTCCACTTTTTCTCGAAAACACCAGAAAACAAGATTCATACATGAAAAGAAGATATGGGTTCTAACATAAATCCTTCATGATGGTTCTTAATAAAAAATTTGAATTATCCTAAATTTATCCCCGGGAGTGTCATACTAGGTGGGAAGTAAGTCTCATTATCATGTACAAGGTTATGCTAATTCAACCCTGATGCAACTTGTTAGAGTTGTTACCACAATGTATATCTAGGAAAGAGCCTAGTCCACTTGTATTATCTGGACATGGATGTATTTCTAGAAATACCTACATAATCAATACCTTCCCAAAATTATAGGATGTTCATATTTGAATATCCTCAAATTCTGTCATAGGGTTATGTTTCCTAATATAATTTTTCTAAATTAATTTTTCATGGTTTTTTCCAAACATAGATTGATACAACCAATAACACCCTGACCCTAGAAGCCTAGAGTCGGTCTATTATTTTATTACATTGGCATGATTAAAAGGAATAAAATCCCAAAGTACATATCTATTTAGTAATTCTAGGAATTCAAATGACAAAAATGAAAACCACAATACATTTTTAAATAGTAAATAAAAACATGATACATAATAAAATTAAATAACCAGTATTCATTAAAGCTTATTCAAATGTTTCTTCTTCAGAACCTCGAGAAAGAAAAAAAATAAAGGTGATCACAAATTATTTTTAAGGGGAAGTAAAATGGAATAAATGATGGATTAATGGGAGTAAATAAAAATGACAATATAAATAATTAATATCACATACCATTGAAATAAACTAAATAAAGAATAATCAATATAGAAAGGTAATAAACGGAAACAAATTCCATCTAATCAATAAACTGAGAATGAAATTTATCCATAGATATGTCGATGAAATAATATCATGGAAAATAATAATAAATGAATTATAAATAAATGAAAGACCTAATTAATGGAGGTCATGTTTCCAATAAAATTATACATTTACCTTCAAAAGATAGTTTAAACTATTCTGATTTGGCAAACTGATTCGTTTCATGAGAATACAAATTCATCTAGGGGCTTGCATTAACCGGTCACTAACCCATATGGCTTTCTATAAACTATCCCCAAACCATGTATTTAATGGACAAATAATTCTTTATATATTTATTAATAGATTTAATTCAAAAAAAATATGCCTTACCAAAGTGTAACGATATTTAGAAGAAGAAATATGTTCATCAATAATTTCCCATTGAATCAAAAAAACATTCAAAGTGAATGCCATATGTAAAATGGAATACGGTTTAGGTGATAATAATATACATTGAATGAGAATATGTATATTTAATAAAAATGTAATGTTCCATA
The DNA here is from genome assembly GCA_963277665.1 of Viscum album. Taxonomy (NCBI): domain Eukaryota; kingdom Viridiplantae; phylum Streptophyta; class Magnoliopsida; order Santalales; family Viscaceae; genus Viscum; species Viscum album. The sequence goes on along the minus strand of OY728131.1, from coordinate 2,015,721,469 downwards.
AATATGATTATAGGGAGGTTTTGTTTTCATGATAAAGTTAACTATCCAAAATTAATTTAAGATTACTAATATAGTCATTGAAAAAAATAATGAAGAATATAATCATTAAACATTCCAAAGTGTCTCATAACACTTTGAAAAATTTGAATCATAATTCCCCATTAATTAAAAGAAAATTTGAATACCATTAGAATAAGGATTGCGATGTTATAATATGTCAATGTGCAGTTTATATACCATATAAAAGTGAATTCGCCCATAATAATAAATAAGTCTCAACTGAATGTAAATTGAGATGAAATCCCTTACCTTGAGTTTCCTTTTGAGTGATCATCCTTTAACCTCATTTATAACAGTTTTAAGAGTGTCAATAACTTATTATAAAACAGTATTAAAATATATTTTATCATATATTATAATCATTTAATATCTTTTCACTCATTTGTTAATATTATTTCATTATTTTCACTATTTCTGGTGTTAATTTCCTAGTATCACAAGTAAGTTTTGACATTTAAATTATTTATGCTATTAATTATATGATTATTTCATCATATAATGAATATAAAACATGGTTTAATTATCATATAAATTCATTACATATGTATTTGTAATAATAAATAATATTTTTCAATAATAAATGAAATGCATTGTTCATGGAGGCGGTAGGCTATACATATGCATGAATGCTATTTTAATTTATTTTTATATTAAAAAAGTGCTAATTAAATGATAAATATTTATATTATAAATAAATTATGATATTAGTGTCATATATGTCACATAGTTTTATAAAAAAATTCTTTAATAGGTTCCATGTATATCATGAACGAATCGCTACGCTTTGAGGGGGTGGTAGTCCACACTTCAACAAATGGTGTTATCTTATTTACAAAAAATGGAACGTCTAAAGATATATGTCATAAATTAACTAAATATGAATAAATAATTTTTAAACATATTATATATCATATACAAACACAATTTCCATCATAATTCACACAATGAGAGGAGGTAAAGTAAAATCTAACAACTTCTCTTCATGAGGCTGTAGTTCGTCCCAAAAATGAATGGTATGTTAGTTACCAATTAGATGGATGTGTGGGTATGTTCTGAAAAAACACTAAAAAAAATACATACAAGTATATTTAGGAAATTTTTTTATAATCATTTAATAAAAATATTTTTTGGGGTGTATAATGGAAATAAAACTAAAGCACATGAGGAATGACGTTACCTCTTCATTGGGTAGATCATTTTGGTTGTCACCAAAGGGATTCCTTGGGTGGATTTATGATAAAATAGTAGATTCTAGGATGAGGGGAGGGTTATTAATGAGATATATTGGTAGTTCATTTTCTAGAAATAGTTTTTTGAGAGGTGTGGGGATTTCTGATTCTTGTGTTCCTTTTAATAGTGGCGGAGGAGCAAGAGTCTTTAGAATTTTAGAAAAGAGAATTACACACATGTTTTTTCCATTGAAAGTGGATTAAATAATTTATAAAAGTTGATAAAATAGATAATGGGTATATATATGAAAATAAATTGGATTTTGGAAAAAATTTATAGTTTATTTGGCCCCATAATTTTAAGGTTTAGTCCTTTATTAAGCTTAATTTCACCTTTATCATTGTAATTAATTTTAATTAATTTTGCAAATATTTTTTTTCCAAAAACAATTTTAAACTTTCTAGAAATTATAACATATTATGAATCCAAATATTGAATCCATTTCTCCAAATATCAATCACTTAAGTCACGGAAATTAATTTAAATTCAATCAATCAAATGGGATGACACTTTGAGTTTTTAATGTAATTATGTTCCAAAGATTCCTATGTTTTTATATGATATTTCAATGTTCAGTTGATTACAACAAGCAATATGTGATGAATTGATAAAGAACAATTAATCTTTAATTTAATTTTAAAATATAATTTATCTTTATAATTAAATTAGTCAAACAAAATAATTTTTGAATTAAATTTCATTTAATTTCAATTTTCATTAAAAAATGAATCTTCGTAGAAAAATACCAAAAATTTAAACTATCATAATTTTTATGTTTTGATGTCAAATATTAATACTATGTTGACATATAATAATTATTAAAATTCATAAATTGGATTTAAAATAAGTTCTCCATTATAAGGAATTAAAAGTACCGTATTGAAAATATAGTATTTTATGCCTAAAAATATGCTTCTTTTTCTATTAAGTCAATAAAATATATAAGATTAATATCAAAAAAAGAATATATAATATATATCACATTAATATCACTCAAACATAGTAATTAAATTAATTTATTTGGGTTAAATAACTTTGTGAGAATAAAAATTGTTTTCTATAAAAATATTCCTTTTTTATTCAATTGGTTCTTATATTTTTTATAATTTATTCATAAATAATGAATTAATTTTATATTTTTGTAAATAATATAATTTAATAAGTTAGTTAATACTATTCATAAACACCAATTTAATTTCATTGTTATGTGATATTATATTAAATAACAATAATTTAAGAATATATTGTTGTTCGAATAAAAATTTGTCTTGTGTGTAATGCAAGCTATCGAACAAGGTCGTTATTACATTTGAGGATATATAAATTAGTGTTTTCATTCATTACATGCTATATTATAGTTTGAATTTATTGAAAATTAAATTTATATTATAATTTCTTGGGATATTATATTCCCTTACATGCTTGGTGTTACATGTCATAAATGATGTCATATATAATGTTAAAACATTATAATTTTTGGGTTTTACATTTAAATTTTCTTATAATAGGTGGAATCCACAAATATGGCTAACAAGATAATAAAACTATAATTTCATTTTAATCGAATTAATATAATTTTTAATCGATAAAATATTACTTGAAGATATTTGTTTTTATTTTGTCAAAAATGAAATTGAATTTTATTTATCATATATATTAATTAAACTATTATATAACATTCAAAAAATTTAATATAAATAAATATAAATAATTACTCACATAATTATTCATTTATATCCTTTAATGTTATTGAATTTCATATGTGAATTTATATCATTCACACATTAATAAAATAAATAATTAACATTGTATGAAAAAATTAAATAAAAATGACTTGATATTGTGTTTTATTATACTAGTTGATCTTTCGAGTTGATGATGGTTCAAATGAAGACCTACCAAAACTTCTTGAGTCATATACAAACTTTATTTACAACTCTCGTCATTCTAAGCTATATTTTCTCTAGCATTATCCATTTCATTTATCTCCATGAATCATGTCATCATAGGATACTCATTATTTTTACATGTATACTCACACCCAAGTGAGAAAAACATAGGATATATTTTTACTTCTAATAATCTAATATGAACACATAGTCCCTCATACATAAAAAATATGGATGGAAGATACAAATACCATCAAATAATATTATTCGATAACTAGTTGTTAAAATGTAATACACATTGAAATAATTAAAATTAAATAACTACTAATTTGAGTATGTAGTGGTCAATTGTAGCTCATTATCAATAAACAAGCACCAAAATTGCATAAAATTAATTAAAGGAGAAAACAAATTCTAATGTAAATTTTAATGAGTTAATGTAGAAGTGAAAAAATAGTTCATTAATGATATCTATCAAGGATCTTTGAATACTGAATTTACTTTTCTAATAGTATTATTTTTTTATGGTTTTTTTTTCGAATTTTATGGCCTCAAAAGAGTCTATAAATGTTAAAATTAGTTGATCTACATACGGAAGACTGGAAAAATTTTTCCATAAAGAACCTATCCAAGTACTAGTTATTATTTGGTAAAACCATGTTGTTCATTAAATACTAAAATTTTTTAATAACATATACCTCGCAGAATAGGAATCCCCTTCCCAGTCAATGGGTCGGTTGGTGGGAACTGCTTTTCCTTTATTATTTTTTACTGAAAAAACATTCACAACTTGTTTCTACCCCATCGACATGTTTTGTTCATATATTGGATCATACCCTCTCTCATTTTTGATTCCCAAACATTGAATGTCCATATCACGGTCATATAGCAGCTAATTGATGAACCATTTATATCATTTGACCTATATCAAAATCACATTATTTAGTAGCATAAAATTTAAATTAAACTAGTTTTTCAAATTTTGTATGATTGTTTTGATAAAACAAGATGTAATCTTGGATCATTGAATGTGTTTGATAGACGAATTTTATAATAAAAAATCGATCAGATTTGTGTCCCAACATTATATATTACCTATCATTCTATATATTAATTCATGTATCTTCCAAAATATAGTTTTAACATGAAGATAATGAAAAAATAATAAAAAGTATACCTTAATTTTATTACATAATTTTAGCATGATTTCGTCCAAAAAATATCATCATAAATTCAAGGATTTAATCCAAAATACCTCTAGACCATTTAGGAATGTACCAATTATCCTATTTATTTATTCAATGACCTTTTTTAGGCTTTTAAGGAAGAGTAAATTTATTTATAATGTCATTACAATTTCCCAATTAATATAGACTCAATTGGAGAAGGTTAAATCAATAAGATATTGTTCTTCCCCCTTGTTATTCTCTGTAATGCTTCATTGATCAAAATGGTGGACAAAAATATTTTCAAGTACTAAATATAAATTATTTTGGGTTTAAAATATGGTTTCATACTTATTATATAAGTTAATGTTAGTTTAGTTTAGTCACTTAAGATATATAAAACCTTAAACTAACCCAACATGTTATTTACACCATAATCAACTTGTCATAAATTTCACATTAATTCCACCCCAATTATGTAACACTCTAAAAAGTATCATGATGAAATAAAAAAATATTTAATCTTCTCATTACTCCCAAATTTTCATAATAAACATCAAATAAATATTATTTTTAAAAAAATTAAGTTTCTTTGTTTATTCTTGAATAAATTGTGAATACATTGATATATAAATTCAATTCTTATTATTATAAACTCAAGTAGTATATAAATGGATTTATTTAATCATTTTCTTAAAATATTTCACAATAAAACATTCATATCCCATGGATTTGGGACCACTTATTCATGGACTCTAATTCATCTAAATTAGGGGATTTTTTTAATACACTTTGGCTTTGACCCTATAGGCCCTTATCATAATAGTCGTGAGTTTTAATCATAGTATATGAGAGGTATATAACAACACAACATATACCCTAATGAGATAATAATATGTCATAGTAATAATAAACACATTTGAACATATGTAGTGTATTTTTATCTCTATCACATGTTTTCTCAAAAACTAAGATTCATACTTAATTTTTTTTTCTTCCACGATTTATTTATATTTATTTATCCGTATTGTATGAAATTTTCTTTTTCCAGCATAGAGATGGATTTAGTCAAGGAACTATCATCCTCTTCAAATGTTTGAATATATCTTATTCTTATAAATAGAAGCATTAAATAATATCTTGATCATTCAATAAATGTCATGCAATAAATTTTAGAGAGTAGTGTATTATGTCGGTACATTTTGAGGGGGTTGAAAAAGTGTATCTAACATTTACAAAATTTTCATTTCATTTAATTAATCCATCTTATAATCAAACCATTATCATGGTAAAGTGGAATAGATGAATTAGTTTAAACTCAAATCTTTCCTTAAGATGCAGTTCTGAAGGAGAAAATAAAAACCCAAAATATATTTTAGAAGGTTAATACTTGTTGTATGGTAATAATCCTTATCATTTTTTTCTTTTTAGATTGCATGTATTTGATTATCACTATAAATTTTTAGTAATTAAAAGTGTAGTTCAAGTAAAACACAATTTTCATGAAGGTATCATTCATTTCACTAGTACTATATTTTTTTATACCAGAACCACCAGTTCTCTAATGAAATTATATATATTGGTACCATCAATTCTTCCTGAACATTCCTTGATCTTTTGAAAATTATATTCTCTTTTTTCTTATGATGTAACTATATCAAACATAATGATATACTTCTCCCAAAGTAACACCTTCTGTTATATAAAAATAGTATAAATATATATTTTTAATATTATTATTCAATTCATAGAAAGATTCATCTTCATGAGGTGTTGGAACACCAGTTTCTCTTATTTAGTAGATGTAGATTAATTCTTGGAATCACTGGTCAATGGTACTCTATTTTCTCATTTTACTTATGTAATTTCTAGAAAATGAAATAGAGTCAATAATAATGAATCTATATTCCTTAAACTATAATTATATTAACTTATGTGTAAATATATTACTTATAGTATCTACAAAACAAGATGATTCATAACTCCTTAAAATGTCACTGTTTGAAGCTTCAAATTCAAAAATATTAACCACTCTATATTTTGAATAACCAGGAACACTAAAATCACACAAATGGACTTGAATCTTCCTTATTTAGAGAATTTTGAAATAATTATTATTTCTTATTTTACAATATTATTATTATTATTATTTCACACCTCTTGAAATATCGCCATTTTAAATTGATTCATCATGCTAATTTAAATCTCCCATTAAGTTCTGTAGTTTTCATATTCACACATTCTAAAAATATTGAAACCTCTATTTCCTTATTCTATAGTTATTTAAATTTTTCTACGTGGGTGTTTAAAACATGATTATTTCCCATATAACCATATTATTATTTTATGGTAAATAAATTATGAATCTTCTTCTATTTCCTATCTTAACGTTGATAATTTTATTACATGCAATTCTCTTAAATGAAATTATCATAAGATGAAAATAATTTTTTGAATGATAATTATTCTACACATTTTAAAATTATCCAATGTTAATGTAGATTATCATTAGTAATTGAAAATATTTTTACCAAATCCAAAATAACCTATAGATAACATAATTTGTCTTATAAGATCAAAATGACTTACGTGTATCATTATTTTCTTATGTTCTCAAAATAAATTACATGTAAAAAAAATTTCTTACTCACTAGAATTTTCCTTTGTGATATAAATCAATATTATAAAGCTCATTGGATTCTACTCATGTGGTATCATGGAGTATAAATCACAATAATATATCAATAAAGAATGAAAAATAATGAATCTTTATAATTCCTACATTATCTTCCAATAATTTTTATTTTAAATTATTTCCACTATCATTATTTTTATTTCTTCTATAGTTTTAAATGTATTTCGGAAGAAAATTTCATATTGCAATATATTTACAAGATAATCAACATGACTAAACTCGCTTCACCATATTATGATTCATGTGTGGGGGATCTAACATTAGTATTTTCACTCATGGTACGATCAAATTAGGTGATGTGTGGTCCTATTAGGTGAGCACGAGGTAGATTACAACCAAATGTGTCATTAATTAAGGTATTGTGCACTAGTGTTTTAACCATGGACAAAATCATGTAAAAAAGGATCCAAATCAAATTCAAACTCTATAAGGATTTTTCTAATAATAAAATTTTCTCCATAAACTCTACAAAGAAATCCATTGGATATGATTTTCTTTAGTGGTACTATGTGCTGATTTGAATGTAGTAGTCTAATCATCCTACACACCCTTAAAATATATCATGAATATTCAATCATTTTATACTACTCTATACATGTTTGAGTAAACTATAAACATAGATAACTTAGTTTTTGTAGATTATTGGGTTATCAACAACAATGATTTGGATATATTTCATCAAACATTTCATAAAAACAATTTTATTTATAAAATTATATAATCCTTGACCCTATATGATGAATCATGAAATGTGGTTCGGTAAAAGATAAAAGCTTCAAATTTCTTACCCAACTCCCATCATATTTTATAATCTTCCTCAACTTCATCAATTCATAATTTAAATCCATCAATTTTATTATTTAATTAATGAATGATATACATTTATCCAGAAATATTCATTCCAATAAATTATCTTTTCATTCACTAATATTGACATCATCACTCACACAAATATTATAATCTATATTAATAAAAAAACAACCCACTAAGAATGGGATATTCAATATCTATCGTTTTTTATTTTCAATACCATCGAATATCATTATGTCAATATGCATCCATATTATCTTTTTTAAAACCCATTTATTGACAAAAAAATACAAAGGAATTTGTAGATATAGGAACATCACTTGTTCTTCAAAAAAAATTGATTCCACTAAATTTTTCTAATTGAAAATGAATTAATTAAAAGAATAATTAGCATCACATAGTCACATAGCTATGAGACTCCAGTTAAAAAACATGATGTAAATGTGGGATAACCCATTATAGAAAGTAAGAGTGAGTAACCAAGGTATTCAAATATTTCTATAAGTTATAATACATGTGATAGGACTATCAATTATTCAATTTAGTGAATTTTAATTAGATTTATTGAGAAGTTATTCCAGTACTCATATAATTAACCCGTAAAAATAATTAAAATTCATAAATGTTTTCTCCCACATTTAAAATTTATTTCCCATCAACCCACACTCCCCCTCTTGTGTATAGGGATGTTTTCTTGAGGTCTTGTAGATCTCCAATTCGAACATGGTGGTTCAGGTTGGGGAGTAACAAAATGGTTTAAGACAAAATTTTTATTATTTTATTTTTGACTAACATGTGATGTGGTATAAAGGATGTAGTTTTTTGGGACTCAGGTAGGGTGTTTCCCTGAGTATTTAAAAACACATTTATCATACATATGAGTTACCATTGATGATTTTTTTTGTTTCTAATTTATAGTATTTGAGTGCATTTGTGAATCATAATTATTCATGAATGGCCTTATTCAATATATATATATATATATGGTGTGATGAATAATAGTTATCTAATTTAATGACTAGATGTGTGCTACTAGTTTAGGATATACCTTTATTGTTTGGTTGTGTGATATATCAATTTTTCTTACTTTTTATATATATATGATGGCACAAATTAGTCGAAACTGAGTATGGTTTTTTTAGTATATATATATGACTATTAATAACATATAGGGGTAGAGACCTTGCTTAGTTATAGGAGGGATATACAATTAGTTGTGGGTAAAATCATAGGGGAGCCTTTGTTTGACATCATATACTGAGTGGGATCTATCCTAATGACTTTGGTTTTCCATGTTTTCCCTTAACATTTCGGAATATGTAGCCCCATTGTATACTTATGGGTCCACCTGCTGACGTGGACTAGGATACACGCACTAGAGAGGATACCCATGTTACCCCACTTTCTATGCAAGACTTTACAACCGAGTATACTCCCATGCCTTCTATAGTATTATAGGTAGTAGGCCCTCCTCATTCATGTGTCCTTCCACAAGTTCTTACTCTGGCTGGTGGGTCACTGAGTTACATTCATGACTATACCATAGAATTTCATCTCTAGTATCCATCATATTTTTAGGGAACTAAATATCCACATGATGAGGAGGACTAGATATAAATTATTGACGGTGTCGTTGAACTAATTGGGACACCAAAGTATAGAAAATTGATTTTTACAACATTCATGGTGTATGGAATCATCCTGTGGAAGGGGGGAATGTTGAGATGGATCATTAGACATTAGGGCCTCTATTTGGAGACCATTAAATCAATTTCGTCATCCAATTATTTATTGATATGTGTAATATAGACCAAGCATAGAATTTCATGGATATATAGTATGGGTACATAGTGTTATCCACATACTACTCTAATTTCTCTATGATACTTCTCTTTCATCCTATATTAAATGGAAACAGTGCACTGAATACTAGGATGTTCAGGATTAGTCTTCATCTGGAAAATCGTTTATAGGTTAGGACCATTGATCAGAAATAAACACATAAGTTATAATTGAAATAATGTCTATAGGTAAGGGAATAGAATTAGATCAAATAGTTATTATTCTGCAATCATTCAGTACTCATGTTGGTGAACCACTTACTGGTTAAATGAGTGCCTATTTTGGTAAAAATATCATGATTTAGAGGGATATATAGTATGTATTTGGTATATCAATGTAGAAAATATCGACTACTTCAGTTTCCATAAGATGGGTGCCATAATGCTTCAAGTATGGGAGGATTAGTCATTACCATAGGGTTTTTTCACCACCATTGATCTAGTGTTGGTAGTGTTGAATGATAGGTCATATCTAGTAGTTTTTATCTTGGGATATGAGGCCAAGATTCTATGGAGCATCAAGAAAGACCTAATTTTGGAACCATGTCTGTAGTTTGGGTCCCCAGTAGTGATCTCAAATAATGAAATCTAATATGGGATAGGTGTCTCTGTGATATGGTCGTAGAGAAGATGTGGGGAAAGTTTATTATTAGGATCCAACTCCAACAGATGGTTGGGAGGGACCATCCACCATTCATGTTGTGGTCTTGATAACTTCCATGTTATCTACTTCAATGTTTCACCCTGATGCATCCTATTCCTTTATATCTAAGAAATTTATTATTGTAATAGACATACCAGTCATATTTTATTCTAATTTGATTTTTGTCGATACATCCTTTTTTATAAATATGACTATATTGAGAAGTTCCTAGAGTTTACAATAGTTATTTTCAGTTACAAATATCTATGGGACTTCATGGTTCTAGAGATAATAAGAATTTATCTGATTCTTGGAATGAGTTGGCTGGATGGTTTCCATTCATCATTTAATGATATCAAATATGAGAGTCATTTACTTCACCAAAGGTAACGAAGAATGTTCTTAGCCATAGGATGAGTGATGGGAGTGGGTTGAGTAGGTACATATGTTCTCTAGCTTGGGGAAAACATGATATAGATTATATGCTTGACTCATTTAGTAGAATCAGTGGAATACCCCTAATACATTCCTCTACTTGTGGATCTCTATTAGGAAGTCTTCCCAAATGATTTCATAGGACATCCCCCAGATAGAGGAGTTTAATTTCAGATAGATCTTGTGTTATTTTTGAAACAAATCTCAATACCCCTTAATTATATGGTGTTAGATGAGTTGAAGAAGATCAACATGTGGCTTAAGGACTTTGAGTATAAGGGATTTATCTGGAAGAGTTATTAACTATGGGGTTCACCTATTTTGTTCACTTATAAGGTGGTAAGTATTCTTCAAATCTTCATATATTTTGAAAAGTCAAATTTGGTGATGATAAAGAGAATATATCCTTTACTAAGGAAAGATGATTTCTTTTATTAGTTTTGGGTATGTCAATAGTTCTCTTATATTTTTCATTGATTAGCGTATATCTAGTTTCTATTCATAGATGAGGGCATCTTTAATATAGATTTTTGTAGTGAGTATGGGTTTTATGAGTACTTGGTGACATCATTTGTAAAAAACAACGCACCAAGGGTGTTTATAGGTCTCATAAATAATATATTCCACCCATATCTTAACTATTCCATTTTTTTGTTCATTAAGAACATCCTCATATACTCATCAACCCCAGATCAACATTCCATAAATCATAAGATCTTCCTAATTGCACTTCTTGAACATCATATTTATGCACAGGTGTTGAACTAAAAATTTTGGATTTAAGCGGTGTAAATCTTTGATTGTGTAATTTTTGAGATAGGTATATTCATTAACATAGATAATGATTAGGTATGATTCCCGAGAAATATCCCCAGAACATATATGAGACTAGGATATTTCTGTTTTTATTTTTATACTATTAATATTTTATCCAAGACATCTCTCTATTATCAACTGATATGACTACACTAATAAAAAGGGAGAAACATTCTACTGGTTTTACCAGTGTGAAGAGGTGTTTCTTGAGTTGATGATGAGGTTGAAAATACCTCTAGTGTTGATACTTTCCATGATGTATATTGGGTTTATTTTATACAATGATGAATCACTTTTTGGTTTTGGAGTCATTACTAATATAGAGAAAGTGGGTATTAGTTTATGGGTACTATTAGCTATAACCCCATTAGTGGAACTATCCTACCCATGACTTGGAACTAGAAGACATGGTCCATTCCATGTATAGAAAGAAAAAATATCTCTTCAGGGAGAGTTCTTCGGTCTATATATACTAGAAGATCCCCCACTATATATTTACTCATAAGAACCTAAAATTGAGGCATAGGTACTGGGTAGATTATCTACAAGTATTCAACTTTGAGATTTACTATTCATAAGGTGAAGTTAACATAATGATAAACGTTCATAGATGAATGATATAGGTAACTCAAGATCATGGTGAATGGACTTTGGTGTGAATAGTGTCACCTGCAGAGATTTTTGATTTATTAGAGGATAGTTTCATCCACGGACCAGGAAACAATTATGTGTGCCTCATTGGTGGTCACATTTTCATTAGTGGACTGAGTAAAGGCATGGAATTATACTGAACTAGAGTTTTTTGTGAATTAGTAGCATCTAAAAGGTATTAAACTAAAACAATGATGGTCAATTTATGGTTATAATTTGATTTGGGTATATAAGAGAGCAGTATTCCTTTATCCGATCAATGAAGAGATGATGAGATACATTTATAACTTTATGTGGAAAACACATTCGAGAGGAAAATTTATGTACCATGAATTAGGGAGGTAGTTATGGGGGATAGGGATGAAGAAGGACATTGATAGGTTCGGTCCCAATTCTTTACCTACTAGAGGATAAAAGCTGTGCACTTTGACTAATCCATCTAATTCATAGGACCATGTGGCAGTGGGATGAGATCATGATGCACTTTGTGATAAGGTTACCTAGGACCCTGAAGAGACATGATTCTATTTTGGTGATTGTTGATAGGATAATGAATATTGGTCATTTCATGCCAATACATGAGACTCACTATGTGGATAAACTATGAACATTGTTTGTCCATGAGGTAGAAAACTTCTATGGAGTTACCCTGATAACTTTGTCCATGGAGATTCATGTTTTACTTAATAGTGTTTATAGGGATTATAAAAATCCTTAGGGACTCAATTGAGACTTATAATAGTATACCATCCTCATATAATTGAACAATCAAAGTGAATGATTCTAATTTTGTAAGAACTGAACCGATCACATGTTCTGTAAATTATTGGATCTTTAGATGGTCACCTAGACTTGGTTATGATTACAAAAAAATAGATACAAGGCTTCAATTCAAATGGATCTTTATGAGGATCCCTAAAGTAGGTCATGTCATTCACAACTTTTTTGGAACATGGCTAGTGACCAAGAAGTTGTGGGGTCTTGTATTGTATAGGAGACCTCTAAAAAAAGTGAAACTAATCTAGAAGAGGTTGATTACAACTCAAATTAGGCATTATTATTATGCCAAATATGAGAGGATACCTTTTGAGTTATTTGTAGTAAATAGTGTTTTTTGAGGTTGACTCTAGAGTATTGTCTCTAATGATAGAGAATGTAAGGGGATATTTCTTCATGTTATGTGGGACCCTTTCTAATCCCTGGGTGGATTATGAAAGTAGTGTACAGTGTTGATCTTCCTCCTTACCACTGAGATGTAGATGATGTATTTCAAGTGTCTCAGATCTAGAGTTATATCCCTAATCGTATTCATGACATAAACTACAAATATTTTGATATATATCCTAGAAAATTATATGTAGAGTAACCTATGTAAATTGTATACCACAGAGAAAAAATTAATATTAGGTAATATAATACAACTTATTTAGATATTTTTATTGCATGGATGAATCCTAGGGGAGACATTGGTGTGGAATCGAGATGTTCGGTCTTAGAGGCCTAAGTTATTTGATAAGGATTATTAGTGACTCTTCTCAAGTATGATAAGCCTTTAGATGGGGTATTCTAATGGATTGATTTTTTATATTATATGAATTTATTTTTCATTTTTCTCCTTTTTTGAGTTTAACCACACATTGGTGGAACACTATGATCTTGGGGTAGCATGTGACACTTTAAATTTATATTTAGTGATTTTTCTATACAAAAAATCAAATGAAAACCCCATATAAGAAGATGCATTGGACCATATATTGTATTGGTAAAAACCTGGAAGGAAAATGGATTTATAAGCATGTGTTTTAGGGTGTGGAGAAGGTTTCTAGTCTGGTCCCAATTCAATGTTGCAAGGGATACAGATTGGCGAAGTAAAAGACAAGTTATATTGCTTCATTAAGAATCATGTAGGCCATAGATTGGGAAAATACAACACACATTTTAGAGTACCTTTTTTTATATGAAGACCAACCTAATAAGTCTTTGGTATATACCTAAAAAATTTGTCTAAAGAATAGGTGCACTTATTAACATAGAGATTTCATTTTATTTCATATTATACATTCCTTAAAAACATCTCCATCCATGATGAAATAATAACACAAGTATATTCCATATATTTTTATTTTTATGCAAATTAAATAACCTATATTCATCTCTTTCTTCCACCAACAGAGAAACAATACGATCATTTATTTTTTTATGGTGGACTACTGCCTCGAGGAATGATGTAATTTATTTTCCATCACCAACTATGACATATATTTATAATTATGAATTTATTGTATAGATATTATATTCATAGAATATTTATCATCATTTAATTGTAATATATCGTATTATTTCTTACATTTCCATCCATTGAAAAATGATAATGTCATTCATGCATACATGTGATTTACCAACTCCTTGAAGCAAAGTGATTTGTTTTTCAGGACAAAATCACATGGATAAAATATATATTTATTTAATGATATTATTTGATATTTATGGTATATAAATAATAATATAAAGATAAAATGATACTTTATCTATATCATGTTATTTGAAAAATGGTATCATTACTTATGTGTACGTACTACCGAGCACCTACATTATTGTAAGATGATTAATTTACCATAACTATATTTAATTTAATGTTTTAAAATAATAATTAATCCATAAAAATGATATGTATTCCAATATTATTATTATAGATACATTTTTATAGCTATGTCATTGATCATTGTCATCCTACCGAAGTCATTTTTGAACATATAAGATGAATATTATCAAAACATATGATGTGAACTTAATTGATAATGTAATTATTTATAACATAATAATAAAACAATAAAAGTATTAATAATCCTGAAAAGGTTTTTAAATAATGTAAATAATTTAACTTATATAATTACTTATGAAGATAAATTATATATGTGATGATTAAGACTCAAGGTAAGGGACACTTTACAAAGAACATCATTTTAAAGGATTTAAAATTTTATTTTATAAATATTTTTCCAAACATGTCAATATACAGAAAATTTTATTACTGATGTATTTGTATGAAAATAAATGAATAATAATGTATATATTTATTATCCTTTTACATTATTTAAAACGATTTAAAAATAAATATTTTAATTTTTATTATATGAATGTTCTGACAATATGAAAAAGTGATGTTATATTTTAATGTATAAAGTGTTAATGTTTTTTCCCACCACTATATATGTTTCAAGATGGTTTCATTCTTTTTTAATATTTTGGGTTTTATTCATGAAAACCCCCTTCCCTTTATTATTGGTATTTTTAAAAGGATTGTAAATGGAATGGATATTCCATTATCCTAAAATGTTTTCTTATATATGAAAGAATATTGTTTTGAATTTAATGATGAAAATAAAAGCCTTCATGTATTATGGTTATATCATGGTAATTGTATTTTTATTGTTATTAAAAGTGATACTAATATAGCTCATGATTATGGGTGAGAAAGATATATCTTGTTATTATGGGTGAGCCCAATATAGGTATCTAATGCATTGAGTGCAGGGGTGGAGTTAACTTGTTAGGTTTCTCCTAAGATATTTTTGTAATTAACTAGTTAGTCTGTTACATTTTTAAGTTATATTTTATGTGTGATATAAAAATTATATCCCCAATTTCACATAGTATTTTTCTATTCTTTTTATGGGTCTACTTGAAAATATTTTTATTTAGAAAGGTACGATAATGGAATTAAGTTTAAAGTATAGTTTAGGGTACTTATTAAAGGTGAAATGTATGAAGTTTCATGAGTTTTTCATTTTTAAAAATAAAACATTATGAATTTAATTTTTTTGATTTAATTTTTTATTTTATAAAATAATAGTTTATTAGTGGGGATCTTAATTTTTTTAATAGTATCCTACTGATATTTTTTTTCTTATCCAACATTATCAAATGTTGTTTACCAGGGTTTAAGGATGATTAGGGGTAAGGATGAGTTAAAATTGATAATTAGGAATACATGACATGAAAATAATGGTTTTAATATTCTAAAAGTATTATATTGTGGACAAAGTGTTTTTTGAGTGGTAGTGCCTAGTTCGTGAGATAGTGTTTATTTATGAAAAGGTGATGAAATAATTATGTAAAACTCTAAACCTATTAGATCTTGAATAATGTGAGGAAATGAATTTTTTATAAAAATCAATTCTATTGATTGTTTAAGGTCAGATCCATATACTTGGTGATTATCAATAGCCCATAACCTATTAGTGGTGGACTTGGGGGGGAACTTTTGACTTACCACTATAAAAATAAGGGCCATGGTGGTTCAAGTTTTTTATCTATAATAAGAAATTTCCTCCACATTTTTATTTATCTTTTTAGATTGGATAACTTTTTCTATAATGTGGGATTAAACTCAACTAATGTGTAACCATGTTATACTATTCTTGATCTAAATTACATCTACTTCATCATAGATCACCATTTTTTAGAAATTATTTTAGTTATATTAAAATCCATGTTGATTTTATACATGTTTAGGAAAAATATCATTTCACACTGTATGTCAATAATAAATAGCTACCCCTTTGAGTAGAGAGACATTTTTTCAATGGAATAGTTTCCATGAATTATATCATAACCTTTTATGAGATTTTTTTTGGTTTTATTTTAGTTTTTAATCTCATTTAATAAAATGATTTACAGTCATTGTTAGAATATTTACTATAATTCTTGTTGGAATAATTTCTCCCTTATTGTTGGATGTATTTTCTATCTCCTTCTTTACTTACAATTATTTCTCCTTAAATAAAACTCTAATATACTTTGATATACATCATCATATGTCCCAAATACTCGTATAATTGACATTTTATAAATAGAAAAGGATCTTATTTTCAATTACATATGAATATTTTTTTTATTAAAATACTCGTGTCAATTTTTTTTAATTGTATCATATATTATTTTACAATAAATTTATCATTAATACTACTATAATAATATTTATAGTTCTAGCCTCAGGTAACACACCTTTATAACCAAATCATCCCTCAACAATTGTAAAGTAATATTTTTTACATAAATACTACTATATCTATTTTGAGGCTTATTTTTAGTTTTTGTGGAAATACCACTATTAGGGATTCTAAATTTTATATTTTTATATATTTTTATATAATATGTATATTTAATGATAAATAAAAGGCTACAATGCCTCATCATAAATTAGGAACCTTTTGATGAATAATATGTCATGGATATCAAGTGGTGTCACAAGATTATAATAAAAAGTTGTAGGAATTTTCTCAATATGTGGTATGACTCTAACATATGGTACTTTATTACTTATATACATAATTTTTTATGGGATTGTGATTGAGATCACATGAATTGTTTGGGATAAGTGAAAGCTCAATTTTAATGTGTTTACCGATGTATGTGAATTATATGGACAACCCTATTTTTTGACTCAAACATTTATTTCCTATATTGGGTTTTTCTCAATATTATAATAGGATTTTATAATATCTCAGTGACTAGAGGTAAATTTACTCCCAATAAATCATTTAGTAAAAATAAATTGAAGAGGTGAAAGTGGTTCAAATATTTAAAGGACGAAAATATGGAATTAATCTAAATTAAAATATGTTCAAATTCTTACGTAATGATATAGAAGTGGTTTTATTCATAAATTTGTATCATAAAGGTGAATCATGCTTGAAGGGTAAATATATAATTACATTTTAACAAGTGGTATCAATATATATTAAAAAATAAATGGAAAAATCACAAATTAGTTAAGCCTAATTCTTTTTATGGTGGTGATTAGAGTTAAGTGTTGAATTACTAGAGTATTTTTGGAAAGTGGTTAAAATTGACATATGATGTTTTAGGTTAATTTTAATAATATTCACATAGAAAATAGGTTTTTATATATAAAATTTTCGTATTTAATGGTCTGGGAAAGGTTTTTACCAAAAAGGGTGAGAAAAAATTATCTAATATGTTTCATAAAGTGTGGAGAATTAGCTTCCCTCAATAAGACCTTCATGGTGATCATGGAAAATATATAGAAAGACTTGTATTGATAAATGAGAAGTGAATATGGGGAGGTAACCCTATGTAATTCCTTGTAAAAATGGATATTATAAAAGGAAAAAATTCTTAATGGAACCTTTTCATTTTAAAATTAAAGGCATAGAATGAAATGAACCAACAGAAGTCCATATTTGTTTTTGAAGAATTTTATTTAAATTATTGAGATTAATATACAGTATAATTATTAAAATGGTGTAGAATGTTGTAATTATTGGTTGGGAATTATATTATTTGTTAACTGAGGTTGGAATTATTAACTAGAGATAGTAGTTGTGGAAGGATTTGGAATTTTTGGGGAATAGAATCCAATGTAATCACCTGTGAAAAAATGAAAATATTTAGCTTGATATTTCAATATATCATTATTGGGTCTCTGATAAAGGGTAAGGTTAAACTAAAAAAAAATTATTTTATTATAGAATATATTGGTAGAAATCATGAAATTATCATAAGCCCCAAATCATGATTGGAGGTCAAAAAAGTGGTTAAGTGTTGGGAGACATTGATATGCATAATTGTATTGTATTTGTGGTAATTTTAAAAATTATAAATTCCATAGAATCACCTACTACTCTTAAGAATATGTTATGTAGTTTGTATTATAATTAAAGTAGTTGTAGTGGGGAAAAATATATGTGTATTAATATTTAAGGATCAAATTTAGGATATGAAACATTTTATACGTTATCGGTTTTGGGAAAAGTATCTGGTTTCACTATGGAATTGATGGCCACACCGTGAAGCACTAGCTTCAAAAATAAACTATGCGTTAAACCATATAATGATATTTCAAATTCTAGAAAATAATACATGATATTACACTGAATAAATCACCCAAGAATTAGGTTTCGTACATACTTTACCAATTTTGAAGCAGTTTATTACAGGCCGTGAGAAAAGTAGTCATAAATCGATAGGAATTTGTGAGTATATCAGTGTTACTTACTTTTTGGAGGTGTATTTTCTATGAAAGATATTCCATTACACAATAATTTTGAAGCTTGTGGTGATCACACAATTATTTATGTTACACACCACAACCTCTCTATAGTATGAGTGAAACACACCATAACAATGTCTATGTAAAAGAAAAAAGTAACATGAGTGTTGAACCAAGGGATTTTTAGCATTGGAATAAGATTATATGTCATGAGGCTAAACCTCATGATGTGACATGTATATAAAATAATAATAAATTAGATGTCATGTGTGTTTAAATTGAAATGAATTGATGAAATACACCATGATATATGGTGAACTAAAATTTATATATTTTACCAATAATATTGGATATTATTATTGACTCTGACCAAGCCATAGCGAAGATGACCACACTATGAAACTGGTAGAATCATTAATTTCACACAATGATGGATCAATCAAAACCCTGAACATGTGGTATCTAAATTATATGGGATATTTCGATATAATTTAAAATAAAGATAACATGATGGTAATTTAATTGGTTGAATTGGTTTATTCTGAATACAATGACAACACTAAAACATTATGGTACACATTGAATTATTTTAGTAGATTAATCTCCGAAGAAATAATATCAACACTCAGGTTAAAATTTGTATGGAAATTAAATAAAACATCTTGTAGAAGTACTAGAAAAAGAAAAATATAATTGTATATTAGAAATCATTACAGAATAATAATGAGAATATGGGGATCATATTGACATATATAGTTTTTATTATAAGAGAAGGAAAAGAGCCTTGAGGATTCCATTGCCACATTTGTTTTAGTTTGGGTGTAAACTATAAAGGATATAAAATATGTAATTACACTACTATAACTATTTATAAGAGAATGAAAGAAATATGATATTTATAGTTTCAAATTATATAAATGTAGAAGAAGGAGTTGATGTTGTTGTGATATCATGGAATTAAAAGAGTCTGCCCTCACATTGTGGTTTTGATCTCGTTGGAAATTATATGAGATCACAGTGAAGTTGTAATCAAAGGAGAATCAAAAATAGAACTATGATTTAAAAAATTCCTTGTTTAGAATATAGATAAACCATAATGATTCTAAATTATTGAAAAGATATTACCATATATAAACTAACCAATAATTAACTAAATCTAATTTGATCATGGAGAATAAGGGGGTTTGACCCTTTGATCTGTAGTGAGGATTTCAAGAAAGTTATATGTGTTTTATTCCATAGAATGGATTAATCATGACCTAAAAACATTTATTCACAAAATATTATTATTGGGGATTCTTGTATACTAGCATAATGTTGTATGTATTCTCCATATATTAGTCCTTAGTGGTAATCTATGTGTAATACATTAATATTTTAACCAGTTTATATCTTTTTCTGTGATTAGTGTGTGTAAAAATGATTCATTGGATGTGATCCTTCTAACATGAAACAAGATCTGAATGGCCTAGATGATTCATAAAAAAGGAAAAAAAATCAATCAGTATAATTCAAGATTCCCCCACCCCCACTCCATATGGTGCTTCATGTAAACCTGGTCCAAATAGTGTCATGAGATAAAATTCCCTACTAAATCATTCCTTTTTTTATTTTACCATAAATTTTGAATTTATATACCTAGACTTGGTTCAAGAAACCTATAGATCAATATGTGGTAGATCTCATTACCTATATCATAGGTTTTGACTTCAATTCACTCATATAAAAATATTATTATTTATGAATTAACTAAATATTAGATAAATTATTAATTTTCAAATTATATCAAAATACACCGAATAGAAAGAAATGGGTATCCCACTAGCCTATTGTAGAAATATGTGAAATTAATCCTTCCTTGAATTAATTATGACATTGATCTATGAATGGATCATTAAATTTGTAAATACTAATTAGTTGCCTTTTTGTCACAAACCCTTATGTTTATATCGTAAAGATATTTTTTGAATATTACTCTAAATAGTATCGATTAAAAAATTTAATCACCAAATATAATAATGAAGGTATTCTACTATGGAATTTAGAATTAAAATATATTTAAAAAAATTTATTGGTGAAAATAGTTTGGTCACAGTAAATGTCTTGACTTATATTAAAACTTTGACAATCAATATTAATTTATAACAAGTCACATTAATACCCATGTTAATATTCTTAATTAATACCCATTTGGATCCTTTGGGTTTTACATCAGTTAAAGATACTTCCAAAATAAAGACGTCATTTGGATATATGGACTCCATTTTCTAAATTCATATATACTTTCCATTTAGAATATTATTTTTTTATTTTCTTATTCCTTGTTGTATATGGATCAATTGTTCATAATGAGTAATATATCACCTGACTCTGTATTAAAAAAATCATCTATATTTTTACTTATACTTCATTTGTAGTCTGTGTATCTCGAACTTTCTATTCCATGATATCTTAAGGAAAATTTTTCAATTTCAACTTCTTATGAATCTTGATACTAGATTTTATAATAGTCTAACCTAATACAACTATCTCAAATGGGGATATTCATACTTATTATTGAAATATAATCATTCACTTAACTATTTATTTGATATCTTATAGATGTCATATATAATATTATTTTTTAAGTTTAGGATAATTCATACTGACTTTTTTTGTTGATGCAGTGTTGTTGTTAAAATTATCCATTATGAACACATTTCATCTTAACATATTAAATTGTGAAATA
Organism: Viscum album; assembly: GCA_963277665.1. Lineage (NCBI taxonomy): Eukaryota > Viridiplantae > Streptophyta > Magnoliopsida > Santalales > Viscaceae > Viscum > Viscum album. Next base: position 2,015,699,490 of record OY728131.1, on the reverse strand, counting down.
ATAGATTTATTTCATATTAAAAATCCTATCACTTTATTTAGAATATGATTTAGTTTTAATGGATCTATTTTCAAGTGAAGTCCAGAAAATAGATAATAGAAGATCTTTTCTAATCATCATCAACATCAAAATAACATGAAAGGTGTAATTCCACATTTTACAAACACCATTACATTTTATATAGAAGTATGCATTTAGGAATAATCACTAACCAATATTTAATGATTGATGAATGCTTCATTAATATATTCTTCAACACTTTCCAATAAAATTATAAATATCTTATCACCAATTTCATTCTATACTTTAATTTATGATTCGTTAAATATCTCTTAGGAATCAAATTTTTGATTTATCAGTTATATATGCTAATATTTTTTGATGATATCCTTGAAATCATGAATTATAAGAATTTATCTCCATATTTAGGATGAAATTATTCACATATAACTTTAAAAACAAATTCAAAATTCTTTTTGGATTTTTAACATAAAATACCAAGAGGTGTATTGGCCATTATACCATATAAGAAATAATTTCATGTATCTAAGTGTTTTAGATTAAAATATTATAATCAACATTTATAAAATCCCATTTTTAGAAAAAAAAATTATTTTTCTTCATCTTTTTCTAAATTCTATAATATTTTTTCCTATTTAATAAAAAAAATAAAATTAATTCGAAAATGAGTTCTAATATGATATGAATCAAAATAAAAATATATATTCTCTCATAGTATAATATTACTAAAAAAGTACCGCAAACTATGAATTACATGCTCTGTATTATTACTATAACACCCCAAGCTTCCACAATATGCTTCTCTTTGAATAATACAACAGTGTGTGTTGTACGCAACACCGAGTTCTAACACACCACATCCAATCAAACTAGCCATTATGAATATTAATAGCCAATTTTTAAATTTTTATAAATTTTATCATTCAAAATTGACTTCATTTTTGGATTTAGAATATCTAAATTATCTTAGGGTGAATTTTTGGTATTTTATTGAAAATCTTTAATTTTTTATGAATAGTGAAAACACGGAGTTATAGTTTTAAATCAAATTTTTATTTCAATATTTATTTATTTATTTATTAAATTTATTTTAGGTCAAATAGATACATAATACTTATATAAGTTCAATATAATTCATTAGAGTTAGTTTATAATAATTTTATATATATAAAAATTTTATTGAACTTTTTACCGTCTTTTAACCACCACCTAGGTGCTTTTGAAAATTCACATAAAAAATAATTTTACCACTTCTGTGAGTTGAATTTCAAAAATCTAAGAGATGTGAATGATATCAGTAAGTAAAATGCAGTACAATAAGATGAAAATAATTTTTGGTTAATAGTAACTTTTTACTTTTATTTATCACGGTTAAAAGTAAATAGGGTAATTAAGGGTAAAAATGTTATTAATATTTCCCTAACACATGTCATAATTCTATTAGATAAGTGTAATTCGACCAAAAATAACCTTATAAAGAAAATATGATCATTTAGGTCTATTTGTATTAGATTAGGACATTTATTATTATTTAATTCAAAGAAGAGTTAAAAGTGTTAGATTCCATGTTTAATAACTAAACCATTTTTAATATAGGTTTACACATAAGACAAATTTGACTATAAAGATTCATTAGAAATATAATAATATTTCTTATATAATGGTATTTAATTTATATTTTTTAGACATTATATAATTTAATTTATTTATGACATAATGATAATGCAGTAATTACCTAATTAATGAAATATTAAAATAATTGATATTATAAATATTCAAATAAATGTAATTTTAGACTTTTTATAAATTAATCTAATTTTATAGGTTAATATGACATGTTAGGGTTGGTTAGATGAATTTTTTTAATTAATAATGTAGTTATGAATTTAGAAAAAACAAAATTCCAAGTAGTGTCAAAATTGACATAAAAGAGTTTTTAAAAAAAAGAGTATATTATTAATTGATATTCTATTACTAAAGAACTACGGTTTAGCCAAAAGACTTATATAATGATAGTTGTATCAATAATGAACCACTTGGGGTTCTTTTAGAAGTATATAGTAATTTTATTAACCATATAATATAAAAATACAAAGAGACATGGTAAATGTCAAACTATTAAACTAAGAGTTAAATCTAAAACATAAGGTTAATGTAGTGCCCCAAACCTGTCTAAAACGTATTTTTTGTGTGTTTTTTCGACCCATCCCTACATTATCCATTAAATAATTTATTTTTGAGACATTATAAACCGAAAATTATTTTATAATAAAATAATACTTGTAGCTTTTCCTATGGTGACCCTCACCCCTCTTATAAAAGGGCACTCCCCCTTATCTATAATTCACACCATTAAAGCCATTTGGACCGACCAACCACTTCCCAAATACCCTTTAAATTGTAATATTTCATCCTAGAGGCCTTTCTTTAGTCAGAAAGCCAACCTATGGAGCCCTTTTGGTCAAATCAAAAGGATGAACCCGAAGAAGAGGTAAATATTTCATCACCTCTTTCAAGTTCCTTTCTTCTTCCACTTCCTATTTATTTTTTTCCCCATTAAAAAATAATAACTCATTATCTTCTATATACTTTTATGTTATTATAAATATGGTACAACCATATTGACTATTCTATCCATCCTTTGAATGACATGTCACCATACGTGCGTATATACGGCTTACCGTCTCCACGTCGTGGTGTAATTGTTATTCAATATATTATTATTTGGATGGGTATAATAATGATGTGTAATTGATGTAAATAATAAATATAAAATGATAATTATCCTGTATATATAATATAAAATCAAATTATATATTATTTGAATATCAACATAAAGATATTGTCGCCCGTGCGTACGTACGGATTACTGTATCCACGAACGCGATGACATTCATTCCCCATCATATCCATTCAAGACTAATTTTCATTAGATTGTTAAAAATAATTATTAATGATTAAAATCATTCTGAATATGAATAAGATACATGTTATCCATAACAAGAATTACTTACGTAACAAAGCATATAATGGAAAACGAATCAGTTAACACCTAAACGTCGATAATACTAAGATATTATTAATAAAGAAATGTTAAAATATCATATATGATGTAATATTAATGTATATGATTCTTGTATAATTTAATAAAAATTATTTTACCATTTTACAGGAGACTAACCTACCTTTGACCAAGGAAAAGTACAAGGTAAGGGTTAATTTCACAGTCTCTTTATTATCTGAGGTTGTTTTTACATAAGTATCTACAAGGACCTCTTTATCATCCACATCCATGTTTCTTAAAAATGTATTTCAAAACATTTTTACTATTTACTAAAAAAATGGGGTAAAGTCATATATACCCTTGTTTGACTGTATATGTTTTGAAAGGAATCTTTCCATCATTTTCCAAGCAAGGTACTTTATAACCTTTGTGACAAAATTAATGTAAGAATGTTTTATTTAACATATACGGTGGGTGCACCTATTTTTCGTCATTATAACATCGTTGAAGATTCAATTATAATCTTATAATAATATTTTCAAAATAAATGTTTTCTTAAATGATTTCAAAATATAAATAGATATTTATTTAAAAAAAAAGGATTTCATTTCATCTATGTCAACATCCTTTGATGGATTTTAAGCTTATTTGATGTTGATTTATTATGATACAAAACTTTCATATTGTATTGAAGGTTTTGTGTTATGTTTTACTATGGATGTGTTATTTTCATACCATTCATGGTTTATGGATAATGTATTGAAAATTTTTATTCCAGTTTTAATATGAATATTTATGTTATGTTAAATCTTTTTATATGAGGAATGCATTGGATTTAGTAAGTGACAGGTGGAGTGCTCTATAGCTCCTCAATGCATCGGTAGGTCACATGAGACAAACTAGTGTCTTGGAACAAGGCCTTGAAAAATATTATTTGTATACTAGGCACAGGGCCTTGACTATGTGATTATGAAAGTCCGGCATTATGCATTCCATCATTATGAAAGTGGCTATTGATATTGCATGTAATTATTCGACTAGTAGAATATCGATGTGAGTGATTAATTGGTATTATTTGGATTTATATTTACCATATTATGATGATGTTTATGTTTAAAAGGATTTTTTGGTTTCATACATTTCCTTAAATTTTTAGGATTATTTATGAATTTTTCCTCTATATTGATATCCTTACTGAGCATCTGAGCTCACACCTTTCTATGTTTTATTTTTTCCCAGATGCGAAGAAGTATAACATAAATGACCTGTTGGGATAGTCTATAGGATCTCAGTGTTGTCTATGGAAACAATGATGTTGTAGTTTTCTATTTTATGATGAAATGTAAACCTTATGAATGTATCGAGTACTTCCAAGGCTACTAAACTAATCGGTATTTCGAGACATGATCATTTGTGATCATACCAATGTTATGTAATAATGCACCGAATCTAGGTAACTAGGGTTGGGGCATTACAATTACATACCATGGATGATTTCATCAATTAAAAGTGTGTAAATTATAATGGGATAATAAATAAATAATAATAATACATTTATAACCTGTAGATCCCATTGATTGTATTTTCTTTTAAGAATAACCATTGGTATGAGTAAACCTACAATGATAAAAAGACATTAAAGGAGAATGAATTGTCTTAAATGCTCAATAAAAATATATAAAATGAGTTGTGGGATTTAGAAGGTAATAATAGAATAAATTTAGTTGATGTAATCGAAGAAATACATTCATTTTAAGAAGAAATATGGTCACTATTAATATCATCCTTATATATACATGTATCAAATAGGTGTACTGATTTTTGGGTATTGTGAAACAAATATAAAATAATAAATTATACAAATAATTTAGAATAAAGTAAACATATAATATTTAATTAAAATATTGAATTAAAAAATATAGTTAAACGTTAAGTATTATTATTATCATATTACGATATAATTTATTTATAAATTAAAAAAAATATTTTAATATCAATGAATTGTTAAAATAAAAATTTTAGTTTATAAATAATTAATTAAAATTGAATTTGTTTTATATTTTCTAAAAGTGATATTTTTAAAAGATCTTTTTAACAAGATTTGTGTTTCTTTATCCTAAACAAATAGTAACTACTAAAGAATTAATTTGAATGAAATGTACTGATAATTTATATGAGAAAATATATTAAAATGCATCAGAAAGTTATAACTATGAATGTACTATATACAAATTCCTTATATTTACGAAGATACTTTTTTTTCTAAAATTGGTTTTTAAGATTAATGATTGACTATATTAATATTAATTTGTTCTCAAATATAAAAGTTCAATATGGTAAAAAATATATATATTGAATAAAAATTTTGAATTATTTCACAAGAACAATACTATTTTGGGCATAAAGAGTAATTACTGAGGTTAATGTTATTTATCACGTTAATATTAAAATGGTTTTCTTCAACAAATTTTTTTTATAAATAATGTGTAGTTATTTAAATAAACTATATATCCCAATTTTATGTCTCTAATATTGTGTTTATATATGTTTACAAATATATTAACACTCACAAAATTTAAAATGTAAAGGAAATTAGAATAAATAATTTAATATATAAAGAGACATTATCCTATAAAGTTTTCTTCAATAGCTTATATCTTAATTTAAAATTTAATTTTCTAAATTTTATAAAGTATTATATAATTAATGGAGTCTCAATTAAAAATTAATACATCAAAATTATTAATTAATGGTCATATTTTTCTTTTATTAAATGAATAACCATCATAATAAATATTTAATCCAGGTTAATAAGGGTAAAACGAGGTAACCTAAAGTAGCACGATTTTTGATAATTTAATTTAAAAAATACACTATATAGAATATTTTTTTGTTTTTAATGAATACACAAATATCTCATCAACAATTATTCACCTAACTATCATGTGAGTTCATCTATACCCCTTACTAAACATTAGTTTCCAAGGAAAATTCCTTTATTTTCATTAATAAAAGGATCCAAATTCCTCCAACTTCAAGGAACATATATCCTTATAATTTCACTTGAAAATCAACCCATTTTTATTCCAATATATACCTCTTCCATATTTTTAATCCCTTGGTTAAGATAAAGTGTCCCAATTTATGTATTTTCAAGAATTATTTCAAGAGAAGAATCATGTTCTCAATGTGATTGTTATCAAATCCTAATATATTTCTTCTCTATATTTCTCTTTTAAACATATTCTAAAGATAATAAAATAATGACATTTTTATTCGTAATATATTTATGTACTATTATATTTAGGTAACAACCATTATCAATCACCCTCTAATATAATAGAAAATGAAAAGTTTTCATATGTTAAGTGTGGAATACATCCTTTATGAACCATGTATTTTATTTTTTACCATAATTTTATATGGATAGTTATAATAAATTATTTATCAAATATAATTGACACATATGAAAATGTTAATATTTTGTAAACACTAGTGTAAAAATCCATTTAACGTCAGTTTTTTTCCATTAAATGTCATATATAAAGAGATGTTAATATGGGTTATGTTGAAAGTGGAACTTGCCACATTTCCTTTATAAAAAGACATTGGATTTCCTTCTAAAATGAATAATATTGAAATATTTCAACATGGTTTTTTTGGTAAAACTTTTATTGAAATCCTCAAAAATAAGATTTCTATATTGGTTTTATATAAAAGTGACATTGAACGTCCCATAGAAGCATTTAAATGTCAATTTTAGAAAAAAAATATTTAAATCCATCAAACTAGTATTTCGACATGGGTTTTATATAAAAACAACATTGAATTCCATTATAAAATCCTTTCAATGTCGGTTTTTAACCAAAAAAATCCATACAAAATAAAAAGCATCTGGCCATCCACGAAAGATAAAATAAAATAGTAAATATGAAAGTGGATAGGGTCAAACAATGGGAATTACCCTTATCCAGCAAACAACATATTTAATTATCATAATATTAAATATCATTTTCATAATCATAATCATTAATAGTTTTCTATTAAAACTAAAAATTACCTTGATTAAAATCATGAGGATCTCTACTTTGGTCCTTCTTGGTGACTGATAGGAAGAACCGGTAGACACCGTCATTTGTAGGTAGGAATATACTTTTCACGGTCTTCTCTTCATATGAGAATATGTGAAATGCTCACTATCAGTTGATGTTATATTTCAGTTAATACTTGCATAGAAAGTCAACAATGAAGGCTCTCAACATTGGTTTTTTGTAAACCCAACATTAAAATCACCCCATGATACTATTCAACATCTTTTTCTAAACTATCATGTAATGTTAATATTTAAAAAACATTACAAAATGACTTGATCCCACATTAAAAATTTAAAATTTCCTAAGAAAAATTTGAGAAAGGTATAAAATGATATTAGAAGTAGAAAAACTAATTGATAACTTTCACAACATTTCTTTAAAAATATATGGCTAAATGAAACTAAAACTCTAAATTTTTCAAACATTGAAAATATAATACAAATAAATTTTAAATGTGTTTAAATTATTATTATGTATATAGAGAAATATCATCAAAATTCAATAAAATAAATTTTTTGAATTTTAAAAATAACATATTTTTTAAGATTATAATTGTAATAATAAAATTACATTATTTAAAATATGTTTTTCTTCTAGTCATGATGATCTACCAAATTAATCCTAAAACATATTTTTGAATTTAATATCCCCTTGTTTATGATGAAAAAATATTTATTAAAAAATATTTTAAAAATTAAAACACTTGATATGTAATAAAAAACATGAATTCAATGATATAGGAGTTGGATACCTGAACTTCCACATATTCCATTTTTTTTATCCACTTTAGAATATTGAACCATGTTGGAGTCAATTCATAAAATATTTTAATTTCAAATATTTATAATAAAATCTAATGTATAATGAAATAAAATTAAGATTGAAGAAATAAATTTTTTGAATAAAACATTCCACTTTAAAAACTTCCTAAATCCTCTTCAAACACTTCCTAATAATAATAATAACAGATATTATTCCCATTTTAGTGGGAAAATATGAATATCATCTAATTCCCTCTCAAATAAAAAAAATAAGAATTAATAATAGGGTATTGAATAGTTCTTCATAATTATTAATTTTCTATTACTAGTAACATAATGGAAAAAAACATATAGTCTGCATGTTTTTAACACTTCATATACATATTCTACAAAATATTCTTGGTTCAATTAATTCACCTCAATTGAAATGTATTCTTATTCAATAAAATAATAAAAATAAGTGAAATCATATTGAATTTAATATATATGGAGATACTTGATTATAAAAGTATTATATCAATTCAATATATAATATATTTATTTAATGAAAATGAATTAAAACATTTGAATTTACATACATGGAAAGCAACTGCAACACATATGCACTAAGTTTACCTCCCTTTAAAAAATCAAAAATATATTTTTAAAAAATATTTAATTTATATTCTCTTCCACAGATATCAACATCCATAAAATGATAATAATTATATTACATATAAAAAACATATGATCACATTGTTACCCAATCATCTTCCTGATAATTATCTAAAGTTTCTGGAAACATAAATTTTCCATTTATTTTATATTGATTCCATTTATTTTTTATGCTTCAGTATATGTTAAGTGTAAGATAATATTAAAATTAATTATTAAAATAATTATAAATAAATATTGAAATACATTCAATACATCATATTTCACCTAATGGGGAGGATTTTATAAATATGATAAAAATGACCAATATTTTATCCAACTATAGACACCACCTATGTAAGCAATGAAAAAAGAGTAGCTGGATCAATAATATGTTGTACTGGTACACTTACTCGACTTGAACTCCAAAGTTGAGGATATACACAATCCCAAATATTATATAAAATTTTTTGTTCAACATTATTTATATGGGGTTACCCAGCATACATCTCACATTTCACAGCCATGTCTAAAAAGGGGTGGTAGATCTAGGTAGGGAGGCTCTATAGGGTGCATCTATCTTTTCTATTTTGTAAGCATAACCTATTTGGATGATTTAATTTTATCCTCTACCAACTCCTTAAATTTTCATAGTTCATCCTTAAATAAATATATATATTTCTTATATTCCGCCACTATCAATGCCACAGCAGGGGAATGACAAAAAACGTTTTTGAAACTAATACCCTCCTAAAACCATTTGTCTCAACTTGGGTGGTCGTTAATTCCAAAAGCATTGGAAATAATATTTTTCTAACCCAGAGGGATAAATGTACATTGTGGCATTATCTCTTGAAGGGTATCCTTACAAAAATTTCAAGAGAAATATTAGATATGTTATTTTACTGAACAATAATATTAATGAAAAGTAACCATTAATTACTTGAAATATTATCAACTATGTACTTTATTATATTGGTAATAAACTACCTTTTTTCAATCTCTTCATCTATCTTTTATTTACAAGAAAGATGATATGTATAGTTGAGTGAAATGTCTTCAGAGTTTCTACTTGGCTTGGATCTTAATTCACTAAATTTTTTAGCATCCGTTTAACGCTTTAATAAAAGATACTATATACATGAAATAGATTTAGGGTATAAATTGTGAGACTGTATTTCTTGTAGACGTTTCCTATGATTTTTCACTTAAAAAATAAGTTAATATTTAATTTAAATTAATTAATAAAATTAGTTTACACTTACTATAAATGATTCCTCCTGCTAACTAGTAAGAAACTTCATATGTGTCTCAATATCTATAAACCCATAAATAATACATTGAACTTAATTCTGTTTACTCCAAAATAATATTAAATTAAATCAAATTCATCATAAAATCTCTTAATATTGTATTCTAAAATTATATAATATATTTATTTGTTCTATTAATTGTAACTTGAATGTTAAATTTCATATGTAATTGAATAGGTAAAATATTAAACAATATATAATTTTTAAACCAATGGAAAATGAATTAAAAAACATTATAATTTTTACTATAATGGATTCCCAAAATTGATATTTAATAGACTGGTCAACACTCCTACTATTATGGGAAAAAAATATTTATCCTACAATCCCTATACATAGTAAGGTATGTCCAAAAATTCATGTCATGTAGAAACGTTGTGTGGTTGTTCTCATCAAATTTAATTATCAACCTCTTCTATACATGGCTTTGTAAAACGTTTGGTAAATGTGTAGTCCTTCACCTTCCATCATTAGGAACCATACTTTCAGGATTAGAATAATATCTTCAAATAATTTTATGAAATATATGTTTAATTTCATTAGATAATTTAATTATTGTAGATATATATATTTACATGAAAAAATGTGTATATATCATTTCCCCTATCTCGGTGTCTATTATATATAATAATGTGTGATACATCAGAAAAAGTATGTGTACCTATATTTTATTAAAAATAAATAACAATATTGAATAATAATTTGACTGTTCGTAATAGAAAAAACATTGAATTTGTGATTTTTCATTAAAAATTGTCTGTCTAGATTAAGTGTATATTAAAATTAACAAAAAAATGAAATAAATGATTATCAACTAAAAATATGTAATTTTTTTACCTATAATTATTTAAAAATTAATAAATGTTATAAGTAAAGATTTAATTTTTCATAAAAAGAATAAAATTATAAATATTTGATTGAATAAAATCATCTACCGTAAAATAAAAAATTTAAATAAAATACACACAACTGAATAATAACAGAAAAAATTCAAAGAAAAAATAGATATCAAAATCTAATGTATATAATAATTATTATAAAATTATTAGTCATTTTAAAAATCTATATATTCTCATCACCCATATAAATGAATTAGTTTTTATAATTATAAATCCCCAAATTGATAAATTGTTATTACATATATGTTAACCAACATGGATAATGAATAAGTTTTTGTATTTACTATATAAGAATATTTAATCTGAAGGAGGTAAATTCAATGAATGAATTTAGCGGCATGATAGTTTAAATCATTGATTCATTAAGGTTTCTAATTAGAGATAATAAAGTATTCCCATTGAATAAAAATTGTTTTTAGAAGTAATAGAAAAAATAAATGTGTATGGGAAGAAATTAAGTAATATTTGTGAGGTAATATAATAAAGAGGGTTCTTGAGTGGAAAATAATAAGAAGATAATTCTTTTACCTTAAATATAGTATTATGTCATTTTTTCCCATCTCTATTTTATTTTTCTTTCTTCTACTGAACAACCCTAAACTCCCATGACGTTTGGAGTCGATTTGCACCAAAAATTACCTAAGAATTTCTAGGGGATTATGATTGAGGATTTGAGAAGAGGTTTGGAATTGGTATGTAAAAGAGGGGTGGTTTTACAGAGGGAGGGAGAGGGGATATTTATAATTGAGGATATGGGTATTTTATGATAAAATATTGATAATATATAATATCCTAGGTAAACCTTTTAATAGTGTCATTTTTATATGATGAAATATATTTGAATAAAATAAAATGATTTTATTTATTTATAATACTTTATAAGATAAATTTATTAATTTAATCCAATGGATATGTGGAAAGATGTAAAAATAATATTCTAATGGAATACTTTAGATTTAGGCATTTGAGAATACCTTTTATGATTGGAAAACTTTTTCACTTAGATTAATTGACTCATTTATAAAATTAAATATTTTTTTAAGAAAAAAAATTTCTAAAATTTATTTTGGTAATTATTGCACCATAAACAATTTAATTTAAAATACCTAGGTTACGAAAAAAAACTATTTTTACAATTCACCTAAAAATTAGAGTATTTCATAAAATTACCCAAAATAAATCTGGGAAAATTCGGATGTGATGATTCCAAAAATGAAATTCATTTTATAAAAAAAATATATAAATTATGTAATGTTAATTTTTAATATCAAAAAAAATTATTATTATTTTAGATATATTAAAATATAATTTTTTTAAAAGTGATTTTATTTTTCTTGATTTTCTAATCAAATAATTATATTATAGAACTATAATAATAATAAAATAATGAATTACTCATTATAAATATTATTTATGTCATGTTTTATAATTGTTTGTTCGAATTACTATTCTAGAGGTCATGTTAGCGTTCCCAACAATCATGTTGCTTTTCTCATTGGTCGGGTAACTATTCCAACAATAAATTTACTATTCCAATGGTCGTTTGCCTCCTATAAATATCAATTAATTTCTTCAATAATAATTCACAAAAATTCTTCCCAACTTCTTATATTTCAATTATTTAAGATGTATATTGGTTTACTAATTTTCCATTTCATTTCCATGGTATTTTAGTGGGTGTGATGAATCTAACGGATTGGGGTGATCTATATTTTCACATCATAGTTATTTTTACCTTGTTATCCAATGGATTGAAGGTCTTCATTTTTTATTTATTTTTTATAATCCACCATTCATGGGGTGAGGTGGAAACCTTACAATGCATGTAGGCTTAATTATTATAAGGCCATGTAGGCCATAGAGAAATCCATTGCTCGTAAGCTTCAAACATTACATACAACCTAGACTAACTACTTTGAATTGCTCCTCCCATCATCTTCATCATGAAATTAGCTATCCACCATCACATTGTTGTTCGGCTAGGCTATCCCATGCATGCAAAGGCTTGTCCTGATGGCAGGTGACATACCCTCTCATTCTTGCAATCCATGTAGCTTCTGAAACGGTGAAAGATACTTACTCATCCTCTTATTGAGCATGTTCCTTGTAGGTTGTTTGGTTTTAATCGGCACTAAAGGTTTCTTGAAGGCCTTGAGGTGACCCGAAGGCCTTACTGGCTCGAATTCTTGGGTGTCCCGAAGGCCTTAAAGGACTCGGGGACCAAATCGGTGGCTCAAAGACCCAAATGAGGGAAAATTCTTAGATGCTACAGTGCCAAAGAGTTCCTACTATAGTTCCCGCTACAGTACAACACAGTTCCCGCTACAATACTGCATAGTTCCCGTACAGTTCCCACATCACCCTAACTTATTTATAGTCCATCCACCACATATTGATAAAGTGAGTTTTCTTATTTAATGTAACATTGTATCTATGGTCAAGTATCTTTACTAAATTCTACCCATATGTTATTTCATTCTCTACTTTTTCCACCTCCAAATTCATTAAGTGTGAGGGATCTACTGTGTAATTCATCAATAGAGATATATAGAACACATCATGTAATTGATCCATATTTTGTGTGAGTGTTTGTTGATAGGCCACTACTCTTATATTATCAAGGATCCCAAAAGAACCAATTTTTAACAATAATGTTTTTCCTTGTAATACTTTGAAATATATCAAGGAATATATTTTGAGCCAAGCACTGAGCTGGAATGAAATTCCGATACTATGTGTTCCTGGAAATAAATTTTTAAAAAATTTAAATATATTTTATATTACAAACAAAAGGTTTTTCATGAAATACGGGATTACTCTTAAATAGAGTCCAGGTTAAAAAACCAATGTGCATGTTTGAATATGAAAGATGAGGTTTTCCTTAGGTGCGACCTAAATTTGGTTGGCATAGGTCATTCAGATAAAATAGCTATTAGATGGTGCAATCAATAGATTAATTAATTAATTACATAATTAATTCACTAAATAACCTAAAACTATTTTTTTAAATACACTATTATACAATATTGTTCGGGTTATTCACATAACCTTAGGATCATTTAGAGGAGGATCTACTATTCTTCATTGGTGAATCGATATTGAATGATGTTGAGATTCTGGATCGAGGAAAATCTATGTGTAGTAAAAACAAGATATATCTCACCCCACTTCATTAGGGAGTGTTTTATTCATCAACTAATGATCTAAATTGAGTTAGGACTCTTCAATTATTGGTTTTTACTTATTTTTTAAGTATTTTAGTCATTGATTAGTATTTTTATTATCGATTTGTGATTCTTGAAACCTTCACATGATCCATTTTCAAATTAAATTGGTTATTTAATTTCATTATCCCCATTATGTCTTGTTTCCTACTGAAATATATCCCCAATTTTTATTTTTTAGATAATAATTCTTCTCGAGTTGTTTTTATACCTTTGTTTAGTAAGATTTTCCCTATTTCTTAATTAACAATCATTGTTATTGGACAACTTGGCCATGGTTTGACACTGTCTGGAGGGATCATGTGTGATCGGACCCACAGATTCATAGTGGATTCACATGAAACACATATATAAGTGATTAGAGGAATTTTTTGGAGGATTTGGGTATATAGGGGATGTTCTTCACATATCTAGGATCTGGGATCGAGATGGAAAAAGTGTGGGAGGAACCACGTGCGATCAGTGGTGAACGTTCATTATACAGGGGAATCGTAACATCAATTTACATCCACTAAAGATTAAAGTCTTCGAGTTGATAAAAATACCATAAAAAATGGGGACCTATTAGGTGGGTTTTATGGACGATGAGTTGGATCTAGAATGTTTTAGTAAATTTAGAGTATCTATGAAAAACATGACTACATGACATGTAGTTTTAAGAACAAGGGACTTGGTTGTGGAGTTTAGGGTTTCTAGGTAAAATTAAATATAATAACTCATATGGACACCCAAATTCCATTTTACCTAGTGTTGGAAATTTTTTGAGTACTCTAAGAGTATTGGGACACAAGGCATGGCTAGGAATATCTCATATACCATATAATTGCTAGGGTACACAAACACAGTCCAAAGGACGCCGACATAGCCAAGAAAGCATGTATCAGCCATAGGTGGTTGATAAACACCATATAGTCATATTAGACACCATGTAGGGATATATTCCAATGATCCATGCACTATGGAAGGCACATCCAGGAAACATAGTAGAACAACATGCTATGTGGTTCCCCCACAGATCATGTACATCTTTTTAGACAAATTATACTTCTTATGTATCCTTTATTTGGACTTGGATGTTGGCCCAAGAGTATATTATCCTGAGTTTCGTTCATATTAGAATGAGTTTATTTTATTAGGGTTGTATTTTTATATTTGATGTGTCTTATTATGAGTGTGATTCTTCATTGGGTGGACTCAATGACCGAAGTGACTAGGCACGATAATAATAGCATAACCCTATTGCTAATAGATGGCACGGGTCCTCTACTTATAGAGTGTAATCCTCCTATTGTATCAAATAATGAGATCTCTACATATAAATTTTAGATGATCACCCTCCAGTAGAATCATGTAATAGGTTCCCTACTACTATAGTGGATCCCTCCTACATAGTATGGGCATGGGTCCTCTACCACTATAGTTGAATGCTCCAACAGAGTCAGGGAATGGGTCTTCTACCACTAGAGTGGAGCCCTCATATGGATTTTGGGCATGGGTACTCTACCTATCTTGTAGAACACTTCTATATTATCAAGCATTGGGTCTTATATCTGCCACTCGAGTGGAAACATCCAATAGAGTTAGTCAGGGTTCCTCTACCTATATAGTGAAACACTCCTTTAGTATTAGGTCATGGGTCCTGTATCTATCCACTATAGTGAAACCATCCCATGGATTCAGGTAACAGGACCACTTCTATCAAAGTCAAACTCTTCTTATAGAGTTTGGGCATTTTACCTCTACAATTAGAGTGGAACACTTCGATTGGGAAATAGCATGGGTCCTCTATCTCTCTACTAATTGGACTCATCCATTTATTCATAGGTATGGGTCCTCTATCTAGATATTATTGCCCCTCGACTATGTGGAACAATATAAAGGTGTGTCTTGATATGGTTGTTTCTTTAGAAAAATGCATGAGATGTTTGGAATCATTGATGGACCTGTAGAATTGATGATAGATTCATTTCATGCATTGTTCTATGAGATGGGGATCCCCTTTCTCCCTTGTTTGGTTTCCTTTTATAAGAACATGTATCTTTTCCATGTTGTATTTTTTTAACTCTCTTCTTATATATTGATCTATCTATTCCTATCATGTATCTATGTAGTCCCCCCTTCATCTTTTGGGGTGTCCTACTAGGTATGTGAATACCCACCCCTTCATGAGCTTCACTCACATGTGTTGTGTCTTATACAGAAGATAGATAAGTCATCAATGATTACATAGGATCAGAGGTATAGAATGGAGTATTCTTCCACGTATGTTTGTAGTAGTGTGGAGATATGTGGTTGGGATATCTCAGCATTTACATTTTAGTTTCTTTCATCATGGGACATCATTCCGGTTGGTCAAGTAGTTTCCCCTTTGTCATTTTAGTTTACATTTTCATACACTCATACTACCTAGTTGTTTTATATACATAGTTAATTTTCTATATGTTTCACCTTTTATTATTACTCCTCTAAATTAATGTTTGGAAATGGTTGGGTGAGTATGTATAGGTACATATTCAAAAGGTCTCCCATATTAGTTGGGCCTTTCATCTATTATCAATATCCCTTGGCCTTTGGATGTGGACTTAGGGTAGTATTTTCTCAATCCCAATTAGATTAGGTCATGATAAATTGGTGTAAGTGGTGGTTCATTATAAGGGAATATGTTTATAGTTTTCCAATAATAATGATTTGGTCGGGAGTTAGGGAAATAGTGTCAATGTGTCTTGATTGCGACTCTGAGGACAAAGAACCTATTTTTTGTGTCGTCTAACATATTCCTCCACAAGACTCGGACTACCTTCTTGATGATACAGTATACCGAGGCATTGGTTTCTAGAATCATTACAAAATACATCATATAGGGATGATTCATTGACTTTAATTCATGAGTAAACACCCAATATATATATATATATATATACTAAACTAAACATGGTATTTAAAGATTAAATTTTAAATATTCTTTTGTGAGGATAGTCATCCCTGTTAATTATTCCATAATTTAATGATAATATAATGAGTGTTGAGGCCTCAATTCATGGTCCATCATGCAATATTATTCCTCCAAGTGGATAGGTAGAAGAACCCCCTCTTATCAAGTAACATATAGTACTGGTAGAGTTGGTTGAGGATATGCATAAGCTTAGAGTACTTCCTGAGTTCCAATAGCTAAGGCTACTCAGGTTCCACAATGAGCCAAATTCCAAAGTAGAAGAAGTTTTTCTAGAGTAGATGATATGAGTTTCCAAACATATCCAGACACCGATTGATCTGGTGTTTGTGCTAGAAACTGGCCTTTTCCATGGAGCAGTTCATCACTAGGTTAACCTATTTACACAGATTCATGATTATTTGACACTCTCATGGACAGAAATCTAGTAGTTGTTTAAGGATGATTATAACACCTCATCATTGCGACGAATTAGGATTTGGGATATTGTGGAGCTGTAGCATGGAGGGATAATAGTGTTTGAGTATTCCTTGTGGCTCAATTACCTTACACATTAATACCTTGAATTTATTTAAGACGACTACTTCCATGAATAGATGTTTGATCAAGGCCTCTATAGATACATTTTTTCAAATTTCATAACCCTATGAATTATCACTTATGTCGATGTGTTTGAGTGGGTAATATTGATAGAGATTTCCCTTTCATAGGGACACAATGAATTTGAAGCTTGAAGTGGGAATCCTTGCGATAATCTATCTACAATAACTTTCTTTTGCCAGTGGATAGGATCTCAACACATGAGATCATTTCATAATCATACTCAAACATGTGGTTGTATAGCATGGATACTAAAGAGGGGACTAGTGTTTCTCTTAGAGGATATATGTTATGCATGGGATGGGAGAGGTCACATGGAACATGATTTCCTAGAGTGAAGTGTTGATGGGGTCTGATAGATAGAAGATGGATCACCATGACATTGTAAGTTCTATGATAATGGATCACTGTAGTGAGGTCAGGGTGTCCTCTAGGGAGGAGTATATTGAAATGTGGTAGGTGGGTCACTATAAGGAGTATCAATGGGTGGTTGATGAAGTTATGATTTCCTTACCCCACTACCCCTAGGTAGCACACTTCAGGATCATGTAGCTGACGGTTGGGTTCGCTTGCAGTAGAAGGTTGTTTATCTGTACAAGTCTATAGCACGAGAGATGATTTAATGTATGATTAGTGTTTTTTAATCTTTTTCATGTACTATTAGTCACATATTTGTGCCACTCCTTCATCTATTTAATCCTTGTGTGAGGGATGATGCTCCCAGTTTGGGATTTATCTCATCAGCTTATTTTGTGGTCCTTATGGGGAATGATTCTTCAATATCTCTTATATTATGATAGTGCATGATATAACCCAGTTAATAGAGTCTCTGGTGGGGTATTTGGGTCATCATGATGTGACCTTTTAATGTCATATTGGGTATAGATTTGTTGTCCATGGTCTGATCCTAGATTGAATATCACCATAGATGATTCAAATGACCTTGCACTGAAAGTATGAGGTTATTATTAATGTGTGGGATATATATCTGGAATGAATGAGTGGTTTTAGCAAGATGGAATCTGAAAACCATCACCCATCAGTCTATGAGTGTATCCAATTTCACAGTAGTCTCTTAGGGCATCTAGATTCCATTTTTCATGGATTATTTTATGATAGGATTTACCAAGAATGTTCCAAGACTACCATAAAGGAGATAGATTGATTTTTTCATCAACTTGTACAAATATTCCTATAATATATCCTCTACAGCATATCATATGGCCCTTACCTATCTCTTGGAGCTACAGATATTGTTGGAGGATCTTTGATAAAAGGGTTTTTTTGAACCCAGTGTGTCCCCCTAGATAGCTACGATGTTTTTTGTGAAAAAGATATAAGATAGATTATATATTTATGTATATTATCATCACATTAACTAGGAAATAATAAAGAACACATATACTATTTCTTGTATTTAATTCCTATTTTATCATTTTCAAGGTTTGAAATGGATCTAACAGATTTATCTCAGGTCTGTAAATTACTAATTGAGAGTTTTCTAGGCCGATATTCCAAATCTTCATTATTATGTAACTACAAACACTATGTGTTCCTTTTGATTCTTTTTAGTGTGATGATTTCCTCTGATATGTTTATTGATTTTATGAACTAGATCACTCATCCATACTTGGAATGACATTTTGTTTTCTTTTTCGAAGAAATATTTGTATTCTCTGTGTTAGAAGTGAATAATTTATAGAACTTGAGGATTGTCATAGACATGCATCGAGAGAAGCAATTTTATTATATGTACTAAATATCTAGTTCCGGATCCATGACTTTCACTTTCTAAGAAGATTAATTTATGAGCATTTTTTAGTTTTCACCCCAGTGATAATAGATAAAGTTCTTTCTTGGGATCCACCAAATAGTGTGTCATATGTTTGATGTTTTTTGGGGTTAGATAGGTACTAGAGGATGTTTTGGAATATTTATTTATGATTACATCGACTTTTAATTCCATAATTCATAATGGTAATATGTTTACATAGATAGCGTAGTGGAAGAGATACATTGAGGAGTTGTGATCGAGTCTAACATCTGCTCCTATTTTGAGACTACTAGGGGAAGGTGAGGACTATGTAGTATATTTAAATTCCTCTAGATATGGTCTTGTTAATGTGTTGATGAAGATATAGGGAGTGATATATTATGGGTCGAGCAAAATTGAGACCCCATGAGTAGAACTATAAGACACACAACCCAGAGTTAGAAGTAGTTGTCTTTTCAATGAAGTTTTGGAGGTACTTGTTTCTGAGAGAGAGCGTTATTGTTTACTCGAAAAACAAAATTCATAGGTAGGTCTTCACATATAGTGACCTAAACCTAATATAGAGACTTTGGTTGGAGTTTATGAAGGACATTGACTTTGAGATATTCTGTACTCCTACGATGGAAAATGTTGTGGAAAATTCCCTTAGTAGGAATTCCCAGGATCACTTGCTTGAGGTAGCGTCTAAGAAGATTTCTTCCTTGCAGCTGAACCTTGTTGAGGAAGAGGGTGCAGTATTAATCTAGACAATGGGATTGAATCCTCCACTCTTCCCTCTTCTGAGAGAGTCCCAGTTGGGATACGTCTCCTGCAAGGTCTTATGTGAGAATATATCCTCAATAGATTCCCCAAAATGATTTTCTGAAGGATATAATCAAGTCATTTTTTCTCGGGATTGGCGGTGTTCTGAGACAAGATGTGAGATAAGGGGATAAGATAGTTTCAAAAATATCCCTTAGATGTGTATCCTGGTGTCCATACTAGGTAAAAATGTCATTACATCATTTTTTGAGGGATGGAATGAGATGGAGAATGGATTAGTTTGTCTCTTAGTGTCTCACCTATCAGTAGGTGAAGGATGAGTAATGGATATTTTCATGTTTTTTGTGGCCTCTTGATATCCCATTATAGAAATGGGATGACATGTACATGGAAATTGTGACATGGATTACATAGGTATACATAGTCCAGGAATACATTTGGGTGATAGTTGACAAACTAATAAAGTAAGAACACTTCATTATTATATGGGAGTGGAGTTTGGGGGAGAGTTTAGGGAAGTTTTATGTACGGGATAAGTTTTTCATTCATGGGGTTCCATCAATGATTTTATATGACCATGATGTGTAGTTAACATCATGGGTGTGGATAGGTGTGCAAGATGATTTCAAGACCCATATGAGGATGTGTACAACCTTTCACCACTAGAGAAATGTGTAGATTGAGTGCACTATCAATGTTCTGAAGGTTATAAAAATAAATTTCATGTTATAATTTGGATTTAGTTGGGAGGATAACATTCCATTTGTATAGTTTGTGTATGATAATATATACCACTCTACTTTTGTCATTTCACCTTTCATGGTCATATACGAGAGACCATGCAGGTAACCCATATGCTGGACTGATATTGGACAGGCATCAACTATTAGGTCAGAGATTGTTTAAGGGGTTAAAGAGAAGTTCGAGGTCATCTGTATGTATATGAGGACTACTCATAGTAGGAATAAATCTTATGTAGATCGATGTAGTAGGA
Organism: Viscum album; assembly: GCA_963277665.1. NCBI lineage: Eukaryota > Viridiplantae > Streptophyta > Magnoliopsida > Santalales > Viscaceae > Viscum > Viscum album. Next base: position 2,015,678,461 of record OY728131.1, on the reverse strand, counting down.
CCTTTGAGTTTATGTTGAGAGATAATGTTTTTTATAGTCTCCCCACAAAGGGGATTTCATAGATTCATACAGGGAGGAAGTTAATCCCCAAGGTTCATCATTTAGTTAGAGATATTGTAGATTTTTTTCGAGGTTTCTTACCACTTATCCCTATGCCCCACTTATGGAGTGGGTTCAAGACATCTATTATGTTTCGTAGCTAAGGATATATGTTTATGATCTCATGCGTGTTGTTTGATAGGGTGATATTCACATCAAGGATAGATCAAAATACATAGATAAACTGATGTAGATCAAGGATAAGCATGAAAGGGATCCTATTTGGATGTATTATCCCCATGATTCATGTTTTTTAGCAACATGGGAGAATGCAGGAGAGCTATGTGGAGTGGGGGAGCCAGATCTGGGCTCAGTATCCCCTATTTGTTGAAAAAATATCTTTTGAAGGAAAAAATATTTAAGGAGGGAATAATGAAATTTCGTTGTTTTTTCTATTTACTACATAAATATATATCAATGAATATTTTTGGAACCAAGATCTGAGACAGTGCGTGATTCCAAGCCCTAGTGCTCACAGAATTAATTTTATAAAAATATTTCATATTTTTATATTTTTATATTTTTCTTACACAGTTTTTTCTATTATATGGGATAACACTTAGATGGTGAGTCATATATAAAATTAGAGATGTATGTTGAATCTTGAATATGATTTTTACCATTAGCATGACTTGATGTTTTTCGTAATGGTGAGTTTGGATAAACAACCATGGGTGGGTTCATTTAGTGAATTAATTAATTTAGTCATCCCTTCATTAAATGACATAAACCTAAGAACATTTATAAATAAACTATTATATAGGATAACTAGGTTTATCCGAACAACCATGGATTATTAAGGGGAATATCTATCCTTTTTTATTGGTGAATTGATATTGGATGACAATGAGCTTCAAGATACAAGTGAATCGAGGCATTGAAAATAAAACAAATCTTCATGCTTCATTAGAGAGTGCATTCTTAGTCAACGAAAAATCTGAATCGAGTTATGAATCATAAATTGTGATTATTTACCTATTGAATAAACTATTTTTTATTCTATTATCAGTATTTTAATTAATATGTTATTCTATAAAATACACATGATACCCTATCAAATTTAATAGGTTATTGAATTTGTTTATCACCGTTATGCTAGGTTTCATACCAAAATATTCCTCTAATTTGTATTCATTATATATGAATACATGGTATTGGATTTTAATACTTTGTTTACTATACCCCCCCCCCCCTAATTCCTCTTGATCAGAATTTTAATCCTATAGGGCCACAGTTTAATATTTTTTGGAAAGATCGATTGTGATCGGACCAATGGATTCACAATTGAATCACATGTGTCATATAGATTGTTGATAGGAGGGTGGTTTGGGAGGATAGTGGGAAATGGGTAATATTCATCATGTATATGAGATCTAGTATTGATATGGTAGTGATGCGGGAGGCACCATGCAAAACCAACAATGAATATAATTCATGCAGAAGAATCCTAACACCAATTTACAACCACTGAAGGTTCAGAATCATTTTCTGAAAAAAAAAATACCTTCAAAAATGCGTGTCCATTATGAGGATTTTATAGTGAATGATCTATATCTCTATAACTATAGTAGATCTGAAGAATTTTTGAAATAAATAGACTACACCTTATGCATTATGAAGAAAAAATGGCGTCTAGGACCCTGGATACGAATGATATGTTTTATGGGTGATGTTAAATATCACACACCATGTGTCACACCCACATGCCTTGTGACCCTGTGATGGAGACCCATTTTATTAACTTAGAGTACATGAACATGAGAACATATAAGAACATTTCATGTCCTAGAACATGGCTAGGGTACAAGGACAATACTAGAAGGACAGAAGTAGATTTAGAAAAACAAGGTTCAGGTCTGGGTGGTTGAGATGTGTTATTTAGTCATCAAACATTCCATATTGGGATACTTGACCATTTAGTAATTTACTATCCAAGACACTGCTAAGAATTAGATTGAGACTACATACTATGTTGTTCCCTAACATGGTTTGTAGGGGACCCACACAATGTGAGTTCTCACTCTACTTATTGGCGGTGTTCTCACCAGTACATGACTCATTGTTTCTATATAACATGGACAATTTATGGAAACCCGTTGTGTAATATATAATTAAAAAGACACTATGAATGGATGTGAACATTTCATGCACCATAAAATGGTAAGGGACAATGGACACAAACCGAAGGACATGGTCATGACTAAGAAATAATGTCTCAGTACTCGGTGGTTGAGACTTGTAGTATTGTCATATTACACACTGTGTAGGGATACATGTACATAAAAAAATATATTGAAAAGGACACATACATGCATCATAGTGGGAAAACACATCATGTGGATCACCTACATGTCATGTACATCCTTTTGTGAAAACTTATATCTCTCATATCTCTTTTATTCAGACTCAAATGTTAGCCCACGAGTAGCCTATCATGATTTTTTTGAGTAGAATGTGATTTTTTCCCTAGTGATGAATTTTGAGAAATGATGTGTGGTATTATTAGTGTTATTATTCTTTATATACAACTCAAACACTACAGTTATCAGGAATGATCATTATAGTGGAACCCGCCTTCTAGGAAAAGTCATGAGTCCTCTAACTATAGAGTGTAAGACTATTGTTGTATCATGGAATGGGTCCTCTATCTATCCTTTTGATAGTGTAACCATCCTATAGATTCAAGGAATGGGTCCTATACCACTTCAGTGAAACCCCCTTCTGGATTCTTGGAATGGGTCCTCTAACACTATAGTGGAATCTTCCTATAGAGTTAGGGCATGGTTTTCAAACCACTAGAGTAGAACCCCCTATGGAGTTGGGGCATGGGTACTCTACCTATATAGTGGAATCCTCCTACTGAGTCAGACATGGTTCCTCTACCTATAGATTGAAACCCGCGATTTTTATCAGGGCATGGGTAATCTATCACTCCACTACAGTTGAACCATACCATGGAGTTAGGGCACAGGTCTACTACCATCATGCCTAACCCCTCTGAAAAATTCAGGGCATTGAACCTCTACAATCATAGTTAAACCCTCTAATTTAGATAGAGCATGGGTCATCTATCTCTCTAAGAGTTGTAACCTTCCTATATTACTAGGGTATAGTTCCTATAACTATATATTATGGACCCTAAACTATTTGAAACAATGGAAATGTGTGTATTCATATGGATGTTTATTCAAACAAACACATGAGATACTAACCATCATTCATGGACATATGGAATTTATGATAGACACTTTTCTTGGGCCAAACCATGATATTGAGATCCACTTTCTCCCTCATTTGCGATTCTTTAAATAAAATATTTATTTTTTCCCATGTTGTCGTATAATTTTAGTCTATTGTTAGGTTTTGATCCATCTATTCATATCATGTATCATACTAATCCCCCTTCATATTTTTTGGTGTTCTACTGGGTATGTGTATACTACCCCATACAAGGCTTTTCTCTCCTGTGACATATCTTATTCAAAAAATCTATAGGTTAGAGGTGATTATAGAGGATCATAGGTATACATTGGTGTATTTTGACATGTATATTTGTTAGACCATGGATATTTAGAGCTAGGATCTCTCAGCATTTAATTTTTATCTTTTTCTATGTTGAGAAATATTTTTGTTTGGGATTGTATTTTCCCCTTTTGACATTCAATTTACACTATCATGATCCCATATTCCCTAGAGGTTTAATATGATTGGTTTATTATATAGATGTTTTAACTTTCAATATTATACATTTTCAGTTCTATATGGAGATTTTTCGGTGCATGTGTATAGGTACTTAGTCAAAATGACTCCCATATTAATTATTCTTTTCGGCTTCTATCATAAGGCCCCAACCTATGGAGGTTGTATTAGGGTATTTACAACTCGATCCCCATTAGGTCAGGTCATGATAGATTGGTATATGAAGTGGTTAATACCTTGGGATGGTGATTATATTTTTTTACTTATAAGGATTTTTTAGGGATATCTTGAAATAGTATCAAAGTCTCTTGAGTGAGGATCTCATGACTGAGAATGCATTTTTGGTGTGGCTGTTGATGTATTAATACCAAAAGACTTAAACAACCTTCATGAAGAATCGATATAGAGATACATTGGTCATCAAAAGCATTGGTACATTCATGTAACTCCCCGACCCCATAATCCTGGATCCAGTGAATTATTTTAATACACTGTCATGATTACAAGGAATCAAGTCCCAGATGACCAATCAATTTATTAGTCTTAGAAAATAGATTACATACATGAACATTACAATACAATTTCTAAAAAAATATTGCATATAGAATATTTCCATTATTCTCCTATCTTAAACCCACATATCAATCGTAATACACTTCTTGGCATCTTAGTAAAATAAAACATAAGAAAGGGGTGAGCTCTGATGCTCATGAAGGGTAATTATTTTAGTGGAATCTATAAACTTTTATGCTAAGATATATAATAAAAATAGCATACTTTAAAACATAAACATTAACATAATATGAAAAAAAAATCAATCATTACCAGATATACATGCACTTGGATGTTTTACTAGTCAAATAATCACATGTAATAAATAATTTCATAATGAGGGAAAGAATAATGTTAGACATAATAACTACTATGTCAAGGCCTTTTCCCAAGACCATTCAAAAATAATTTGTCAAGGCCTTGTTCCAAGACACAAGTTTGTATCATTAGAACTACCGATGAATAAATGGGTTATATCGGTACTTTCTCATCACTTACTAGTCCAATTATTTCCTCATATGAAAAGCATGAAACATAACAAAATCATTCGTATAAAAACTAGAATAAGAAATGTAAATACTTTAACCATAAACCACGAATGGTATAGAAATAGAACGTCCACATTCAAACATATAATAACTCATTCAACAAAATTTAGAATATTTCATTATAATAAATCAACCTCAATAAATAATAATATCCAGTAAACAATGTTGACATAGATGAAAATGATCAGTAAAACTCTATGAAAGAAATATCTCTTTTCATGAAATGATTTAAAAGTCAGACATTGTATAAAGGAAGTAATTTTATAGATATTTTTGAATCAAAATATCACATACCACATTGGAAATTTTTAAATGAGTTAATGTAACACCCCATGATTTCATAGTATGTTATCTCTTTAAAGAAATTCAACAACTTGCGTTGCACGCAACACCGAGTTCGAGTGAACCAAGACCTTCCAAACTAGTCGTTAAAAATGCAGTTATGAATAGTATTAAATAAATTTTGAATTTTATATACTCAGTATAATTTTAGAATCCATATTATGTGTTTCATAGACATTATATCAGAACAAGTTCATTCTTTTAGATAAAAGAATTAAATTTCAAAAAATAAAATTTTACCACCTTTTAAAGGAGAACCATTTCTAAAAACCAATATTTACCCCTTTTATATATTCAATTTAATATATTAAATTATTCATTAGAAGAGGAACATAAAAATTTATTTTTCATAAATATTTGGTACTTTTTAGATAACTTTTATATTTCGATGAATAGTGAAAAATACTAAATTTTAATCAAAAACAACTTTTTTAATCGAAACAAATTATAGCGCTAAATTATAAATTTCAGTGGTTTAAAAGTATCATTAGATTATATTTTCTTATTTAATATAACTTAGTTCAATGGATGTAATATCACATTTAATCTGGACATAAAATTTTTTTAGTCTTTTGATTGTTTTTATTTCTTAAAAACATGCTTTTCGTTTTGACAACCGAAATTAATTTTAAATTAATTTCTTCCACTTTTGTGTTTTGAATTTGGAAAAATGGATTCTATATTTGGAATCAGGAGGTTTAAATTTAGTAAATAGATAACATTTTTTTAGACATTATGATTATTTACTTTAGTAAATATTTTATTTATCATGGTTAAAGAGTAAATATGGTAAATAGGGGTAAAAAATAATATTATTATAATATTAAATTACCCTAAAATGTGTTATATTCTTATTGGTTGATACATTTCCGTCCATAGTCATCCTTGAGTCGATTTTGGGACCACATGGAGCCAATAGAGAGTGATAATGACACTTTATATTAATTAATTTAAAGTAAAGACAAAAATGACATAAACATATATCTTTTAGTAAAACAATTTTTACAATGTGTTATATAAGTTATATATTTGACTATAAATGATAATTTAAAAGATAAAAATATTTCCTACATCATGGTATTTTTTTATAATTTTTAAAAACCAAATAAATAAATAATTTATGAAATAATAATGATGAAGTGTTTACCTCATTAATGAATGATTTAAATAAATGAGATTATAAAAATTAAAAAAATATCCAAAACTTGTCAGATTCTTATCGAATGATTTTATTTCGAACATGAATCATCTTATATTCAACCTTAATGAGTTTTGGACATTTAGAATCCGAAAATAAATATATAATAAAATAATATTTTCAAACTTTCCAAAAGAGCCCCTCCTCCCCCTTAAAAAAGCCCTCACTTCTAACCCATTTATCACACCTCTAAACCCCCTTGTCTCATCCACACTCTGCCCAATTCAGCTCTCTTCATTTCTATCTTCCTCTTTGAAACCTTATGTTAGGCAGAAAGAACTTGAAGGATTCTATTTGGTTCAAACCAAAGGGAGTTACCCGATTTAAATGAGGTTAACATACCCTCGACCAAGGAAAGTGAAAGGTAAGGGTTAATTCCATAATCTCATTATTATCCGACATTGTTTAGGTGTATTTTTTTACTGGTATATTTTTATTATTCATGTCCATTTTTTATAAAAGATATTTCAAAAAGATACTTTTTATGTTACACTTTAACTAAAATATCATTATAAATGTTTTCAAATATTTATTCTTCTTAATATTTTTCATTAATGTCCATGTTTTCAAAAAGTCTTTAAGGATTTATTTATATGAATATTAATTTTTAAAATTTTTAATTCTTTTAAAAATTTTCAAAGTGGTATGAATCAATTTGATTCAAAAATATCTTTTAAATTCCTTTCTATATAAATTGTGAGACTTTTAAATGATTTCATAAAAAAGGGGTATTTAACTTAATGAGTTTTACAGATCATTTTCAAAAACATCAAAATCCTTTACTAGATATTATTCTTGATTGAAGTTTATTTATTATAATAAAATCATCTATATTTTATTGAATGAGTTATGATATGTTTTACTATGGATGTGATATTTTTATACCATTCAAGGTTTATGGTTAAAGTATTGACATTTTGTATTCTACATTTAATATGAATGTTTATGTTAGGTTTCATCATTTTCATATGAGAAATTTATTGGACATATTAAGTGACAGGTGGAGCCTACTATAGCTCCTCGATGCATCGGTAGGTCTCATGAGAAAATTAGACATGGAATAGGTCGAGGCATTTCCCAATTTGATATTTGGTTTTGGCTAAGTCCATAATCATTTAAAGTCTCCTTGGCCTAGGCCATGAAAAAATTATTCAAAATGTCTTAAGTTATAAATCACCTCATTATGAAAATAATATTGATGGTTCATGTGGTTATTCGACTTGTAGAATACCCATGATAATGTTTTATTATGGCAATATTTACTCATCTCATATTCCTGCCATAAAGTGTTCATGTTTATTTTTTATAAATTCATTTGGTTTCTATTATTCAATATGCCTAAGGTTTATATAATCTTTCTATGTGTTGTGTACTCTTACAGAGCATTTGATCTCACCCATTTATTATGATTTATTTTCCCCGGATCCAAAGAAGTGTTTTATGATTGATATGTAGGGTTATGCTAATGGAACAATGGCATTTTCAATGGATTATTTATGTTGTGTTTTATGTTATAAAGTGTAATGTAACATTCATGTATGTAATATATATTCCAAGACAACTAAACTGATTGGTCTATTTGGACATGATTCCTTATAATCATTTCAATGTATTAAAATAATGCACTGACTCTGGGCTTTTTGGGTCAGGGTGTTATAGTTGGTATTATAGGAAGTTAAAGATAACCATGAAAACTATATTTAGATAAAATATAATTAGAAAACATTACCCTAAGATAGAATTCAGTATTTTTATATAAGAACTTCCTATAATTTTGGTAATGTTGAGGATTTGAGTATTTTCTCAGAAATACATCCATGCCTGGATACGAGCGGGTAGTGGCAGCTCTGGAACAGATGTACCTAGAAGTGAAAACTATGACATGGTGTTTCGGGCTTGACTCAGGGTATCTTGGTAAACGACTACAGGTCTTGTTGTACTCTTGGTTACGACACTCCCGGGGGATATGCTTAGGTTAATTTACATTTTCTTTAAAATCCATTATGAATGATTTAGGAGTAAATACTTGCCCAATGAAAACATTTTTTTATGCATATAGATTATACGAATAATCTTTTTAATTTTCCTTAGGTATTTTACATGTTTGTAATTATGAATTGTGATTCATAAAACTAACCTAATGTATTCCATTGTTTATAAATGGTGCCCAGTATATGGAATGCGAACTCCAACAATACGCATGATCCATAGAATAAGAAGGATCATATATTTCATGGTATTCAGACAACATTTACAAAGGAAATAGTCTCCCATGTACTATCATCATATGAAGAAATAGTATCATGTGTTATTCAGATAAGTAAATAATTCCCTAAGTCCTATGGATTTTAAAGGAAGTTAGAGAATAAAAGGATAGTAGAGAGAAATATGGATAAATCGAATAAGGGAAAGAATGATTTTCCTATGTGTGATAATTATTAAAAGAATCACATTGGTAAATGATTGAAGGGAATGGGAGTTTTTTATAAGTGTAGAGAAAAAGGACAACAAATACGTGATTTCAAGGGTAAGAAAAGGTTTGAAATGTACAATGCTTTACTTGAAAGGAGTTGGGACACTATGTGAATCAATATCCAAATCATCAGAGTATACCACAAATGATTCTGCTGGATAATAATAATGTTATGATATTACCATAGATGATGTGTAATGACCAGTTTTCTTATGTTGATGTTAATGAATTATGTAATTTGAGTGTTGTATCAACGATGTACTGGTTATAATAATATTCAGGTATATAAGGATTGTAATGCAGTAATATTTTATTAAGGATTTGAGATTTTGTGGTATGATGAAAAGTTACTCAATAGCATGTTTATATTTTTTAGAAAATACATGGATGAAGGAAAGATTAACTTTAATATAGTCCTGATACTATGGTACTGATTTTAGAGTAAGAGATGATTGATTTGGGTAAATTATATTATGTATTATTGACTACATTGGAACTAATTAATGGTTTGTTTATTCCATTATTGTTGGAGTTTACATCATTTTTGGATATAAGGAGTATATCCAGCATTCTATAAGGAATAAAGGATCATGAATGTAATCAATAAAGTTTTATGGTAATTCCAGGTGTTACCATTTTTTATAATAATAAATGATGAAGTTATTCCCATGTTATTACGTTGGAAAAGGGTTTTAATTATATTTGCCTTCCTTATAAATTTCGGACTGTGAGTTCAGATAGAAGTATTGTAGTTAATTATAAAGGTTGGAATATATTAAGTTTGAAATTGGATACTATTCTTAATTTTAAATCATTTCTTATGATTATCTTTGGATTGTCATAAAAAGGAAAACCAGAAGGTCGGGCGACAACCCATTGCGTCTGGCAAGGCCGTGAGACTTGAACCCATAATCGAAGCGTGACAAGGGTATATGACCTACAACTAGCCTATGTGAAATCCTAGTTTGTATAATATATTTTTTTTAAAATAGTCTGAAAAATGAAGTAGAAATTCATTATTTTTTGAATCCTACAAGATTATGATAATTAGAATATTTTTGAAGTATCTTATCTTTTGGAGTTAAATTAATTGTAGGATGATACTATACTTTTCAAGTATATTTTTTTCATTTTATTCTATGAATAAATTAGTTCTTAAACATTTGGTAAGGGGTCGTTAAACCAAAAATGTGTTACCCTAATACCTTATGTTTTGTTAAACCAATGACATTTTAAATCATCATAGATTGATTGATTTGAGGCCCTCAATTTTACACTTTTTTGTGATGGATGACCTCAATCACTCCCTATAAATATTTACATTTTCCACCAATTATGTGTCTTAATTTTCCACTAATGTTCTCTATATCGAGATCATAATATGGTGGTGACTTTTTCATTTTTCTTTCCCTCTTATTGAGACTAAATTTCATTAACCCAATCTCCCATGTGGGTTTTCCACAAAGGTATTTTACCATTTTTAACATTTTATTTTTGAAGAAAAATCTTAAATTGTGAGGATGAAATTTATTGAATTAGGGGAGAATGTTACACCTAATGATTTCATAGTATGTTATCTCTTCAAAAAAATCAACAACTTTCACTACACTCAACACCGAGATCGAGCGCACCACGACTTACCAAACTAGAAATTCAAAAAGAGGATATGAATAATATTAACTGAATTTTGAATTTTATATACTCCATATAATTTTAGATTCCATGTTATGTGTTTCTTAAACATATAATAAGAACAAATTTGTTTTTTCCAGATAAAAGAAGTATTTTTAAAAAAAATCAATTTTACCGACTTTTAATTGTAAATTTTTTTTAAAACCATTATTTGACACTTTTATGTGTTCAATTTAATAAAATTAAATTTTTCTAAATAATAGAGACATAAAAATTTAGTTTGAATAAATTTTTGGTACTTTTCTGATAACATTCATATTTTGATGAATAGTGAAAATACTAAATTTTAATTGAAAAATACTTTTTTAATAGAAATAGTTTAAATTGTTAAATTATACACTTTATTGGTTTTAAAGTATCATTAGATTATATTTTTATTATGTAATATAATTCATGTCATTGTATGTAATATCACATTTAAACTGGACAAAAACAAGTGTCAGTCTTTTGATAGTTATTATTCTGTAAAAACAAGATTTTTGTTTTGACAATGTGAATTAATTTTAAATTTATTTCTTCACTTATGTGTTTTGAATTTGGAAAAATGGATTACATATTTGGAATCGAGAGGTCTAAATAGTTTAAATATGTAACTCTTATTTTTAGACATTATGAATATTTACTTTAGTAAATATTTTTTCCCATGGTTGGGTAAATCTGGTAAATAAGGGTAAAAAAATATTATTACAATAATATGAATTTACCATAACATGTATCCTATTTTTATTTGTAGATACATTTCTGGCCATGGGAATACTTAGGTTGATTATGGGACCACATGGATGTTAGATCTGGTGTCCTGAGAACCAACTTTTTACACTTTGATTACATGAATATACACTTATTATATATTGTACATTGTTCTGGATGACTATAATATAATAATGTCCTAGAATATTTGTTGCGTTAATAAGGTCATGGCAGATCCCCGCTATGAAGAGAACCTTGAAATTCTAAAACAATATTCTTAAATAAAGTTCAATGGTTGGATGACATACTATGATAGGACACATAGTATATATACCGTCATGTGCGAGTAATCGTAAGAAGACAAGACTCTCTTATGGAGTTCTCACATGGTAATCTCCAAGAACGGAGATTATGAGAATAGGTCCTCCAATAGTAATTCTGAATGTCTTAGTGTGACCATACATTTCTATCTACGAGCGTGTGTAATGGTCCTTAGATGGGAAGATTATCATTAACTCTTGTCATGACTCGTGCACTTATATTTTTTGATGAAAACTATCACGAAGACAATTGGCCAGAAGTAGTGTACGTTGGGTGTGTCAAAAATGACATGTCGTTAATGGATAAGTCATGTTATGATTTTTCCTTCCATATTTATGGATGTAGATATCTCGGGCTCATTGAATGAAATAGAACTGTCGCCCAAATTATGTGGCCATGGTGTCACGACGAGTTTATTTCTAGAAGTCAAAGAATGATGGATGAATCAAATAGGTTTATGACACTCCCATGAAACCTTCTTGATGAGATATTGAAACACAGGGATTAAATTATATGTTAAGCATTCATATGGGGTGACACGTCAATGTGGATTCAACGTCTTTCTCTTGGGTGCCTTGACCCGTTTCTAGACAGTAGTCTTGGACATTAGGATAACCCGCGTAATGCCAACGAGAAAGAGGCCTAGAGAGTCACACACTAAGTGTATCCAAGTATCTCAAGTAGAATTAAGATTATTTTCATAAGTGGTTTATTAATTATTCTAGGAACCCTACATTATTTTAATGTGGGAGGAAGAATAAAATGAAAACAGGATATACACACTGTGTACATTGAATGTACACGCCGTGTAGTTTTCATTTTGGAAAGGAAATGAAAAACGAGCGCAAGCCATGTATTAATGATTACACGCTGTGTAGTTTTTCCAGTCAATATTGTAAGGAATTAATATCATTGTATTAAAAGATAATTATTATAATCAGCATGGGCGCATGTCAAGGAATTAATGATTAAACATGGGAGTTATCAATAAGATTTAATGAAATAAATAAATTTAATAACGCGTTTATTTATTATCATAACTCTATATTCGAAAACCAGATTATAAATATCCTCACAACCCCAACACTTTTCCCTAATCATCGTGAACAAAAATTCTAGAGAATTCTCTCAAATCCGAAAGAACTCCTTCCTCTACAAACGCTCTCAAGACCGAGAGAGATCCTCCTCTATCGTATCAGGGAGATATAAGGTAGACAACACAAGCAAAGGCTTCTCTACGCTAGCACCCAGAGATTCATTTGGTGACGTCCAGAGATATGTGGTGCATGTGTGTATCACCACTACAGGAAGTATACACTTGGATTCTGTGATGTAGTGACAAATCACATCGGAAGGTGATCAAAAATATCAACAAAGAAGGAACCCTATAAAAGGTACTTCTTGTCAATCAATTAAATTAATTATAACCAGAATGTGATGATCCTCCTTTGTGGTTCAATGAATATTCTTGTTCTTTGTATTTTTCTAGGATTTGATACCTGGAGTCTGGCATTTATCTTCGTATTCATCCCAGATTGATCATTTCTAATGACAAAAAAATTCAAGTGGGCACATCCAACCTCAAGATTCCACTGCACCCAGGACCTTCAAGTGGTATCATAGATAGGTTAAAACGTTGATTATAGTTATTTAATTTTCATTGATAATTTATGCATTTATATTGTATTCAATTCAAGATAAATCGTTCTATAAAACTGAATGAACAAGATCAGTTATTCCTCTATTGTTTCTAGATCCACAACACAAAAATAACCATTTAATTTTAATTTTGATTGAAATAAAAACAGAAAACACTTCCGGAGGATCCACTCATTCTATCGATACAACACAAGAATGCATGGCGTGTAGTGAAATCTACACGGAAAGTACTTAGGTTCGGCGAAACTATACTGGTCCACCAAACCCAGCCATGTAAATTGAGCATACCTAAGTTTTTTAATACACCATGTTGACTAGAACTGAACGATGTGTGGAAACTAGAATACACGGCATGTATGTTGAATCAACACGTTGTGTAGTCTGATCCGACCTAGGTGAAACTGTGTACAAGGAGAATCCATGTAACATCATACATGGGATTGCCAGGCTGGTGACCACGTAACAAGGAAGTACATGTCCTGTTAGATTAATCAAACTGTCATGTACTCCAATATTTCCAAAGTATAGAAAACATGCTAAATCCCCTGGCGTGTACTTTGGATAAAGGGTGAAAACAAATATACACCCTGTAATATAGCCTACACATCATGTACTTTCCAGAAATGGAATTTCACCAAGTTTCTTCTAAAGTACAAAGACCCGTACAAGGAATATGGATGAGAAGAATCTCAAGGAAATTCAGAAAATAATTTAAGATATAGAATTGATTAATTATAAGATTATAATTAATTGAATTCAAGCACGAATTATCTTGAATAAAAGAACAATTAGAATAATTTGAATATTAAATATGTGTAAATGTTGTTGAATGCTATGGATGATCATGAGCTAGACCACAGACCATTTGAGTGTGTGTGGTTTCATTTAAATTTATTTAATTTAAATTCGTTGGCCTGCAAGCCTTATTCCAATAAAATGTAGTGCATGTGTGCCCATTGTTTCTTCAATGTAAACCCCGTGTAATGGAGGATCTCTTAAGCTAGAGGAGACTATTCAAAATATGAAGCTGGGGCATAACCAACCGAAGAAGATATAAAGGTAGACAGGTGGGAGATGCAAAACACAAACCATTGGGTTCAAGGTGTTTTCACTAGGTCACGATTAGCTTATCTAAACCGATAGATAAGCTAACCAATATAAGATCATAATTATTCCATCTTATTTTATTTCTCTCTGATTTCATAATTTATTTATTATGTATGTGTTTTCGCGATCACATAGTTAATGAAATAAAAAAGAATGAAAAGATGGAATAAAATAAAAACCATACTATATGTAAACATTATCAAAACATGTTTAATCTCTTAAGAAAGAAACACTATATATTAACAAGCATGTGTTAATGAAAAACATCGCATAAAGGATTGAAATCCCTCAAAAACCATATTAAGTTAAACCAAGCCTTCAATTATATGATTAAGGGAAAGACTTAACAAAACTATGTGTTTGACCAATGCTTGTTGGGACACTTACTTTTGTAAAGGAAACACTTATGAAAGGTTCAGGTAGACTTAAACATTTTACATCAAGAGGAGTAGAACTTGCTAGACTTGTTTTAAAATGGAATCAAGTTTTGAGGAAATCCAAGTTAGGATTTCAGGATTGGGGAGTCCACTAAACAAATCAAGGAACTGTAAGCTCACAAATGGAAAAAACCTGCCTACCTAAACACCTTTAAATAGCGTGACCAACCCTTGTTGGGGTTATGCGTTGGGGAATATAGATCGTTTCCATTATAAATTCATAGAAACTAGGAATTCCATGTCCTATGGTGGGGACCATTGGGACATGATAAAATAGTGGTAGAATTAATAAATTCATTTATTATTTTTCATAAAATGTAATCAAAAGGCACTGATAACTCTACTATTTTAATTTGTAGAATCAATATGAAAAACTCATCAACCAAATTTTCTATAAGACCAATTTTGGATAATGAAAATATCCACACTGGTAGTAAATTTTAGGAATGGTTTAGGCGCCTTCGGGTTATCCTATGCCATGAACAAATGTTTTACATACTAGAGTCCTCAATTCCTGATTCTCCCACCCAAGGGGCAAGTGATGAAGATTTCCTAGTCAATGAACAACATTTTAATGATGAACTCAACATTCAATGTTTGAAGCTATCATCAATGTCTAGTGATCTCATGAAGTCTCATGAACACACGGATGCCAACAGCATGCTCAAGAACCTATGTGGTCTATACTATGAGAGATCAAAACAATAATATTTTGAGATCTCCAAGGACCTATTTTAGAGGAAGCTAGGAAAGGGTGCCCCAGCTGGGCATCATGTAGTCAAGATCATTGGCTACATTTAGGGCTTAGAAGTTATTGGGTTTAAAATCCATGAGGAACGGGGTACCGATCTCATTATTGCATCACTCCACAAGATCTTCTCTAACATAGTTGTAAATTCCAACATGAACAACATTGAGAAGTCTCTATTTGATCTTCATATACATATTATCCAAGTAGACAATGATATGAATCATGAAAATCCGTTTGTCCTTATGGTGAATAAAAGCAAAGGGAAGGCAAAGAGATTTAATACCAATGCTTCTTCAAGGACTTCTAAGAAAAGGAATATCAAAGGGGAGGCAGGAGAACAAGAGGCTATTTGTTTCGCATGTGGCAAAAAGGGACATGGGAAGAAGAACAGAACCCAGCCAAGGAAGCAAGGGGAAGCTTCAAGTTCATTTGTTATCGAAATAAATCTATCTATTTAAACCAATTGGGTATTAGATACTTCTTGGGGTGCTCACATCTTTATCAAAATATAGGAACCATGTAGATTCTGAAAGATTGACCAAGGTGAGGTGGATCTGCGAGCAGCCAATGGAGCCAGACTTACTGTTGTAGCTGTCAGAGACTACCACTTAACATTTTCTACTAGGATGTTCTTGGTATTAAAAAGAAGTTATTATGTACCCTATATAACCAAAAACATTATTTTAGTGTCTAAATTAGATACTTATGTGTTCATCTTCATGTTTGGAAATGAATGTTTCTACTTTTATAAAGTTAGCATTTTTTTGGTAGGGAACATTTATATAACGGTCTTTATGTGTTA
Source organism: Viscum album (assembly GCA_963277665.1). NCBI lineage: Eukaryota > Viridiplantae > Streptophyta > Magnoliopsida > Santalales > Viscaceae > Viscum > Viscum album. The sequence continues at coordinate 2,015,662,091 of OY728131.1, read as the reverse complement.
GACTACACAAACCAAGTAATGGAAATTGGTGAAAAAGTTAATTCACATTACTCGTACCACACCCAACCATGGAATCATCGTCTAGGTCATTTCAATGAGAAAATTTTGACAAAATTCCATCAAGATGGGTATTTAGATTATTTTGAACTAAAACCACTTGGTGTATGTCATGCGTGTCTAAAAGGAAAAATGACTAAAGCCCCATTTAGTGGGAATGGTGAAAGGGCTAAAGAGCTTCTATAATTAGTTCACACATATGTGTGTGGACCATTCCGAGTTGTGGAAAGGGGTGGGTTCTTGTACTTCATAACATTTATTAATGATTTTAGTAGATATGAATATATTTTCTTAATGAGGTATAAGTCAGATTCTTTTGATTAGTTCAAAGAATACAAGAATGAAGTTGAAAACCAGCATGGTAATAAGATTAACAAACTCTACTCAGAGAGAGGATGAGAATATCTTAATTAGTATTTCATTTATTTCTTACAGGAGTTTGGGATTCTATCTCAACTCACTCCCCCTTACATGCCTCATTGGAATGGTGTATTTGAATTGAGGAACCACACCTTGTTGGACATGGTGAGATCAATGATTATTCATGCAAGTCTTCCATTATCCTTTTGGGGATATGCATTACAATCAACAATACACATAGTAAACCAAGTACCAACTAAATCGATAAATGGTTTTCTATATGATTTATAGAGTGTACCCACTTATTCATCCTCTTTTGTGTTTTTAATTAATGACCACCATTGATTTCAATCTTTTGGGAGATGATAAACTGACATGACAACCTTTTCCCTTTTGTTACTTCCCAAAGTAAGAAATATTTTCAATAATGAACGTATCCACTGCTCTGCTACTAAATAATTTGTATTCCCATTAAATGTTGGAGGTTTTTGTCTCATTAAGAGGTCTAACATTAATCCTCCACATTGTAGATCAGGATGGTCCATATGGGTTCGTTTATTATTCATAACCAAAGATAGATGTCCCAATATGGGTATAAGTTGTTTAGTACCCTTTGTGACACCAACTCGAATATAATTGTCTTTCATAGGAGGTAAATTCTTATATGTATTTTATGTATTGACAGGATTTCCATTTCATATACTAGGAGTCATTTATAAACAATTCAAAACACTATATTTTGTTATAAATCATAATTCATAACTCTAAACTAGTAAAATACATAACATAAATTGAAACATTTATGCATATCTAATCCCTAATAAAAAATATGGTTACATTGAGTACATTTTTACTCATAAATCCTTTATAATTGTTTGTAAAAAATATATGAATTATCCTAAGAATAACCCCAAGGTGTGTCAATCCAGTTGGGCAGTAAGGCTCTTTGTCGTGTACCAGGTTACCCTGAGTCAAGATCGGAATGCCTTTTAAAATTTTTCCCCCTAGGTACATCTGTGCTAGAACCACGTTAACTTTTAGTATCTATACAAGGGTATTTCTTCAAAGAATACCCACATAATAACTATTTTAAAATTCTAGGATTTTCATCAATACTTATCCTCGAATTCTACCATAGGGTTTTGAGCCCAAATCTTATTTTTTTAAATATATTTCCATTTTTTGTTGTTGAACATCCTCTGATACCGACAGTAATGCTCTGACCCCGAATCCCAGATCCAGATCATTTTTTTAATACATTTCCATGATTACAAGTAATCAAGTCCCGATGGACCGATTAGTTTATCAATCATCGAAAATAGATTACATACATGGACTTTACATTACAATTTATATAACATAAAATACTGCATATATAATACTTCTATTATTCCCCTAGTTTAACACTGAATACCAATAAGAATACACTTCTTTGCATCCTGGGAAAATAAAACATAATAAAGGGGTGATCTCAGATGATTAGTAAGGGAAAATAATTTAGAAGATGCTATAAACATTTAAGGAAATATATATAATAAAAACATCATCCTTTTAAAAATAAATGTGAGCATAATATAGAAAAAATAAATGAAGAATTACCATATATACATGCACATAGATATTCTACTAGTCTAATAATCACAAGTAATAACTTATTCCATAACAACGGAATGCGTAATGATGGACATAATAACTAATACATTAAGGATTTTTTCCAAGACCATTCAAAAATATTCTATTGAGGCTTGTTCCGAGAAACTTGTTTGTCTCATGAGACCAACTAATAAATCAAGGGTCTATAGAGGGCTCCACCCATCACTTACTAAGCCCAATGCATTCCTCATATGAAAAGGGTGAAAGGAAACATAATCATTTGTATTAAAACTAGCATAAGAAATGTAAATACTTTAACAATAAACCATGAATGGTACAGAAATTGAACATCCACAATCAAACATATCATAACTCATTCAATAGAATTTGGGAGAATTTATTATTATAAATCAACCTCAATCAAGAATAATATCAACAAAATATGTTGACATAGTTGAAAATGATCTGTAAAACTCTTTGAGAGAAATATCCTTTTTTCATTAAATCATTTAAAAGTTACACAATTTATAAATGAATTAATTTAAAAGATATTTTTGAATGAAAGTGTCCCGTAACACCTTGATACTTTTGAACATAATTTTCATTTTAAAAAAATCATGTCTTATAAATAGATCCTTAAAATCATTCTAAAAATAAGGACATTAATTAAATATATTTAGAAAGATAAATCAATAAAACATTTAAAATGTTGATATAGTTAAATATTTACTTACATGAAACCATAAAAGATTCATTTTGAAAAAAATTTCATGAATCATGGACACAGATGATAAATATGTCCCCATAAAAACTTACATATAATCAATCTTGGATAATAATGATATTGAAGAATTAACCCTTAACTTAGGTTTGATACTCTCTGTACGTGTCTAAATATCATTTATATTGTGTTTAAACATATTATTAACTTGTATTAGAATCATAATAATATTTATGATATCGTGTATGATTCTATTATGACTTTATATTACCTATTTATTAATAATTTCATGTTAATTCATCATTTCGGGTAATAATTGCTTTGTTTATCGTATGTGTTTCGACTTTTTATTATTGATAATAGTACTTAGATCATAGATTAAATAACTATAAAATGTAAAATATGATTTATATATCTTATATATTCTGTTTATATATATATAATAGATAGATAAATAAAATAGAACACATCGTTCATGGAGGCGTTAGTCTGCACGTACGCATGAACGTTGTTTTGGTTTTCTTATCACATTGAATGGATGTAAGTGAATGAAATATATGTGTATATATATATAATACCAATATAATTATGATTTAATATTTTTCATACTTATTAATAATATTTATTCTTACAATCATTCTTTGATGGTGAACATGGATGATGAGTCTCATCGCATCGTGGAGACGGTAAGTCGTACGTACACACGAGCAACAGTATCATTTACTTAATGATATAATGGTATAGAATTGGATAGAATAAAAATTTTAAAGAATCAATATCATGTTATATGATTTATTTAAATACATTATATTCACCTTTAAACCCATATAAATAAAGTGTACATGTAAAACAATTTACACCACAGTGTGGAGACACTATGTGTACCTCCACATGCATGGTGGTATTGTTCTTCATAGGATGCGTAAAAAGAGGAATATAGTTTTCAAATAATATTAAAAACAAATCATAATATATTATATTATATAGATATTATTTTATTATGATAAACACATATTAAGAGGAAGTAGAAGAAGAAATGAACCTAAAAAGAAGGGTTAAAATGATTACCTCTTCTTCGGGTGTCTCTTTTTTATTTGAAAAAAATGTCTCTTTATGTTGGCTTTATGCTCAAGTTAATGCCTTTAGGTTGAATTTATCTTAGTTGGGAAAATACTTGGGTATGTTTTGGCTGATCCAAATGGATTTTGAGCTGTGAATTAAAAAGAAAGAGATGTTTCCTTTTATAAGATATGTGAAGGGATCTTTAAGAAAATCTTGAAATATTAATTTATTATAAAATTATTTTCGGATTTTAATAGCTAAAAATTGATTTATTTTAAGGATAAGATATGTAGGGGTCAAAATACTCTCAACCAATAGGTTTTAGACATGTTTATTCCATAAAAGTACCATTATATTTTGGGAATAACCTTTAGTTAAACAATTTGACTCTTTCCATGTATTCTAGTATTTTTATACTATAGGGTTAATTTACTTACTATAAAATGACAACAAGACCTAAAGTGGATCATTAATCACTATTGTTTCATTATCTATGTCAGTTATCTGAATATTATATTTTGAGGATTATAATATCAAATAATAAGTAGTTTTTGTTTTAAAAAATCATTTATGTCAATTTTGACACTATTTAGTAACTGATTTTTGTTAAAGTCATAAAAACTTGATTCCTTCTAATAAAGGCATTAAATAATTCTTCATATGTCAATTTCATCTAAAAAATTGTGTATGGAATTAAAACTTTATTATTATTTTTATTTTAATTCTTGTAATATAATTTATTTGATTCCTTCGTTAATAAGGAAAATACTACACCATTGTTGTGTCAAAAATAAATTCAATTATTTAACATATAAAAATTATAAAAAAATTATCATGTTATAGGAAATATTTCAATATTTATAATTAATATTGATCGTCAAAAATATTAGTCACATAGATATATATTAAAACTAATTTAGTAAAAGATATAGGTTTATGTTATAATTATCATTAATTTAAATTAATTCTTATAACATGTAATTATGATACCCAAGTGGTCCACAAATTACAAACATTCAGCATAATTATAATAATGGTGGAATATATATTCATATAATGGGATTGAGACATGTCTTATGGTAGTTTTATATTATTATAATATTATTTTTACTCTTATTTACATGATTTACCCTTTAACAATTGTAAATAAAAATAATTACTGAAGTTATTATTCATAATGTGAAAAAAATATAAGGTGCATATTTACACAATTTGGGAATTTTGATTCCAAATAGAGAATCCATTTTATTAAATTCAAATCACATAGTCGGAAGAAATTAATATAAAATTAATTCCCATTATCAAAACCAAAAAACAAGTTTTCAATAATTAAAAACACTCAAAAGATTGACATGTGTATATGTCAAATTTAAGTGTAAAAATACTCTTGATGACCTAAATTATATTAAATTGTATAAATATAATCTAATTATACTTTACTATAACTTAGATTCACAATTTAACACTATAAATTGTTTTTATTAAAAAATATTTTTTCAATTAAAATTTAATATTATTCATTATTCATCAAAATATTAAATTTATCAGAAATGTAAAAAACATTTATAAGAGATAAATTTTATTCCCCTATCATAAAGAAGAATTTAATTTCATAAAATTTAATATATAATACTATAAAATATTGGATTTAAAAAGGGACATCCATTAAAATGTGGAAAAACTGCATTTTTGAAAAATACTTCTTTTATCTAAAAATTTGAATTTGTCCTTATATTATGTCTTAGAAAAAAAGACGAATATTAAAATTAAATAAAATATTTAAAATTTAAGATTTGGTTAATACTATTCATAACCACGTTTTTGGGCTATTTTGATATGTCGTGACATTCTTGAACTTGGTGTTGCGTACATTGCACGCTATTGAATTATAAAGAAGAAGCGTACCGTGGAAACGTGGGGTGTTAAAATAAATCCTATAGAATTGATTTTTTTCACTATAATTCTTAATTAAACTCCCCATAAATATGTGTGTGTGTGTGTGTGTGTGCATCTTAACATGGTATGCACTGATTAAAATTTTAAGATGCATTCATAAGGGAATCCATCCAAGATACCATTCCCATATTGTGATGATAATCTGATGAGTGATGATTCCTCGGTTCAGGAGCCATCACTCTAGATCCTCCCTCCATGTTGATAGATATAAGAACCCCAACATGTAAATTAGCATTTTGTACCAATAGAGGAGGTTGATGATGTGCATGAGTTCTAGTGCAAGAGTTCACTGAGATTTTACAATGATCCATATTACTTGGAATTAGATGATTGAATAGAATATATGATACGAGATTCTTGGCTTATACAAACACTAACTGATTTGGTGGTTGCATTGGCATCTAGCCTTTTCCATGGAGCATGTCAAAACTAGTTTAACCGATATACATTGATGAATAATGAGTTGAAACTCTCATCGACTAAAATCTAGAATCTATTTAATGTGGATTACTATACATCATCATTGCAGTAAATATAGATTCAGGATAATATGGAGTTTTAGCATGGAGGGATGATAGTTTCTGAGTATTTTATGAGGTTCAATGACCATAAACGGTACTCCCTTGAAATTTTTTGAGATATCTACTTTTCTGTATGGATATTTGAGCCTGGTCACCACAGATACATTTGTTCTAGTGTGGTACCCCTATTCATTACCATGTATGTGGAATTGTTTTAGTGGCCACTATTGATATAGATTTTATTGTCAGAGGGACACCATGCATCTAGAGATGTAAGTGGGCATCATAGGGATGAGTCATCTACAATAGTTAGCATGTTCTAGTCGATAGGATCTCAGCATAGGAGCTCATTTCATGACCATACTAAGACTTGTGATGGTAGATCATCGAGACCATATAGGGGAATAAGGTGGCCTAGAGAGGTTATATGTTATAGATGTGATGGTAGTGGTCATATAGAACATGATTTCCTGAATATAATTGTGGAAGAAATTAGAATGATAGAAGATAGACCACCACAGTAGTGGCACTGCCCAGATCATGGATCTCCCAGGTGAGGGCAGGGGTTCCCATGGGAAGGAGGAGCTTGAAAAGGTGACTTTTGGGATCTAAGAGAAAAATATATGGGTGGTGGATTCCATTATAAGTTCCTTACACCACAACTTCTAGGAATCACATGACAGGCTCATAAAATTATCAGTTGGGATCCTAGGTAGAAGAAGGATATGGATGTATATAAATCAGTAGAAAAAAAAGTTGATTTGAGGTCTTATTAGTGTTTGTTATACTCCTTTTTAGTACTATTAGACATAGTTGTAATCTATTCATTTATCTATTTACGCTCGGTGTGAGAGATGGTGCTCCCAATTGAGGCTTTATCCCATAATCTTTTTCTTGAGGTTCCTATGGGGAACCATTCTTCAATATAATTTATATTCAGGTAGTGAATGATATAAGTTGGTGGAGAGAGACTCTAGTTTGACCTTTTGGTCATCATGGTGAGACCTTGGGATGTCATCTTGGGTATGAAGTTTGTTCTATGGTCTGAGCACAGATTGACTATTACCCTAGATGATTAAAATTACTCCTCAGTGAAAAGATGAGGATTTTATTTAAGTGTGAGAGATATAATAGGGTAGGATGAGTGAATATCGTAACAAGTAATATGAAAACTCAAACTCATCAGTTGGTGTGGGTATCCCTTGGCGTAGTAGGATCTTTTGGAATCTGGATTCATTTAGTCCTAGAGAATTTTATGGAAGTCTTTGCCAAAGATTTTCTAAGACTACCATCACTATGGGAGATGTTTTTTTCATCAACTTGCACACCAATAACAATCAGATATCCTATACAGCATACTGGATGACCCCACCTAGATCTCAATATGCAGTTATATTTAGAGGATCTTCAAGAGTTGGTTTTTACGAGACCAAGTGTGTCCCACAAGACCACTCTGGTGTTATTTTTTAAAAGGTTGTATGACATCTTATGTATTTTTTTAGATTAAAATCACATAATCTAGGCCATGATAAATAAAAATGTAACCCTTGTCTAGGATTTAAGGCATATTTGATAATTTGTGAGGTGTGAAATTGATCATGAAGATTGATCTCCGGTATGGATACCACAGGTTGGGACTTCACACTACTGATATTCCAAATCATCCTTCCGATATCGCTATAAACAATATTTGTCCTTGTGGATTCCTCTCTGTGTGAATAATTCCCCTGAGATGTTTATGGATTTGATGAACAAGATATCTCATTTTTACATGGAACAAATTTTAGTTTTCTTCTTCAAATACATACTTTTATACTCTGCGTAAGAGATAGAGTATGCATAGTACTTGAGGATGTTAATAGGCTTTTATCAAGAGAATTGGGTTTATTATTAGCTCTCAAGTTCTTGTTCTGGATCCGTGACTTTTAGTTTCTAGTACATTTAATTTTTGAAAAAAATTTATATGTGGATCCAGTGATGATTGATGAAGTTCTTATTGGGATCCACCCAATACTGTTTCATATCTATGATGTTTTCTTGACATAGAGTGGTACTAGGGGAGGTTTTGAAAGAATTATACAAGATTACATTCCATTTGAAATTACTGGTGCATAAAGGGAAGACGTTTACCCAGATAGAGTAGTCTCATATATACATCGAGGGGTTGAGACTGAGGTTGACATGTGCTCTTATTTTGGGAATACCCAAGGAGGGACTGAAGTATGTAGTATATTGTGATTCCTATATATATGGCTCATTTTTGTGTTTTTGTATATATATGAATTTATATCATTTGGGTTGAGGCAATAAAGACCCACTGATTAGAACTATACAACAAGCATTCTAGATTTAGATGCAGTTGTCTTTTCTCTTAGGATGTGGAGGCACTATGTTCAGGAAGAGAGTGTACCCATTTACATAGACCACCAAAGTATTATGCTTTTATTTACATAGAGAGTCATAAATATACTATAGAGTTTCTGGTTTGATTTTCTATTGGGCTATGACATTAAGATATTCTAGACTCTTGTTAAGGGAAATGTGGTGGGAAATTCTCTTAGCATAAATTCCCAGGATCACATGGTGCAGGAGGCCTTCGAGCAGTTAGCTTCCTTGGAGATAAACCTGGTTGATGAGTAGGGTTCAGATTTTCTCTAATTGATGGGGTTGAATCCTCTACTCTTTAATATTATGAGATACTCCTTGTTTGGAGACATCTCTTGTGAGGTCTTTCGGGACATGATTCTCTCATAGGATTCACTAGATTTATTTTATGAAGGTAGAAATCACCTCATTCTTTTAAAGGGAATGACGGTGGACCCAAGGATGATGAGAGAGTAGGTTATGAGAGAGTATCAATCATATTCACTGGATTAACATCCTAGTGTGGGTAATATGTTCAAAGGCCTTTAGTGGTAGTTATTTTGGGCTGGCATGAGATGGATCATGGCAGATTTTTTCTCTCAGTGTCTCACCTATAAATAGGTGAAGGATGAGCACTAGATTTCATCATTTTTTTATATCCTCTTAGTATCTCAGAGTGTTTATGGAATTACATATCCATTTCCATTATGACACAGATTCTACAAATAGAGATATTATATTATGCCAACTATATTATAGTTGACCAACTTATAAAGTCTACACACTTCCTTGGTATTAGGGAGTAGACTTCGGTAGAATGATTGAGGTAGTTTTATGAATGTGAGATAATTTGAATTGATGGTGTTCCCTTGATGTCTTTATCTGACCATTATGTGTAGTTCACATCATGGTTGAGGAGGGGTGTGTGGGAGGAATTTGGGACCCATACAAGGATGAGTACAAGCTTTCACCCCTTGTAGAATGGGCAGACCTAGTGCACTATGAATGTGCTTTTGGATCTTCTAAGATATTGCATGTTATAAATGGATTGAGTTGGGAGGATAACTTTATAATTCATAGAGTTTGGGTATAATAATATAAACCACTATACTATTGGCATGGAAACATTCAAGGCTCGGTACGGAAGACCCTACAAGTTACCCTTATACTAGACTATGATTGGCGAGTCTTCAGTTGTTAGGTCAAAGATATTGGAGGTTATAACAGAGAAGATATATGTAATCCATAAGCAGATGAGGAACACTTAGTGTAGGAAACAATTCTATTCAAATCAGTGACATATTCCCTCTGAGGTCTAGTAGGGAGATCATGTTTTCTTGAGAGTATACTCATAATGAGGATTTAATAGATTTGGTTAGGGATGAATGTTATCCATGAGGTTCATTAGTATGTTACAGATATTTTAGTGGTTTGAATAGTATTCTTACCACTTCACCCTTACACCCCACATATGGAGCTGGTTCATGACATCTTTGATGTGTCGCAGATGAGAAGATACATGCATGATCTCATGCATAATTTTTCATTACCCTTAACTTTAGTTTACCTCGACTTAAATTCAGTTTACCATTACGTAACATTTCTTTAACCATAAATAATATTATTATACACTTAATTTACATTATCTTCCCCTTACTTAACATTAGTTTCCCCTCACATTACTTTTTTTACCCTTAAACAACTTTATTTTACCCTAATTAAACTTTATATTACATGTACATAGATTTTTTTACCCTTACTTAAATTTAGTTTACCATTATGTAATTTTTTTTACCTTACAAGACTTTATATTAAACTTAATTAAATAGTAAAAGTTTCTGCTTACCCAAACATAACATTGTTTTACCTTTACATAAACTCAGTTCAATCTTATATAACATTGTTTTACTCTTACATAACATTGTTTTACCATAAATTGTTTACCTTTAATTAAAATTCATTGCAATTACCAAACATTATTTTTACCAATACATAACCTATAAAATTTTATATTCACTCATACATAACATGCTGAATATTCATCATACCACTACTTAACTTATATAAAATTCATATTACATATCCACAACCAAATCTAACTACCTTTACTTTCATAGTATAAATTTGGAGTTACCCTTAGATAACTAAATATAATTATGGAATCCAAATATTAAGAATATGTTTGATACTTTATATTATTTATAACTTGATATAAACATGTTTGAAAATAGGTATGCGCCTTTTTTCATTACAAATTGTAACTAACTAAATTAAATTGTTGATTAAAAATACCTTATTCCTATCATGTTTCAACATTGTCATCCACCCCAATGTGTGGAGATACTTTATAGGATTCTGCTTTTTTAAATATTTTTTATGATTCCAAAAAAAATATCAAATAATATAAAAATCATATTTACGAACAAAATCATCATTTTTAATAAAAAAACCTATGTTTTTATTAATACCTTAAACTTTTCACCCTTACAATGAAAAATCATGCCCTAATACTATGTTTTTTGAAACTCATTCAGGATAGGTTTATCCTCAAACAATTTTCCAGCTATGGAAACCTGGCCATTATAAGACTCATATTTATATGGTCTATATATCTCACCTAATTCCATTAGTCATGAAGTCTTCACAATTAAACCTTCTTGAATATTATAATTAATCTTCTACCGAAACAATAATTTATATAAATAAAATATTAATATAGCATTAAATATATTGAATTTCAATACCCAAATTTCATCCCATGCATTATCCTTTACTTCATTTTCATGGTTTCTCCATGATAGTGGATTTAGGTGAATGATGTCATAGTATGTGAAAATAGTAACCATAAAACACATTCATTATCTCCAAATTTTAGCCATCATTTTATTATTCACTATATAATCAACCACTACCTATGTTTAGAAATTACACACTTCATGTGTGCATGTATTTCCATACCACCGTATAGTGAAATATCCATCAATAAAATAATAGAAGAATAATATTAAATTAATACTTCTTATAATGGAAACAAAATATGGTAAAAAAATTACTAGGTTTTTTTTATATATACTTATTCAAAAAATAAAGGCGGGTATTGGTTGATCCATAGGATAAGAAGGATCATCGACATGTGTATTAAATGTGGGGTCTGACTTATTTCCTAGATGATCAGTTTACTTGGGAGGTTCAAAATACGCTAAAGATAAAGTTGATGGAGCATGAACATATAAACCCCGACAGAAGTAATTAGTAGGAAATGGAGATAGGATATATGTTTTTCGGAAAAAGATTATACCAATTGGGACTATAAGCCATCATTATTAAGAAAAATATTTATTAGTAGGAACATACATAAATTGTGGTTATAGTATATATGTTCTAAATATATTGGGGGGACTCTGATAGTATTGTAAGACTAGAAATAGTTCTACATGTTCTCTCTGAAGAATGTTTTGTGTTTGATTGGGTATAAAAATCCATGGGAGTAAATCGTGTACCCCCCCCCCCCACTTTGAATCATCAGGTTGAGCACCAATTTTACTATGATGGTTGGAAAATATTTTTCTCATAGTTGATGGTTCCGTATTAAAATTTATAAAATTATTAATGAAATAAATTTATATTCCATTCATATATATATTTGAAATATTATTGTCACAACTGGTTCCCAAGGATGAATTCCCATCTCCCTCATGTAGATATATTTATCATTCATTCTATTTTTTAATTTCTCTTTAATTTTTTACATTTCAAACATTAGAAAATAAATATATATTTAATAAGAAATTTTTATCTGATGTGTAAGACAAACAAGAAATAATAAGTTTTGTAAAATAATTACATGACACCAATTATCAATAAAAATAAAGGATAGGTAGTGAGATGACATGATAAATTTATAATTTTTGTAAATTTAACATTATTAATATTTCAGGATTATGAATATAAAAATGTTTTATTCATTATACTATGAAATATTTCATTTTAATCATTATATTTCATTTCCAATTTAAATATTTCATATTTTATGAGGTATAAAAATTTATAGTACAATTTCTATTAAATAAACATTTTACATAATCTAATATCACATATTAAATCACCATTTAATCCTTAATCATTTCTAATTATAAAAATAGTCTTTGAAGTGTCATAAAAAATAACCAAATAAGGCCACTTAATTTGAACATTTAAAATTATTTAATTATGAATAATTCATAACTTAAATATAAAATTTTTATATTTTGTACTTATTTAAATATTTATAACTCTTTATAAATTATGACGTACTATTTCAAAATAAAAGAATTTATTTTTAAATCATAATTAATTCTATATAATTTTATAAATTTTATTTTAAATATTAATATATATTATTTGGAAGTTAAATGTTTCAAAAACAATTATTTATTTATAAAATATTTATAATTAATTAATTTATAATTGTTTTATAAATTTAAATACCACAAAATACCTTTTATAATGATTTATTAATATTTGATAAACCATCTATATTATCTTAAATGTTGAAAAAAAATTAATAGTTCTTAGAAATTTATGAATACCCTTACACATAGGGAGATTCCTTTATAAGGGAAAATTTTTCTACCCTTATGCAAGCCATCTAAAATCCATTATGTAAAATTAAGTCACTACATATCTTTATTCACTTATATAAGATATTAGATTTATGTTAATTCTTTATGTAAGGCAGGTCTTGATTTTCCTTTACATGGACGTGATAATCAATAGTCTTCATAGAATTCAGCGCTGAATCTTTTCTATTGACTCATACTGGTATATTTCTTGAATATACATGAGTAACATTGATAATCTATAGTACTTATGGAAATTTATTTTTTTAAGGTTTCATAAAATTTATATCATATAGAAATTTCCATTTATTTTCACTAGAAAACGTAGAATGAAAATATGGTCTGATACCATAGTCCACTATGTCACACTTACACAATAAAGCATCTTTTTTATTCCCCTTAACATTATGAATAATTAAACAAAATATTTTACACATATTTTTTTTAATGTGTGTTACATTTAAATAATGACATAACTAATTGGATTCACAATAAGGAAACTCAAATAATATACTTTAATTCTTCCAATTTAAATTCGGTTTAGTGAATAAATTATTCCACTTCCTAGATTTCATCTGACCATTCCTAAATTAAAAACAGATCCTTCCTATTGAATAAGAACGTCAATTACTGGGATACACTGAGGTTTATTTTTGGTCTCACTGTTTTTTTTTGAAACATTCGATCATTATTCCTTTATATATGATCTTCTAGAAATAATCACTTTTGTCCCATAAAATTGACATTGGAAATTAATTTTTTTCCTTATTTATCAAGAAAAAAATCATTGAATAATCTAAAATTTCATTAATTTTTTCACAAGAATTATGTATCCATACAAAATATTTATTTTAAAAAAGCATCATATTTGTGCGTATCAACATTAAATATATTATTCAACTCTTAAATTATTGTTTAAAAATAAAAATATATATCATTTCTAGGATCACAAGCTCTATATATGAGTATTATCAACAAGTTGAATAGTTTTATATACCTATCAATGGAGTAAGGTTTAAAATTTGTATGAAAATAGGTCATGTGTAGTGAAAAGTACGAGTCTTTCCAAACAGATAAAAACCATAACATGATATAACTAACGTCACATTATGAAACTCATCATGAATATTAGGATATGAAACATAAAATGTTTAATAACAAAATTCCATCTATGGTTTTTAATATTATATTGATTTATTATGGAGATAGGTGCAAGGATAATGTTAGATTCTAATGTCTTATATTCCCAAAATTAATTTTAAAAATATATTAAATATATTAAAAGAACATGCCATTATATTTCCAAAAAAATATGAATAACTTCTAAAATAGAGATCACATCATGAATCAAATTACACCATAGATTTCAAAGAAATGGTGTTACATTAGGCATGTTATAACCTTGGAGCGCACTAAATGTTCATGTTTGGCATGATTTTGGGAAGGCATTTAAATGAATTAATTTATAAAATTATTTCATTTAATTAACTACCAACCTAATAACTTATATATATGAATTCTATTGTGTCATTATTTCAGGGATATCCAAATAACCTTGTAAATCCAAAGGATTCATCGGAGGGAATTAGAGGAGCTTCCACTGGTGAGAAAACACTGAATCATGGATCATCAATCAATGTGCGACGGAGATCAAGGTTCTCTCCAATGACAATGGAACAAACCCATTCTTCACCATAGATTCATGCAAATCATGGTATGATTTTGGTTTATTTTGATTCTTTCCCAATTTATTTATTCTATGAAGAACGTTAATCAGTCAACTAATGGATTGATTCGGGGATAAGTCATATCTCAGTTATAAGATTTTATCTTTAGGGATTATTGGGAGAATTGATTATTTTTATTAGAGAATAATACATTTTATCTAAAAGAAATTGGTCAAGGCTAGTAGAACATTACAGAGATTTTTCTTCCTCTTTTGCACGTTTTTTTATTTGGCCCACCATTCATCATGCGTTCATCACTTATTTTGACCAGTGGTTTGACCAGAATATTAGTGAATAAATTTTTGCACACACGTTTCTTGGAACTGTATATTTACATTTCCAATCCGAGATCGGTATGACATAGGGATCATGCGAGGATGACAGTGGTATTGGATCATTTCAAATTTGGGGCCACAGGTTATAGTTTTGGTATTTTATAGTGGAATAATCCAATGGTGAGGGCTTCCAATATGATTTTATTTCCATAATTCTAGTGAATAGTAAAGGAAGACTAATATTTATAATTATTTATAAATATTTTATAAACCATCTATACTATCTTAAATGTTGAAAAAAATTAATAGTTGTTAAAAATTTATGATTACCCTTACGCATAGGGATATTCCTTTATAAGGGAAAATTCTTCTACCCTTATGCAAGCCATATAAAATCCATTATGTAAAATTAAGTCACTACATATCTTTATTCAGTTATATAGGATATTATATTTATGTTAATTCTTTATGTAAGGTAGGTCTTGATTTTTCTTTACATGGACGTGATAATCATTAGTCTTCATAGAATTCAGCGCTGACTCTTTTCTATTGACTCATACTGATATATTTCTTGAATAGACAAGAGTAACATTGATATTCTATAGTAATTATGGAAATTTATTTTTTTAAGGTTTCATCAAATTTATATCATATAGAAATTTCCATTTATTTTCACTAGTAAACATAGAATGAAATTATGGTCTGATACCACAGTCCACTATGTCACACTTACACAATAATGCATCTTTTTTATTCCCCTTTACATTATGAATAATTAAACAAAATATTCCACACATATTTTTTTAATGTGTGTTACATTTAAATAATGACATAATAAATTGGATTCACAATAAGGATACTCAAATAATATACTTTAATTCTTCTGATAGAAATTTGATTTAGTGAATAAATTATTCCACTTCCTAGATTTCATCTGACCATTCCTAAATTAAAAACAGATCCTTTGTGTTGAATAAGAACGTCAATTACTGGGATACACTGAGGTTTATTTTTGGTCTCATTGTTTTCTTTTGAAACATTCGATCATTATTCCTTTATATATGATCTTCTAGAAATAATCACTTTTGTCCAATAAAATTGACATAGGAAATTAATTTTTTTCCTTATTTATCAAGAAAAAAATCATTGAATAATCTAAAATTTCATTAATTTTTTCACAAGAATTATGTATCCATACGAAATATTTATTTTAAAAAATCATCATATTTGTGCGTATCAACATTAAATATATTATTCAACTCTTAAATTATTGGTTTAAAATAAAAATCTATATCATATCCAGTATCACAAGCTCTATATATGAGTATTATCAAGAAGTTGAATGGTTTTATATACCTATAAATGGAGGAAGGTTTAAAATTTGTATGAAAATAGGTCATGTGTAGTGAAAAGTAAGAGTCTTTCCTAACAGATAAAAACCATAACATGATATAACTAACCTCACATTATGAAACTCATCATGAATATTAGGATATGAAACATAAAATGTTTAATAACAAAATTCCATTTATGGTTTTTTAATATTATATTGATTTATTATGGAGATAGGTGTAGAGATAATGTTAGATTCTAATGTCTTATATTCCCAAAATTAATTTTAAAAATATATTAAATATATTAAAAGAACATACCATTAGAGTTCCAAAAAAATATGAATAACTTCTATATTAGAGATCACATCATGAATCAAATTACACCATTGAGTTCAAAGAAATGGTGTTACATTAGGCATGTTATAACCTTGGAGCACACTAAATGTTCATGTTTGGCATGATTTTGGGAAGGAATTTAAATGAATTAATTTATAAAATTATTTCATTTAATTAACTACCAACCTAATAACTTATATATATGAATTCTATTGTGTCATTTTTTCAGGGATAGCCAAATAACCTTGTAAATCCAAAGGATCCATCGGAGGGAATTAGAGGAGCATCCACTGGTGAGAAAACACTGAATCATGGATCATCAATCAATGTGCGACGGAGATCAAGGTTCTCTCCAATGACAATGGAACAAACCCATTCTTCACAAGAGATTCATTCAAATCATGGAAGGATTTTGGTTTATTTTGATTCTTTCCCAATTTATTTATTCTATGAAGAACGTTAATCAATCGACCAATGGATTGATTCGGGGATAAGTCATATCTCAGTTATGAGATTTTATCTATAGGGATTATTGGGAGAATTTATTATTTTTATTAGAGAATAATACATTTTATCTAAAGGAAATGGGTCAAGGCTAGTAGAACATGGCAGAGATTTTTCTTCCTCTTTTGCATGTTTTTTTATTTTTCCCACCTTTCATCATGCGTTCATCACTTATTTTGACCAGTGGTTTGACCAGAATATTAGGGAATAAATTTTTACACACACGTTTCTTGGAACTGTATATTGACATTTCAGATCCGGGATCAATATGACATAGGGATCATGTGAGGATGGCAGTGGTATTGGATCATTTCAAATTTGGGGCCAAAGGTTATAGTTTTGGTGTTTCATAGTGGAATAATCCAATGGTGAGGGCTTCCGATATGATTTTATTTCCATAATTCTAGTGAATAGTAATAGAAGGGGTCGTCCATACATGATCTTCCCTTTCCAGTGAGATGCATGGATGAATCAATGGATGATGGAGTGGATGAAGATGTGTGACCCAGATCTATGATTATGGAAATAAACATAGTATAGGTCATGTAATCTAGTGTTACATGGCTTGTGGAGACCTAGTTCTGGTGATAGGGTTTCCATGAGAAAGTTAGATATCACATGATGTGTGACCCCTACCACATAACATGTGACTCAACCTAGAAGATAATTGTGTACCTCATAGAGTACATAGACAGGTATAATAGTGAATGGAATCGAACACGATGTGTACTCTACAATAGACATAGCCATGATATGTGTACATGGGCAGATCTGTGTATCGGGATTGGTTTAGGAGTACTAGGGATCATACATGTTGTATACTCTGACACAGACACTAAAACATACATGGACACGGGCACATGGTGTGATACAAGGTAAGACCTGGTGCCTAAGGGACACACCACATACTCGTTCAAAAATTTCTTATATCCCTTATCCTCTTCAGCTTAGAAAAGTTTCATTAGGAAGCATTCCCATGATCCATTCCCTAAGGGTTAGTATAGAATGGTATCTTACACATAGGAAGTGATCCCAACAGTGGTAATTCTTGGGTAAAGTAGTTAAAATCATTCCACAAGGCCCATTGTGAGATATTATATCACCATCTTTTCCCTAGGAGTTTTTCTTAGAATCATCATGAACAAAAATATATGGGTTTTGACCCCCTACATAGTGGGTTTCTATAGATTAATTTATTGGTATAACCCATCGAATTGGTTGTGATTCTCATCAGTGTATTTTTCTACCCAAACATCCAACATATACATGTTATGATGAGAACTGATAAGCAGTACATCTTAAATGCAAACCATTAGTGTTATCTAACTCGTGGAATGTGTTTTCCTGTATGAGTACTATGTGGAATCTTTTTGATGAATTCATGGACATGCATTACGATTATTACCATATATTAATATTTTATTTTTTTTCTTGAGTATATTTGGATATTATTTTTATATATTTTGTAGAAATATACTTGTGTTTATTTGACAATTATTCATGTATTTTAATTCTTAGTGTTTTCAGGGAGTCCTAATGGTTATTTTTATACTTAACCTTGCATTGTATTTTATTACTTGTGTCACATCTTATACAGACGACAGACCTTTTCTTGGAGTCTTAGATGGACCAGGACCTGGTGAAGATTAGTGATCCAAAATGAGTGAGGTGTATTTTTTATGTTACCTTGATTGCTTTTCCCATCTGTACTTTCTAGTATAATATGTTTTCAGACTTTTTATGGTGGGATTTTATTAGGCCCCATTTATATTAAGTACATGTTTTTGTACTCTGATAGATGTATTTAGATGTATTCATGCAATTGAAATCAAGTGAATTACATTTCATTGTTTTATTATCTTGTATATGTGTGTGTGTGTGTGTGTTCACACGTTTGTCTAAGGCCATCCATGTGACTGTAATGCCAACTGAACACTAGTATCCAACCCCTAGGCTATTGGTTATGGTATTGGGGTAGTCGTGACACATTCCCTATTTGGACGGGTCATGAAAGCATGGAATCAAAGACAATACCCAACCAAAAGAGTAGAGGCACTCCCTGGGATTGAGGTTTGGGGTCCACAATGAGGGTCTTGTTCTTTAAATGGGAGGAGAGTGTTACACCCCTGGTAAAGTGATACATAAAAGGATAAATGTTACTACCCCATTCAACAAGGTGAACCATTATTTTCTGGAGACTGCCTAATTTGAAATATATAGTTAAGTATTTTATACCTGGAGTACTTATCATAATGGGTGACCATTTGGAATGTTTCCCACGGTGTGTGTGAGTGAGGAAAAAACACACTGAAAGAGCATTTATTGGTCTGTGTGTATAGTCATTAGTTAGATAAAAGACTCTAGTGGGAAATAACATGAGTTGTACTCAGAAGGCAGCCCAAGTATTATAAGATACTCAATGAGTCATATGACTAGGTTCTTTTCCCATGGTAGGATTGGTTGTGAAAGTGGTATTAGTGTATATGGTTCTACCCTATATCTAAAGTCAATGAGATTGGTTTGTTGGGGAAATGTTATGTGTTTTGAGTTCGGATTTTAGACTAGGGACTTCATTGTTGGAGTGGTGGATGACGTATCCTGGCACATGGACCCTAATTACCTTCCTTTCAAATCGGTACATGTGGACACTATTTAAAGTGACAACATTGGATCATGCATAATATATGAATGGGTTGTGGTTTTCATGTCCTTCTTGAGTCAAATATCTCGATATACTCATTGAATGTGGTGAATCTTCTTTATTTTTTTATCTCACTGTGACGCGTGTCATTTAGGATTTAGCATTTGGATCACAAGGAAGACCCCCTCGGTGATGAGGCATCAATACAGGGAACTATTTGGTAGGAGTTACTTATTGGTGGTTTGATAGTTATACCACCACCTGTTGAGTATAAGATAGTATCATTAGTATTGGATGATGAGGTGTGTTAGGTGAGCACACTTCAAGAGTTTTAGTGACAGTGACCCCTTAAGATATAAGGTGAGCCTGACACATAGGTGTATTAGTAATGACTTGATTTGGTGATTTGAGTTTTCTATCTTTTTAGGACACCAATAGATCAGATGGTGGTTCAGGAAGTGACTCTACTCCTTGGATTTGTATAACAATGGTATGTTTTTGTGACCCATTCAATGGACGAGGTGAATCTATACTGGTTATAGTTCAAGATCCTTTTTAGATATGAGTGCTCTATATCTATGTTGAGTTTCGTATGCATCCATGAGATTATAAAGCTTCATCAGGGAAGTAAAACAGTGGCTTAGTATTCATAAATGGTCATCAACCTCTCATGTCACTCAATGGATATGGTTCGTGATCATGCCTTTTAGAATTAGGCCATCAAGCGAGGATTGTGTAGACACATATAAGCCATCATTATACCACTATTCATTCGTATATATGATGGGGTTCTTGATTGGTGTTTGGTGGTCAAGAGTTTCCTGGATTAGTATAGACAAATATTTGTTGTTGGCAGTGGGAACATTGGAATAGAGACATTAGAAGTAGGGAGATGATGTCAGACTCATGGATCTAGATGTGAGATACGTTTTAGGAGGTGATTCTAGGATAGAGGTTATATCATTCAATCATCATAACATGGATCTAGTCAGTCCAAGTAAATATATTGTTAGTATTGTGATGGTAGGGGACATAGTTCATGAGATCAACTGACCTGATGTAGGCTGATAGGGAGACATTGGATAGCCTGCCAGGGCAGAGACAACAATTGGAGCAGAGATTTCTAGTGGGTGGTGGATGTGGGAGATGATATGGGAGAGTAAGTGGGAGATGATATGGGAGAGTATTTGGAAGTGGTAGATATTCCCACTTTTCTCCACCACCACCTCAATGCGGTATATGCTATGCTTAGGAAGCTTGAGGACATTGGAGGGAGCAGTTCTAGGTGGTCAAGGATATTGAATAGGAGGATCCATAGATGACATGAAGTATGATATATGTATTTTATACCTTATTTATTTATTTTATAGTCACTAGTTCAAGTTGTTACTTTATTTACACTTATCTAGTTTAGTAAATAGTGATTTTAGTTGAGCCACTGGCTTGAACCTTGTGCTTGGAGACTCTTACGAGATGTGACTCAGTGATCACATAGTTTTTCCAATATAGTGACCAGACTCAGGGATCTGATAGTTTATGTTGGGATATCATTGTTTCACTAATGGGTCCTTATGATGTCATGATTGGTATAGATTTTTTGTCCATAGTTCATGGCCAGAGAAACTATTTCAGGCATAGGATGTGGTGTGTTTGCAGAAATGGGATAGGGTTTTCCTTTTTGGGTTAAAAGGAAACCAGTGCATCATAGGATGGGCTCAGGCATATGAGGGTGCAACCATTTACTTATCAGTTGTCTACCATAACCCTTGGTGTAGTGGATGCTATGATTTTTAGGTTCCCTCCAGTGGTGGAGGAGTATGGGAATGTATTTCTTGAGGTTGCATTGGAAATACCATCCAACCAAAATAAATATTTAAACATTTATACACACCACTCGATGTCCTCGATATATGTGACTTCATATTGGATGGATCCCTCAGAGATTTTCAAGATGAGGGTGTGGCTGGAGGACTTGAAATGGAAGATCTTTTTCAGACCAATGTTTCACCCAGGGAAACCCCAGTATTATCCACCAAGAAGTTGGATGCGAGATGAGATTATTTTTTGACTAATATCACCAAAACTAGGTGATCGTAATGAATAAGTATCCACTACTGAGGAATGATGAACTCTTTGTAACACCCAGATTTTTTATGAAATATTTTGTTTAGATAATTTTTATTCTTTAGTAGCTTTATTTTCACATTACCGTGAGTTTAAATGAACCTTGAGACGCCCTTAAATATAAAATTACCATCATAGCCTAGCCTTTAGCTAAGCGAGAATAATTATAACTTATAAAAATATATTATGAATTAATTGGCTATTAATTATTTATGAAAAATATAAATCAACAAGATATCTTTATTTTTTGGGTAAATTAATTTTGGTATTGAAATTAATGACATATATATGTGTTATATACTTAATAAAATATTGTTTGTATTTTTTCAATGGATATTATTTTCATTGTGTATGAATACAACAATATTTTATGTATAAGAACTTATTTTTTAAAAAGGATAATTTTTACACCTTTGAAAGGAGAACCCATTTTAAATTAGGATTTTGACACATTAATAATTTCTATATGAAAACAAAACAAGTTATTTTGAAGAAGGATATAATAATTTACTTTGGATAAATTTTTGATAACTTTCAGGTTTTGATGAATAGAAAAAATATGCCAAATTTTAATTAAAAACAATTTTTTTCTATGAGATAATTTATAAGGTTAAATTAAAATATTTAATGGTTTTAAAGTATAAATAGAATATATTTTTACCATTCATTATAATTTATGTTATTAGCATTAATTTTACGTTAAATTTATAGCTAAAAACATTTCAATCTTTTGAAAGGTTTTAACATGTAAAACTCATTCTCTCATTTCAAAAATTGGATTTGTATGACAATAATTAGTGAAACTTATATGTATTGAATTATGAAAATGGATTACATATTTGGAATCAGTAGGTCCAAATTATGTTAATGTGATACTTTTTAGGCTTTTTAAATAGTAAATTTGCAAATTATTTTATTACTATGGTTAATGGTAAATCAGATAAATAAGGGTAAAAATAATATTATAAATTTACATTAACAATAATAAAAACCCTATTGGATGACTAAATTTGACCCATATAATCGTTTTTTGTAAATATAATCACTTTATGGCCACTTTTCTATGAATATTACATGAATGTAATAAAAACTAATGAATGTGACAAAATGTCACAGTCTCATATTATTTATGTATATTAATTTTAATATATGGGTAATGAGGAGACAATATAGTCTATATATAGTCTTTGGAAATATAAAATAATTAAATACATCATAAAAATTTATTTATAATTTTGACATATTAAATTTTTAATAATAATGATGACGTAATAGTGATGTAAAACTTATTTTACTAATATAAATATCAAATAAATGGATCTAAAAATACTAAAATAAGTATCATATGAACTATTTAAAGTGTTCAATGAATTTTATATGTTTCTATGACATGTTAGAAGTGTATTAAATATTATAATTTGAATTATCTTCTATTCTAATTTTAATTAATGTCAAATAAATGAATAGTGTCAAAAGTGATACTATTGACATTTTACAAAAATAACATTTTATTAATTTATTTTAAAAAGCAAAATAATATTTAAAAAATTAAAATATATAATTATAAGGTCTCAAATTTCCTAAAATATACATTTTTGGTTAACTAACACCACATAAGTAATTATTTATAACCATTACAAATTTAGAATATTATTTCCACTATTAAAATTAATTGGAATAACTAAGTGTTAATTAAAATGATAATGCTTAAATAGACATAACAAATTCTCTAAAATTTATTTATTTTTTGATATTACTACCCAATATCTCATCAACTTTAAAATTAATACATTTAAGATGATTTTATGTTGGGTTTTATTTTAGTATAAATTAATATTTTTTAGGCTTCCAAATGTGCGACTCACGTCAATTATAAAATGGCACCTCATCACTTCATTTTGAGCCTTAAACCTCATACACCCCCAAACATTTTTCTTCTAAAATTCCTTAATTTCATTCAATAGTTTCTGGTCTTCTTCATAGATGAACTCTAGTGCCCTAAGAAGAAATTTAAAGAAGGCACGTCAAGGAAGAGGTAATCCCTTCTACTGATTCTTTCATATTTCTTTCCTCTTATAGTTCCCCTTCTTTAGATGTTTCAATATAAAGTAATAACATAAGTATCACTCATATTCTGATATGTTATTATAAATATGAAATAATCTTATTTCACTTTATATCCATCCAACGAAAAAAAATCATCCCCTATGCGTAAGTACGACTTACCGTCTGCACACTGTGGTGTAATATGTTTTTCAAAACTACCTTACATGGATGTGTATAATGGTGAAAATAATAACTATATATTATTATTATAACATGATACTAATTCAGAGAAATTTTACACCATCCAATTCATTACCATTCAATAATTATGGTAATGATATTGTTGTTCGTGCGTACGTACGGCTTACCATATCCACTGTGTGAAGTGATTTGTTCTACATAATCTTTATTAAACCATGATTATATAAATGAGTTGAAGGAATAATTATGATATATATAAAACTAATAATATTATGTAAATGATATAACTATAACCTGAAAAGAGGAATAAAACTTATTAGACAAAACATACATAAGAACATAAAGTAGTTAATACCTAAATAATGAGTAACAATGAAATGTTACTAAAAACAAATTGAAATATGATAATAAATGCTATAATATAAATGATTATGATTATGGAATAAAGTATTCAATTTTTTAAAATCATTATAAAGTATTTTTGGATACATATGAAGCATATAGAACCAAAGGTAAGGGATAAATTTTCAATTCTCATTTTTATCTGAGAATGTTTATACGTAAGTATTTACTGGTAGTATATTTATCATTCATTTCAATGTTTTATAAGAATATTCTAATAAAATGTTTACTAATATTCTATGTATGTTTAAATTCATGTTTACTCATTTTTACATTTACTACATTGTTTGGAAGGAATCTTTCTTATGTTTACCATATGAAATACTTTTTGACATTTTTTGAAAAAGTACGAGAAGAATGTTTTTTAACTTATAAAACTGAATAGATTATGAAGTTTTAATGATGATTTATTTCGATGAATCTTCCTCTACACTATCACAAGTTTATTTTCAACTAAATGTTTTTTCTTTTAAAATTTTTAGGCATTTTTAGAAAAGAAAACATTTTTGAAGAATGAAGTATACTTTCTTAAATAACTAAGTTCAACTGGTTTATCATAATTATTTTCCATCTAAGATGACTCTATTTAAATTTTTTTATGTTTATATCCCAATTAATACTATTATTTTAATGTGTTAATTATATAATGTTATTTTATATGGATTTAGTAATGTTGGAATATTGTATAAGAATACCCATTTTATTTCTTGGGTTATGTTATGATGAATGATTTGTGTTTTTGTGGCACATGTAAGAATGATTTAATTATGATATGTGTGGGACCTATATTTCCCTCCATTGAATTGGGAAAATATTTATATCTCCTAATATAGAAATGACTGGAATGTCAAGTAAATCTAGTTCAGTGATACAAGGTAGGAACGAGGAGTGAACTCAGTTTAATAATGGACTTTCCTGCAATGATGGTATGGGCAATAAGATATGACTAATATGAAATGATTTTATATTCTTATTTGTGTATGCCCCAAAATTTCTTCTCTTATGTTATGACTATTGGGATTACATTGCGCTTTTTTGATTTATCACATGACATGATATTTTTTTCTTTTATATGATTGATAATATTTTCAAATGTTATCTTCTTATGATATGATATGACTGGTATTTAATTTGTTTACCCTTACTGACCATTTAATCTCACCCTTTTACATGATTATTTTCCCAAGGTCGTGAAGAAGGGTACTAAGTACGCTATGCCAAAATGGGTTCTAGTTATAATGAAATAAACATGAGGCAATGTAGAGGTTTTATGAACCATTTATTTATGTTTCCCAGTTTCTAAAGATGTTATACCTATACGGTCCTATCATGGTTTTTTTATGTTTTGTAATAAATATACATAAATTTTGAAGTAATATAAAAGTTTGTAAATATTGGGTCTCTATATTTGGTATCGGAAGAAAGTTATAGTTAACCTTCAGAAACTAGGATGAAGAAGTGTTAAGGATATGTCAAAGTATAGGATTCAATCCTAGTGTTTTAGAAATGACCAATAATAACCTAGGAAAAAACATAAATTGTCATAAATGTAAATTATATTCTTGATCATGTGGTCTTCCTGTAATGATTAGTGTTTATCACACTATGCATTTACGTTTTAGTCAATGGATGGAACCAGAAGGAACCACGTTAATGTTGAATGCGACTAGAAATGAAATGATAGTCCCCCTAAGAAACCAAATATTTTGGGAGATGTAATGACAAAACTTTATCCATTCTCACACTACATTATCATGTTAAAAATCATGTAGGACTTCCAAATGAGCAATAGAAGGATCCATATTCAGATGAATCCTTCCTGAGGAAGCATCCACCTACATTAAGTGGACATTATGATCCATTAGTGGATGAAAAATGGATCAGTACCACTGAAATGATATTTTCAATTCTGCAATATTCTAAACATTATAAATTCATCTTAGCAGTATATTGTTTGGAAGGTTAATCTGATAAATAGTGGAATCTTATCAATAATATGCGACAAATAGATTAAATTGAGTACAATTAATGGGACAAGTTCAATAACTTATTTTTCAATAAGTAATTTCCTCACATTATTCGAACAAAGATGGAGAAGGAGTTCCTTGAACATAAGAAAAAGGATGATGAATCTATTGGTACCTATGAAAAAAATACACTACTTGCAAGGTATTATTATTGAATTATAATCCAACCTGAGAGTATGACTGATCGATTCTTTAGTGGCTTAAAACCACGTCTCTAAATGGAATTAGCCATAAGGGACTTCAATTGCTATGAACAAATTGTTCGATGTTCTCTCAACGTTGATATAGATATTGGAGTAACCCATCAGTCATATGGGTTTGATAAGAAGGGGAAAATGGAATTCAAAGGAAAATCTAAATACCACACTGAAAATAAGATGAGTTTTCCCTTTTTCTCAAAGTGTGGAAAAAATGGCGTGATTTTTTGTAAAGGTACTAGTAAATGTTTTACGTGTGTTAGAGAAGTTCGTTGAGAAATCGAATGCCGATGTGATGGGAAAAATATGTCTAATGATGCGAACATAGAAAATTCTAGACAAAATGCACCTCCTACACTTCAATGTTACAAGTGAAAGTAAATGGGGAATTATTCCAATCAATACCTTAATCAGATGGTTATTGATGATTATCGACGCCAACAAACTCTTAAGGCCAAATAAAAAGGAAATTCACATGCAATTACTATCGGCAACATGGAGTACAATAATGAATTAGTCAAATGTACACTTACCATCCACTCTAAAGTTGAAAATGTTTTATATTATTCTAGATACACCTACTCTTTTATATATGAATAATTTTCTAAGGGTATCACCATATTGCCTCAACAATTATATGTTGAGTTAGATGTGACAACACTTAATGGAACAAAGGTTGCATCAAAAGATTATAATTCTTCACAGATTGAATTTTGTGCGAAAGTGCTTCCTAAAAATATAGTGATCCTTCCTATAGTAGAATTTGATGTGATTAATGTCATATATTGTCTTTCTCTATATAGATCTCATATCAGTTTACATGAAAGGGAACTCACATTTCATATTCCAGATCAATCTATGATCATCTATCGATTCAAGGTTGAATATAAAATTACAGTAGAAATTTCTCCCATCTTATGGGTCCTGATTCCATTAAATGGAGGATATTTATCTCAAATGGTTTTGGAGAAACTCATGATTAAGAATATGACCATTATATGGGAGTCTGATGATGTCTTTCTAGTGGAATTTCATGGTCTTCCCCAAATTTTGAAGTTTAGTTTTCAAAAGAAAATCTATCATGTTCTATGCCTATGTCAAAGACACCATATAGAATGGCCCCATTTGAGTTTCAGGAATTAAAGAAGTAACTCCAAGAGAATATTGATAATAGATTCATATGAACTAGTGAGTCACCTTGTGGAGAACATGTTCTACGTATTAATAAGAAATATGGATCAATTAGACTTTACATTGATTGTCGATAGCTTAACGAGATCACTATCAAGAACAAATATCATCTTCCATGCATTCATGTCTTATTTGACCAACTACACAGAGCTCAATAAATCTCCATGTTTGATCTTCATTCAGGATATCATTAATTATGGGTAAAAAAATTTGATATACTAAAGATGAAATTTCGTACAAGGTATTGAAAATATGAATTTATAGTGATTCCTTTTGGTCTTACTAATGCTCCTACTATCTTCATGGATCTAATGAATAGAGTCTTTAGAGACTATATTGATCATTTTGTGGTAGTATTTATAGAAGATATTCTTGTTTATTCAAATAGTAAGGAAGAACCTAAAGATAAAATGATAATTGTACTAAAGACCTCGGGAAATGGAAGCTTTATTCCATATTTACCAAGTGAGAATTTTTTCTTAAACAATTTTCATTTTGGGGTCACATAATCTCAAGAGAGGGGATATATATAGATCCATCCAAAATAGAGGTTATTGAAAGATGGTAGAGACCAACAACAGTAACTGAGATCCAATTATTTCTTGGATTGGCTATATATTATCGAAATTTTGTGAAGGATTTTTCATGATTATTTAATGCACTCACCTGGTTGACTCGGAAAGGAGTTATGTTTTTTTGGATTGAGAAATGTGAAGATAATTTCAAAGATCTAAAAAGATGGTTGGCATGTGCACCTGTGCCCACACCTCCTTATAGTGGAGAATGGATTTTGATATGTAGTAATGCATCCATGAAGGGGCTTGGGTGTGTTCTCAGAAAAAATGATATGGTGATATCTTATGGCTCATGGAAGATGAAAATCCATGAGCAAAATTACCCAACACATGATTTGGAGTTAGTTGTGGTATTCATTGCATTAAAAATATGGAGGTATTATTTTATGTAGAAAGGAGTGATATTGATACTAATTATAAATAATTAAATTATATTTTCACACCAAAATAGAGGAATATTCACAAAAGAAGAAGATTATAGTTTATTAAATATTACAAATTCTCAATACATTACCACCCTGGGAAACCGAACAAAGTGGAAGACACATTGAGTCGAAAAGACCAAGCCCACTTATCTAAGATGAGGATC
The DNA here is from genome assembly GCA_963277665.1 of Viscum album. Taxonomy (NCBI): domain Eukaryota; kingdom Viridiplantae; phylum Streptophyta; class Magnoliopsida; order Santalales; family Viscaceae; genus Viscum; species Viscum album. Next base: position 2,015,632,690 of record OY728131.1, on the reverse strand, counting down.
AAAAAAGATTCAATATATATGGATTTTTAAAGGATGGATTTTGAAATTTTAATGGAAGGGGAGAAATATAATCTTTCTTAAATGAATGTTTGTCCAACTATATAAGTGAATTTTAAAGAGGCATAGAAGGAAGATCAATAGTTACAAAAGACGGTGAGAAATGTTCCTGAATTCAACCATGATTGGGTTGAAATAATAAAGTTCAAGAACTGGGTTTTTATTCATCCCGTACCAAAATTAAAGGAGTTATTGGTTATGTCCCATAGGTATTCATTCTTTATTCACCTTGGAATCACAAATACCTACAAGGACCTGAAAGAGTACTTTTGATGGCATGTCATGAAAAGATAAGTTGTTGAATATGTCTCTCGATGCATGGTTTTTTACCATGTTAAGGCTAAAAGAAAGAATTCTAAGGGGATTTTACAACCATTACCTATAGCAAAATAGAAATGGGAAAACATCAATATGGTCTTTGTCAACGGAAATCCCAAAACATCCAATTGAAATAATGTTATCTGGGTTATAGTTGATTGTATTATGAATTAGGCACACTTAATTATTATTAAAGAGGATTTCTCTCATGATCAGTTATCTAGGATATATATAAACTGGTAAGATTGAATAGAGTACCAATTTCCATTATATATTATTGGAATCTGAGGTTTACCTAGAAGTTCTAGAGAATTCTTCAGTATTCTCTGGATACAAAGTTATGTTTCATAATTAGTTATAATACTTAGATAGACGGTCAGTTTGAGAGGACAATTCAAAATCTGGAATACATATTGAGAGCGTTCTCTATGGATTTCAAAGGTTTTCGGGATCTACACCTACCATTGGTGGAATTTTCTTACAATAATATCTTTCACTCAAGAATTAAGATGGCTCCTTATAAATACCTCTATGGAAAGTAGGGCAGAACTCCAACTTGCTGGGATGATGTTGGGGAAAGAAAGCTATAAAAACCAAATCTTGGTGATGAAATGACAGAAAAGGTCAGATCTATTCAGTAACACATAAGAGCAGCTCAGAGTCAAAAAAAATGTAATGCCGACAATCGAAGAAAAGATATAGAGTTTGAAGTCGGTGATAATATGTTCTTACAAATATCACCATGGAAGAGAGTAATGATATTTGGAATGAATGGAAAGTTAAGCCCTAGTTATATCAGTCCTTTTAAAATACTGGATCATGTTAAGAAGTTAGCTTACCAATTGGCACTTCCACTGAATCTCTCTCAAGTTCATGATATGTCCCACTTATCGTTTTTGTTAAGGAAAATACTTGATCCTTCACATGTACTAAGCATATAAGTCATATCGTTCGATCAAGATCTGTCTTATAATGAAGTATCGTTTGATATTCTGGATTGTAACGAAAAATTTCTACGAAACAAGATCACTCACTTGGTTAACAATTTATGGAGGGACCATAAATTTGAAGAAGTTACATGGAATCTTTAGGATATGTTGAAAGAGAGGAATCCTATTCTATTTTTTTCCAATTGAATAATTTTTAGGGTGAATTTCAGTTTAATGGGGGTGGAATATAACACCGAGATTTTTTTATAAAATATTTTCTTTAAATAAGTTTTATTCTTCTATAGCTGTATTTTCATGTAATCTTGAGTTTAAACAAAGTGTGAGATGACCTTAAAATAAAATTATTGTTTTAGAATATCCATTCGGTTATCGTGAATAATTATAACTAACTTAGTAAAATGCATTATGAATTTGTTGGCAATTATTAATTTATGAAAAAATTATATCAATTTGATATTTTTATTTTTTGAGTTAATTAATTTTGTTAATGAAATTAATTAGATATTTATGATTTATATACTTAATAATTTTTTTATATTCATCTAATATATATTTTAGTCATATGGTATGAATAAAACCCTACTTTATTTATAAGATCCTATTTTTTTAAAAGGTTAATTTTTACACCTTTTAATGGAGAACCCATTTTAAATGAAGATTATGAAAAATTAATAATTTCTTCATGACAACATAAACTTGTAATTTTGAATTGGGGTATAAAAATTTTGTTTGAATAAATTTCTTATATATTTCTGATAACTTTTATGTTTTGAGGAATAGTAAAAATAAGCCCATTTTTTAGTTAAAACAAATTTTTATAGATATAATTTATCTGGTTAAATTATAATATTTAATGGTTTTGAAGTATTAATAGAACAAATTTTTAACAATTTTTAAAATTTAATTCATTATCATTAATTTTAAATTAAATTCATAGGTAAAAACCATTAAATCATTTGCAATGTTTTAACTTTTAAAACCCATTTTCTAATTTCAACAACAGGGTTAATTTTAAATTAATTAATGCTACTTTGGTGTTTTTAATTTTGACAAATGGATTCGATATTTAGAATCAGTAGGTACTAATTATATTAATAGGCTACTTTTAATTTTGGGCATTATGAGTAGTAACTTTGGTAATTACATTATTACCATGGTTAATAGTAAATTCGGTAATTAAAGGTAACAATATTATTTTAAAATTACCTCAAAACCTTTAAAATTATTATTTTATGACTTAATTCAACCCTTATCATATTTTTTTTGAAATTTAGTCATTTTATGGCCACTTACTTATGAATATGACATGAATGTAATAGACACTAATGAATGTGACGAAATGTAACAATCTCAATTTATATAGGTATTTTAATTTTAATATAATGGAAAGTTGAAGATAATACAAACTATAGATAGTATTTAAAAGTATAAAAGAATTACCAACATCATAAAATTTTATTTTTAATTTTTAGAGATTAAATCATTTCCATTAATGATGACACAATAGTGATGTAAAAATTATTTTTTCAATTAAAAAATCAAATAAATGGTTTTAATAATTTTAAAAGATGTATCCTATGAACTAATTAAAGTGATACCCGAATTTTATAGTTGAATATGAAATTTTAGGTGTATTAAATATTTTTATTCGGATTTATCTCTTGTGTTAATTTTATTTAATGTCAAATAAATGAATAGTGTCAAAATTGACACTATTAACATTTTTTAAAAATAACATTTACTAAATTATATTAAAAATCATAATAATATTAAAAAATTAAAAATTGATAATTATAAGGTCTAAGATATCCTAAAATATCCATTTATAGTTATTTAACACCCCGTATGTAAATATTTATAACCATTATAAATTTAGAATGTTATTACAGCAATTAAAATTAAATAGAATATCTAAGTATTAATTAAAATTATAATACTTAAATTGACATAAAAACCTATGTAAAATTTATTGTTTTGTATAATTAAAACTCTATCTAATATAATCTTAGAAATTGATATATTTTGGAGGATTTTATGTGTGGTTTTTTTATTATAAATTTATATTTGTGAGGTTTCCAAAAGTTCCCTTCACATCAATTATAAAATGAAACCTCCTCACAAACCACATCACATTCTTTTGAGCCTTTAGGCTCGTCTAAACCCAGCCATTTTTCCTTATCAACATCCCTATTTTAATTCTATAGGTTATGGTTATCTTCTTAGACCAACTTTAGTGCCCTAAAAGGAAATTTAAAGGAGGTACGTCGAAGAAGATGTAATCTCTTCTACCGATTCTTTCAAATATCATTCTTCTTATACTTCATATTATTTAGTTGTATCATTATAAATTAATACAATCAGTATAATTCATATAACTATATGTTATTATAAATATTAAACAACCCTATTTCACTTTCTATCCATCCTATGAAAAATGAAATCATCGCATTTGTGTATGTATGCCTTACCGTCTCCACACCGTAGTGTAATTTATTTTTCGCCACCACCTTACTTGGATGGGTATAATCAAGAGAATAATTAAAATATATGATTATTATAACATGATACTAATTCTGGGATACTATACACCATCCACTTCAATACCATTTAACAATTATAGGAACGGTATCGTCGCTTGTGCGTACGTACGGTTTACCGTCTCCAGGGTCTGATATGATTAGTTCTACATAATCTTCATTAAAACATGATTATATAAATGAATTGGATTAATAAATTTGATATATTTTATACTATTACAATTCTTTAAATAATATAACTATAACCTAAATGAAGAATAAGAACTTATCTAACAAAACATACATAAGAATATAAAGTAGTTAAAACCCAAATAAAGAGTAACATTGAAATGTTACTGACAAACAGATGCAGGTATGAAAATAAATTTTATCATAAAATGGTTATGATTATGAAGTAAATCTGTATCATTTTTTAAATCATTACTGGGGACGTTCAGATATATACAAATCATAGCGGACCTAAGGTAATGGATAACATTTTAAATCTCATTTTTATTCGAGATTTATTAAATGTAAGTATTTACTGAGGGTATATTTATCATCCATTAAAGATTTTTATAAGAATATTGTCATAAAATATTTACTATTTTTATATGTATTTTTAAATTTATTTTAACCCTTTTTGACTTATGGTCTGGAAGGAATCTTTATTACGTCTACCATACGATGTACTTTTTGACTTTTCCTACAAAGGTACAAGAAGAATATTTTTTAAATTTATACGTCATGAATGGATATTTACAATTTCATGATGGTTTATTTCCATGAATCTATCCCTACAAAATCTTATGTTTATTTTCATCTAAATTATTTTCTTTTAAATTTTCATGGAATTTTGAGAAAAGAAAATGTTTTTGAAGAAGAAAGGATATTTTCTTCAAAAAAGGAGTTCAAGTGTTTTATCAAAAAAAATCCATCTAAGAATAATAACATTAAAAATGGTTATGTATATATCCTTATTGTTACTATGTGTTTATTTTTTTAATTTTGAAATGGTAATTTATATGGATTATCTAATGTTGGAATGATGTTTAAGAAAACCCATTATATTTCTTGGGTAATTCGATGATGAATTATTTATGTTTTTGTGGAACGTGTAGGAATGATTTAATTTTGAGGTGGGTGAGAAATATATATCTATCCAATGTATTGGGAAAATTTTTATATCTCATTATATAGACATCGCTATAATGACAAGTAAATATAGTCCAGTGATACAAGGTTTGATTGAGTAGTGAACTCGGTTTAGTAGTGGACTTTGTCCGCTTTGTTGGTTTGGGAAATGAGGCTTGACTAATATGAAATGATTTTATTTTAGTATGTGTGTGTGTTACAAAATTTCATGTCTTATTTTATGACTATTGAGATTAAATTTAACTTTTATGGTTTATCCCATGACATGATATTTTGATATTTTATATGTAGGATATGATTTTCATATGTTATACTCTTAAGAATATGACATGATTGATATTTCTTTTTTTTACCCTTTCTGAGCATTTAAGCTCACCATTTTGTATGTTTCATTTCCCTAGGTCATGAATATAAGTATTAAGTATTATATTCCCAAAATGATTCTAGTTATGATGAAATAAAAGGGAGACAATGTAAATGTTTTATGAACCAGTTGTTTATATTTCCCAGTTTCTAAAGACACGAATCCTATACGGTCATATCATGGTTTTATTATATGTTGTAATGAATATACATCAATTATGTATTAATTTCAATGTATGTATATAATGGGACTCTATAAACTTTATTTAGTTGAGAGGGTCACAATGGTTCTCAAGGATTCACCTCAGATCAGGAAATAACAAGTTGTGATTATGGGATGAGGGTAAGCTGATTACAACACTCATATACTGCTATGGTCACTATGCGTACTTAGTGATTAACTTCAGTATGAAAAATTTTATAATATAGTTCATGGGACTCAAGAACCAGGTATTTTATCTTTTCATAGACCAGTTCCTGGTAGTCTTTATCAATGATATCCTAGTGTGCACGACATTTGAGGAGGATCATGAGAGACATTTGAGGATAGCCCGTGTCACACACCAAGAGCACAAAATTTATGGGATGCTCTCAAAGTTCCAGTTCTAGACTCAATAGGTCCACTTATTGGGACATTTTATCTCAGAAGATGGTGTGGTAGTGGACTCAGTGAAGGTCCAAGAAAAATTAGTTTGGGAGCCACCCAAGAGCATGAGGGAGGTGCATAGATTCCTTAGGTTGGAAGCCTACTATTAGAGATTCATACCAAACTTATCTAGGATATCATCTTACTTGAGATATTTTACCCAAATGGGGAATCCATTCATATGTATGGAGATGTTGAACCACGCATTCTAGGAGTTGAGGGAGAGATTGATGAGCACTCAGATCATGAGATTTCCATATGTCCACATCGAGTGCATAGTGCTATGTGACGCTTCACGAACCAGGTTTGGTTTGGTTCTGATATATATGCTAGAAGTTATTTCCTATGATTCATGTTAGTTGAATACATAAGAGAATAACTTCCCCATCCATGATCTGGAGTGGGAAATGGTTTCTTTATACTAAATATGTGTTGAAACTACCTTATTGGTGAGAGGTTTATCATCTATTATGACCACTAGATTCTGAAGTATGTATTCTCTTAGAAGAATATTAACATCAGATGGAGGTGACGCATAGAGTTCCTTAATATTATGACATTTTGATTTTATATACTTCTAATAATGAGAATATGGTAGTAGATTCTCTCAGAATGAGATCTTGTTCATATTTTTTGATCCAGATTTTAAATTAGATGTCCTCTCTACAGCCATCCCACGTGAATGGGGATATATGAGCTTACCTCCATTCAAGGTTTGTTACCCCTCAACTTTTTTAGTGATTTAGGGAAGTAAAACTTGGGGATATCAATTGTGAGATCTTAAGTATCATGATATCCACTAAACAAACTCTTTCTATATATTATGAAGGTGGGGATCATGTCATTCTTTTCATAGGATGCACGAGTGTACTTGTGATTTTGTATAAGGAGGTTTTATGATACTTTCATACATATCCTTTGGTGGTACATCTAGGTTTGTAAAAGATGTACTAGGTCCTCCAACATCAGTTTTGGTGGTCATGGATTACGAAGGGAGTTTCGGAGTTTTCCTGTCGATGCTTTACTTGTTAGAAATTGAAGGTTGTGAACCAGTTTCCAAGATTTTTAGCTCAACCCTTTGAGGTTCCAAAGAAGATTTAGGACAGTATACCCATGGACTTAATTATGGGGTTTCCATGTAGATATAGGGGACATAGTGTCATAAGGGGGATTGTACACCCACTCACCATGTGGCCCAAATTCCTATCTATCTGGGAGAAATGTTCTATATGAATCATGGGATGAATCTATATGAAATATATATTTGGACACCATGAAGTTCCATTAATGATCGTTTTTATTGTGATTATCACTTCACATCTCATTTTTGTAAGGTCTTTTAGGAGGCTTTTTGGGCTCAACTGCATTTGAGTGTATCTTTTCACACCCAATGTAACGGATGGACAGAAAAGTCCATTCAAGTATTGGAGTACATGTTGTGGTGTTGAATTTTATAATTTTATCATAATTTGGAAGATCACCTACCACTGGTGGAGTTTTCTTAAAACAACAATTATTATTCCACCATCAACATGGAACCATTCGAGTCCTTATATAGATAACCCTACAGGTCACCCCAATTCTGAAATAGCTAAGTAGAGTCAACTCATATGGGACTAGAGTTGGTAAGAGTCACATTATAGAAGGTATATATCATATAGGAGAGAGTGAGGACTACACAGAGCAATCATAATTCCTATACAAAATATTGTCAAATTCATAAAGTGTTTTAGGAGGTACCCCATGTGTTATCGAGGGTCTTAACATGATGTGGATTGTGAATATTTGGACAAGGTGGAATGTTATATGTGAGGCTAATTAGCCTTTTCTATATACTATGTATATTTTGAGAGGTGGATTACCACATAGCTCTACCACCACAGTTAGACAGGGTGCACAATGTCCTCCACAGGTCACATCGGAAGAGGTCTGTGCATTATCCATCACATTTTATCGACTGGGGAGAGTAAGACATCGAGGATGAAGATACATTTTCAGAGTACCAATTATAGATAGAGAATAGAAAAGATAGGATCCATCCAGGTTGATCAATACCTTTGGTGTGTGTTTGGTGGCATTATAGGAATCTTGAGAAGATCTCTTGGGAGAAGGAGACTTAGATGTGTGATCAGCACAGACATATTTTTTGTAGTCTTTTCTTTTGGCTTTCCATGTTTTAAATCCCCAATATAGGGAGAATGTAACAACTCTTATTTTTATGTGTATGGTTTCAGAATATTATATAGATTAATTACGGATCTTGACACAGATATGATATAATATTTTGAGGCTCGGTGTTCCTAGAATTAAAATTGGAAATATATTAAATATATTAAATTCATGCACACTCAATTTTATTAAAAAATTGGAATAACATATAAACCAAGGCTTGGAATGGGAATATGAGGCCACCATAGAATTCAAAACAAGGGTGATTCACAAGGTGTGATATAAACATGTATTGTGTTAGACATTCTGGTTGGGTGAAGTCATGGGAGAACGTTTATTTTAATTAATTTAATTTATTTGTTTATTTAATTTGATACCTACTGAATAACATATCTAGATAAATGATATTAGTGTTGTTTTATATGGATTTCTACCAATCCATGAAAATCAAGATGGTTCATTATAGGTAATTGTAGGATCTTTTGTTGGTGAGCAGCGACAAGATCATGGATCATCGTTTAGTGTACAAAGGAGCTCAATAATATTACGAATGATAGTGTCACAAAACCATTTTTTTAGAGATTTATCCTATTAGAGGTAAAATTTTTATTTATTTGTATTCCCTCCCCATTTATTTACTCAATGATGAACTCAAGTCATTCATTCAATGGATTGATTCATGTATTTCTCATATTGCAGGGACGGGATTTTATCTACAAGTATTATTGGGAGATTTGATTGCCTTTATTGGAGTATCTTTTATCATTATAACAACAATAGATCGAGGTCAATCGAACATAGACAATGTACATTACTCTTTTTCATGTTTTTATAGGATTTCCTAAACCATTATTCACTCTTTTCATTGGGGGTGTTTTGACGGATTTTTCTACCAAAATATCGAGGAATCAATTGTTACGCCCCTATTTCATAGTGCAACACATTGATATTTCATATATATTCTCGATATGATGTTGGGATCATGAGATTATTTTAGTAGACATGGATCATTTTAGACTTCGTCTCAACAGTTATGGTACCATCGTGTAATAGTGGAATGTCCTAATGGTGGGGACTTCTTTTGCGATTTTTTTGTCATAATTCAATCGAGTGGTAACAACATGGTTCAGCCGCACTAGATCCAACCTTTTTAGAGGGATGCGTATCTAGATAAATGGTTGGAGGAGTGAAAGAAGATTCGTGATCAATATTTGATATTCTAAAAAAATTCATAGTACATGGAATGTAATCCTAGATTACCCAGTGCATGTGGCCCTAGCACCATCACTAGGTTTTCTATGAGAAAGTTAAATATCACACAGGGTGTGACCCCTATCACATGGCGTGTGGAATTACCTGGAAGCTCTGTGTATAGATCACAGAATGAATTAACATGTCCATAAGTTCGCAGGTTTTTACACACCAAGTACTTAAGCACAAACAAATCTATTCCAGGTATACATAGAAAAATCCAGGTACCTATGAATAGTCAGGAGTACACAGGCACAGTTATGCTATATACTCTGACATAGAAATATAAACAAACATGACCACATGCCATGATACTCTAGTAGTAAATGGTGTCGAATGGTACATAATTTATTGTCATTACACATCATATGATCCTTTAAATAGGGCTTAGAGCCCTTGTCTTATTCAAATTTGAAAATTTTTGTTGGTGAGTGTTCCACTGATCCATTCAATTAGGTTTTGTATGGAATATCATCCTACAAATATGATAGTGATCCCATCAGTGGGGATGCTTGGATAGAGATATTGGAATACATCCCTGAGTCCTGAAGTGAGATCCTCAATCATCATATTTTCCCTGGGTGGAGTTCTTGCAAATTTCATGGACAACACTACGCGGGCGTCAATAATCTACAAAGCAGGTTATTCTAGATTGATTTGTTGGTATACCCCATGTACATAGGTTTGATCCTTGTCTACGTATTTTTATCTTCAGAAATCCATCATATAAATATTAAGATAATACCCAATGATCAATACATGTTTGACAGAAACCATTAGTGGTATCTCACATATGGAACGTGTTCTCTTGGAAGTTTGGTATATGGAATCTTCATTTCATATTTGTGGACTAGTATTACATTTGTGACTTTACATTGAAAATTGCGGTCTTTTTTTACTATATAAATATATTATTGTTATATGTACCATTGAATTATACCTGTGTTGAGATGAAATTATTCTTCTTTTCATATTATTATTGACATTGGGGCATCATACTATGTATTATTATACTCACCCATGTATGGTCTCTACGTTCATGAGTCATGTCTTATGTAGATGATTTAACTTTTGATGAAGTCTTAGAGGGACCAAAACAATGCGGATCTTAATGAGTCGGACTTACCAAAGTTTATTCTATAATTTACCTAAAAATAAGTCACATTATATACATTACTATTGGGATGTTTTAGACTTTTTATGGTGGGATGGTATTTGGTACTTTTTACTTTCAGTCCAAGGTTTATACTATGATAATGGGATTCAGATGTAGGAATGGATGTTTTATCCATTATCTTACATTTCATATTTATATGTTCTTAGAGATGGGTGTGTCTCTGTATAGGTACCTTTGGATAAGGCCTCTCATGTGGGTGATATGTTTACTTAGTGCTGGTCACTATCTTCTGGCCTATTAGAGATGGGATTGGGGTTATCATGACATCTTCCCCATTATGATAGCTCATGACACAATATCTACCATGAAAATTAATATATAATTCTTAGTATTTTTTCATCTAATTTTTTTTATACTTAATCAAACATGAAAATATTTTAGTGTATTGAAGTCAAATTAAAGTTACACATTGTTCCTTTCAGAGCAGATGATGGTGTTTGATTATCATTTAACATCCCGAAAGATGTGAAAAAAAATTAGAATCATTTAGGAAAGATTTTTCCTCTCATAAAAAGATACAATAATTTAGGTATCCATGAATTTGTTATAAAATATAAATTATACAATTAACTTTAACACTATATAATGGTTCAAGATAACATATGAATCAAGAGGAATTATTTCTATATAGATTAAAAATTTAATTGATGTCGATTTAATAAATTCCAGACATGGTTTTCCCATGAAATGGTCATATTAAAATTCCAACTTTTCCATTCTACCACATTACTTATAAACTACATTCGTGGAAGTATCCATAATTTTATACACATTTTTAACATTATTGTCTTAATTACATTCATCTTGTAAATTTATATTATGGTTATCTTGTATTTGAATACTTTATTTATCATAATGATACATAAATAGAAGTTGTTAATAGAATAAATTCTTCAATCCATTCCTCTAATTCAGATCATGAACAATTTTAGACTGTATTTTCTTTTGATTTTGATACCTGTACAATTGTTTTTTTGAAAACCAAATTTTATTATATAGTAGATAACTTCGTCACTACTTAACCAAGGTCTTCCAATATAATTATAACACGGTCATCTCATAATACCACCATCTTGAGAATTTTTAATTGAAAAAAAAAATCACTACAACTTGTTTTGAAAAGAAATTGATATCCTATTAGAATCATACTTCCATAATTTATTCATTTTGTCAAAAAATTATTGTTATTTGTTTCCTCGTAAATGAATTGAAATAATATTAAACTCAAATAAAAAATATATTTAAGGAAATAATTCTTATTAAATTTAATTCAATCAAATTAGAAATCATTACAACAATATTAAAATCAATTACCTTTCAGATAAAACTCAATTTTTTAAGATAATAATTAAATTTAACTTACATGAATACATGATTATAAAAAATCATAGTTTATCATGAAAAATTAAATTTGATAAGGGAATGATCAAATGGAAATAATTCATAAAATGTATTTATCAGCCCTATCATTGGCATTATAACTAAATACCAACATATTGTTATCCAAACTATGTTAAAACCCATGAGAGGGGTGGGGGAGAGTCAAGGTATGAAATATTAAAAACAAATCCCCTTTATGTCATGTTTTATCATAAAATAAACATTGTTATCCATTATTATTGTGGGAATTTATGAGAATAAATAAATTCAAGTATGAGATAAAAAATTACATTTTTCACCAACACTAAAATATGTTCAAGGAGAATATATTGGCAACATACCTGTGTAAAAAATCCTCTGAATTGAACTATTGGTACAATTTTAAATGAAGATTCACATTCACTCGTAACTTATAACCAATCATAATTTGAATGCTCCATGATTTTTCAACTGAATCGTGCTCACTTTTCCTTTTTAATATTCATATTTTGATCACCTAAATTAATATTTTTTACACCTCATTTGTTTCGTCATGAAGCTGCAGAGTTTTCCACTTGATGGAAACTACTTTTCCATATATTCTCTGGTGAAATCCTTGCAGGTTCACACAAATTTAGATTTTACACAACCTTTTCATGACTTGTGTACAATTCAACCCACTATCATGCAACTTTTATGTTTGGTTATGAAACGTTAACTTCCACACAAATATTTACCTCATTATGAAACTCCCAATTATATGAACTATTAGATTTTCATGGAACTCACTTGGTATTATAGACCTAAGTCCCTTTTCATCATGCAAAAAATGTTTGAGTATCTTCTTCATGGAAGAAATATCATTCCACAACTATTACTTGATTTAGAGCCCTGATATGCTCTAAAATATTAGCTACTCTAATGAATGGGGTATAGGACTATTTATAAACACAACTGAAACCTTTTGAAACTACTTTTGAAACCTTAGAATATTTTTACAAGAATTTATTTTTGCGATTAATTTCAATGATTTAACATGAATTTTTTCTTGAAATTCACCACCTTTACATAACTATATCTCTATTTTATGTGCTTCTCTAAATGACCATATATTATGCAACTCGAACTTTTTAATGATTTTGTACATGTTTGAAACACAAACCTTTGATTTTTTTTTATTACATGGACCAAAATCTTCACTTCGGTGTAACCTTTTGAAAAACCTTCACCCTTTTACAAAACATTTACATTAATGTGAAAATACATCATCTTCCAAAGAAAAATTTTACTTTTTCTAAATATTTTTACCCAAAACATTGAAAAACATTAATAAATAATGCCACCTTTTGTAATAAAAACATTATATACCACCTCTCCTGCTTCCATACCTATATCTAGAAGCATTTTCAAGATTTTTCAAAAAAATCTAGGCAAATATCATGTTAGAAATACTGAACTAACCTTATAAACCTACTTTATTGACAAACATAATCAACCCAAAAAAAATGTAAATTCACCTTCTGGGATTTTTTCCCCACAAACATAACACAATGTCATATATATATATATATATATATATATATATATATATATATATATATCTGTGTGCCTGTGTGTCTATATCACTATAATATTAAAATATATTATATCAATGATTAATAAATTTAAATTATACCACTTAATAAGTATGTGTATGGAATAATTTAAAAACTTTCACTTATGAGAATTATAATATAAAAAGATAAGAATGTAAATCAAACTAAACCATGGTATATGTAGTGTTTTAAATATCACAAGTCATAAAAAAGATGGAATTAGTTGAGGACAGTCAAAAACTAGATTATATTAGTACTAAAATATGTATGTGTTTAATATATAATTGTAAATTAAAAAAATATACTCAAAAAAACAAACAAAAGTCATTAGACATAAAAACATAACATTATACATATCAAAATAAATAAAATTACCATTTATTTAAATATTTTTTCCATATATTCATCATAATTTAAGAAATATATTCATGAAAAAAAAACTCATCCATAATCACGATTTTCTAAAAAAAGACCAATATATATTTGAACCAAATATTACATTTTAAATTTAAATAAGTTTAAGATGTGAAATGAATATTTTTACTAAAAAAAATAAAACATTTTAATGAATAATTTCATAACCCTCAAATACTTTCACAAAAAAATAGATTACCATAATAATTAATTCTATATTTACCTCATATATCACACAAAATAAAAGTTTTATATTAGATATATATATAATTAGTGAGTAACTAAACATTAAAATAATACATAATTTATAATAAAATTTAGTATGAAATAAAATAACAAATATAATCAAATATAACTCAAATTTAAGGAGTCATGAATAATAATAACATAAAATATTCTATGATAGTGTTTGATACCTATAGAAAAATTTTAATAGATGATTGTAATAAGAGATGATGGATTTGGAACTCACCGATATTTTGTCTAGGATGAATGGAATAAAAGCACAAACTAAGGAGAGATCATCAAGATGGGGAACATAAGGGAAACAACACTACTATAGAGGAATCGAGATGGGGGTGATATGAGAGGAGGGGATTCTGTATGGTTGGGATGTATTTATACTCCTCTACAAATGGTTTTTAATAAACCCTAGTATAGTCTTCCTCTATATAAATCATTTACAAAAAAAATTGGTATATTTTTCTCATAAATAGGCTTAACCAAATGTTTTATATACTTTTTTGTATAGGTATGTTGGTATAATTACCATTACTATAATTTCATTTTTCACATATATAGTAATGCTTCATTAATCATTATCTAAATTTTACTTTTTGTGTGACCAAAAATTTTATATCAACTAGTGCAATTCGTGATGTTATTTTATGTGTCACTATTTGGACATGTTATTAAAACCCATTATATTTTCATATTTTTTTTATGATATGATATATGATTAATTTAATATGATTCACATATGTATGGATGTTTATGGGTGGATTCTTAAATTCCCCTCTAATGAATTGGATATGGTTATATATCTCTTGAGATAGAAATGGGTCATGAGTTATGATACTCTAGAAACTAATGGGGAAAAGGTGATGATTCATATACAACAATATAATGATTCATATTATTATAAAGCCTAAACGATTATCTAATATTTTTTTAAGATTATTCTTGTTCCAAGTTTTCTTATTATTATACATTTCTATTGCCTGTCACATTATATTTTGAAATTATGCTCCATGCTAGAATTATATTTTCTCATCTTTCCAAACTCTTATTCCATGGTATATGTTGGATATTATAATTTTACATATTCTTATCTCATGAATATGGACGCCTCTTATTATTCCATCTTTTTTTTAATCATATATTTTTCCTAGGTTCATTCTTATCATTTACTTATTCTATATCACTTTATAGATCATTAAGAGTCTATTGCTTTTTTGATTTTTTGATATTACCCCATATTTCATTTCATATTTAAATAGGAAATTATATTCATGATTGTTTATAGAAGGATGTTTTATGTATATATGTTGTGTGAGATGTTAAATCAGTTATATAAAATAAAATTTATTGGTGGATAATCTTCAAATACATTAAGGCTTTGAGTTATAAGGATTTGTGAGTATTTTTTAGTTGTAATATCCAAATTATATAATTATTATAAAATATATTTATGTTTATCTGGGGTCATCTCTATTTTTATTAGATAATAGTTTAAATAATATGAATATTAAGATTAGATAACAATATTTAAACAAATAGGGATAAGTATAAATGTAGGGAAACATCTTATAATTTATATAAAATAGAGAGTATAGTTTTATATCAATGAAATACCTATCTGGATAAAAAAAAATTTATGTTGGATCTGTCTTAGATACACATAGTGGTGAAACCAAAAAAAGGTTATTTGAATTCTAACTCAGTATTCACTCGGTGTTTAATTAATGGTCCTAACTACACACCCTGTATGACACACCCTAGGGATATGACATGGATAATTCATATTCACCTTACTAACCATTATGAAGGATTTAAAAGGAATTTAGAGATGTAATATATATCTAGTTATATTTTAGAACCAAATAAAATATGGACATGGATAACCTAGATTGAAACCTATTTATTCATATATAATTTTATCCATGGAACATTTGAGTAAATATCCTATGTTTTAGTTTTATTTTTATACATTTATTAATTTAATTATTATCATCCCTAAACCTCCCTTAAGTTAATGTAATGGTTTAATCCTAGAAAAAACAATTTAAAAATGGCCTCTATAAAAAATACGGTGATTAACTAACAAAAAACCAAATGTAGTAGAAGCTAAAGTGAGAAATATTACAGTTATGTCGAACTAGCTAGCTTGAGTTATGATTAACCATTAGAACATAGTTGAATTTCCAAATTCACCAAATGAGATAAAAATATAGTTTAATGTAATTAAATGTGATAATGTGAACAATGGAAAGAATGTTCATTTACTACATGTCATGATTTTGGGGTGGATCACCCAAGGACAAGTTGCAAAGGGATTGGAATATGTTTTATATGGGGTAATGGAGTTCTTAAATAGTTAAAAATAAAGGATAAATAAAGAGTCTTGTCCAAATGATAGAGGAAAATAATAATCTTCCTAAGGTACTACTAAAAATTTTATATTGTAAATAAATGAGTTTTTTCATTACGTAAATCAAATCCCTAAATTGAGGTATAAAGAGGAAAATAAAATCTTAAACCCTCCAAGACTAAGTAGACATGAAAGGACCTATGCAATGACTACCTCTAAAGTGGATTATGATAATTAAGGTTTACTTATCCCACATTCCATCTTTGTGGTTGTCTTATTGGATTCATGTTCAAGACACTATGGTATATCTTGGATGTATTCTAAGATAATCAAATCACCATCCCAAGGATTTGGTATTGAATTATTAGATAAAACAAATAGTGTCATGATTATTGAATCCCAAGAAGAATTTTATGGGAATGTGATTCATGAAAATAGTATTATTCTTTATTTAAATGAATTTTAAGTAATTTTTTAAATGTATTTGATATCCCAAAATTGAATCGATATAAATTACTAAAATAGGGAAATAACATTTCGTATTCAAAATCAAATTTTGGACATCTTTCATTACAAGGATGAAAGTGAACTCTATAAGAAAATTAATTCTATTATATTTGTTTTAATACCCAAACATGTTTATTTTCAGCTCAAATGATTGGTGAGGAACTTAATGTTGATTATATATCAATTATGAAGGAAAATATATGTTTCGGAGTCTTACCCAAGTTATTATGGTTAATATCTCACAATAAATTATATCTTGATTCTCATGTTTCTTTTAGTTACCTGTAGATATTTTTATTAATGAGTGATAATTAAAATTTGGAGGATATAATTTTTTTAAATTGGGATAATGTAACATCCATTTTTTTAAGAAACAATTTCTCCCTTAAAAGCGATGTTTATAATTCCAAAATATGTTTTTTTTATTCTACCAAATGAATTATACATGTATATAAAATGAGACATAATATGATATTAATCAACCTTACAACACTTTATTCATTAATATTGGAACATTACAACAAAATTACATGAAAATAAGAATTAAATACCTTTGATTATTATATACCATAATCAATTACATCTATTAAAAGTGTATAAACTCTTGTGTGTAATAAATAGAAAATAATAATATCTTTAAAACTAGAAAATCCCATGGATCATATTCACCCATTAGAATAACTATGAGTTGGACTAAACCTACCATTATATAATAAATTATAAAAGGGTAAATCACTTTGAAAAATTCTTAATGATAGTTTATGAAATGATAATTTTGATTAAAATGGTAATAATTAAATCAATGTATAGGATATAATGGGAAAATAAAGCAATAATAAAGGTAAATATGGTCATTTGAAATTTGGTTGTTTAAAATATAGACATTAGGAATATAGTCTTTGGATATACATCTATCTCATATCTATACTGATTAATTGTTTTTCTAGAAACACAATTAATATAGTATATGAACAAATAATAAGGAATAATACTAAAACATAATATTTAACTAAATTATTTTATTATAAAAATATTTTATTTTATTATATATTATTATTATTATCAATTTATGATATAACAAATTTTTAAAATTATAGTAAATTAATTAACATCAATTTATTGATAAAATTAAATTTTTAGGAAATTTTTTTTACTTTTAATAGTATTTAGTAAATATTTTGTAAAACTTATATTTTTTAAAGAACTATTGTTTTAATTTTGAGTATATTTATCATAATAAAAGTAATCACAAATAAATATTTATTTAAAAACTGTATTGATAATATATATGATAAAAATAATTAACATTTATCATAATATTATTACTAATCAAGTAATAAGTACAAATTCATTTTATGAATATCAATACATTTTTCAACATAATTTGTTTATGTGTTATGCATGATTATATTAAAAAAATTATCACCTTTTGAAGTTGAATTTGATGAAATGGTTTTCATATTTGGAATAAAAATGTTCACATTTGTAGATATGGTCAATTAAATTTATAGTAATATAAATAAGTTATTGAGGTCACAGTTAACTACTACTATAATAGTAAAAGAGTTATTTTCAAATAATAATTTTAAAAAAACATAAGTAATTATTTTAAACTAAATAAAATTGATCACTTTTTGAGGACACCAATGTTATTTCTAAACAAGTAAAAAAAATATTACCACTCATTTAATTTTTAATTGATATGAAATAAGAATAAAACACTTAGTGTATAGATGTTCATTTTTTTAAAAAAATAGTTTTTTAAATATTTATCGTTATAATTAAAAATTTATTTTCTCATGTTTATAAGTTGAGTTAGATTAAATTGAATCTCAATTTAGGTTCATCGTGTCTACATTTAGAAATAATGGCATCCTGTATTTTTATAAAAATAAAATTTATGCGGTTAAAATTTTAACCAAGGTTAATAATGGTGAAACTATTTGAGTTGGTTCTCTATAACCAACATTTCTGAAATTTATGATTCTCAATATTAATTTTTTAATATTATTAAACATTTTATCACTTTTTGATTTTTATATTATGTGACATTGTATGTGATAATGTTCTTAGAGTAAGCATCTCACTAAAAGGTCACAGCAGTTCTCGACTACGATGAGAAAATAGAAGTTCCATGAATGTATTATTAAATATATATTATATATCTTGATGTTGTTATTTAATGGGACATATATAATACAGTTTATCGGGGGTGGAGACTCATAATACATTTAGGTACTTTATCATGGTGTATAACCTGGGTAATTTCAAGTGTGTGAGACTATGAGAACACATCATGCCAATAAGAAATCCAAATTTATATGTTTCATTGGATTATCATATATTTTTATATATGTATTGATCATTAGAATTAAATATTATTATTAATTGATATGATTATTCATGTAATTTGATGTATTAATGAAAACTAAGATGACATATGTTTATGGTGAAGTATGATATGTTGGGTGTATCATGAGTAATATTGTATTAATGAATAATGAGAGAATGAATTTTTCCATTATGTTATTTAATATATGTTTATATATAAGTTAATTTGTGGGAATTAAATATAAAAAAGAAATCCACTATCACGGTGTTCTGTGGGAAGGTTCGTTAATTCAAATTCATTGAAAGAGACATTGAGCACATAGGTCGATGACACAAACATGCAATCCTATTGATTATATATATCGTGAAAGAGAGATTACATTGCATAATAGGCATCTGTATGAAGATTTATGTCATTTTGACATTAAATTATTTCTCTATGTTTTCCTTATCATTTTTCAAGATGATAACATTGGGACATGGGTGTCTCTTCCTAATTCTATTGAAAAAAAGGCCTATATGGTCACACACTATATATATCCCAAAATCATAGTTATTTATTAGATATTATTTATTTTAAAATATTTTGAATAAATATTATTCATGTTTGTTGTTCAATAATTTTTCTTCATTACATGATCAAATATATCCATTCACTTTTATTCAAGAAAATAGATAAAAATGAAATAGTTAATAAATATCTATTTTCTATTTAGTGAGTATAATATTTATTTCTTGATTGGTGAATAATGTTGTCATATTTATTTATTATATAAAAATTTATAATTCATGGATTGATAAATATTGTGGAGAAATATAGGATCAAGGTTCAATTTTTAGTGAGAAAAAATGTATATTAATTATAATTTGAATAAATTTAAATAATTCATTCATGAATTTATATTTATTTAATACGCTATTTTTGTTTATTTTAAGATATTATGATATGATTATTATTATATTTTATAAATGGGGTTATATGGGGTTTAACGAAATAACAATAGCTCTAATAAAATTATTATTTCCCAGCACTAGAATTATTTAAACCTAAATATATTATTTTTAACCTATAATGACATCCATTTGTTTTTGGTTATGCACAACAATAAGGATAATTTTTCCAAACCCTAGAGATCCCCTCTCAATGAAATATCTCAATAATAAAGAGTAATCTTATTCCACCACCCCTCTTGGCTCTATACAGATCAATTATAATCCTTCCTAGAAGTGATTCACATATAAATCTACGATGAACTAAGTAGGCATTAGGATCATTCATTCTATGACTCTGAGATTCCTATAGTGAAACTTGGAGGATATTGGTAAACATGTGGATCACATATAAAGGAAATATATACTTTATTTCTGTTACACAATAATAATAAAACATAGATATATTTTCACATTCATCAAAATAGAAATAATTCATCGCAATTTAATTCTTTAACTCATTAAATTTATTATAAAACATTTGGTTATGATCTAATGGTTGGTTCTGCTGTTGTCATGTAAATTAATATTTATTTCAATTTTTATTATAATTGTGTTCTTCGTCGATTTTATTCTCATAATAATCATCAATTATGACCAAAACCTGAGTTGGAAAGGCCCTACCAATGCATCCACTATTTTTTGAAAACACAAGTTGTACTATAGTGGCTATATAATAGTTTAAAATTATTTGAGGACAATTTATTTATCTATAAATTAATCAATAATTTTCAATTCTTGTTTAATTTTTATTTAATTTCAATCATGATATATTCCCTTCCTATTCTTATTCATTTTCATGAATATAATCAATAAAATTGATTAATTTTGAATGGGTAACATTTGGGTAACTCAACTACTGGTGCTAAGTATTCTAGCGAGATCATACAAGAATACAAGATCGGTATCCCATATGTTCATTCCATATACTAGCGTTTAATGTGATATTCAAACTTTAGAATTAATTCAGAATATGTCAATATATTACACATTGTGTGTATTTAATGCAAAAAATGTTAACTGTAATATCCCGACACATGGTCAGCTAGACTACAAGGCATGTAACTTGCATACATGACATGTGGAACATTATTCAAAGATGAGCCTGATGTTTTTCACATAATATGTGTGACTGGTAAACATGCAACCTCATAAACATAGGACATGTAGACTAGGTACATATCATGTACTCTAGTGATTTCCATGGCAGGATGACATTCCCAATCCCTAGGTGAGTTCCAGTGATAGATAGTGAAGAAATATACTTGATGTGTAGCTAGATAGTGTGAACAGTGTACAATATTTAATTACCCAATTTATAATTAATATATTATACTAATTAAACCTTATCAACATGTTTATGTGTGTCCTTTATTTTATGGTACATGGCATTAAATTATATGATAATAAATGTATTTTAAATTCCAAATGATTAAACAATATATGAATATCATACATATTGGGTAGTTATGATGGGTACTCGCTTTGTGGCCTCCAAGTTATGTGTTTTTGTACTAGGAAAATTTTAAATAAATTAGATAATTTATTTAAAATATTGGTGGGTAAGAATCTAAATAATGTTTAGATGAGAATTAAGATAAAAAAATGGTTAATTAACGTAGACAATTAACTAATTTTATTGTGATTTATCCTAAATAAGATTGTTTAAAAAATTAAATCTAATATATAAAATGTAAAATTGGTTGCTTATGTGGGGATGATAATAAGTATAAACCAAAACATTATATATGATTGGATCCCTTTTTATTTATTATTAAAAAAATTAATAACAAGTGATTCTTCCTTCATCTCATCATGTAATGGATTGTGTTCCCATGGTTTTATTTTTGTAAACATCCTAAACCAATCATGTGTTTCTCCTAACTGTCATGTGAATAAAATATTATATAATAGGTGGAGATCCTAGGAGAGTGGAATTACTTCTACTTTTGAGCTGATTTTAAACCAATCCAATTGATACATGGGAGGAATCTTGGAAATCTACAACACAAACCAAGACAT
Organism: Viscum album; assembly: GCA_963277665.1. Classification (NCBI taxonomy): domain Eukaryota; kingdom Viridiplantae; phylum Streptophyta; class Magnoliopsida; order Santalales; family Viscaceae; genus Viscum; species Viscum album. Next base: position 2,015,610,280 of record OY728131.1, on the reverse strand, counting down.
TTCTCAATGTATTTTCCCCCTTGGTCAATAGTTAGTTTATCTTCTACTGTATAAATTAACCATTAAAAAAATATCCTAATGATACCACTCATACTTTTTTAGTTTCATCATGTTTCATGGTTAGTATCATTATAGATGTTTTTTTATCACATGAATTAATTTATTTATAATTATGAAAGATATTACTAAAACTAATTTGATTATGTGTAAATTTCATATAAAATACCGTTAATCAGTTAAGTAAATCCACTTATGATTTAAAATCATGTAATAAATATAAAAAGAGAAATTTATTCATAAAGACAAAATGAATAAATTATATATATTAAATTAGTATATAATTCGACTAATTAAGTTCAAATTGGACCATAGTTCAATGTGCTTAACCAAAGTCTGGGTGATTTCAATTATCACGGAATTTTACCATGATTTTTGGGTCGAATTAACAAATATCACATTAAGGGATGACTATTAAATCATGATTCATGTAATTTATAGGAATGGATTGAAGAAATCAAAATTGAGGATTTTGGGATTATATATTCCACTCAAATGATTAAGAAACTATTAGTTAATTTTTTTGGAAAAATTATACTTCCTTAAAACCCATAAAATTACTTGTCAAGAAATATTCTAGCTTATGAGAATGGAAATGTGGATCCTTGACACTAGATGGCCAGTACAAGATATGTTCCAAAACCAAATGTGAGGGGTTTTTAGTTTCAACAAAATAGTGGGTGATTAATAAATTTTATATTTATTACCTAATATTATCAGTTAAGTACTAAATTTTATCTCTTCTTAATTATGTAAATTTAAATACACTAGACTTCATCCATATAACTGTGATTCATATTTGAGATGGATAACATTCTCACTAGCACTAATTCCATGAATGTTAATGTTACTTTTATGTCATTCTATGTCATAAAAAATCATATTTGATGGAAAAAATCATTCTTAAAGCACTTGACTAAGAGGCGAGTATGGATGAATTCTCTCTATATGAGAAACATTTGGATGATATCATATAATTCCAATATTTCATGCTATCTTCCATATAAAGTAGAGCTTCTGAAGAAACATGAGGATATATTTGTTTAAATCGTAATGTATCACCATCATTACTTCTATAAAGAGAATGTAATATAAGAGAGATATAAGATATTTAATTCATGAATCATGTGAAGTCTTGGAGAGTTAGTTCCTACTGGGCCTCTTGTAGTTAAGATGATTGGACAATTAGAGGGATTATAAATCTTGGCCACGAAATTCCTTGATAAACTTCCCATAGATTTCATCCTTACCTTACTGTTAAAATCATTATATAGTTTTATTCTAAATTATAACATGATAAATAGTGAGGATAGTTTTTGTAACTTCTCACTCTCATTCTATAAGTTGACAAGGTTACGGGTAATGAAAAAACCCACATTCTTGATATTGAATATGATAAATAATAACAAGTTAATATGGGAAAATATTTATTATAATTCTAAATATACAATTTATTGTCCATATATGAATAAAAAAATTCAAAGGAATTAAAAAAAGAAGAAATATGTTTTGAATGAAAAATACTAGGCCACTAGAAGAAAAACTACACCCAAAAGTAAGGGGAACCTAAAAGTGTTTTCATTATCGAGTGTAATTTTTTATATCTACACATTTTATGGAAAACAAAATTTTTAATACATAAATAATTCATTTTATGGTACAACACATAATAGAGATTAGGATATTTTAAGGATTAGTCTCATGGAAATTAGAAATTGAATAGATAAATAAAATAAAAAATATTCTAATCCAATTGAAATTACCCTTCAAGGGTTAAACCTATGTTACTTTTACTACTTCTCATATCCTAGGGACATACATCAAAAGAAAGGGGAGAGAATAAATCATAGTAAGGGGTAAACAAAGGAAATGGACATGAACTATCATCATGGATAACAAATGTGGCATAACATGAGATAACAATCATAAGTACATGATATATGTCATTAAAATGCAGTTAAAAAAGAAAATTTTTACATTCATAAGCGTATCATCAGGATTTATATCCATGGTGCCATAAATCCTAACTACTAACATTATTCACCAAGGTATAGAAAAACATTTCATCTCTAGAGATTAATTCTTTACTGAATAAACTGGAGTGCTATCAGGGTGCACCCTTAATATATCTAAATTAATTTTTGCCACAAATTCAATAATAAACCATTTATTAAATAACCCATGTATGATAATGAAGGTATTGTATATAAAATCATTTAGTATATAAGTGCGTACAGACTTGAAAAATACACCATCTTTAACACACAGAAAATAAAAAATATGGGTAATATATATATATAAACAAAAATAAATTTATTAAGATTACATCCAGGTGAATTCCCATAGATAACAAAATGTTTTAAGAATTCATATTATAATAAATTTATGTGTGGATGAGGGAAATTCAAGAAACGAATTTGTGATCATAGAAGTATACAACATTGATGAATAAGAGAGTTTAATAGGATGAAATTAAAGTATCAAATTAATAAAAAATTCATTTGGTAGTATTGAGATGATGATAAGTTGTGAAAATAAGTTAATTCAACACTAATAAAACATACCTCAAAATAGGTTCTTGAATGTAAAAGAAGATGATGAGAATTCTATTACTATAAATCCCGCTTCATTTTGTTGCTTTTGCGCCTACTAAATAATAGACTTAATCTAATTAAAAAATTATAATAGAATTTAATTATGTTAATTTTTACCAGTATTTATCAATTATAATAATTGTATTATAATTAAAATTTCCATCATTAAAGGAGAACATTTTTGTTATGATATTGTCCTTAAAATTTTCCTATCATTCATTTATTTAATAATATTTATTAATTTCTATTTATACATTCTTAATATAAACTAAATATTCCTAAAAATAATAATTTATATGAATTTTATTTTATAAGTATTTTAATGTGAATATTCATAATTGTTGTGATATGTAGAAAGATGACAATGCCCTCATGGGTGGTCAATTGACCGTTAACAGAACATTATTAATAATGGGGAAAAGAGGTGTATGAAATTTAAATATATCATAAATTAAATAATTATAGTGTTTTAACATCATTAATGTAGTTATATAATAATACCTAATTATCCTTCTAATATCTGGGATTGAAATAGACAAAGAAAAATAGTAGGAGAAGTTGAAAATGATAGAAGATATGATAAAAATTTACTACATTCAAAATGTTTCTTCTCATGATTGGCACTAAACTCTCCTCATTCTTGGGGTGGTTTTTCCCTAGAAAATCCATCAGTATCATTAGGTATGTTATAGAGGTTATTTGAGAATATTTTTGGATTGTTTAATTGTAGGAGAATTAGTTTTTCAATGGGAGGAAGAGGGGTCATTTATACTTTATGAGAGGGGTATTTTTCAAATAAAAATTGAATAAAATATTATATCAAGGAAAACCTTTGAGTAATAGAAATTATAAGATTATAAAATATATATTAATTAATTAATATTATGTTAAGACCGTGAAGTTCCATATAATCAGAATTTATTTGTTTAAACATAAGAATAATGGAAAAAATGAAAATTTTTGATTTCAATGAAATACATTTTACTTTTGACTTTGGAAAATGATTTTTTGTTTTCGATATTAAGTTTAATGTTTTAAAATTATCTACTTTTATTATTAAATTTTTTTTTTGATAAAACATTTTTTGAATTTAATATGTCATTATTACATCATGAATGTGGAAATTGTAAATATAGTAGTTTCGAAAAACATTATTTTTACTATTTTCCAAAAAAATGAAGTATTTCAGAAAAATTAAAAGAAATCATGTTGGAAAAATTAGATGTCCTGATTCAAGGAATAAAAATAATTTTATCAAAATATTTTTTTTGAGAGGAAGATTAAATATTTAATATAAAAATATTGATATTTTAAAAAACAGATTAAAATACAGTTTATTAAATATGTGCTTTTTTTTCTTTGAGTTTCAAAATTCGGTATTTATTTTATGGAACTATAAGACTTATACTCAAAAGGTTCAGGAGACTAGAAATCCACCTAATAAATATTTTATTAAAAAAATAAAGATGAAAAAATGAAATAAATAGAAGGATGTGGTCAAACAATGTGGCATGCCCTTATCCATAAGAGGAAACTACAAATCCATAATTGGATCATTCCCATTATCAGGGTTACAGTCATCATTTTCATCATTAGTTTCCCTCTCCAAGTGAGAGTTCCTTTGTTAGAATTTCACATAGTACAATACCTTGATTTTTTCCTCCTCTAGAGTGAGCACTATGGAAGAATACCTGGTCAACACATTTCATCCAGACCTTCAAGCATGAGCCCAATCATCTCTTCCATATCTGCAGCTACATTTTTTAGGATGTTATACATTCCTCCAAGACTTAGCTTATTTCAAATACCCTCTCAACTCTCACCTCTCCATAAGAGACTGTTCTGATTCGTTAAGATTATCAATGTCCACGAAAGCTATATCAATTTCATTGCAACTATCTGAGTGAGTATATACTATTTTAACAGGCATTTCATTATTATATTATCTTGAGAGAACTAATCCTTCATCATCCACACTCATAGGTGGAGTTCCAAGACATCGAGAACTGTCTAATAGGGATGCTATTGATTTATTAGCCAAAATGGTTTTTAAATACCCGTCCACCTAAGATGGGTGTAAAAACTCTTTTACTCTTTTGATTATATGTTTTGAAGTAAAAATAGAATCATTTCCCATTAGATTCATTTTAATTCTTTATCTGTAAGAAAAGATCACTCTTGTGTGAGATGAGCATCTTCTTCATCTTGGACAGAAACCTCATTGTTAGATTTTCACCTCTGATCACTTGTCTAGAAGTACCAACCTATCCATGAACCCATTCAGAGTGTCGAGTCTCACCCACCATAACTTCTCCATCCTCGTGGACACTATCTCACACCATTCCAGCCTCATCATGATTCAAAAAATGTCCTGCTTCATCAATCTCCACATTTGAGATTATAAATTCCCTAAAATAGAGGAACTATTGAATTCATACTGAGTTCCAATCAACTTTTTATAGAATCACATCTTACTCATCTTGATCATATACTATTCCTTCCCATTTCAAAGGGCTTCTACATATCGCAACAAGAGGCTACACATCCATAAGACTATTTCTATGTTGTAAATTTCCTTTTTCTTAATTTCACATATCACCACTGGACACAGGTCTCTCAGAATGACCAATGTTCTTTGAAAAGGTTTCTTTCTTAATAACAACATTCCTTCAGTAGTTGGCAGTGAGGCGCCCCTTTGTTCCACACATGTCACAGAATTAATTCATCTAACAAGAAGTAAATAAGTGACCAATATCAATCCACAAGTCACAAAAAATAAGTTTCTTCCCATACTCAACATCAATGAGAATATTATCTATAAGAGTATAGAGTAAATCCTTCTCAACCATGGGGGAATGAATATTGATCTCAACCAAAATCTAGTGATGTGTCCAAAACGAACAAGATCTGTCTCCTTGACAAGTCAAATATGAGTTCAAATTTCTCTAGCAATATCATAAATAATCATTGGGTTCTATAGGACCCAGTTTAGTATGTGAAGATGGATCCAAACCGCAAGAGAACACATTCCCTACCTATAATAAATTGATTTCCATAAAACCCTCAAGCATATGCATCCATTCAAGTATTTTTAGTATATATCCAATGCTCCACACTCGATTCATATCCTCATCCGAAGAAAATAGGTAGTGAAGAGACCCTCATCTAGGGGAAACAGACCTCCAACTAGAAAAGCATCATATGAATGAGATGTAATAGATAATTTCATAAAACTTACAAGACTTGTAACCCTTATTAAATATGATTTCCACAATCATATATGTTTTCATCCATTTAAATCCTCTCATAAAAATATATTTGATTCATTTCAACATGCACTATTAATCCTTTTCTGAGCCGTTTCCTAGCACAGGAGTCCTTGAACGCTTCCAAAGTACATCTTACCCAGTCAGCTAAAATAGATCTACACAAATTATTTGTAACTACAAGATCATTCAACATTGATTGATGCACATACACACCAACTGATGTTGTCTCTCTATAAGATATTACCAAATTTTAAAGAGATCAATAGGAAGCCCCAAAAACCTCCCTGATCTTCATTGTAATATCCAATAAAAAAATGTCGCAAACCACCAGCTGGAAATCATCAACGTCATTGGTTTTAAGAACATTTACAAGGAAGTATGGAATTTTTAAGTAGTAGATTTGATAACCCTCATGGTTGAAGAACTCTAAAAACCATGTTTTCCTCACCACCATTGAAAAACTAAAAATGCGATTTCCCAAACCCCCACATCTCTATCACCACTAAAATTATTATATTTTTTAAATTACTAAGGAAAAATATTATTTATATTATATATCATTATTTTGATGTCATATTTATATTCCAATGGTTATAAAATATTCTCAATGACCAGGTTAGTTTCCCAATGGTCATATTACCTATTATAAAAAACACCCCATTCCTTCACTCAACATTCACTAAAATTCCACTGAATGTTTGACATTTTCATTTACTAAGATTTTTATTAGTTTATTAATATGATGTTATATTTAAATAGTGTTTTTTATGGAATGGCTGATTCTAGAGGAATAGAGTGATCCATATTTATTTATTATGTATTTTTATTTTATATATTTTGATCCATTGTAATGTTTTGAATTTTCATGGGTTTATTTGTGGACTAATGTTACTATATGTATTAATGAAATGAAATGTATTTGATTTCACAATGTTTTTTATCTGTATAATAATATATAAAAAATATAACACAAATTTATTTAGAAAACTAATATTACTATAAATGTATTGGCCATTACATTCTTCCTTAATTTAAAACATCATCCCAAAAAATTAAACTCATATTCTAAGCAGAGAATAGGTGAGGGTACTTCTTTTTATCATTTCCAAGGGTTCCCATGTCACTTGTTTCTACATATTGTTTGAACACAACATTTTTACAAGGTGAGTTATCATTTTTCGTAGAATGTTGTCTCTACATTCCAAGATATTCACCATCTAATCTATATAAGAGAGTTCATTCTCTAGTTGTAACACCTTCAGAATCAATAAATATGAGGTATCGGGTTTGTACTTTCTCAGGATAGATGCGTGGAACACATAATGAACATGATCCATGTTTAGTGGATGTTCTAGTTGATCATCCACCACACATATGCAATAAAGGGTCTCAAAGGGGACAATTTACCTAAGGATAAGCTTTCCTATCTTTCTAAATGGTATGACTCTCTTTCATGGTTATATTAAAAGGAACAATTTGTCTCTAAAATCAACTAACAAGTCCCTTCTATGTTAGTCAACATTTCTCTTCTCTTGAATCTGTGCATATTTTATATATTATTGGATAACTTAGACCTTTTCTATCATCTCTTACAAAACATGTGGTCTATGTAAATTTCATACACCAGATTCATCACAAAATTTATGATTTTGACATCACATACCATATAGGTCTTCATATCGATCTATTAGAATAATAGAGTGGAATTTATTGTTTTATGAGTACACAACTAATGGGTGATATTAATCCCATCCAACATTATATTTTAATGAGAAAGATCTTAACTTTCCTTCAAGTATTTGAATAGACTTTTTAGATTGTATATTTTTTTGGGGGTTATGTGTTATATAAAATTCAACTCGATATTTAGATCATTGGTAATAGTTCTCTAGAATTTTGAAGTGAACCTTGGATGAAAATCAGAAATCATGGAAAGTGGTTCCCCATGTAGCCTCACAACTTATTTTACATATATCAAGGAAATTTGGTCAAAATAGAAATCATCCCAACTATAGAGGAAGTGGGTAGTCTTGTGGATTCAATATAATTCAACCCATATCACATAGTTTTTTCTGGACCTATTCATGAGACCAGTGAAAAGTACATGGTTGTGTTCTCTCATTTCCACATGGGTATAGGAAATGGTTGCATCATCCACTTGGATTTCTATCACTCATATTTCACTTTCTAAAATACCAAACACTTTAAGGTATACTCATTGATACCCTTATTCATGTTATCCCAGCAAAAGTTCTCTTAAGGATCAATGTATAGTTTGGTACTTCCAGGATAGATGGGTAAAGATGAGCTATGTAAATTATCCAATAGATATCTCTATTTCTATAGTGATAAAGGAATATAAATTATATTTCCCAACCAAAGGACACTATCATCATCAATGAAAAACTCATGAAGTTTCCCCTACATTACTACATTCACCTTCTTTTAAAGCTATAGATTATCCATTTCTGCCTCCCGGATCCTATCTTGGGTAAATGGTTGAGAAATTATTTGGGAAATATATCATGTTTCCCCTACTGTTATTATTTCTATGTTCATATTTTTCATATCCAAGAACCTATGGTCTTTATAGATCTATATCATTGATAGAGTAGTATATTTTTTTATAATGAGATCAGAAACTCCCTTATTATCCCTTCCATTATGGTAGTTAATATAGAAATTATAATCCATGAGTACCTATATCCTATATATTTATTCATGTTGTGATCTCTATATATGAATATGTAATTCATAATTTAGTGATCTATTTATATATTAAATTTTTTTATCATAAATATTTTTTCTTCATATCTTCCATGCAAATATTAATGTAGCAAACTCTAGTTCAAGATTAACATAATTCTACTCTCGAGTCAATAATTGTTGCAATACATAATCAGTCAAATTGTTACATTTCATGAGTATAAAACCAAATCATTTTAAGGATGAATCAATATAAATGAAACATTTTTCCCCATTAGAGGGTTTAATTTAGCATAGATGCACTAACCAATATCTTATTCGGTTCATGGAAATATTCTTCACATTCCTATATTCAGATAGACATAAATCCCATTTGATTTAACTTATTTAATGGATTATAATGTTGTGAAAATATTTTTACAAACCTTATATAGTATTCATCTAGAGCAAGGAAACTACAAATATGAGTACTAATATTCAGACATGCCCACACCTCCATGACCTTTTTCTCAAGAGGGTCAAGAGAGATGCCTTTGCAAGCCATGATGTTCCCTAAAAATTAAAATTGTTTTAATGTGTATTGACATTTCATAAAGTTACCAAATAGTTATACTTCCTTAATGTTTTCAATATGACCCTTAGATAATCCTCATAGTTCGCATGTCTTCTAAAATATACCAAAATATCATCAATAAATACTACTAAAAATTTATCATGTTAATATTAAAATACTATATTCATCAAATACATAAATATGGAAGGATAATTATTCAATATAAGGGGAATAAAAAGAAACTTATAATCTCTATATATTGTTAACTAGGTAGTCTTTGGGATATCTTCTTTCTACACCCTTAATGGATGATACCTTTCATATAGTTTAATCTTGGAAAATAATTGAGCCGCACAATGTTTGTCAAATAAATAATCAATCCTTTGAAAAGGATGTTTATTCATCACTATGATCCCATTATGTTATCTATAATCAATTAATATCATCATTAATTCATCCTTATTCATTGAAAATGGAACTAGTTCTCCCCATGGAAACACACTTTGTTAGATAAAAGATTTACCCAAAATATTCTGAATTTTCTTCTCTAATTCCTCTAACTAGACATACTAAATTATATAAATAGTCTTAAATATTGTCTTGGATCTAGGTATGATATCAATAGAGAACATTTTATATCTTTATAGGGGAGGTATAGGTATCTCTTTTGGAAATAAATCAATTTATTTTATAATAGTGGGGAAATTTTCTATATTACGATATTCCCTTTATTCTTTTTCCTCACCAATAATTTCCATAAATAAGCCTATAAGAATTTTTTTATAGGAAAATTTTTTGTTGTGATATCTCTCTTTGAGTAATAACTCTAGTTTTTCTATTAAAGACCATTGAAATTTTCTTGCTTCTTATGTTGATCTTAGAATCATACATTAAAAGTCAATCCTTGCCTAGTATAGTGTTGAATTCTCTAATGAGAGTGAAACTAGATTTTTGATGATATAATACATAAAAAATAAAATTATATATTTTATATACTACTTCTATGCTTAGATGATTCTTCATGAAGTTTTAACTAATAACACTACTTTTATATGTTCTAGGTTTTATTCTACATTCTTTGAAAATATGGATGACATAAATAATTGTGCAGAAATGGATTCAAACAAAATACTCTCTATATTTGAGATCAAAAACACTGTACCCACCACCACATCATTTGGATCATATAATTTATCTACTTTTATTGTGAAATAATTAACATACTCCCTTGACCTATATTAAGATTGATGGGGGTTAAACTACATTATCTTCTAGTTTGGATACTTATTTTAAAAGTTCCAAGTTTGACTACACATAAAGAATTGAACTTCTAGATATGTTTTCACCCTCTTCCCTACCTAGTTATTATTGATATGAATATGCTTCACCTATTAATTAATGTTTAGATATATATATCCATCTCTTCAAAAAAATTATCACTTTCCACTCAAAAAATATTTTTCCTGAATGCTTCCTCCCACATTTGTTTCATGAAAAAAGATGCATCTTATTTCCTCCAATTCCATGATTAAAATTCTTCCATGAGTTTGGATCCATTTTTATCTTCTTTTAATTTTGATTATATGACCTCATCATATCTACAAACTCCATTTCAGCTTTCAAATCACTCCACAATATCCTCTCATAGCTTTCATAGCCTATATTTTCTTAACTCCTCTATAGATTTGGTCACATCTAACTAAATAACCTATAAAATATTTTGTTAGGATTAATATAATAGTTGGAGGTGGATTGATCAAGTATCGTAATGTTTATTTTGTCGCATCTCACTGATTCATTTTCATTATACTTCAACTCTAATTAATCTTTCACCATTTTTTTCTCATCGATATGGGAAAATATTTATTAAAAAGATCATTCTGAACTCTTCCAACCCCATACCATTAATATTCTCTCTTTGTTTTGTTTCCTTAATTAGTGTCCACCATTGATCAGATTCTCCTTCCAAATTGTTTATCTCATAGGTGAATTTCTCAAGATATAAATAATGAATTATATAAAATTACTTTTCAATAGAGGTAATCTATTATTTGGTAATTAATGGATCATTACATCCACTAATGGAATCAGGTCATTAATGCATGAAAGAATCAACCAAATGTTTTCCATTCAAGATGAATATGGACGTCTGACATGACTTTTGTTATTATTCAAAACCTGAGATAGTTGAATTATCATCCACAGGAATTTTTCCAATATTTTTTCATCATGTTAGGAATTTAATAACTATATCTTCCAATTCACTCATCAATTATATGTTTCCTCCTATTTCCTACCATTTTTATACATGAATAAAACCTTTGTGATAAATGTGTTACTTTTAGAAATATTCTATTTCTAAAGGAATTTTCAATCCTAATAAATTATTATTAAAGAAATTATTAATTAATATCCTCTAATAACAGATATATTTTCTATGTATCCATCTTTATGGTTATTAAATAGATTTTGATTAACCAATAATGACCCTCATGTAGCAAGGCTTGTTGTCATGCACTAGGTGATGATGAGGTAAAATCCCAATTTCTCTTTTAATGGTTATTAATCCTATATTGAACTATGCTAGATCAAAATCCACATACTGTATCCAAAAAAAATTCATTTCCTAAAAACCACTATTTTAATAATTCACAAAAAAAAAATATAAAATTTTACAACATATAGAATTTTCCCAAGAATCCTCACAAAACATTATAATAATAGTTTCTATAAATAATGAAACTATTCTCTGATACTAGCTATGGAATCCCATTTTTTAATACATAAAACATTGGTTACATGGTACAACACATAATAACACTCATGATATTTAAATATTTAGTTTCGTGGAAATTAGAAACCTAATACATTAATAATATAACTAATATTATAATCCACATGAATGGATACTTAATGGGGTCATGCTATGTTTCTTTGGTCACATCTTTTATACTGGGGACATACATCAAAAAAAGGGGTGTTCAGAAAGCATAGTAGGGGATAAACAAAGGAAATTGAACATAGACGGTCATTATGGACAATAAATGAGGCATAACATGGTAAAACTATCATAAGTATATGATACATAATATAGAAATATGTCTAAAACATAAAATTATGACATTTATAATCATATCACCATGGTTTGTCACCAAGGTATCATAAATCATAATTACCTAGGTTATTCTCTTTGGTATCATAAAACATGTCATATCAAGAGAATAATTCTATACCCAATGCATTTTAGTGATATTAGGGAAGACCTTTCATATTTATTAATTCATGAGTTCCACAATGTTCTTAATAAAACATTTCCCCAATAACCCATGGAGGATACTGAACTCTTTTTATATAAAATAATTGATTATATAACTTCTTAATGACTCAATCATTACATTATTTTTGACCCTCATAAATCTAATATGGGTTTATACATATAAAAACATATCTAAATAAATTATTTTTGGAACTAGATAAATACTCATGGATAATGAAATGGGTTGGGTCTTCATAATATATGAATTTTTCTTATTAAAGAGTTAAATTCAAGAAATGATTTCTGTAGCATTACGATATACAACATGTATTATGAAGAGGGTATAATGGGAGGGAAAAAGATCCCCATGTTAAAAAAAACTAATTTTTTAGAAGTGGTATAGTAAAAAGTGGTATGAAAATAAAGTTACTCAAAACTTACAAAACAGACGAAAAAAGTGAAACTTGAATGGAAAAGAATAAGAGGATATTCCCTCACCCAAAAATATCACTTTATTTTTTCACTTTTGGGCCTCTGGGATGATATAATTAGGTTCCTTAACACATGAAAATAAAATTGGATATTGTTCATTTTTTCACTATTTATCACTTATAATCCTGGGATTATATTTATTAATTTCAATATTTATAGGTGTAACATTTTGATATGATATTTTCCTTTCAATTTTCTCTTATTTATTTGATTTAATGATCTTTCTTAATTTCTATTCTTACATTATTTATATTAATTACAAAAGAGTATAAATAATTATTTTTATAAATTTTATATTATAAATAAATTTTTATAGAAATCAATAATAGTTTTGATATGTAGATAGTTATTAATGTCCTCATGGTCAGTTAACCTACCATTGATGGGATATTATCAAGAATGGGGAAAAGAGACATGTGACATTTAAATTTTTCATAAATTAAATAATTAAAGTGTATTAAAATAATTAATTTATTTTTATCATACATCTTAATGAGAATTCAAACATTTGGTTTTGAAATTGATATATAAAAATTGGAAGATAAGAAGAAAATGAGATAATAGTAGATAAAAACATAATATTTAAATAGTGTTAGTTCACTTGTACGAAACTAAAATCCCATGACCCATGGAGTTGGTTTTCTCTAGAATGGCCCTAAGTAATATAAGGGTATTGAGAGAGTGTATTTGAGTAGAGGTTTGGCTTTTGTAATTGTAGGATGAGTGTTTTTAAAGGGGAGGGAGGGGCTATTTAAACAAGAGTATATGTGTATTTTATGAATACAAAAATTGAATAAAATATAATATCACGTTGAACCATTATATAGTAACATTTCTGAAATTATAAAGAATTTATGAATGAAATAAAATTATTTTAAAATTTTCAAACCCTTTATAATCTGAATTTAATCGTTTAATGAAAATGAAAAATAAAAAATAAAAAATTATTATTTAAATTAAATACTTTTGACTTTATACTTTCAAAAATAAGTTTTAGATCAAGAAATAAATTTAATTTTTAAAATGTTCCATTTGTATTATTAAATATTTATTTGGCCGAATAAAATTTTATATAATTGATTATAACATTATTACATCATTAATTATGTTATTTAGAATTCATTTATTGTAAAAAACAACTATATTTTTATTATTCACCTAAAAATTATTGTATTTTATAAAATTACCTAAAAAATCACCCTTGGAAATTTTATTTTTTATGATTCAAAAGATGAAATTAATTTTATGAAAATAATTTTCTATTAAATGTAATTATAATTTTTCATATAAATTCATATTATATTTAGAAAATATATTAAAATACGATTTAATAAAAATGAACTTTTATTTTCTTTGAGTTTTTAACCATAGTATTTATTTTATGGAACTTAATAATTATATTTTATTAAAATAGTCATGATAAATGTTATTTTGATTACATTTAATTATTTTAGGGTCCAATTACTATTCCAATGGTCATGATATTATTCCTAACGATCATATTATTATTCCCCATAGTTATGTTACTATTCCAAAATTCATATTATGTACTATAAATACCACCTCATTTCATCATTAGACATTCAATAAAATTACACCCAATTTTTATATTTTTATTTTCAATGATTTTAGTAGGTTTATTAATATTTTGTTTCTTTTCTATAGTGTTATTCATTGGAGAGATGATTCTCGTAGATTTGAGTTGTCCATATTTTCTCATTTTAATTTTTCTATATTATATTTATCTCTTATTTAACTGTATGTTATTTTAATTGTTTTAGTTAGAAATAAATGTAAGGACTTTTATTAATTAAAAAATGTTTTCTTTAGTTAACTATGTGTTGCATATGTATAATTCTATATAATATAATATTAAACACACTTATTCATGAAAACAATATTACTAATAATCTCTGGGTCATTTCACGTTTGGTATTAGATATATATATTAGTGATTCTATATATATCCAAATATAGGAACCAAGTAAATATCAAAATATTTTCTTAATAGTGGTGGATCATCAAGCAGCCAATGGAGCATGTATTTATTCATTGGATAAAGAAAACTACCACCTTAAATTTCCAAATTGAATGATTTTTATTTTAGAATATAAGTATTTCACTCCATGTGTTACTAAGAACATCGTATCCATTTCTTTCCTTTACATGTATGGACTTATTTTCAAATTTTGAAATAAATAATGCTTATTTTACAAAGAAAAAATTTATTAGGGTATGTAGTAACTATAAATTGTTATTTATGTATTACATCACTATAACAAAGTATTGACAATAAATAATGAATCTTATTCTCTGGACATATATAGATCCCAGCTATTGAATCCTCATCTTGGCCATGTCAACGAGAAGCATCTGAAAAATATCTATCAAGATGGTTATTTAGAGTCTTTTGATCTAAGACCGTCTAAAATACCTCATGCTTCTTTTCATGAAAAAATAGTCAAACCACTATTTTGGATAGGTTCAAAGGGTCACATATATTGTTGTATTAGTATATATTTATTTTTGTGGACATTTTACAGTAGATGTTATATGTGGATATTTATATTTCATAAATTTTACTAATGAATTGAGTATACATGGTTTTGTCTAATTGATGAGCTATATGTCTAAGACCTTTCATAAATTCCAAGAGTCAGAGAATAAAGTAGAGAATCAACTTGGTAAGAAGATAAAGAGGGTTCAAATTGAGAATAGTAGTGAATATCATTAACAATAGTTTATCTAATTTATAAGGGATATTGATAATCTATCTTTAATAACTCCACCATATACTCCATAGTAGAATATTTTTAGTGAATTAAATAACTTTTCATTGATTTATATGGTAAATTAGATGATGAGTCATGTGGATCTTCCATTTTCCTTTTTGGGATATGAAATATAAAATAAATATTACACACTAAACAAAGTGAGAAATAAAGTAGAAAATTGAATTACCTTTGAGTTATAGAGTGTAATGAAACTCATTTTATCTCTTGCACATGTAAGGATACATGAGTCATTAATTAAAGACACCATGAAAAATAACATATCTATCTAAGGTATAAAGTGTGAATTTATATGATATACTAAATAACTAAGTGATATTAACAATATAAACCCTCTAATAAGAATGTTATATTGTATATTAAGGAATATTTCCTGAGAGAAAGAACATCCTCAAGAAGGATCATGGGAGAAATATTGACTTTGGTGAAGTTTATGTTGAAGAAACGCATAAATGGGTACAGTATAAAATTTCATATGATCCTTTGTAAATAGTTTTTCTTCAAATACATTTAATATATAATATCCCCCTAGGGGTAAGAGAAACATGAATATATGGTTATCTTTTCAACTAAGATGGTGACTCACTATTAGTCAACAATAAAAACCATATCTCCTACAAAGCGGGAATAGAGTTCTCAAAATATGAAAGATTAATAAAATCAATGAATTATATGATTGATTCCATATTCTAGAACCATGTTTGGGATTTTATTGATCATCTATTTGATGTAAATCCTATTTGGTATAAAAAATAATTTAATGGAAAACTGGGCATGTAAGGTAAATAAAATTCCATCAAATTATGGATAGTGGATAAAGGATTAAAAATAATCAATAAATTGGATTTGATGAATCCTTTTATTTGGTCCTTACATTAATATCCATCAAAATTATACTTAATATAACAACATACCATGTGTTTGAAATTTGAAAGATTGATTTTTAAATAAATTTCCTTAATGGGAGCCTTCGGGAAGTTTTCTATATGAAACAACTAAATAGGTTTGGGACTCCTAATAATACCAAAAATATTTGAAATTTATGGAGATCCATTTATGGACTGATGTAATAATGCATTTCATGGAACATTTGGTTCAATAAAGGGTATAATGGAAGGACATTTATTTTACTAGTATTATTGTCGATGTTATGTTACATATTGGAAATGATGTACAAGACTTATAATTAGTTAAGAACTATTTAAAAAAGTTATTCTAAATGAAGGAATTAGGTGAAAAAAGCCTACATTCTCTAGATCATATTATTATTAGTTGATCTAAGAAGATTATTGAACTAATTCAAGGTACATACATTTAATATATACTAAATAAACATAGAATGGAAAAATATAATAGTTGATCAGTTCTTAGGGTCTCATGGAAAATATATTTACTACAAAATGTGTCCTCAAACACAAGAAGAGAAATAGATAATGGGTAATATCTCATATGCTTATATGATAGGTTTATTCATGTATAAATTAAAATGTACTCGAATTAATGTTTTTTATTTCTTGACTATGGTAGAAAGATATCAAATTGATTCAAGTAAATAGAATTTTTTTCTGTTAACTATATCCTTAACTATCTGAGAAGAAGTAAGAATATATTACTAGTTTTTGGATGAGAAGAGGATCTAATCATCCTATTTTATTCGGATTCTATCCTTAAAATAGATCAAAATTTTCTAAACTCATAATCAATATATGTCTTCAGTATAAAGGGATGATATGTGAGCTATAATATTTGTATGAAGTCATATTTTACCAATTATATATCAATGTATGAGTATATAGTGTCTCTTGATTTGACCAATAACTTCATTTGGATACAAAATTTTGTCCAAAGTCTTGATGTGGTGCCTTATAGTAAAGATCTTATCACATTATATTGTGATAATATTGTAGTGGTGTCTCTTGAAAAGAAGACAAGGGCACACTAATGAAAAAAACCATATGCTTCTAATGTATGTCATCTTTATTGATATTTCTCAGATGGTTGAATGTATAGTACATATATTTTTCACCTAAGAAAATGTGGTGGAAACATTGACTAATGCCTTATATCAGTATAAGCATGGATATCTTATGATAACTAGAAATCTCAAAGTTTTTAATAGATGGTTCAGCTGCTAGTGGGATTATATTAGAGCTATTTCCCATTAACCAACTTCTGTGAACTTTTTGATTACCTATATTCAAATTTTTTAAATATTATTAAACATATTATCACATTATTATAGTTCTACTGTGTGAGATAATATGTGATAATTTCCTAAGAGTAACTTTCACACTGAAATTTCATAACAATTCCCCACTATAATGAGAACTCATATGTTCTACGAAAGTGTCTTTGAATATATCTTATATACCCTAATGAAATAATTTTATGAGACATAAGTGATATAGGATATTACAAATGGATAATCATAGGACATTGAATCACTTTTTTCATGGTGTACACCAATTGAAATTTTCAGAATTTGAGATTATGATAATAAGACCCAACAGTATGAAATCCACATTTATATGTGTCATTAAACATTCCTATTAGTTGAAATTTTTATTAACCCATTTGGTTTAATATTTTTACTAATTAATATTATAATTTTTATAATTTTACATATTGAAAAATCCATAATGACATAAGTTTAGAGGTAAGTATGATACATTGGGTGTGTCACTAGTAATATTGCATTATAGAATAATGAAGGAAATTATTTATACCTTTCTTCCCTTAAAGTAAGTTCATTTATTATGTAATTTGATGGTAATTAAATAGCCTAAATAAATTTATGTCCATGGTTTTCTATGTGCAATTTCATCTTCAAAATGTCAAAGATATATATGTGGATCTCATAGGTTGATGAAACCAACATGAAACATGCTTGATTAAAGATATAGGATAAGTATTTTATATTACACAATAACTTTTCATATGAGTTATTATGACAATTAAACATTAACTTCATTCTCTACGAGTTATTTAGAATGTTTACTAATGTTATCGATGGACTTTAGGTAGGTCTGCCTAATGCCACTAAGAAAGAGGCATAGAGGGTTACACACTAAGTGTATCCAGAACCACAGTTAAATATTAATATATTTTTTTATCTAATATTTAAATAAATAGTATTTTTATGCATGGTTTCATAATTATTCATATTTAATTGACCATAAATATTCAATCACTATTTATTCGAGATATTATTTATGAAAAAAATAAATTATAAATATTTATTTGTTATATATAAAATTTAATATTTATTTATCTATTGGTGAATAATGAAATGATATTAATTTATTAAATAAATAGTAATTATTAAAGGCCCCCTAAATATTATGGAGGAATGTTGGACTGAGGTAAAAGATAAATTGAGAAAAAATATATATATATATATATTATTTGAATAAATTTTATCAATTTATCCAAGGAATAATATTTTTTTATTCATTGGTTTTTCACATATCAGGAAATATTATTGTTTTTTTTTTGCTGCTGTTATTTAGACAAGGGGTTCAGTGGGGATTAAATAAAAAATAAGGTTTAACTTGAAATTATTATTTTCTAATACTGGTATTATTTAAACTTAGTTATATTATGTCTCAGGTGGATGGATATCCATTTGTGTTTTGTTACAAACAATGAAAAAAAGAATTATCTAAATACCTAGATTTTCCTTGTCTAATAACACTCTCAATAATATAGATAGATCCTTTTTAACCACCCCTCTCAAATCTATAGATATTAAAGTGAATCCCCTAGAATTACTGCTCATGGAAATCAAAGACAAGTGATTCAAGTGTTTGGATCTTAAACACTATAACTCAATTATTCTTTTAGTGATACTCAAAGGTTTTTGTAAAAAATTTGGATGACTACTGTAGAGAACCAACACTAGATTCTTATGATTCAATGATAATACAACATAGATATGTTTTTAGATTCATCAACAAATAATAAAATCATTGTAATGTTCTTTTTTAATTGATAAAGTTATTAATAAATAACTATAAACTACTGGAATTTTCACTTTTCCCAACGGTAGTATACCAACGGTTTAGTTAAACCGTTGGTATAGTGAGCCTTTGCCAACGGTTTAAGGAAACCGTTGGCAAAGGGAATTTCGGTGGACCCTTTCCCAATGGTTCACTGAAACCGTTGGGAAAGGGGTACTAAACCCACACATTTCCCAACGGTTCAGTGGAACCGTTGGGAAATGTGTGCCCTTTCCCAACGGTTCACTGGAACCGTTGGGAAAGGGGTGCTAAACTCACACATTTCCCAACGGTTCACTGGAACCGTTGGGAAATGTGTGCCTTTGCCAACGGTTTTTATAAACCGTTGGAAAAGGTTTCCCCCAAATTCCAGATCGTGATCTCCTCTCCCCATTCGGACAGAGCCCTAATCTATTCGCTCCGCTACTCTAGCAAACCCCATCCGACTCCACTGCTCTCACGAATCCGAACACTAGAACCCCCTATCCCAACAGGTACACCCCCATACCAATAGGTAAAATTTGATCTCAACCATATTGTTGTAGTTGTTTTAATGAATAGATTTTTTCTAGGTGTTGGTGGTTTAATTGATTATTGAAATTAATATCTAAATAGGATATTGTTTGTGTTTGTGAAGACTTCTTTAATGTTTTTGTATTCTATGTTTGGAAGGAGAGTGTTCAAAACATGTAAATCAGAGTTGGGGGAGGCTATCGTGAACGTTTACATGTTTTGGATAATGGATTGTAGGAATTATTGATTGTGTTCAAACCAAATTGATATATTTTGGATAATGGATTGTGGGGGTAGGGGGTGTCCACGAGGGTGGGTGGGTTGTCCACGGGGGTGGGCGGGGGTGTCCACGGGGGTGGGAAAGGCTGTCCACGGGGGTGGGCGGGGCTGTCTAGGGGGTGTGGGTTGTCCTAGGGGTCTGGGTGGGGTGTCCTGGTGGGGGAGGGGTGTGTGGGGTGTCCAGGGGTGTGGTATGTCTGGGTGGTGGTGGTGGGGTTGCAGGGGAGGGGGGTGTGGGCTATTTGGGAGGGTGGGCGGGGCTATCTAGGGGGTACGGGTTGTCTAGGGGGGTACGGGGGGTGGGCGGGTTGTCCACAAGGGTAGACGGGCTGTCGACGGGGGTGGTCGGGCTGTCAAGGAGGGGTGGGTGGGCTGTCCAGGGGGGTGGGTGGGCTGGCCACGGGGGGTAGGGGTGTCTAGGGGGGTGGGCAGGCTATCCAAGGGGGTGGGGGTTGTCCATAGGGAGAAGGGGTGTAAAGGAGGGTGGGTGGGCTGTCCACGTGGGTGGTTGGGCTATCTAGGGGGTAGGGGGTGTCCACAGGGGTGGGCGGGGCTGTCCATGGGGTGTGGGCTGTCCTGGGGGTCTGGGTGGGGTGTCCTGGTGGGGGAGGGGTGTGTGGGGTGTCCAGGTGGGGTGCTATGTCTAGGTGGTGGTGGTGGGGTTGTAGGGAAGGGGGTGTGGGCTGTTTGGGAGGGTGGGCGGGGCTATCCAGGGGGTACGGGGTGTCCAGGGGGGTACGGGGGTGGGCGGGTTGTCCACAAGGGTGGACGGGCTGTCCACGGGGGTGGACGGGCTGTCAAGGAGGGGTGGGAGGGCTGTCCAGGGGGGTGGGTGGGCTGGCCACAGGGGGTAGGGGTGTCCAGGGGGGTGGGCAGGCTATCCAAGGGGGTGGGGGCTGTCCATAGGGAGAAGGGGTGTCGAGGGGGGTGGGTGGGCTATCTACGGGGGTGGTTGGGCTGTCTAGGGGGTAGGGGCGTCCACGGGGGTGGGTGGGTTGTCCACGGGGGTGGGTGGGGCTGTCCACGGGGGTGGGAATGGCTGTCCACGGGGGTGGGCGGGGCTGTCCAGGGGGTGTGGGCTGTCCTGGGGGTCTGGGTGGGGTGTCCTGGTGGGGGAGGGGTGTGTGGGGTGTCCAGGGGGGTTGGTATGTCTAGGTGGTGGTGGTGGGGTTGCAGGGGAGGGGGTGTTGGCTGTTTGGGAGGGTGGGTGGGGCTATCCCGGGGGGGTACGGGGTGTCCAGGGGGTACGGGGGTGGGCGGGTTGTCCACAAGGGTGGACGGGCTGTCCACGGGGGTGGTTGGGTTGTCAAGGAGGGGTGGGCTGGCCACATGGGGTAGGGGTGTCCAGGGGGGTGGGCGGGCTATCCAATGGGGTGGGAGATGTCCATAGGGAGAAGGGGTGTCGAGGGGGTGGGTGGGCTGTCCACGGGGGTGGTTGGGCTGTCTAGGGGGTAGGGGGCGTCCACGGGGGTGGGTGGGTTGTCCACGGGGGTGGTCGGGGCTATCCACGGGGGTGGGAAAGGCTCTCCACGGGGGTGGGCGGGGCTGTCCAGGGGGTGTGGGCTGTCTTGGGGGTCTGGGTGGGGTGTCCTGGTGGGGGAGGGGTGTGTGGGGTGTCCAGGGGGGTTAGTATGTCTAGGTGGTGGTGGAGGGGTTGCAGGGGAGTGGGGTGTGGGCTATTTGGGAGGGTGGGCGGGGGCTATCCCTAGGGGGGTATGGGGTGTCCATGGGGGTACGGGGGTGGGCGGGCTGTCCACAAGGGTGGACGGGCTGTCCACGGGGGTGGACGGGCTGTCAAGGAGGGGTGGGCAGGCTGTCCGGGGGGGGGGGGGGTGGGCTGGCCACATGGGGTAGGGGTGTCCAGGGGGGTGGGCGGGCTATCCAAAGGGGTGGGGGCTGTCCATAGGGAGAAGGGGTGTCGAGGGGGGTGGGTGGGCTGTCCACGGGGGTGCTTGGGCTGTCGAGGGGGGTAGGGGGTGTCCACGGGGGTGGGTGGGTTGTCCACGGGGGTAGGCGGGGCTGTCCACGAGGGTACCCTACTAATATTGCTATGGGATGAGGCATGCTCTGATGTGATAACACATTAAGTTCTTATTGGTTTTACATTTTTTAAATAACACATTAGTATGATTTTTTCACATGTGTAGTTGATACCATGATTATTTTCTTCTTTTATTGTTTACTTAAATGTATTTTCTATTAAAGTTCAATCCTATTAAATTGTTTATGACAAAATGACTTATAGGAATTCTTTTTACAAAATGGATAGAAGTTGGATGTGTGAAACCGATCGTATCTCAAGCGATTTTCAAAACAATTTGGAGAGCCTTATCGATTTTGCATTTCACAAAGCTTCAGATAGTGGTCGCATACACTGCCCGTTTTGGCCATCTATGACACCAGAACTGCGTTGTCGGTCACCGCGGGCACACGGCACGTCCGATTGAAGTGTCGTCTACTCGACCACTTCATAAATCACTCACCCGTATTTTTCGTCTGATTTCAGGCCATTCCGAAATCGTTCGGCCCGTTTGGACCACCCTCACGCGCGTTTACGAAGCGTGCGCATCACTTAAAACACGAATATTGAGCCGTACCGCGCAAACCGCACGTCCGATTGACGTTCCGTCTGTGCGTACACGTCACGAATAATAATTAGAATGTTTCACGGTGGTTTCAGCTCAATCCGAGGTCGTCTGCTATGAATTTGACCGTTTGATGCCCGTTTTGGCCGTTTATGACACCAGAACTGTGTTGTCGGCCACCGCGGGCACACTGCAGGTCCGATTGATGTTCTGTCTACTCGAACACTTCATAAATCACTCACCCATATTTGGCGTCTGATTTCAGGCCGTTCTGAAATCGTTCGGCCCATTTAGACAACCCTCACGCGCGTTTACGAAGCGCGCGCATCACTTAAAATACGAATATTGAGCCGTACCGCGCAAACCGCATGTCCGATTGACATGCCGTCTGCGCGTACACGTCACGAATAATAATTAGAATGTTTCATGGTGGTTTCAGGTCAATCCGAGGTCGTCCTCTATGAATTTGACCATTGGACGCCCGTTTTGGCCGTTTATGACACCAGAACTGCGTTGTCGGTCACCGCGGGCACACGGCACGTCCGATTGATGTGCCGTCTGCTCGACCACTTCATAAATCACTCTCCCGTATTTTTCGTCTGATTTCAGTCCATTCCGACCTCGTTCGGCCCGTTTGGACCACCCTCACGCGCGTTTACGAAGCGCGTGCATCACTTAAAACACGAATATTGAGCCGTACTGCGCAAACCGCATTTCCGATTGACGTGATGTCTGCACATACATGTAACCAATAATAATTAGAATGTTCCACGGTGGTTTTAGGTCAATCCTAGGTCGTCCGCTATGAATTTGACCGTTGGACGCCCGTTTTGGCCGTTTATGACACCAGAACTGCGTTGTCGGTCACCGCGGGCACAAGGCACGTCCGATTGACGTGCCGTCTGCTCTACCACTTCATAAATCACTCACCCGTATTTTTCGTTTGATTTCAGGCCATTCCGAAATTGTTCGACCCATTTGGACCACCCTCACGCGCGTTTACGAAGCGCGCACATCACTTAAAACACGAATATTGAGCCGTACCGTGCAAACCGCCCGTCCAATTGACGCGTCGGCTGCGCGTACACGTCACGAATAATAATTAGAATGTTGCACGGTGGTTTCAGGTCAATCTGAGGTCGTCCGCTATGAATTTGACCGTTTGACACCCGTTTTGGCCGTTTATGACACCAGAACTACATTGTCGGTCACCGCGGGCACACGGCACGTCCGATTGACATTCCGTCTGCTCGCCCAATTCCTAAATCACTCACCCGTATTTGTCGTCTGATTTTAGGCCATTCCGAAATCATTCGGCCCGTTTGGACCACCCTCACGCGCGTTTACGAAGCGCGCACATCACTTAAAGCACGAATATTGAGCCGTACCGCGCAAACCGCACGTCCGATTGACGTGCCGTCTACGCGTACACATCACGAATAATAATTAGAATGTTTCACGGTGGTTTCAACTAAATACGAGGTCGTCCGCTATGAATTTGACTGTTTGACGCCCGTTTTGGCCGTTTTTGACACCAGAACTGCGTTGTCGGTCACCGCGGGCACAGGGCACGTCCAATTGACGTGCCGTCTTCTCGACCACTTAAGAAATCACTCACCCGTATTTGTCGTCTGATTTCAGGCCATTCCGAATTCGTTCGGCCCGTTTGGACCCCCCTCACGCGCGTTTACGAAGCGCGCACATCACTTAAAATACGAATATTGAGTCGTACCGTGCAAACCGCACGTCCGATTGACGTTCCGTCTACGTGTAAGCATCACGAATAATAATTAGAATGTTGCACGGTGGTTTCAAGTCAATCTGAGGTCTTCCTCTATGAATTTGACCGTTGGACGCCCGTTTTGGCCGTTTATGACACCAGAACTGCGTTGTCGGTCACCGCGGGCACACGGCACGTCCGACTGACGTGCCGTCTGCTCGACCACTTCATAAATCACTCTCCCATATTTTTTGTCTGATTTCAGGCCATTCCGACTTCGTTCGGCCCGTTTGGACCCCCCTTACGCGCATTTACGAAGCACGCGCATCACTTAAAACAAGAATATTGAGCCGTGCCGCGCAAACCGCACATCCGATTGACGTGCCGTCTGCGCGTACACGTCATGAATAATAATTAGAATGTTGCACTGTGGTTTCAGGTCAATCTGAGGTCGTCCGCTATGTATTTGACCATTGGACGCCCGTTTTGGCCGTTTATGACACCAGAACTGCGTTGTCGGTCACCGCGGGCACAAGGCATGTCCGATTGACATTCCGTCTGCTAGACCACTTCATAAATCACTCACCCGTATTTTTTCGTCTGATTTCAGGCCATTCTGAAATCGTTCGTCCTGTTTGGACCACCCTCACGCGCGTTTACAAAGCGCGCACATCACTTAAAACACGAATATTGAGTCGTACCGCGCAAACCGCCTGTCCAATTGATGTGCCGTCTGCGCGTACACGTCACGAATAATAATTAGAATGTTTCACAGTGGTTTCAGCTCAATCCGAGGTCGTCCGCTATGAATTTGACCGTTTGACGCCCGTTTTGGCCGTTTATGACACCAAAACTGCATTGTCGGTCACCGCAGGCACAGGGCACGTCGAATTGACGTGCCGTCTGCTCGACCACTTCAGAAATCACTCACACGTATTTGTCGTCTGATTTCAGGCCATTCTGACTTCGTTCGGCCCGTTTGGACCCCCCTCACGCGGGTTTACGAAGCGCGCGCATCACTTAAAATACGAATATTGAGCCGTACCGCGCAAACCGCACGTCCGATTGATGTGCCGTCTGCGCGTACACATCACGAATAATAATTAGAATGTTTCAAGGTGGTTTCAGCTCAATCTGAGGTCGCTCGCTATGAATTTGACCGTTGGACGCCCGTTTTGGCCGTTTTTGACACTAGAACTGCGTTGTCGGTCACCGCGGGCACACGGCACGTCCGATTGACGTGCCGTCTGCTCGAACACTTCATAAATCACTCTCCCGTATTTGTCGTCTGATTTCAGGCCATTCTGACTTCGTTCGGCCCGTTTGGACCCCCCTCACGTGCGTTTATGAAGCGCGCGCATCACTTAAAACACGAATATTGAGTCGTACCGCGCAAACCGCACGTCCGATTGACGTGCCGTCTGCACGTACATGTCACGAATAATAATTAGAATGTTTCACTGTGGTTTCAACTCAATCCGGAGACGTGGTATGGCCGGCACCACTCAAAGTGTCCATCTTTTGTTTCAAAAGGATGTCATTTTAAGTGAAAAGCATCAACTGACATACGGAAAACCGACCAAATGCATTCCGAATATGTTGATAATTTATCCCAACAATACATGGGTCATATGTGACATGTACGAGCCAACCCGGGATGAATCTGAGTCATGGTGTGTCCAGGATAAGTCTAAGTGACTCTCTTTTGTTTAAAATGGACACCATTTTAAGTACATACGGAAAAACGACCAAACATATTCGGTTTCCATTGAAACTTTAGGAGAACGATCCATGGGTCATATGTGACGTGTAAGAATCATCCCCGCCTCAATATGACATGCGGTGCGGCTGACACCACTCAAAGTGTCCGTCTTTTGTTTCAAAAGGACGTCATTTTAAGTGAAAGGCATCAACTGACATACGAAGAACGACCAAACGCATTTGGATTCTATCTATACATTAGCACAATGATCCATGAGTCATATGTGATGTGTACAAGTCAACCCTGTCTTAATCCGAGACGCGGTGTGGCCGACACCGCTCTAACTCTGTCTCTTTTGTTTAAAATGGACATGATTATAAATGAAAAGAACAACTGGCATACGCAAAACTGACCAAACGCATTCGTAATCTTTTGATAATTTATCACAACAATCCATGGGTCATATGTGACATGTATGAGCCAACCCGGGATGAATCTGAGTCGCAGTGTTGTCAGGATTAGTCTAAGTGTCACTCTTTTGTTTAAAATGGACAACATTTTATGTACATACGGAAAACCGACCAAACGCATTCAGTTTCCATTTAAACTTTAGGAGAACGATCCATGGGTCATATGTGACGTGTAAGAATCAACCCCAACTCAATTGGAGACGTGGTGTGGTCGGAACCACTCATAGTGTCCGTCTTTTGTTTCAAAAGGACGTCATTTTAAGTGAAAAACATCAACTGGCATACGGAAAACCGACCAAACGCATTTGGATTGTGTCGATACTTTAGCACAACGATCCATGGGTCAAATGTGACGTGTACGAGTCAACCCCGCCTCAATCTAAGGTGCGGTGTGGCCGGTATCACTTCAGGTGGATGTATTTTGTTTAAAATGGACATCATTTGAGGTAAAAATATATGGTATAGAAAAAACCGATCAAATTATGAATTGAATTTCGGATTCCACATATAATTGTCATCTAAATTTTAAATTGAATTCTATATGAATTATGTACGTTTATAATTACGTTAGGAATTCTAATTTAATTGTCATCTAAGTGTGGTCGGGACCACTCTAAGTGACTTTCTGTTGTTTAAAATGGACAACATTTTAAGTACATACGGAAAACTGACCAAACGCATTCAGTTTCCATTGAAACTTTAGGAGAATGATCCATGGGTTATATGTGATGTGTACGAGTCAACGCCACCTCAATCTGAGGCGTAGTGTGGCCGACACAACTCCAAGTGTATGTCTTTGGTATCAAAAGGACATCATTTTAAGTGAAAAACATCAACTGACATACGGAAAACCGGCCAAACGCATTCGGATTGTGTTGATACTTTAGGAAAATGATCCATGGGTAATTTGAGATGTGTAAGAGTCAACCCCGTCTAAATCCGAGACGTGGTGTGGCCGGTACCACTCTGACTGTGTCTCTTTTGTTTAAAATGGACAAGATTATAAGTGAAATAAACAACTGACATATGAAAAACTGACCAAACGCATTCGGAATCTATTGAAAATTTAGGACAACGATTCATGGGTCATATGTTACGTGTACGAGTCAACCACGGCTCAATCTGAGTCGTGGTTTGGCCGAGACCACTCTAAGTGTATCTCTTTTCTTTAAAATGGACTACATTTTAAATTCATACAGAAAACCAACCAAACGCATTATGATTGTGTTTATATTTTAGCACAACAATCCATGGGTCATTTGTGATGTGTACGAGTTAACCCCGCCTCAATAAGAGGCGCAGTGTGGCCGACACCATTCAAAGTGTCTCTCTTTTATTTAAAAAACACTTCATTTTAAGTGAAAACAACAACTGACATACGGAAAACCGACCAAACGATTTCGGAATATGTTGATACTTTAGGACAACGATAAATGAGTCATTTGTGACGTGTATGAGTTAACCTCTCCTCAATCCGAGGCACGGTGTGACCGGTATCATTCCAGATGTATGTATTTTGTTTAAAATGGATATCATTTCTATTAAAAATATATGGTATATGAAAAACCAATCAAATTATGAATTGAATTCCGGATTCCACATATGATTGTCATTTAAATTTCAAAATGAATTCTAAATGAATTATGTATGTTTATAATTATGTTATGAATTCTACATTAATTATGGATATGTATATTTTCAGGATTCATTATATGTGTTGGTTGGTTGGTTTTCATTATTTGTATGTGTTGGTTTGTTCTCTATATGTATGCATTATATGTGTTATAGGTACAATAATTGGATTGAAAAATGAATCGAAAATGAGGGCATAATTGGATTGAAAATTGAATTGAAACCGAGGGTGAATGCCCAAAAACCAGACATGCTGTGCAAATTGCAGGCTGCTGTGCAATTTGCACAGCAAAGCCTATGCCAACGGTTTGAAAACCGTTGGCATAGGCTCTATGTAGCTGTTTTTACCAACGGTTCAAGGAACCGTTGGTAAAAACACCCTATCCCAACGGTTTGAAACTGTTGGGATATCCTGTTGAATGGTTATTTTTACCAACGGTTCTTAGAACCGTTGGTAAAAACCTTTCCGAACGGTTTGTAAACCGTTGGGAAAGAAAATTCTATGTTGATTTCCCAACGGGCCAAACCGTTGGGATAGGTTGATTTTTTCTAACCTATCCCAACGGTTCTGTGTAAACCGTTGGGAAAAGCCTTTCCCAACGGCTTACTTCCCCACGGTTTGCAGAACCGTTAGTATAACATATACCAACGGTTCAGCAGCCTTTCCCAACGGTTCTGAACCGTTGGGAAATGATGGATATCCAGTAGTGATGTGATGATTCTGTATTTGTTTTCCAAATTATCTTGTAAAAAATGTTTGATTAAATAATATTGGTAACAACATTCTATATCAATACACATCTTCTATTAATCACTAATTATGAAACAAATGAGTTGGTCATGCACTACCACCACTTCTGCTACACCCAAAACATATAAAAATGACGTAATATAAAGTGGATTTAATTTTGTTAACATGAAAAATAAAAATTTTAGAATATGTTTTTTTGTGTAGTAAACCCAGTTTGATGAAATTTTGGTTTAATAATGAATTATAATGTTATTGAAGGTTTAGTGTTTTTACTAAGAAATTATAGGGATTATTTTGAAATTTTTTGAGGAATTATAGAGGGTGAATGATTTTTAAAATGGTTGGTTAAATGATATGGATCTTTTAGGTAATCATGTCAGTGTGTATAATATTTTCTCTGTAATAAAATGGTTGGTAAATGGTTTTAAAAAACAATACATAATCCATGTGGCATATCCTAGTTTTATACTGTTCTAATTCTCATTGATTTCATATGTTTATCCAAACAATGAGACCAAAAAATTTACATCATTAAACAATGATGAAAATCATATTTTTAATGAATATTTTTTCATAGAAATTGTAATTCTTCCATGGTTTGATAGTGCTATCAAACCATTGGGTTTATTTTGGTAATTTTGGTGAATCATTTTATTTGGGATCTTATTCTCATGTATTTTTTAATATTAAACCTTCAAATCAAATTATGTTATCTACATCTTTTTCTCCCCATTTCATCCCTCATTTTATCTTTGGAGAAACCTTATTCTGGGGATTTCATTCCAAAATCTAGTGGTTCGGGTATGTTTTGATGAGTTTTTATAGTGGATCATTATATGAAGCTTTTTTAGAGCCTAGATATATTAAGGGAATATGTAGTTTCATATTATAGACTTGGTTGGAGGTATATATATTCTCTCCTACACTAAATTTCCTAGAACATGGAGTCATCGTTTTTTATAATTTAATATTGTTCTTATATTAAAAAAACCCATCTAATAGAAATATCATTAATAAAATTCATTTCTTCCTTGGATTTAAATTGAGGAATTTTTTGTTTCTCCAAAAAAAATGTTTTATCAAATTATCAAAGGGTATTTTGAATATATAATATTTTGTTGTGTATTCATTATTCACTTAGAAATGGTCGTGTTGGGTTGTACATGGTGTGGGTTCCAAGTTAAGTACATTGGTTTTCATGGGTAGAGGGATATTATATGTATTTTGGAATAATTTTTTTCTGTAGGAATTGGTTATGGTGCCAGTTCTAGGAATACTATATTATACCATTGAGTGACGACATGGGTTTGGAGGGATAAGTTTATTACCGTGAGTTGGACTATTTAGAGGGCCTCCATTCTTTTAAGATGAATTGGGTTGGGGTACCTCATGTGTGGGTATGTCCATGAAAATGGTTTGATGTATTTCATGGGTGTGTGAGTTGAGAACATGGGTATGTTTTTTTGTAGGTTATTTCACGTCTTTTTTATAAATTTTTGCTGGTGACTCGTTTTATAATATATACTTGTTTTAAATAAATTTTGATAATTTTTTATTATTTCAGTGGTGTGTGTGGGGAGTTTCTTGTTGATTTTTGACTGAGTCAATATACCTGACCCCTACATATGAATCTATATATATATATATATTCATCATTTTTTTGATATAGGTATGGGGGGACCTCTTATATAATATTAGTATATCATGACATTGTGTATTTATATGGAGGTGGGATAGTGGTAATATTCATCACGTAGAGTATGAGAGTGTTCCATATGGCCCCCTTATCTCCCTTTATTAGTTGTTGGTCTTGTAGTCTTTTGGGAATATCTATTCTCTACTACACTATGATTATTATATATTGACATATTATGATATAGAATTTCGTCCTGTGTTTATTCATGAATTTATGTATGTACAACATTATATATTTTCTATTATAGGTGTATTATATATGTAAGAAAAAATCATCCCCTATGAATAGTTAATTCCCTATGAATTTATTATCATCCTTTTTCGTTTAGGGTATGTCACTTAACATTATTCAAACCTCATTCTAATCCAATCCAATGGATAAGGGTTGAGATATTACATAAGGAATCAGTTTGGTATGGTCTGTTAGTTGGGATTGTAGGCATGTAGATAGTATGTGTTATGACATGAAATATATAACACAACAATTAATATCTAGCCCATTTCTGATAAAAATCAGGTTATAAGGTTTGTTTGAGTGTGAAAAGTGTTGTTAAACACTTCTTGTAATGTCATTATCTCATCATCATGTGTTTATTCATTGAGAGTTTTGTATCAATAATTAGTAAAGATACTTCCCTGTAGGATTTCATCATTCATGTGATATTTTTTTGGCATCAGTAAATGATGACATTTTAATTTTTTTTAGAAATGGTTATGGAATCCCATCTTTTTATTATATAACTTTTCATTACGTGGTACATAACAAAAGATCATTTCAAGTTTAATTTCTTCAATAAAAGATACATAATACATGAAAACATACAACATTATAATAAATACACATGAATTAAATATTAATAGATTCTCCTTAACTTATAATTATTTAATTTTATAACCTATAGACATACATATAAGGATGGGAGGGATAATAAATCTCAATAAGTGAATAAACAATAATGACCTATAACATGTGAGCTTTAGACATAATAATGAGAACACAGAGAATAACGACAAGGAATGGGAAAGAGGAATATCATAATAATAGTAACATTTATCATAACATGGAAATGTGGATAAAACATTTAAATGAGACATTGATAATCTTATCTACATGGTTTATTGACAAGGTTTCGTAAATAAAAATTACCAAAGTTATGCCTTAAAAGTTTCGTAAGACATGTCATCACTAGAGATTAAAAATTTTACTCAATGTATTGGAATGCTATCAGGTCGCACCCTTCATATGTATAAAGTTCATGTGATCCACATATATCATAATAGATTAATTCATAAATAACCTATGCATAAAAAATATTGGGTTTTTTATCAAAATTAGGGCATACAAATGTTTTTTAAAGACATGATCATTACATCATTTTTAATCAATGAAAGGAAATGTGAGTATCATATATGTAAATACCCAAAAAAATATTTCTCATATATAGTTAAATAACCATTGAATATAAAACAATTTTTTGTTTTGAAATAAAAATAATGGATAATTTCTTTTGTAAAATAGAAAATCTTGAGAAGAAAATTTTGTTGTTTGAAGAGTATAAAACATGGTTTTAGAAATGGAAAAATGAGATGTAACTAGTGTATCCCATTCCAAAAAAACAGTAATTCATATTGTAATGGGATAATATAAAGTGGGATAAAAGAATTTTATTGGGAATTGTAATACACACCACAAATGGACTTGTCAATGGATATGAGAATTGGAGCTTTACCATACCTTGATGAGTAGTTCCTAAAACATGAGAATGGAACCTTGGGGGCTTGAAGACACCGTGGGGGGACTACATGGGAGGGAAAATAACAAAAAATTCATATAGTATGCATATGGATTGAATGGAAATGGAGAAATGATGGGTATTTATAAGAGAAGTGGAGGATTTTTGTAATATTTTCCAAATATAGTTCTTGGAAAACAATGTTGCAGATAATGAAAAACCATTACCTTACACATATCATATTCTCAAGGTTTTGGACATTTTGTCCCCATTTATTGTTTTTTAATCCACTACAAGAGAACATGATTTTTAAATACATATTTTTGCATGGAAAAGTAAAAGTTCCATAAATTAATATTTTAAAAAAATTAAATATTCCCTTTTAGACATTGGAAAGTATCTTATAGCTTCAGAAATTCAATAAAATATATTAAAATACTGGATGTTAATAAAATAAAATTATAAATTCTTTGATTTAATATAAATAATTATGATATCGTTATTATTTAACTATGATTTCACAAAATATACGGAACCCTAAAACTATATTTCATAATATACATGAAAAAATATAGTATTTTAAAAAATTATCATAAATTAACCCTTTCTGAAATTCAAAATTATGATTTTAAAAATGATGTTTATTTTATCATAAAAAATATCTAAATATGATAATTTTAACTTTTAAATATAAAATTCCACATTTACTAAAAAAATATTTTTAAGGAACTCTCAAATTTATGACACTTATCAAAAACTTCAAAGGAAATTATAAATTTATTTTATAATTTATCATTTAAATAAAAGTGTTTTAAATTAATATTTAATTAAAACAAATTCTATTTATTATACATTCTTTAATTATAAAAAAATTGTATACATTTTCTAGAAATTGAAATTATGTTCTATTTGAATCTAAACCAAAAATTATGAAACTTGTTTAATTAAACATATATTTTATTAAGAAAATCTATTCTTAAAATGAATTTAAAGAATAAAAATTTTACATATAAAAAGGAATTTAAAATTTATGTAACTATGTTTTGGACACATAATTACTAATTACACATGTATACTCCCTAAGGGTAAGGTGTTCCATGGTGGTATTTTGATGGGGTGCCTCAGCTAACATCGACTGAGTGGTAATCCACACTAACTTGAACGTCCCCATAGTTGATTTTGTTCAATCTTCAATTGTTGATGATCAGCTTGGGAAAGGTCAACGGCAAACCCCAGTGACGAAACCTCCCACTCATGTTATTATAAATGGGCTTCAAACTGAATGGCAATAAAGTTTGAGGCCATAAATTCTCATTTCTATATTAATTAGAATATTTTCATTTCAACATATAAATACAAATTATAATATTAAAATTATTACTAATAGTATAGTTTCCAACATTCATATTAACCAACGGTTATATAACAGTAGAATGTCTATGGTCATATTTCCCTTTTTACTCTATAAATACTAATTAATTATTAAAGATCCATGGTTTTTTTGTATAAAATAAAATAAAACATAGTTTTAGGAAACAAATATCATAAAAAAGTATAGATCATTATATCATTCCCCCCTTTACGAAATTTCAAACCCAAAATATAAACTCATTATCTCAGTTGAGAAATGGTGAGGGTACTTATATCTCATTATTATCTATGGTTCCCACATTTAATATTTATATTTATGTTTCCTCCCCAACACATTTAAAAGGTTGGTAGTCTTTTTCATAGAACCTTATCTCTATGGTCCCTGATCCCCACCAAATTCTCCCTATAAGAGAGGTCATGTTTCAATTGCACCCCCTTTTGATTCAATAAATTTGAAGGATTGGGTATTTACTTCCTCAAGAAAGATGCGTGGAATATATCATTAACTTGAGAACGATTTTATGGAAGTTCAATCTAATAGGCCACTACTCTTATGTGATTAAGGATTTTGTAGGGGCCAATGTACCAAGGGCTAACCATCCATTTCATTCCAAACTACAAGACTCTCTTCCATTTTGATATACTAAAGAAAACACTTTCCCCAACATCAAACCCCAAGTCCCTTATATGATTTTTATAATAGCTCTTTAGTCAACTTTAAGAATATTTTATATGTTATTGGATGGAATGAACCTTTTTTTATATCTTGCACTAGATCAGGCCATTGATATTTCATCTCAGTGACTTTATCACAAATAGTAGAAGTTCTACATTGCTTTCCATATAGATCTTCATATGGTTCCAGTTGAATACTCGAGTGGAGGTTTATCTTGTATGAGAAATAAACTAATGTGAGGTTATGATCTCATACATATATATATTCCATTGATCAAGTTCTCATCATTTCCTCAAGTGTCTAAATATTCTTTTTAGATTGTCTATCATTTTGGGGGTGATAGAACGTACTGAAATTTAATTCAGTATTCATATCTGGTTGAATACTTCTCCAAAATTTTGATGTAAACCTTAGATCATGAGAATATTGATAGAAAGTGGCACCCCATGAAACATTACCACTTCATTTTTGTATATTTTGGAAAGATGGTCGATAGATAATTCTTCCCAGATAGTGATGAAATGGGAAGTTACGGTGAGATGATCGACTGCAACCCATATCTCATTATCTCCTTTGGAGGATCTTCAAAGACTAGTGACGATGTCCATAGTGATATTGTCCCACTTCCATTTTGGTATGGGTAGTGGTTTCAATACTCCTTTAGGATGTTTTCACTCCACCTTCAATTAAAGATATACCAAGCACATTGTAGTGTATATAGCAATCTCCAATTTCATATTATCCCCCCAATAATGATCATAAATGTCCAAATAGATTTTAGTGCTTACAGAATGTATAGATATGGTAGATGTATGAGCTTCATCCATCATATACATCTTTATCTCCAGCATTGATGGAACTAATAACCTTTTATGAAATATTAATAATCCTTATTGATCAATATTGAACTCAAGAAACATCCTATTCTTCACATCATCAATATTATTCTGTAAAAGAAGCTCGTATTTTTTAGATTTAATGATCATATATTATAATGATGGTTAAGAAACAATTTGGGATAGTTTTGATAATTTCCCTTCAGTTACGATTACCATTTCTAATTTTACTAGGTCCTTGACCAAAGGATCACCATAAATCCTAATCATTTCCAACACAACATGGGCATTCCTACTTAATTCATTAGTAAGATTTTTTCCTCTTCCAGGGTGATAATGAATAGAATAATCATTTTAATTATGAAGTTTCAACCAACTCCTTTGTCTCTTGTTCAATTAATTTTTCATGAAAATATTTTTCAATCATTGGTAGTCTATTTCTATATCTCATTTCTCCCTATAGAGATAGTGCCTATATATTTTCCGAGAGAAAATAACTACAACTAGATCTACATCTTGTGTTTGGATACTTCTGCTCATGATACTTCAACTGTGGAGATGTATAATAAATCACCTTATAAATTTTCATGTGGACTCACCAAATTCATTTAAAACATGCATATATATAAACAAATAGTCCTTCTTTCTAATATGGTAGAGTTTACATAGGTTCCGTAACCAATATATTCTTCTGTTCTTAGAAACTTTCCTTCCAATCCTTTTTTCAAAGGAACTTAGCCACTTTTAAAGTTAACATTGTTAGTGGATTATAAATTCATGAAAGGGTCTTCATAAATTTCCTATAATGTCATCCTAATCCATGTATACTGTGAATCTCAGTTACTATTGTTGGATGAGTCCGTTCTTCAATAATCTTTATCATTATAGGGAAAACTAAAATTTCCTTATTGGTTATAATATTGCCTGAGAATGAAACTTTCTATAATCAAAATTCACATTTTCTAAATTTTTTAAATATCTCCCCCTTCCAAAAAGTTCCCAAGATAACTTTTATATAATCATCATGCTTCCTGCGACATTTAGAGTAAATTAAAATGTCATCAATAACAACTAACATGATTTTTTCGAGGAATTCATAAAATATTCTATTCATAAAATCCATAAATATTTCTGTGCAATTAGTCAAACTGTGGAAAATAAAAACAAACTCATAATTCTTATATATTATTCATAAGGTAGCCTTTGGAATATCATCTTTGTTTACCCTCAATTGATGATACCTAGATTATAGGTCAATCATGGAGAATAATTAACCCCCATGAAGCTAGTCAAATAAATCATTAGTACTTCATATAGGGTATTTTTTCATCACTATGATACCATTAATTTTTCTATAATCAATTCATAACAACATTGATCTATCCTTCTTCTTCCCAAATCGATTACGTAGTCCCCAACGAATCACACGTGGTCAGATAAATCTCTTATCCATGAGATCTTTATGTTGTTTCTTTAATTCCTCTAACTCTATATTTTCCATTCTATATGGAGCCTCTGATATCAGCATGGATACAAGTATGAGTTTAATGGAGAACTCTACAACTCTTTCTGGGGGAGGTATAGGTATCTCATTAATAAATACATCAATGTATTCCTAAACTATGGGCATATTCTCTATCTTTAAACATTAACTAGTACACGACCCGTGCATTTTCACGGCATAACCATTTAATTAAAAATCAAATTGTACATAATGTGTGTTTTTTTAGAATGCACATTAATCAAAAATAAATTAATAAATGATTGCACTAATATAAATTCAGTTACATTCTATATACATTTATAAAGGAATGCAATTATTTTTAATATACAATATAGAATTCTCATATAGAAATAAGATTTGAGAAATATACTTATTTTTTAAATTGATTACCCATATATGTCACTAAATAAATAGTTAACTAATGAATACCTAAATATACATGTTTTCTTATTCAATAAGTCATGTGTGAACTATTTTTGTAAATTTCAAATATAGTTAACTATTGTGAAAATTTAGCACATATATATTCTACTAGTGAATAATAAAAACGGTCATTGTGCTGGAATACATAGATCACACATCCAAAAATAAAAAATGTCACTCATAAAAGGTTTATTCGAAAAAAACAGCGTCCCTTGATTAACGCTAGAGTTGCAGGGTTGTCTGCATAACATATTTGATTGTGGTGTCAGAAGATATTTCCCACAGCATCAGTCCATCAAAAGTGATGCTCAAAAACGATGTTCTAGATATAGTGATGTGTTGATGTGGCTGATCATCTACTTAAAACATTAAAATGGAAGTGTTTCAATAATTTTCTACTTCATAACATATCAATAGGAAAACAACAGAATATGTAAATATGTTAAAACTCATTCAACTACTATAACAAAACTGCAAATAGGACACAAAATCTATGTCATTTAGCACCGAAAGAACTGAGAAGAACATTATTGCAGGTGTGTTGACAGAACAACCGAGTTAAAAGTATTGAAATAATAGAGATAGTCTTGTTCAAAGATATCAACCATATACACAGATCCAGGTAATGAAAAATTACCAAAATTCATTAATAAATGACAAATCATGACGAACCAATCTTAATGGACACACTCCCCCTCTTAGTGGCTAATTGTTATTCTCATCCAATCTGGTACCATGAATACCATAAAATGAGAATTTGTATATTTTTTCATGAATAAGAAAAAAAAATTAATAGAAACATCATATAATTTAATGATATAAATAAAAAACATATACCCATAAGAAAATAATGCCATGTTAATTTATATAAATGATATTTGTAGGAAATTACTTCGTACATCAGGAATGATGACATCAAGTCCCATGAACCATTAATAAAACACATATTTTAACCAAAAATTACAATAACCAATCCTAATTAATTTAATACATTACTCTAGAATCAATATTCATGAAGGATAACATGAATATTATAAGGGAAACTGATCAGAATGCAGAATGAAATGGGAATTAAATAATGACTTAGTAAATAGCAAGTTTCATGGTTCTACTTATACTAGGAATAATAAATTAAAAAATCAAGTGTAGTCCCTAACAAGTTTTATGCCTCTCATTAATCATCTAAATAATGCGTTATACGTATTGAGTTTTAGGATAGAGTAAAGGGGGTTTTATCTGACCATGTTTCATCTCAAGGTTATGCTGTCATACATCGCTATATGTATTTCATCTAGTATTATTGAAATAAAAAAGATAACAAATATGCATAACCTCACTAGCATACTCAGTATAGCTTTTCAAATTTCCTTTTTTTGTAAAGCAGGAAGATTCTATCTGAACATTAACATCATCCTTTAGTGAGAACGATCAATCTAAACTGGTTTCAAAACATCTTCTTTAGGGGTCGCATACATGTTCGAAGGCATATAAAAAATTATTCTTCGCATATATAATGAATTACCATTATGGAATAATGATAATGAATCTATGCACATACAATGTGTTAGCGTGAAAAATAAGATAGAATAGATGGTAAATTTAATTAATTTATATCAACATTAAATTAGATTCACTATTATAAATTTGTACCAAAGTTAGAGGACTCAAAAGAGAGATGTCAACTATATATGGCCTTTGATCTTCGATGCTTGTTAAATATATGTGGTTTGTAGTATACTTTAAAATATTGAATAAAATTAGTAAGTCATTATTTTATTTTATCTTTTAGTTAAATATCACATAAACATAATGTCTGAAATAATTATACTCGACTGTTAATATAAATAAAATTTTAAACTAGAACTCATTTTATTATGCAGGACTTTTGTAACCTTTTAGCTCATTCACATAATCTGTAACAAAAATTACATTGAATGAATTTTGTTCATAGGGCCGATGTTAGTTGTGGATGTTGTAATTTGAAATGTTAATAGTCCGGTGAATATTTTTTATGTTTTAATTCATTCAGCTAGATTGGAAAACCAAATTCATTATTGGCCTACATTGAATAAAGGG
Organism: Viscum album; assembly: GCA_963277665.1. Classification (NCBI taxonomy): domain Eukaryota; kingdom Viridiplantae; phylum Streptophyta; class Magnoliopsida; order Santalales; family Viscaceae; genus Viscum; species Viscum album. Next base: position 2,015,570,597 of record OY728131.1, on the reverse strand, counting down.
CATTTAACCAATGTAGAGAGAATCTTAAAAATACTAACACAATTAATAAAAAATACATGAATAAGATTATTTCTTAGCTCGAATGCTGAATTTGATAGAAATTACATCACTTATTTCTCAAATAGGAAAATAGACATAAATCCATTAGAATCACTGACCAGTAGCTGTAATCGATATATATAATAATATTTGATTTATTTAGCATAAAATTTGTAAAGTAGATGTATTTTTAGAAGAAAGTGAGTTATATTTTATAAAACTATCATACACAGGATTAATTATAGTCAAAAAGTGGTAGGAAAATAAAATTCATTCAAAAAGGAACATTTTTCCATTATAATAATTATTAACTACAAATATTACCTTGGTAAAGTTAACATTGTAGTGACAACACAATTTGGGCAGTTTTCTATTGCATTGAAGGAGTATACCATCTTTTTTCATGAATAGCCTGAATCATAATACTAGTTGTAATGTCATTTTATTTTTCTAACTATGACTAAGATGGTAAATTTTGATACCTGTAAGACAATAACAATGAACCATCAGTTAAAATATTACTGATAGTATAAAACATTTGTATTGAGATAATATTTCATTGATATCGTAATTATCATGTGTTACCTTAGTACATGTAGTAATCTATTCAATTTTTCTTCTATTTTTCAAAGTTCGGTTTCTTAAAAAGGAGCATCCAGCACACAAACATTCTACATTTCTTTGTTCATTGTCTTTTAGTAGAGTTTTAATAAAAAATTATATTACTTAAAATGAATATGTTAAGCAGAATATGTGTAAATTTAAAGTATTCTAACCGTACTAAATGCCATGAAGACATTATCAGTAAGAGAAACATAGAAAAGAGTATTATTTAGACATATTTAACTATAAAGCTCAAGTTACTAAGAAAAAATTAATGTTAGACTTTCGAATTTTTCAAATCATAATAGTGCGACAACTTACCTTCAAGGGATCTCAAAATATGAAAATACGGATTCAGTATAATTTTGGTTTCATTGGAACACATGCTAATTATATTTAGTTCTTAATTTCCTAAAACACATTATTTAGAATTGTAATAAATAGTATTAATAGCATAGTAATATAGTATTATATTGGAAGTGTTGAATGGGAAAACATACTGGAGAATTGTTTTTCATGGACAAGTTGATGAACTAAAATATTACTTGTTGTTTCACCTACTAACAGTGTACTGAGATGATCTGAATATTCACCCCAAAGTTTACATCTCACGATTTATCCACAATAAGAAATAAATATGAGTTTTAATTTGTATGTAATTTATATTAGATATATATTTAATTTATTTTTAATCATCATAAAACATTACCTACCATCCCTCAATGTAATCTGCATTATTTTTTTGCGTTTTCTGAAACCTATAAAGCTTAAAAATATAGAATAATACCTTCAACATATGTATCATTTTAAGAAAACTAATTATAAGAAACATAATATATTTCATATTAAAATTACTCCTTAAACAAATTATTTATGAACCTGGAATTTTTATATATACTATGTAACACATTATCATGTAGTTGCCACTTACCTATTTGATTTATTACAGAACATACCTACAGATTTAATGTATTTTGTTTTTAAATATTGGAATCAATTTGGGTGTGGTGTAAAGTAAAAACATATTAAGTAGATGTAATAGTAAATATATAATGACAATGGAACATTTTCTTGTAGTTTTCATTTGTTATGAATGTTAAAGGAATACCTATAAGGATCTCTTCTAGAACTTTTCTATCTTTGATATCTTTGAAGGGAGTAAAATGGTATGAAAATAGTTGAAAAGGTACATCACAAAGTCTAAAAGGGGTACACAAGTTTATCAATAATCATCACTTGTGATGGCTCGATAAATAATTTCCTTTATTATCACTTATTAGAAAATGTTTAATAATATAACATACACCTTCAGGGAGCAATGAATTTTACTTTGAAATGAGTTAACGGCCTATAATGGTTTTTTGAATTGTTGTTTCCTATAAAATATAGTGTCTATCATTACAGTAAGATCAATAATTAAGCATCTGTTGATAAATAATGACACTAGGGATATCAATATATTAATTAAGTTAATAAATATTTATACACCATCAGTAGCTCACAACATAGTTCTGTAACGGATGAAACAATATTTTGGATGCAATATTTATGTGGAATCATTAAAAATTGTAAATAAAAATAAACTTATAGTAGAATCTTCATGAATTTGATTGAGGAATACTAATCATTTTTAAATTTTTAAGGTCTTTTTTTCCACATACATATAATATGCAAGAGAATTTTTGAAATCTCATCATCATCTATAGGGATTTTTTTCAAATCTGTAAAGGAACATGCTATTTCAAATTAACGAGAGTGGATAAGAATGACAAATGTAAATATTCATTAAAGATATTTGAATAATATCATGAAAGAAATGAGTTTATGGAAATTTAGTTATAATCTACAAAGAAAATCATTATCCATAGAAATAAATATGGTATAACTATTTCTTGTTTTGTAAAATTTCATTGTATACTATATTTGTTTTATAGAACTTAGGTATGTTATCACTATCGTATAACAATATTTTTAATCTATTTTTGTTCATAACTCAAGAAAATGCTACAAAAAGTTGGACATGATAGAAGACAGGTTTTCGGTGTTTAATCCCAACATTTGATAACGATTGACCATGGATTTTATTAATAGTCATTTAAAATGACTGTGCAGTTTTATGTCATTGAGGGGTATGTATGTAGAACAATAGCATCCAATAGATTCTCAAAACTATTGATTTAATACTCCTTTGAAATATCAATATCATCCTCACCGTCAATTGGTCCACCATGTGTCTCATATCCTATATTAAGAATCATGTTTTCAAATGATTTTACTTCATGAAAATCGGTAATTGTATCGGAAGACTACAGTATCGTGTTCATTTTCAATGTAAGAACAGTAGAATTCCTCCAATGATATGAGACCAGATACTTGAAAATATTATTTCATCTCTGGTACCATGTCATACTATAGGAAATATTTGGTTAAAATCACCACCAAGGACAATAGTTTTACCACCAAAGGTATATTCATAACTATTAGTTGAATTTGGTGACAAAATATCCCTTAAGGTGCAATCAATATCCTCAAATTATTATCTGTGAACCATTGGTGCCTCATGCCAAATAATTAATTTTTTTCTTGTATAAGTTATTCCAACACAGTTCCTTATTGAATGTTTCAAGTAGAATATTCTTTAATGGCTAATGGGATACATAATTGACATTGTGATTTTCTCCCTCCTGGTAATGATATTGTTGCTATCCCACATGAAGAAACTTCTAGTACAATATTCCTTTTAGAATGTAGTTTTGATGCTAAGGTATGCCAGAAGAATGTTTTTCTAGTCCCTCCATAATTGTGAACAAAAAACTACCCACCTTTAGTAGTGCCATGGGACTCTAGAATTTTGGTAAACACGTGTTTTTCTTCATTAGTCAATTTCTTACTCAAATCCTCAAATTCAGCTTGAAGAAAACTTATATCATAATTCTATTCAACTGCAATTAACATGTTCCCAATAAGCATAGTTTTTAAATGTGGAATAGGCATTGGAGGGTAGTTAATCAATGATCTTAAATTTCTATAAAGGATGTTATCAATTTCTAGAAGTCCATAATTCTTTAATTGGGTATGAGTGAGATGTAAATATGTTACATCAAAATTTAGGTAGTTGGTAGAATGGTCTTTATTTAAATTAAAAACAAATTAAAAATGGTATAATAATTGTTATAGGAAAAAAGTAAATGAAAATTATATGGTAAATACAGTAGAAGTGTAGCAAGAAGATACCTTCAATACTCAATATAATTCTCTGAGAATATAAAATATCTTCTGATAGAAATTTCCATATTTTATTCAATAAAGCATGTGATTGAGAAATATTGTTTGATAAGAGTAGGTGACAAAATAATCTACATAAGGAATTCCCAATTTCCCAAACAGAAACCTCTGAAAATGCAACCAAAAAATTTGTGTCATCGATAAGTAAACCCAAGATGTAATAGGTGTCTCCAAATGTTTTTAATGTTTTATTATTTATAGTTAAGATTTCGTTATATGAATTTTGTCCTGAAACATTAGTGAGAAATATCAGAAGATAATATATTTCACCAACTGTGAGAGACACATAATACAGTCTCCCAATAGTGAATCCTCATTTTCACAGATACCATTTACGATCACTCTAGTGGAAAAACATTTCATCAGGAATTCCTCATAGGTTTTCCATTGTGCTCCAGGATATATTTAATTTTCTTCAAACCATGAAGTATACATACTTTGTGATACTGTTTCATTTTCCAGAATGTCTTCAATATTGCATGCATCATTATAATTTACAAGTTCCTCACTTGGTAAATAAAATTGTAATCTTTCAACATGACGGAGCATGTAATGGATGGGAAAACTGAATATTCACACAGAAACCTCACACTGTGATATATATTGACAATCATAATACATTTTAATTTCATTAACCTACTTCTAACCATGTTGTGTACTTTCAGATCCATAGAGAGATGTTGTGACTCGATCGTTCCCCTTGTTTATGTACCTGAACAAATAGTTTATGGAACATGATTGATTACAGACCCCTATATTGAGATGATTCTGATAATTAAGAAACATTGATGGAATGTAAGGAACAACCGAATGTTTATCCAATTCAACCCCATTTTTTTCTATGGTTATGTTATTATCTCATCTCATGTAAATAGCATACATATCCTCATCAACTGAATAGTTGTTGAAAAAAAATTTAGGAAAATATTTTGAACACTATTGAATTTTCATGCATAGAGAGAAAGGGCTCGTAACCCCAAAAGGTCCACGAATCATTTAATTCTTTACATCCACATATAACCGAGGATGATCTGACCTATCTGATATTTCAACTGAAAAAAATCTATTAACATTAGCATCACTTGTAAACATATGTAAATATAGAAGGAAAACTAGTATATGTACATGAAGAAGACTGCACATTTGAAATTTAGTTTTAGGAACTACTACAATTATACAGAAGACAAAAAAATTAATAATGTAATAATAAGAAACAATATGAATTTCAATGTAGTTTCCAATAATAAGTACATATATTGTAAGCTTACCAGGAGTGTTCTTTCCAAAAAAATCTCTTCATTGAGATCTTTTATTAAATGTTCCATCTTCATATTTAATACCCTTTATAGTATTTGTGGATAGTCTTTGGGATGAAGATTTTTCATTCACATAAACCATTTAATCTCTAGACATAATGGGTTTCAAGTGAATGTTATGAAAAAATCTGGATATCCAGCCCAATTACAAATAACCATTGGACTTTGATTGTTTTAAATAATGTATCTTGGACTACCAGTAAAATATGATTGAATAATAACAAGTCTTACACGGAGTGATCCATCCTGCTCATCTCTAAATTATGATTCCTACAACCCATTATACAACTCTGCTATCAATTGTTTTTAATTAAACCAAATATAGGATAAATGTTGGGTTTCAATAATTGGATATGTATACACTAAAAATTGTTTTAGTAGTCATTTGGAATGTAGTAGTGAAGAGAAATGGTTATGACAAAATTCCAAATGGTATGTGAAGTATTCGATCATTGTCAGTTTGTGTAATGTTTTAGATTCTATAGTGGAAAAACTGTTGTACACAACATTAGAGTATCCATGTAACACCCGAGACTTTTATGTTATATAAATCATCAAAGGAATCTTTTTCTACACAACACTTTCTTGGCTTGCTTTACACGCAATCACGACCTTCCTCGATAGCTTGCGTCGTACGCAATACCGAGTTTCACTAAACAACAATATGCTATTAAAACTAGCCGTTATGAATAGTAATAACCACTTTTTGAAATTTTATAAATTTTATTTTTCAAAATGGACTTCATTTTTGGACTCAGAATATCGAAATTAGCCTAGGGTGAAATTTTGGTATTTTTCTGAAAACTTTCAATTTTTTGATGAATAGTGAAATCACTAAGTGGTAGGTTAAAAACTGAATTTTGCATAAAACTTAATTTTACCGCTTCTGTGAATGGAATTTCAAAAATCCGAGAGACACGGTTAATATCAAGGACTAAAATGTGGTTCAATGAGATGAAAATAATTTTTTGGTTAATAGTAAATAGGGTAACTAAGGGTAAATATGATATTAATATTACCCTAACACATGTCCTAATTCTATTGGACAAGTGTAATTCGACCAAAAACAAACATAGGAATAAAATATGACCATTTAGGCCCACTTGGATTAGATTAGGACATTTATTATTAATTTATTTAAAGAAGGGTTAAAATAGTTAAAATCAAAGTTTAATAAATAAATAATTTTTAATATAGGGTTATACATAAGATAAATTCAATTGTAAATATTCATTAGAAATCTAAAAAGATTTCATACATGATGGTATTTTATTTGTAATTTTTAGACATCAAATAATTTAATTTATTTATGACACAAAGATGATGCAGTAATTATCTTATTAATGAAATATTGACAAAATTGATAATATAAATACCAAAATAAATGTAATTTGAGACTTTTTATGAATTCCACTAATTTTATAAGTTACTATGATATATTAGTATTGATTTAATCAACTTGGTTCGAACATATAATTCTGTTATGACTTTGACAAAAATCATATATCAAATAGTGTCAAAATTGACACAAAATAGTTTTTAAATCAAATATTATATTATTAATTGTTATTTTATTCCTAAAAATCTAAGGTTCGGCCCAATGACTTAGATAAGGATATATATATTAATAATAAACAATTTGGAGTTCGTTTGGCATGTTATAGTAAGTTTATTAACCATATAGTGAAAGAAAACAAAAAGACATGGTAAAAGTTAAATTATTTAACTTTGAGTTAAATTTAATTGATAAGGTTAAAATAATATCCTAAACTTGTCTAAATTCTATTGTTTGATAGGATTTCGACCCATCCCCACTTTAGCTTCGAAATAAGACCCTTTGGAACCATTATAAACCGATTTTGACTTTAATATAAAATAATATTTTGAGATATTCCTAAGGTGCCCCTCTCCTCCCTTATAAAAGGGCACCTCCTTCCCCTCCTCCTCACACCAATTTGAGCACTCAATCTCGGCCAACCCCTGCCATTTTCCCTTCTCCACTTCCCTAGAATAATCCTAGAGGTCCTGGTCTTCTCCAAAGACCAATCTTAGTTCCTTAAGTGGAGGATTCAAAAAGGCGTTCCAAAGAAGAGGTAATATCCATTACCGATCTTTTCAATTTCTTTCTTCTTCAACTTCTTCTTCTTTAGTTGTTTCATGATAAAGTAATAACATCAGTATTACTTACATACTGATATGTTATTATAAATATGAAACAACCCTAATTCACCTTCTATCCATCCTACGGAAAAATGAAATCACCGCGCGTGCGTACGTACGGAATACCGTCTCCACGCCGTGGTGTAATCTATTTTCCACCATCACCTTACAAGGATGGGTATAATGGTGTAATGAGTAACTATATATGATTATTATTAAGTAATATTGATACTTAAATAATATATATATATACTCCAATACAATTCCATGATCATAGGAACGATATCATCACTCGTGCGTACGTACGGAATACCGTCTCCACGATGTGATGCGACTCGTTCTACATGATCTTCATTTCATAATGATTGTATAAATGAATTGAATGAATGAATATGGTATATAATACACTAATACCATTCTGGAAATGAATTATCTATAACCTAAAGATAAGAATAAGAATTTATTCGACAAAACACGCATAAGAACAAAAAGTTATAAAGACCCAAGTAACAAGTAACAATGAAATATTACTAACAAGAAGCTAATAATATGACCATATATGATCTCATATCAATATGTATGATTCTGGAATAAGTCAATAACATTATTTAAACCATTATACAGGAGCTTCGGACACGAACAAAGCAAATCATACCTAAGATAAGGGAAATATCACAATCTCATTTTTATCCGAGATTGTTTATTCGTAAGTATTTACTGGGGTGTATTTTATCATCCACATCCATGTTCCCTCAATATGTAATATTGTTTCCATCCACTTGAAATAGTTTAAAATCCAATTTTACCCTTAGGTGAGTTTTTAGTAAAGAATATGAAAGGAATCCTTTGTCGTTTTTCCGTACGAGGTACTTTTTGACTTTTCCGACAAAAGTACGAAGAATGTTTTTTTAACTTATACGGCATGAATGGATTTTTAAAACATTACTTCAAAGAAGCTTCCTTTACAAGTTTTCAAGTTTATTTTTAATCAACTTCTTTTATTTTAAAGTTGTATGACATGTTATGAAAGGAAAAATGTTTTTGAAGAAGAAAGGATATTTTCCTCAAGAATTCAATTCAAGTGTTTTATCAAAATTATTTTCCATCTAAGATAATAAAGGGTTCTGTTTCTATACATATTTTTACATTGGTTTGACTATGTTGTGATGGAATTATGTTTATGAATTCCTTTATCATATATGAATTGATTTATGATGTCATGATTTTTCAAGAATCCCATTTTTGTTATATGTGTTATGCGATGATGTATGTTTTATGATTATGTGGCACACATAAGAAAGGATTCATTATAAGATGGGTGGGACCTATATCTCCCTCCAATGCATTGGGTAATGATTTTATATCTCATGAGATAGACATGGCTGGAACGGAAGGTTATTTCGGTTCAGTGATACAGGACTGAAACGAGGAGTGAACTCGGTTCAGAAAGGGACTTTGTCCACTAAGATAGTCTTGGCAATGAGTCATGACTAACGAGAAATGATTTTCCATGATTATGTGTGCATGCCACAAAGATTCAAGTTTTATGTTATGATTATGGGGATCTCATTTTCACTTCTATGATTTATTCCATGTTAAGATATTATGATCTCTTTTGCAGGTTTTGATTTTCATAAAGATATGATATGATTTTTATTTCCTTTATTTGCCCTTGCTGAGCATTTGAGCTCACCCTTTTATGTTTTCTTTTCCCCAGGTCAGGAAGATGGATATTAAGTAGAATATGCTAAAAGGGACCCTAGATATGATGAAATAAATGGGAGACACTGTAGAAGATTTATGAACCAGTTGTTTATGTTTCCCCAGTTTCTAAAGACACTATACCTATACGGTCCTTTGTGGTTTTGTCATATGTTGTAATAAGAGTGCTTCAATTTTGAAGTATTAACAATGTATGTAAAGTGTGGGTCGTTATAGTTGGTATCAGAGGAAAGGTATAGTCAACCTTTGGAAACTAGGATGTGAAAGCCTTAGTAAGAACCCTAAGGATAAGTCTAAGCATAGAACACAATCTTAGTGTTTTAGAAATGGCCTTGAATAACCTAGGATAAGACTTTAAGCATGAAAATTTTATTCTTGAATTATGTGGTTTCCTATTATAATTAGTGTTGCTCACACTATTCTTCTTGGTTTTAGTCAATGGCTGGAACCTGAAGGAACTGTGTTAATGCGGAATGCGATGGGCAATGCAATGATTGTCCCCCTGAGCAACCAAACGATATGGGAGCTGGAATGCAAAATCTTGTAGCCATGCTCACACAACTTTCTCAAGCTATGAATCATGCAGGATTTCCAAACGAACAAAGAAGGGAGCAACATTCTGTTGAATCCTTCATGAGGCAGCGTCCACCATCTTTCAGCGGGTCTACTGATCCATTAGTTGCTGAACAATGGATTAGTACTACTGAAAAGATATTTTCAGTTCTTCAATGTTCTGAGCATGATAAAGTCATCCTAGCAGTGTATCGTTTGGAAGGAGATGCGGATCAATGGTGGAATCTTTTTAAGAATACGAGGCAAAGGGATGAAATTGAGTCTATGGAATGGGGCGAGTTCAAGAACTTATTTTTCCATAAGTACTTCCCTCGTATTCTCCGAACAAAGATGGAGAAAGAGTTCCTTGAACTGAAGCAAAGGGATGATGAATCTGTTAGTACGTATGAAGCAAATTTTACAAGACTTGCAAGGTACGCTTCTGGTATTATTATCCAACCTTAGAGTAAGATCGATCGATTCTTTAGTGGCTTAAAACCAAGTCTTCGAAGGGCGTTAGCCATAAGGGACTTCAATAGCTACGAGGAAATCGTTCGATGTGCTCTCAAAGTCGAGATGGAGATTGGAGTAACCCATCAGTCACATGGGTTTGATAAGAAGAGGAAGATGGAATTCAAAGAAAAATCTAAAGAGCACACGGAAAAGAAGATGAACTTTCCCTTATGCTCAAAGTGTGGAAAGAAACATGGAGGGAGTTGTCTTAAAGGGACAAGTAAATGTTTTAAATGTGGAAAGGAAGGTCATCGGGCATTTGAATGCCGTGATAATGGGAAGAAGATGTATAATGATGCAAACAAAGGAAGGGATACACAGAATGAACCTTCTACACTTCAATGTTTCAAGTGCAAGGAGATGGGGCATTATTCCAATCAATGCCCAAATCCAAGGGTTGATGATGATGGTCGACGTCAACAAACTCTTAAGGCTAAAGACAAAGGAAAGTCACATGCAATTTCTATCAGCGATGTGGAGTACGATAACGATGTGGTGAAAGGTACACTTACCATCCACTCTAAAGTAGCAAATGTTTTATTTGATTCTGGATCCACCCACTCTTTTATTTCTGAAAAATTTTCTAAGGGTATCACCGTATTACCTCAAAAATTAGATGTTGAGTTAGCTGTGACAACACCTAATGGCACATCAATCGCATCAGAAGTTTATAATTCTTCTCCGATCGAAGGTTGTGGGAAAGTGCTTCCTTCAAATCTTGTGATCCTTCCTTTAGTGGAATTTGATGTGATTCTTGGCATGGATTGGCTTTCTCTACATGGAGCTCATATCAATTGCCAAAGAAGGGAAGTCACATTTCATATTCCAGATCAACCTACGATCGTCTATCAATGCAAGGATGAACATAACCTTCCAGTGGAAATTTCTTCCATCTTATGGGTATTGATTCCACTAAATGAAGGTTATTTATCTCAAATCGTTGGTGAGAAACTCACGATTAAGAATATGCCCATTGTACGGGAGTTTGATGATGTCTTTCCGGAGGAATTGCCGGGTCTTCCACCAAATCGTGAAGTTGAGTTTTCAATAGAACTCGTACCGGGTGCTTTGCCTATTTCAAAGACACCTTATAGAATGGCCCCAATTGAGTTGCAGGAATTGAAGAAGCAACTCCAAGAGAATCTTGATAAGGGATTCATACGCCCTAGTGCGTCACCTTGGGGAGCACCTGTTCTATTTGTTAAGAAGAAAGATGGATCAATGAGACTCTGCATTGATTATCGAGAACTTAACAAGATCACTATCAAGAACAAATATCCTCTCCCACGCATTGATGACTTATTTGACCAACTACGCGGAGCTCAATACTTTTCCAAGATTGATCTTCGTTCAGGGTATCATCAATTAAGGGTCAAAAGGGAGGATATACCAAAGACGGCTTTCCGTACAAGGTATGGACACTATGAATTTATAGTGATGCCATTTGGTCTTACTAATGCCCCTGCTATCTTCATGGATCTAATGAATAGAGTCTTTAGAGACTATCTTGATCAATTTGTGGTAGTCTTTATAGACGATATTCTTGTCTATTCAAAGAGCAAGGAAGAGCATGAAGATCACTTGAGAATTATATTGAAGACCCTGAGAAAAGAGAAGCTTTATGCCAAATTTACCAAGTGTGAATTTTGGCTTCAAAAAGTTGCATTTTTGGGTCATATAATCTCAAAAGAGGGGATATTTGTGGATCCAGCAAAAACAGAGGTTATCGAAAGATGGTCAAGACCAACAACAGTAACTGAGATCCGAAGTTTTCTTGGTTTGGCTGGATATTATCGACGTTTTGTAAAAGATTTTTCACGGTTATCTAATCCAATCACCAAGTTGACTCGGAAAGGAGTTAAGTTTGTCTGGACAGAGGAATGTGAAGAGAATTTCAAGGAGTTGAAAAGAAGGTTATCCAGTGCACCTGTGCTCACACTGCCTTGTAGTGGAGAAAGGTTTGTGATCTACAGTGATGCATCCAAGAAGGGATTGGGGTGTGTTCTTATGCAAAATGATATGGTGATAGCTTATGCCTCACGACAGTTGAAAATCCATGAGCAAAATTACCCAACACATGATTTGGAGTTGGCTGCGGTAATCTTTGCATTAAAGATTTGGAGGCATTACCTTTATGGTGAAAGGTGTGATATTTATACTGATCATAAAAGTTTAAAGTATATTTTCACACAAAAGGATTTGAATATGCGCCAAAGAAGATGGTTGGAGCTGATTAAGGATTATGACTGCTCAATCCATTACCACCCTGGGAAAGCAAACAAGGTGGCAGATGCATTAAGTCGACAAGACCATGCTAGTTTATCCATGATGAGGATCACAAAAGATCCAATATTTATGGATTTACAAAGGATGGATCTTGGAATTATAATGGAAGGGGAAAAATCTTATCTTTCTCAAATGAATGTTCAACCATCTATACATGTGAAGATTAAAGAGGTACAGAAAGAAGATGTCGAGTTACAAAAGAAGGTGAGAAATGTTCCTGAATTCAACCTTGATTGTGATGGGATAATAAAGTTCAGGAATCGGGTTTGTGTTCCTCCCATCCCCGAATTAAAGAAAGAGCTGCTGGATGAGGCTCATAGTTCTTCATTCTCTATTCATCCTGGAAGCACGAAGATGTATAGGGACCTGAAAGAGTACTTCTGGTGGGATGGCATGAAAAGAGATGTTGCTGAATATGTCTCTCGATGCTTGGTTTGTCAACAAGTTAAAGCTGAGAGACAGAAGTCTAAGGGGATGTTACAACCATTACCCATACCCGAATGGAAATGGGAAAACATCACTATGGACTTTTTCACAGGACTTCCTAAAACATCCAAAGGCAATAATGCTATCTGGGTCATAGTTGATCGTCTTACAAAGTCTGCACACTTCATTGCTATTAGAGAGGATTTCTCTCTAGATCAGCTTGCCAGGATATATGTAAAGGAAGTGGTAAGATTGCATGGAGTACCAATTTCTATTATATCTGATCGGGATCCGAGATTTACCTCGAAGTTCTGGCGAAGTCTTCAGCATACTCTGGATACAGAGTTGAGTTTCAGCACTGCTTATCATCCCCAGACAGACGGTCAGTCTGAGAGAACAATTCAAACCCTAGAAGATATGTTGAGAGCTTGCTCTATGGATTTAAAAGGAGGTTGGGATCAACACCTACCTTTGGTGGAATTTTCTTATAATAATAGCTTTCACTCCAGTATTCAGATGGCTCCTTATGAAGCTCTCTATGGAAAGAAATGCAGGACTCCAACTTGCTGGGATGAAGTTGGGGAAAGAAAGATATTAGGACCTGATCTCGTTGATGAAATGGCAGAAAAGGTCAGATCTATTCAACAACACATAAGAGCAGCTCAGAGTCGACAGAAAAGTTATGCCGACAACCGAAGAAAAGACCTAGAGTTTGAAGTGGGTGATAAAGTGTTCTTACGAATATCTCCCTGGAAGAGGGTTATGAGATTTGGAAAGAAGGGGAAGTTGAGCCCTAGATATATCGGTCCTTTTGAAATACTGGATCGTGTTGGGAAGGTAGCTTACCGATTGGCACTTCCACCGAATCTCTCTCAAGTTCACGATGTGTTCCATGTATCTCTCCTGAGAAAGTACATACCAGATCCTTCACATGTACTCAGCTCAGAAGTTGTACCGCTGGAGCAAGATCTTTCTTATGAAGAACAGCCGATAGAGATTCTGGATCGTAGCGAAAAAGTCCTACGAAACAAGACCACTCGCTTGGTGAAAGTTTTATGGAGAAACCACCAACTTGAAGAAGCTACATGGGAGCTTGAGGATATGATGAGGGAGAAGTATCCTCATTTGTTTGTTGCAAAGTGACGAATTTCGAGGGCGAAATTATTTTTAAGGGGGGTAGAATGTAACACCCGAGACTTTTATGTTATATAAATCATCAAAAGAATCTTTTTCTACACAACACTTTCTTGGCTTTCATTACACGCAATCGCGACCTTCCTCGATAGCTTGCGTCGTACGCAATACCGAGTTTCACTAAACAACAATATGCTATTAAAACTAGCCGTTATGAATAGTAATAACCACTTTTTGAAATTTTATAAATTTTATTTTTCAAAATGGACTTCATTTTTGGACTCAGAATATCGAAATTAGCCTAGGGTGAAATTTTGGTATTTTTCTGAAAACTTTCAATTTTTTGATGAATAGTGAAACCACTAAGTGGTAGGTTAAAAACTGAATTTTGCATAAAACTTAATTTTACCGCTTCTGTGAATGTAATTTCAAAAATCCTAGAGACACGGTTAATATCAAGGACTAAAATGTGGTTCAATGAGATGAAAATAATTTTTTGGTTAATAGTAAATAGGGTAACTAAGGGTAAATATGATATTAATATTACCCTAACACATGTCCTAATTCTATTGGACAAGTGTAATTCGACCAAAAACAAACTTAGGAATAAAATATGACCATTTAGGCCCACTTGGATTAGATTAGGACATTTATTATTAATTTATTTAAAGAAGGGTTAAAATAGTTAAAATCAAAGTTTAATAAGTAAATCATTTTTAATATAGGGTTATACATAAGATAAATTAGATTGTAAATATTCATTAGAAAGATAAAAAGATTTCCTACATGATGGTATTTTATTTGTAATTTTTAGACATCAAATAATGTAATTTATTTATGACACAAAGATGATGCAGTAATTATCTTATTAATGAAATATTGACAAAATTGATAATATAAATACCAAAATAAATGTAATTTGAGACTTTTTATGAATTCCACTAATTTTCTAGGTTACTATGATATATTAGTATTGATTTAATCAACTTTGTTCGAACATATAATTCTGTTATGACTTTGACAAAAATCATATATCAAATAGTGTCAAAATTGACACAAAATAGTTTTTAAATCAAATATTATATTATTAATTGTTATTTTATTCCTAAAAATCTAAGGTTCGGCCAAATGACTTAGATAAGGATATATATATTAATAATAAACAATTTGGGGTTCGTTTGGCATGTTATAGTAAGTGTATTAACCATATAGTGAAAGAAAACAAAAAGACATGGTAAAAGTTAAATTATTTAACTTAGAGTTAAATTTAATTGATAAGGTTAAAATAATATCCTAAACTTGTCTAAATTCTATTGGTTGATAGGATTTCGACCCATCCCCACTTTAGCTTCGAAATAAGACCCTTTGGAACCATTATAAACCGATTTTGACTTTAATATAAAATAATATTTTGAGATATTCCTAAGGTGCCCCTCTCCTCCCTTATAAAGGGGCACCTCCTCCCCCTCCTCCTCACACCAATTTGAGCACTCAAGCTCGGCCAAACCCTGCCATTTTCCCTTCTCCACTTCCCTAGAATAATCCTATAGGTCCTGGTCTTCTCCAAAGACCAATCTTAGTTCCTTAAGTGGAGGATTCAAAAAGGCGTTCCAAAGAAGAGGTAATATCCATTACCGATCTTTTCAATTTCTTTCTTCTTCAACTTATTCTTCTTTAGTTGTTTCATGATAAAGTAATAACATCAGTATTACTTACATACTGATATGTTATTATAAATATGAAACAACCCTAATTCACCTTCTATCCATCCTACGGAAAAATGAAATCACCGCGCGTGCGTACGTACGGAATACCGTCTCCACGCCGTGGTGTAATCTATTTTCCACCATCACCTTACAAGGATGGGTATAATGGTGTAATGAGTAACTATATATGATTATTATTAAGTAATATTGATACTGAAATAATATATATGTATACTCCAATACAATTCCACGATCATAGGAACGATATCATCACTCGTGCGTACGTACGGAATACCGTCTCCACGATGTGATGCGACTCGTTCTACATGATCTTCATTTCATAATGATTGTATAAATTAATTGAATGAATGAATATGGTATATACTACACTAATACCATTCTGGAAATGAATTATCTATAACCTAAAGATAAGAATAAGAATTTATTCGACAAAACACGCATAAGAACAAAAAGTTATAAAGACCCGAGTAACAAGTAACAATGAAATATTACTAACAAGAAGCTAATAATATGACCATATATGATCTCATATCAATATGTATGATTCTGGAATAAGTCAATAACATTATTTAAACCATTATACAGGAGCTTCGGACACGAACAAAGCAAATCGGACCTAAGGTAAGGGAAATATCACAATCTCATTTTTATCCGAGATTGTTTATTCGTAAGTATTTACTGGGGTGTATTTTATCATCCACATCCATGTTCCCTCAATATGTAATATTGTTTCCATCCACTTGAAATAGTTTAAAATCCAATTTTACCCTTAGGTGAGTTTTTAGTAAAGAATATGAAAGGAATCCTTTGTCGTTTTTCCGTACGAGGTACTTTTTGACTTTTCCGACAAAAGTACGAAGAATGTTTTTTTAACTTATACGGCATGAATGGATTTTTAAAACATTACTTCAAAGAAGCTTCCTTTACAAGTTTTCAAGTTTATTTTTAATCAACTTCTTTTATTTTAAAGTTGTATGACATGTTATGAAAGGAAAAATGTTTTTGAAGAAGAAAGGATATTTTCCTCAAGAATTCAATTCAAGTGTTTTATCAAAATTATTTTCCATCTAAGATAATAAAGGGTTCGGTTTCTATCCATATTTTTACATTCGTTTGACTATGTTGTGATGGAATTATGTTTATGAATTCCTTTATCATATATGAATTGATTTATGATGTCATGATGTTTCAAGAATCCCATTTTTGTTATATGTGTTATGCGATGATGTATGTTTTATGATTATGTGGCACACATAAGAAAGGATTCATTATAAGATGGGTGGGACCTATATCTCCCTCCAATGCATTGGGTAATGATTTTATATCTCATGAGATAGACATGGCTGGAACGGAAGGTTATTTCGGTTCAGTGATACAGGACTGAAACGAGGAGTGAACTCGGTTTAGAAAGGGACTTTGTCCACTAAGATAGTCTTGGCAATGAGTCATGACTAACAAGAAATGATTTTCCATGATTATGTGTGCATGCCACAAAGATTCAAGTTTTATGTTATGATTATGGGGATCTCATTTTCACTTCTATGATTTATTCCATGTTAAGATATTATGATCTCTTTTGCAGGTTTTGATTTTCATAAAGATATGATATGATTTTTATTTCCTTTATTTGCCCTTGCTGAGCATTTGAGCTCACCCTTTTATGTTTTCTTTTCCCCAGGTCAGGAAGATGGATATTAAGTAGAATATGCTAAAAGGGACCCTAGATATGATGAAATAAATGGGAGACACTGTAGAAGATTTATGAACCAGTTATTTATGTTTCCCCAGTTTCTAAAGACACTATACCTATACGGTCCTTTGTGGTTTTGTCATATGTTGTAATAAGAGTGCTTCAATTTTGAAGTATTAACAATGTATGTAAAGTGTGGGTCGTTATAATCCATCATCACCAATTGCATATATCAATGGGTACTTTAATGGAATATATAGTTTGTGTGGTTCATATATAAGTTTTAAGTCACCTATTGGTCTTTTATGATAAAATATCTAGTGTTCGTGACATATTTAATGTTAGCAACAATATGCATAACAATTTCTAAAGACGTTGGTAGGCTGTAAATACTTTCTTATGTTTCCTTTACCCGTGTTATGAATATATGCATTTTGTATGATATGTAAGAGAAGTGTTCTATTCATAGAGAACCAGTTTGATATAATGTACCTCACATATGGACTAGTTTTTATGTTTTGTTGATTCTAAAGGTACTAAACTAATATGTTCATTGGTTATTGTTTGTGTATTGTATTAAATATTTCGTAAAAATGATGTAATGACTATGTATGAGAAGACTTAGTGGTTTTAACTTCTATATAACAAATTTAAATTTATGATACATATATAACATAAAAATATTCATAATAACTGCACCAAAATAGTTTTACTTATAATATCATGTCACATATTCTTTAATAATCACTCATTTTCTTCATTGTTTTGGGTATTAACTGCTTCATTTCCCATGTAAGTTTCGGTTTGACAGTTATGGACCATGAACATTGATTATGGAATATTCATCTCTATAATATAAATAATGATATAAATATCATATATATTAATTTTATAAATATTTATAACCATTAAAAAATAGGAGATAAAAAAATTAATTACAACACTAGGTAGAGAGGGTACTCTATACGTATGCACGAGTGATGTATCCGTTTTTTGATGGATAGAACAAAATAATGGTAAATAATATTTCCCATTTACATGAACATTATTATATACACAATATAATAAATATAATATATATATATATAATCTAACATAATAACCAACCATGAAATATGCTGGTGGAAAATGAGTCGTTTCGCAACATGGATGTGGTAGTCCACATGTACACAAAATTGGTACTTACATCTCTCACTTTATGAATAAATGGTGTTAAATGGTTTTAACATGACAATAATAAAATATAATTATATTAAAGAGACTATATTATTCATTTTTATGGATAAAAAAAACTTAGATGAACAATAAGAAGAAATAAAATCAAAAGATCTTGGTCAAGATTTATACCTCATATTTGACTATCCTCCTTTGGCTTACAACTTAATCCTTGATGAATTTTTATGAGGATAATTATAGAATCTATTGGATGAAATAAATGGTTCTAAGAACAATTTGAGTAAGTATTATCAGACATATAATGATCTAATGGTGTTATTAATGGAAGAGAAGTGGTTTCCTTTTATAAGTGAGGGGAGGGAAACATATATAATTTCTTAAAAGATTTCAATGATATATGGTATATTTTGTGGTAAATTAGATCCAAATGGACTAGGATTATAATTTAAGATAATTTATGTATTAAAGTTCTTTAACAATTAATAATTGGAAATGTTTCAGTTGTTATTCCCCCTTTATCTCATGGTTTAACCCTCTGGTAAACCAATTTTAACCTTAACTGTTGTTACAAAATATTATTGTTTTTACAAATCAATAAAACCAAAAATAAATTTGAATCGATGAAATTGTATTAATTATTGTGATTAAAAATATGGAATCCATTTAAACATAATCAATTTTCATAATTGGTGTAATTTAATTTTAAATAAGCATGCAAACTGCAATGAAAACTCACTTAATAAAAATCATTTTTATGCATAAAACAAAATTTACATCTCTTCCTTACCTTGTAAAAACTGTATAATGAATTTAAAATAAATTTTTGAATACATAACATATATATTTCATTAAAAAATTAATAAAAATAGATTAATTTAATTTATTATGTTAGAAACCTATTATACGTATAAAAAAGTCTTCAGAAAAATGTGTTTTTAATCCCAAAAATGTATTTATAAAAAATAATTTATATTTTTTACTTGTATGTAATTAATTTTATTATTTATAATTAATGGATAATTATGTTACTTTATGATCAAATTTAAAACATAATTTTTCTTTTATGTAAAAATAAATTATTTTTTTACAGACAAAACATCAATTTTTCACTATTTAATGAAAAATAAAACTTTTCCAAAGAATCATAAAAATTCACCCTACGATAATATTGAGATAATGATATTGAAAATGTTATTCCTTTACAAAAATTAAATTTATAAATAGTGTTAGAAATTAATTATAGTTTTTAGGCATGCATAATGTAATGAAAACCCTTTTTGAAGAAAACATATTTTTGAAGCATAAAAAGACATTACCAAAAATTGAGTATTTATTTATTATGAGTTAATAAATACATTCAAATTATTTAAAATATTTTTCCATCATGTGTTTATCACTATTAATTCATAGGAATTTAATTAATTTCTTCTAAATTATTATTTTATTGTTACTCAATTATGATTAAGGTAACATGTATGGAATTTTATCGAATAATTCAGGTTTATTTCAAAGGAAATACATATAAAATATTAGAGTATTATATCGGATATATTTATCCTCTTTATATGAATCAAATTTCCTATGAAATAATCATTTATTATGATAAAATTAATAGGGAGGACCTCTTAAATGTTATCCAGAGGTCTTGATGTTTTGGGTTTGGGTAGAGCTTGGATCTTGGGGATAGTCATCATGAGGACCATGGGAATGTTCTATGTGGGCACCTTATCTCTCTTTTGGATTCTTTAGTCTTGTAGTATTATTAGTATTTATATTGGCTACTACACTCTGCTTATTATTTATGGATATATTATGAAATTTAGTTTTTTCATGTGTTTATTAATGTTCCATTATCACACACTTATTTAATTTTTTATTGATAATATATTTTATATGTATGGAAAAATCAACCCCCACGGTTTGGTAATTCATTTGGAATTTACTTCTAGACTTTGGTGTCTAGGATATATAGCCTAAGGTTATCATCGCCTTGGTCCAAACCATGCAAATTGGTGGGGGTAAAGATTATATAGTTAGATTGAAATGTCATACCCACATGTATCACCAGTATTTTATCACCAAACTCACCTAACTCCAGCTTGATTTCTTCTTTACCCATTACATAACATTAGTCTCCAAGAAATGTCCCACTTTTTCAACTAAAAAATGATATTATATTAACCCACATAAAACCACTCTTATCCTTCTAAATTACCATTAATAATTAGCCATTATTTCTTCACTAGATCCCTCTTCCACATTTGACTACCCTTGGTTAAAATAATGTGTCTAATGTTTTCTGTTTCCAAGAATTATTTCAAAAGAAGAATTGTGTTCTCAATGTGGGTATTATCCACTACTAACCATTTTTTCTCTATATTTAACCACCAAACCTATTATAACCATACAGATATAATAAATAAATATAATTGTTTTACGAAAATGTTTTTATGATTACGGAATAACCATTATATATCTCCCTCCCATCCAATGAAAAATTAAAATTTATGTCATGTTATGTGCGGAAAACTGCCTCAATAAAGATCATATTTAGTTTTTCAACACATACGTACATAGGTGGTTATAATAATCTATTTAATGAAGAAAAATGATATTTATGACAAGATTAAAATTTTCATAAGGTAATATTAATATTTAAAATCATTTTTAATATCCAATATTTTTAATAAAAATTACTGAAACATGCCGATTACTGATTTCATCTTCACAAATCATATCTAAAACTATAATTTAATTAAAATAGAGATTTATAAATCATTAAAGAACATATATTATAGTAATTAAAATAATATATTCTAAATTAAATTATTATTAATAATATAGATCAACATATCCATTATAAAACTTGTGTGAAAAATTAAAGGTTTCTATCATTCGATGATGAAAATAAAGAATAACAAACTAATACGTGTATAATGAATGTTTATAACTATATAGTATAAATGGTAATAAATAGGAATAAGGATATTTAATTAGTTATTAATATGTTTATGTTTATCAAACATAATTTTAAATCACTTTTTTGTATGTTGAGAGTAAATGTAAGGGTTTTTGTCTATTAACCTTCTTTTTATTGAGTCATGGGTTTTCTCCCTTGACAATGAGATGAAATGTTTCTTATATTTTTAAAATTTATTTATTTCCTACTTTTATTTCTATTTTAATATTTTTCATTATCATTCTTACGTCTAAATTCATCTTCCTTGAAGGATTACATTCTTCAAAAAATGGCACTGATAACAATAATTTTTACCCTCTCTAGTGTATCTTTTTCCTCCATGTCCATATTAATTATTTCCATAAATTTTGTCATATATTATTTTGAAACCAAAATATATATTCTCTCAAGTGAAATTATTAATTATATATATATTTTTTCAAAATTATTTTTTATTATCTTTTTTATAAATGGGGTTTTTATAAAAGGTACTTTAACATATTAAAGATATGTCTCTTTTCATGTTCATATCTTTTACCTTCCAATTCAAATTTTTTGAATTAATAATTATTTTATATCAATGTTTTATTATTGGTATTTATTTATAAATAATGGTTAGAAAATTCTTCTTATAACCTTCTTGAATTTGAATTTTGGAAGTAACTCATAATTTCATCCTTTCACAACATTATTAAAAATGATTTCTAAAGGTCATTTTTTATTCCATTTTTCTCTTTATATCCAAGGGATTTAACATATATGATATCATTTTTCATGAATCATCATCTAAATTATATTTTTAACTGATCCATTTTAGGTTATTAAAATTTTGGTATCAACTGATTTAATTCTTGACTTAATTTTAAGTGATACCATTTGTATATGATAGGAAACCCATTAGTTTTCATGGGTTTTTCATGGTATGGTATACTATTAATTTCATATGAAACACACACACACACACACACATATATATATATATGAATATTGATGTTTGGGGTTCTAAATTGCTCACCAATGCATTGTATATGGTTCTATATCTTATGAAATAAAATAGGTCATGAGTTATGATGTTCAATCAACTAATGGTTTACATGAACTGATTCTTGAACCATCATAAAATGGGTTATAGTATCATGATTCCTAAACTAGTACATGAATTTTTCATATAGTTATTTTTTCCCCCATATTCTTATCATTCTAAATTTCCATGATATGAAACATTATTAATATTATATTACACTCAATGTATTATATTTATTATATATAATTTCCATACTATTATGCCATGGTATATGTTTAACCTTTTGAGATTGAATTTTTTTTATAAAGACATATAAAAAAATCCTCATGTTTTATATATTTTTTAATCAGATATTAGTCCAATTCCCATTTATTGTTATATAATTATCCTCTAATTGCTAATGAATAGTTGATAAGTTCTTCACTTACTAATCATTTGATCTAACATAATATTATGTTTCCATTTTCCTCATAAAATTATATATTGTATTATGTGTAGAAGGATGTTTTATGTAAGGGTATTGTGAGATATGATGAAGAAATTTTGTAAAATAATATTTTTATATACCAAAATTCTAATGAAATTGATCCTCAAGATTATAGGGATGTGTGAGTATTTAGGAGATATAATGTCCAAATTAAGGAATTATTATTAGATATATGTTATTTTAGCATGGGTAATCTCATCCATCGTGGTATATATTTGAAAATTGCTTTTTGTTTTCATTATTCAAGATTTATATTTCAAAAGGTTGGTTAATTTGAGTCTTTTTTTTGATATGTAATTTATAATATATGATATATCTGATTCAAGTATAGCTAAACTATTATACAAGTGTGGTGTAATATAAAAACATTTATTTCTAAATAAGAAATAAAATAATTTTTCTTACAAACATAACACTCAGACTATATTTTAGAAAAGCATTCTACATAATAATAGTTTTCAAACACAAGAGTATTTAAACTTTGAGATATGAAGTTTTGTTCTCCTCTAGTTAACACAGGAGTCATGTTTCATCGGTAACATGAATATTCACTTCAATTGTTATAATATTTATGGACTTTATTAGTTCATATATTTGGATAAAAAAGTGTGATCCACAAATTCCATCTAATAATCAAGAATTAAAAATATAAATATTACATGAAATGATTAATATAACTGAAATAGAATAATTATATTTATTATTATATAATTTATTATAGTTCATATTCCATTGGGAATTATTTCCATATGTGAATAAAATATCCTATTGTTTTATACACTCACTCTTACACATTGGCTTTCCAAATAAAAGTTATCAATGTGATCTTAGTGTCACATTACATTTTATTTTTCCACATTTATTTCTTTATATTCAACATAAGAACTGAATAACTTTTTCTCCTTATATTTTTATCAACTTGAAAAAAATTATAAAAAATCACACTCAATTTTTATTCAATAAATTATTTCCTTTATTTCTCCTTGTAAATATATTAATGATGTAGAAACATGGTATAACCATCCATGTCCTCATGTTTCTCCACAAATCACCATAAATTGATGATAAAATAATGATTCATACATAAAATTCATCATCCAAATGTCTTTCATTCTCATTTCATACTTCTTAAGGATACCCATCATGTAATAAAGACACAAACAAATAAACCTTTCTTTAATGTCATAGTACTATGTGAAATCAACTATACCACACCAATAATTTCATTGATGTGGGAATTTTTATTTTCCGGTATTGATCATAATGAATCTATTATATTAATTACTATTTTATACCAAATAAAACATTATAAATTTGTAATTTACTTTTGATTATCAATTTTTATACATTATTGATTTATTAATATTAAATAGTTCCCATTATTGTATTAAAATTCTGTCAACCCTAAACCATTATACTCAAAATATCTAGTTAATCAAACATTATAATGGGAATGAATCCTTAAAACCATTAATTATTTTCATTGTTATGTGTATTATATAACTAAATGAATTTTAAGGTAGGAATTTGTCAAGAACACTATAGTTACTCATAGCCACTTTTTTAAGTCTAGTGGCATCCCCTCTAAATCCTGATATTGGACTAATAGACACATTTACTCTTAAATTATACCAACATAGTTATGCATACTTCATTGGTGATAATTATAGTAAATTCAACCCATAACTCATATTTAGTGCAATGCCCTGAACCTAGAAACCTATAGTCGGTGCATTATTTTATTATATTGGCATGATTACAAGGAATAAAATTTCAAATGAACAATAAATTTAGTAATTTTGGAAGTCCATATTACATACATGAAACCCATAATACATTGGGAAATATGAAATACAAATATGATATTGAATAAAATGAAATAAACAGTATCTTTTGAAGATTATTAAATGTTTCTTCTTCAAAACCAGTTGAAAAGAAATAAAATAAGGGTGAGACAAAGTTATCAATAAGGGAAAGTGGAGTGGAAAAAATGATAAATTTATGAGAGTAAATCAACATGTAAATTTAAATAACTAATAACACCTATAATTCAAATAAACTAGATTAGTGATAGTCAATATGGAAAGGTAAAAAACCGAAACACATTTTATCTAATCAATAAACTGAGAATGAAATGAATTCATAGAATTTTTGACAAAATAATATCATGGATAATAATAATAAATTAAATCCAAACAAATAAAATTATTAATTACTAGATTTCATGTTTCCTGCGAATATGATACCATTACCATAAATATATACTTTAAACTATTTTTATTTTGCCAACTGATTAGTCTAATGATACTACTGATGAATTAAGGGGCTTTCATTAAAAAATCCCCAACCCGTAGGGCTTGAATTAAATATTCCCCAACCCATGTATTTAATTTCCAAAGAATTACTAATATAGAAAATAATATATTTGATTTAAAAAAGAAATTCACATGACAAAATGTATCTCTATTGAATATAAGATACATATTTATCAATATTTTCCCATCAAATCAAATAACTATCAAAGTGAACACCGTATGTTAAATGGTATGTGGTTTAGAAAATAATAATATCTATTTCATGATAATATCGATATTTAATAAAAAATTAATGTACCATAAAAATGATCATAAATAAGTGATTTTTTCAAAATAAATTTAACAATCACAGAATAAAGTGAGATTGAAAATATAATCAATGAGAACATTCATGAGGAAGATAATATTTAAGCATTCCAAAGTGTCCCTTACCACTTTGAAACATTTGAATCATAATTCAAAATTAATTAAATGAAACTTATAATATCATGATAATATATGTGTTCATGATATAAACTTTTAAATGAATGTATATAAACCATATAATAGTTAAATGGTTCATAATAATAAATAAGTCTCAATGGAATGTAAATTGAGTTGAAATCTTTTACCTTGATTTTCTTTTAGGGTGATAATCCTTTAACATCTAGTATAATTGTTTTAATATTTTTAAAAATTTATTATATAACCATATTAATATTAATATTACTTTATATTATCATCATAAAATTTCTTTTTACACGTTTTTTAACATTCTTTCATTATTTTTACTATTTATAGTCCTAATTGCATAGTTTCTTGAGTATGTTTTGAATTATTATTTGTTTTTCCGATTATATAGAACATGATTTCATGATATCCATAGTGTAAAAAATTATTTAATTATCATATTTATTCACTAAATATTTATTTATAATATTCCCTAATATTTGGATATAATAAATGAAATACATGGTTTATGGAGACAGTACATCTTATGTATGTATGAAAGCTACATTCATTTTCTTTACATATTAAAATAGTAATATGTAAATAATACATATTAATATTATAAATATAGTATAATAATAATTTTCTCTATGTCACATTGTTTTTCTAAGTCATTCTTAATATGTTCCCTTTATAGAGTGAACGATTCACATCTGTTTGAGTAGCCGGTAGTCCACACTTCCACAAACGATGTTATCATATTTACACAAAAAAGAAAGTATAAAGGTATATGTTCTAAAAGAATTAATGAATAATACAGAAATAATAAATATAATATGTATAATATATCAATATATTTTACATCATAATGTCCTCCATGATTGGCGGTAATTGAAAAATAGACAGCTTCACTTCATGAGGAGGTAGTTCAATTTACACAATAAAAGTAAGTTTGTTACCCATTAGGTGGATGTGTATATATGTTAAGGTCTAAAATATTACTTAAAATTGCTAATATATTTAGGATAAATTTTTTTATATAATAATTTAATAATATTATTTCAGTTGGTGGATAATGGAAATAATACTAAATATCATGAAAAAACATGTTTCTTCTTCTTTAGGTAACTCTTTTTGGTTTGCTG
Source organism: Viscum album (assembly GCA_963277665.1). Classification (NCBI taxonomy): domain Eukaryota; kingdom Viridiplantae; phylum Streptophyta; class Magnoliopsida; order Santalales; family Viscaceae; genus Viscum; species Viscum album. The sequence continues at coordinate 2,015,543,609 of OY728131.1, read as the reverse complement.
TGAAAGCCTTCATTGGATGGATTTCATCACAAATGGAGGCTTCTGGTATGAGGGTGTAGATTTTTAGGAGATATTTGGAAAGATATTTTTTAATCCATATTGTCTTGATATGTGTAATAAAGTGGAAAGCTTGAGTGATTTTTTAATGGATGAGGTGTAGCACTCTGGTAAATTTTAAAAAAGGGCATTTCATACACATTTTTTCAATATTAAGTGAATCTAAAAATGGATCAAAGTACATAAAATAGAAGATAAGTTCTAAATATTTCCATGAAATGATTTCTTTACAAGTTTCTAGATTTATTGGCCCTTAAGATTAATGTTTAGTCCTTTGTTATGCTAAATTCCACATAAATAATTGTAATTAATTTGAATTAGTTTCACAAATAATTTTGGTAAAAACTATGTTAAACATAATAGAAGTTATAAATTTTTATAATTAAAAATATTTAATCCATTTTTCTAAATTAATATAACAGATATGGTAGAAAAAAATTTAAATTTAATCCCACGGACGACGTGGCAATGCAGGTTTTTATAGTAAGAACATTGAAATAAATTCCATGTTTGTATATCCAATTACAAAGTGAAATTTATTATAATAACCAAAATTGGATTAATTGATTAAATATTATTCAAATTACTTGTTTAACCTATTTAAAAATATAATTTAACCTTATAAATAAATTATTAAAAATTGTTTTGAATTAAAATTCATTATTTTTCACTGTTCATTACAAAATGAAGCTTCACAGAGAAATACCAAAACATTACCCTAACCTAATTTCTATGTTATTATTTATAATTTTATGTTTATTTTTACCTATAATATTTATAAAATTTCCAAAGTTGGAATTAAAATATGTTCTCCATTAAAAAGAGGTAAAAGTGCCTCAATAAAAATATAATATTTTATTCATATAATTTGTTTTGTTTTTTATCTTAATCCTATAACATATATTTAATGAATATAAAATTTTTTTACTGAATATATAATCTATAAATAAAATTAAAATCACTCATTAATTGTAATTAATTTTATTTATTAGGATAATACGGCTTTGTGATCTTGAAAATAGTTTTCTATAAAAATATTTATTTTATATTCAATTGTTCATTATATTCATTTATAAATAATTTGTATCCAATGAATTAGTTTTATATTTGTGTAAAAAATATATTTTTATAAGTTATTTAATACTATTTATAATAGATAATTTAATGTCTAGGGATATTTTTGTTATATAAAATAATAGTAATTTAATAATATATTGTAGTTCGGTTAAAACTTTTTTTATATGTAACGTATGCTATCAAACAAGGTCATTATTGTGTATAAGGAAATATGAATTAGTGTATTTGAATTCAACCCAATATAAAAATTCTAATTTATTTAAAATAGAAATTATATTATAATGTCTGGGGATTTTATATTCCCTTACACTCTTGGTGTTGCATGTCATACATGTTATCGAATACAATGTTATTACATTAAAATTTCATTATGTTACATTCTATCCACCTTATTTAAATTGCAAGATCGTAATTTCAGCATGATCTCGGTGAATGAGGGTTTGAAATAATATATAAATAACCATATTTTAAACAGTATTAATAACACATCTTCTAAATATTAAGGAAAGGGAAATACAATCATCATGTAACTAGGTTACCAAGTAGAAGAAGATAGGTGGGAAATGGAAACAAGGTTACAAAAGAAAAATATAACAATAAAGTTATGATGAAGATTAATAGAGAATATTTTTTGTTGAATGTTGATGGAAACAAAGCCTTAAACCACAGTTATGAAAAAGGTAATTGATATCATCAGAAATCAAGATAATAGGACATCATTTTGTTTCAGGACTATATTTTCCTGTAGTTGATGAATTATTTCACTCTATATAAGTAAATATACATTTCTATTTCATAAATACAATATTTTCCTTTTGTTGTACCTTGAACTATTTCTATCATATCTCTTAGAACAAGTTGTATCATAAGGTGATGTAAAACATAAACCTCTAAAACCTCATCCAAAGATCAATATAAACCATTTATAAATGGTTAAATATTCTAAAATAGTACTATCCAACACTTTGAATGGAAGGTCACTAAATTTAAAAAATTAAATTATCATTAGTATCCAATCAACATAAAGTATCTCTTTAAGAATACCGAATATGGGAACACCTTCATAATTAATTCTCTTATAATATGGTAATAACTTGAGTTTCCATAATAATTTATTGGGAACAGGCATTCTTTCTTATTCCTCAAGTAAAAAAATTTTATTTTTTATATTCCATAAATCCAAAGGTTTTTTAAACTATTTCTATGATATTATAAACCACTTTTTCAATAAATCAATACTTAGTTCTAAGGTAGTTAGTATTTTTCTAATTTATGTTATCTAAACTAGTCATTTCCTTATCAAAATGTCATTGTCTTAACATTAGGAACCTATTAAGGGAAATCTTTTCCTCAACCATGTGTTTTCAAAAAAAATTACTTTCTACTAATTAAATTTTCTTGGTACCATTCAACATATGATCTCAAATCCTTAGTAAAAAAAGTATTGTAGTGCAATCATCATATATTCCACAATGATTATAACCAGGTTATCATTTATAAAATACTCAAATGAAATAATTATTGAATTCAAATACATAAACACATCGATTATTCCACTTTATACATTATCCATCAATAGGGACGCCATATCCTATTAGTAAATAGTTCTTTCGTTTCAAATTTCACTAGTAGTCTCATCATCAACAGCAATATAACCATTACTCATACAACCTCACTTATTTTCTTTGTTTTATTTTCACTTGGAACATTTATTTTCATAATGACCATTCCTTCCACACTTAAATCATTTAACCATCGATGATGTATTAGGGATGACAATATTTCCATCCATTGTATCAATAGAACTCTTCATTTTTCATTTTAAGTTACATTATTTTTGTCCTTTTCCATAGTAAAAAAATATTATTTTCTCGCTAAGACATTCACTTGGGGGATTCATTCCACATTATTGACATAGAGAAAAATTAATCTTCTTTCCACTGTGGTCTCCATTACCCAAAATCCCCATTAAATCCATCCATATATTCCTTAGTGAGTCTAAGAGTTGGTTAAGGTACACATCATTAATGATGATCTATGAAGACTGATTAGGGATGATCAAAACATATTTCACTCTAGTGTTTATTCCATGCAAATTTTCATTAGAAAATTTTCTATCACATTCAATGATAACAAAGTTTTTTCTAGTTCCCTATATTGAAAAAAATAATAAATCATATTGTCAGTAATGCATATCAAAATAGAAAACCAAATAATCATGAAAAATAACTTATAGGATGCATAAATCATGTCTCTTACTTTTTTAATCTATGATAACATAGGTTTATCCTATTTTGTTCACATTAATATTTTACTTAAATTCTTCATGATGGTTCATAAATAAATATGTGAATTATCCTAAATATATCCCCCAAGATTGTCAAACCAAGTGCACAGTGAGGCTCATTAACATGAAAATGGTTTTTATAATTCATGTATGATGCACATTGTTGGAGTTTTTACCACTAGGTACATATGTGGTAGAGCCATGTAAACTTATACAATCCAAACATGGATGTATTTATACGAAGACCTATATAACCTCTACCTTACCAAAATTCTAAGATGTTCTTATATGAATATCTTCAAATTATATCTTAGGGATTTGTTTTTTAATCTGTGTTTTCTAAATCCATATTCCATAGTTTTTTCAAAACTTATTTCGATACAACCTATAACACCACAAATCTATAATACTATAGTTGATCTGTTATTTTATCACATTGATATTATTACAAGGAATCAAATCCCAAAGGATATGTCAATTTAGTTGTTTTGAAAATCCAAATTACATATATGAAACACATAATACATTAGGAATTAGTAAATACAAATATGATACATAACTAAATTAAATAAAATGAATCCTTGAAAGCTTATTCAAATGTTTCTTCTTCATAACCTGGGGAAAGGAAACCAAATAAAGGTGATCTTAAATTTTTTGTAAGTGAAATTAAAATGGAATAAATGGTTAATTCATGAGAGTAAATAAAAATAGAAAGATAAATAATGGATATCACCTACCATTGAAATAAAATAGATAAGGAATAATCAATATGGAAAGGTAATAAACTCATACAAATTACATCTAATCAATAAAATAAGAATTAAATATTTTACATATATATGTCGATGTAATAATATCATGGATAATAATAATAAATGAATTATAAATAAAGTAAAGTCTTAGTTACTATATGTCATGTTCCCCAATAACATGGTACAATTACCGTCAAGATTTAGTTTAATCTATTCTAATTTGGCCTAATGATTTATTTCATGAGACTACCGATGCATCAAGGGGATTTCATTAAATGCCCCTAACCTATATGGATTTTACTAAAATGTCCCAAGCCCATGTATTTCATGTTAAAATAATTCCTCGTATATTTATTAATAAATTTAATTAAAAAATGATCCGGATCAAAATATATCCATATTTAATAAAAGATACATATTTATCAGTAATTATCCATTAAATCAAATAACTATCAAATTGAACACCATGTCAAAAATGGCATATGGTTTTAGCGATAATAATATACATTGAATAAGAATATGGATATTTAATAAAAATTTATTGAACCATAATAATGATCATAATGATGTGATGGTTTAAATATGATTTTAAAAATCAAGAAAATTATATTTCAAATATAGTCATTGAAAATATTCATGAATAATAGAATCTTTAAACATTATAAAGTGTCTCATACCTCTTTGGAACATTTTAATCATAAATCCCCATGAATTAAATTAATATTATAATATCATTAGAATAATTAGTTTCATGATATAATATGTCAGAGGGAAGTGTATATACCATATAAAAGTGAATTCATGCATAATAATAAATAAATCTCAATTGAATGAAAATTGAGACGAAATCCCTTACCTTGAGATCCCTTTTGGGTGATCATACTTTAACCTCATTTAAAATTGTGTTAAGAGTGTTAATAACTTATTATAGAACCATATTATTATTTATTATCATATATTATAATCTTAGAATATCTTGTTACCAGTTTTTTACTATACATTCATTGTTTTCGCAATTTTGGGTGTCAATTTCCTAGTTTCTCATGTCTATTTTGACATGTTATTTAATGTTTATATTTTTGATATCATTATTTTATCATATTAATAATTTAAAACATGATTTAATTATCATTTATATTCATTAAATATGTATTTATAATAATCTATAATATTTTTAGATAACAAATGAAATGTACCGTTCATGGAGACGGTAGGTTGTACTTATGCATAAACGCTACTTTCATTTCTTTTTATTGATAAAAGAGTGATAATTAAATGATAAATATGTTTATTGTAACTCCATTGTGATATTAGTTTCCTATATGCCATGTATTTTTACTAAAACATTCTTTAACACGTTCCATGTATATCATAAATGAATCATTGTGCTTTGAGAAGGGGGTAGTCTACACTTCCACAAACGATGTTATCTTATTTACACAAAATGGAAGGTATAATGCTATGTGTGATAAAGGAATTAAATAAGAATAAATAATTTATATATATCATATATATCATATACAAATATATTTTTCATCATAATTCCCACCATGAGTGTATGTAAAGGAAAAAATAACAAATTTTCTTCCTGAGGTGGTAGTTCATCGTAAACAGGAATGGTATGTTTGTTACCAATTAGATGGAAGTGTCTGTAATTTCTTATAAAAACATTTAATAAATAACATAAAATTATATTTATGATTCTTTTTTTATAAAACCATCTAATAGTAATATTATAGGTGGTGTATAATGTAAATTAAACTATAGATATAGAGATAAGATGTTACCTCTTCTTTGGGTAGCTCATTCTGATTTCCTCAAAAGGGATTCCTTGGATGGATTTATGAGAAAATAGATTCTTATAGGATGATAATAGGGATTTAAATGATCTATTTCTATATACCATGTCTAATACAAAGTGTCTTAAGAGTTGTGAGGAAGTGGGAGTCATGAGTTCCTTTTTATAGTAGTAGAGGAGAAACAATCTTTAGAATTTTAGAAAAGGGAATTCCACCAACATTGTTTTCCTTTGAAAATGGATCCAATAACGGAAAAAGATGAGAAAATGCAGAATATGTTAGATATATGGCCATACAATGGATTTTTTACAATTTAATAGTTCATTTAGGCTGTTAAGTTCAAGGTTTAGTCCTTTCTAAATCTTAATTTGCACTTTATCATAGTAAATAATTTTAATTTCTTTTTCTAATATTTTTTGTCAAAAAAATGTTGACCTTAATATAAATTATTAATTATTATCAATAAAAAATATTTAATCCATTTCTATAATTTTAAATCACATAATTGGCAGAAAATAATTTAAATTTAATCCTGCAGACAAGTCGATAATGTGGGTTTTTAAAGTAAAAATGTTCAGAAGTTTGCTAAGTTTTTATATCAAATTTTGTAGTGCAATGGATTCCAATAACCTAAATTGGATTAATTGATAAAAAAACTTAATTTAATTAACCTTTAATTCTATTTTAAACTATAATTTATCCTTATACATAAATTAGATGAAAAAAATAATTTTTGAATTAAAATTCATTTATTTTCTCAATTCTTTTAAAGAATAAACTTTAGAGAAATATATGAAAAATTCAACATAACCTAATTTTTATGTTATTATTTCAAATATTAATTTTATTTTGACATATAATATTTATTGAAGTTCCAAAAATTGTAATTAAAATAGGTTCGTTATTAAAAAGAAATAAAAGTGCCTGAATAAAAATATAGTAATTTATACGTTAAATTGCGTTTATTTTTTTATTAACCCTATAAAATCTATCAGATGAGTATAAATAAATATTTTATTAAATATATAATATATATAAAATTTATATCACTCTAAAATGTTAATTAATTTATTTTAATTGGGAAGAATGGCTTTGTGAGCATAAAAATAGTTTTCAATAAAAATATTCATTTTTATTCAATTGGTTATTAAATTCATTTATAATTAATTTTGTAAACAATGAATTCATTTTTTATGTTTCTAAAACATATATTATAATAAGTTAGTTAATACTATACATAACCTATAATTTAATGTCTAGGTTAAGCCTTATTATATTAAATAATAATAATTTAATAATATATTGATGTTTAGTTTAAAATTGGTCTTTCATGTAATGCATGTTATCAAAAAAGGTATTTATTTCATATAATAAAAGCTAATTTCGTGTTTTCATGCATTTAAATCTATATTATAGTTTAAATTTATTTAAAATGACATTGTTATTGTAATGTCTTGTGATAGCATATTCCCTTACGTGCTCAGTGTTGTGTGTCATACATGATATCAAATACTATGTTATTAATTTATAATTTCATGTTTTAATATTTAAACTCCCTTAAAGTAGGATTCACCCGCAACTATGGCTGATAAGATCCTTAAACTATTATTTCATTTTAAATTTATTAATATAATTTTAAATTGATATAATATTTCTTGATGGTATTTCTTATTTTCTTGTTTCTTTAAAAAATAAATTTAATTATGTTTATCATCCTTATTAATTATATTGTTTGAATACATTAAAAAACTTAACTATAAATAAATAAAAATAATTCCTCACATATTCACTCATTTTTATACTTGCATTCTTGTTGATTGTCCTATGTCAATGCATATCATTCACACATTCACAAAATAAATAATTAACCATGTATGATAAAATTAAATAAAAATGACTTGATATTGTGTTTTATTCTACTAGTTGATCTTTCTAGTTGATGATGGATCATCTGAGACCCTATCAGAACTCCTTAGGTCATATATTTACTTTATTTAAATCTCCCATTATTCTACCATGTATTTTGTCTCTATTTATCCATTTCATTTCTCTCATTGAATCATGTCATCATGGGATAGTCATTCTTTTTACATGTGTACTCACTCCCAAGTGGGAGGAACATAGGATATATATTTACTTTTAATACTATAATATGAAAACATGATCCCTCATATATAATAAATATGTGTGAAATATACACATACCATCAAATAATATTATTTAATAACTACTAATTAAAAAATAATAAACATTGAAATAATAAAAATTAATTAAATATTGATCTGAGTATTCAGAAGTCGGTTATAGCCCATTATCAATAAAAATGCACCAACATTGCATAAAATTAATTCAAGGAGATAAAATTTTTCGAATTGAAATTTTAATGAGTTAAATTAAATGTAAAAAATTAGTTCATTGAAGATATATCTCATGGATCATTGAATACTCTATTTAAATTTTTAATTGTTTAAAATATTATTTATATTTTTTAAGAAATTTCCCATAATTTTTTAGCCACACAATACGTCATAAAAAGTTAAAAATTATTTATGCTTCACATGGAGGGCTAGAAATTTTGTTCCCATGAAGAACATAAACCAGTCATAGTTATTCATTGGTAGAACCCTATGGTTCCTTAAATTTTTAAAATTTATGATAACACATACCTCACAGAATGGTAACCTGCTACCCATAAATGGGTAGGTTGGTGGGAACCACTTGAAATTTTTTATTTTTTTTACAAAACCTTAGTAGCATGTTTCTACCCCCATGACAAGTTTTGTGCATATACTAGATCCTCCCCTCTCTCATCTTTTATTCCCAAACATTGAATGTCCATATCAGGTCTATACGGACTCTAATTAATGAACCATTTGTATAATTTAATCTTTATTGAAATCATATAATTTAACCATAGAAATTTTATATAAAGTTATTTTATAAAATTGTGTATGAATATTTTGATAGAATATGATAGAATATTGGCTTCGAGAAATGGTTTGATATATGAATTTTATAACCAAACTGATCAAAATTGGGTCACAAAATTAGATCCAAAAAGTTGGTATATTGATTCATTCATGTGTCTTCAAAAATATAGTTTTAACATAAGGATAAAGAAAAAATAAAAATTAGGATACATCAGTTTTATTACATTATTTTTTTCATGCTCTAGTCATAACTATATCATCACCGCTTCTAGGATTCAATAAAACCCCCCTCTAAACCATTCACACATGTACCAAATATCCAAGTTATATATTCGATGTCCTTTTTATGCTATCATGGAAGAGTGATGTTATTTATAATTTACTTATAATTTTAATAATAATATAGACTCTATTTTAGAAGGATAAATCAATATTATATTGTTCTTATCCCTTTTTATTCTTTCTAAAGCTTGACCGAAGACATGGGTGGACTCATATTTTTTTAATCCCTTAATATAAATTATTTTGGGATGAAAATAACGTTTTATAAATAAGATATATGTTTATTTAAGTTCACCATAGTCACTTAAGAAACATAAAACAAAAAACTAACCAATAATGTAATTTCTAATGTAATCAACATGTCACAAATTTCACATTAATTCCACCACTAGCATGTAAAACTCTAAAACTTATCATGATAAAATAAAAAATATTTAATATTCTCATTAATCCAAAATATTCTTAACAAAAATCAAATAAGTAATATTTGATCAAAAAAATTTATTTTTCTTATTTATACTCAAATAACTTATGAATACCTTGATATATAAATTCAATTATTATTATTATTATAAACTAAAGTAGTATATAAATGAATTTATTTATTCATTTACTTATAATATTTCAGAGTAGAATATTTATTGACTAATGGATTTGGGCCCCTTTCTTTATGGACTCTAATTCATCTGAATTGGTGTAATTTTTTTATACACATTGGGTTTGGGCTTATAGGACCTTATCATAATAGTCATGAGTCTTACTCATAGAATATGAGTGGTATCTTACAACACAACAAATACCCTATAAGAGAAAAGGATATGTCATAGAAGGGATAACCACATTTGAACCCATTTAGTGTAATCTAATCTTTATATAATGATGTCTTACAATGTAAGATATTTACATAAATTTGTTGTCCATCCAAAATTTATTTATATTTATCTAGTTGTATTGTATGGAATTGTCTTCTTCTACCATGTAAATGGATTTATCCAATGAATTGTCATCTTATTAAAAGGTCTAAAGATATATTATTATTAAACATTGAAGCATTAAGTCATATCCTGATCATTCAATCAATGACATACCATAAATGGTGGAACCTGGTGGATTATGTTGCGACATTTTAAGGGTGGTAAAATAAGTGTATCCATCTTTTACCAACATTTTATTTCTTTTAATTAATCTATATTATAATCAAACCATTATCCTAATTAAAAGGAATGCATGGAACGATTTATTGGCATGAAGTGTTGGGACACATATTTCTCTTCTTCAGAATTTTTTTATTTATTCTCGGTTTCACTGGTCAATCATACACTATTTTTACTTTTTACTTATATAATTTCTATCAAAATTAAATATAGTCAAATAATAATAACCTTATTATCCCTAAATCATAATTTTTTTCACTTATGTGTAATTATATTATTTCCAGTCTCTATAAATCCTAATGATTCTAAAATACTTAAAATATCATTGTTTGAAGCTTAAAATCAGAAATATATTAACAACTCTATATTTTGAATATCCAAGTACACTAAAATCACACTGATAGACTTGAATATTCCTTCTTTAGAGTATTTTGAATAAATTTTGATTTCTAATTTTATCACTATAATTATCATTATTTCATAACACCTAAAATTTTACTATTTTAAATTTATTCATCATACTTATTTTAAAACTACCCAGAAGATCTGTAGTTTTAGTATTCATGCATTCTAAAAATATTGAAACCATGGGTTTCTTATTCTTTATTTATTTAAATTTATCTATGTTGGAGTTTAAAACCTTTTTATTTCCCATATAATCATTTTATCACCATAGAAAAAATAATTCTTGAATATTATTATATTTTTAATGTTAATATTGATAATATTTTTACATGAAATTTTGTTACATGAAATTATCATTAGAGGAAATTATTTTTTTGAGAGATAATTATTCTCCACATTTGAAATTTTTCTAATGTGTATATTGATTCTCCGATTTATTTGAAAATCTTATTAACAAATCAAAAATATCCTACACATATCATAATTTGTATTAAAATATTAGAATGACATACATGTATAATTATTTTCATTTGTGATCAAAATAAATTATATGTATAAAAAATTTATTATTCACTGGAGATTTTCTCTATGGTTTGAAACCCACATTCCAAATCTCATTGGCATCGACTCATGTGGTATCATGGTGTCTAAATAACAATGATATATTAATAATGAATTATGTAGAGACCCGAAGCTTGACGTACATAGAAATTAAATTACTTTTGCAGAATACTTAGTACATAACAAAAACACACACACAAGGACCGTAATAGTTTAGTGTCTTTGGAAACTCGGAACGTAATCTTCTAATCATTGTGAAAGATCTTCAACATCTCCCATAAAGATCTTCCCCTTTTTTTCTTACCTAAAACCTTTTTTTATATCCTGGGGAAAAGAAAACATAAAAGGGTGAGCTCAAATGCTCAGTAAGGGTAAACAAAAGAAATATCAATCACATCATATACATAAGAACATAACTTTTGGAAATCTTAACCTGCAAAAGAGATCATAAATTCATAACATGGGGTAAATCATAGTTGTGAAATGTAATCCTAATAATGATAACATAAATCATAAAACTTTGTGGAATACACACATAATCATAGAGAATCATTTCTTATTAGTCAAAACTCATTTCCAAGACTATCTTATTGGACAAAGTCCCTTTCTGAACCAAGTTCACTCCTCGTTTCAGTCCTGTTTCACTGAACCGGTATAACCTACCGTTCCAGCCATGTATATCTCATGAGATATAAAATCTTTACCCAATGCATTGGAGGGAGATATATGTACCACCCATCTCATAATGATACCATTCTTATGTGTGCCACAAAATCATAAATCATACATCATAGCATAACCCATGTAATAAAAATGGGAATCTTAAACATCATGACATCATAAAACAATTCATATAAGATAAAGGAATTCATAAAAATAATTCCATCAAAACATAATCAAATAAATTTAATAATAGGTATGAAAATAGAACCCCTTATTATCTTAGATGGAAAATAATTTTGAAAAAACACTTGAACTCCATTCTTGAGGGAAATATCCTTTCAAATTCACAAACATTTTTCCTTTCTTAACATGTCATTGAATTTTAAACTAAAATATTTTGATTAAAAATAAATTTGAAAACTTTTAAAGGAATATTCTTGGAAATTTTGTTTTAAAAATCCATTCATGCCGTATAAGTTAAAAAAACATTCTTCTCGTACTTTTGTCGGAAAAGTCAAAAAGTACCTCGTATGAAAAACGACAAAACATTCCTTTCATATCTTTTAATAATAACTCACCGAAGGGTAAAATTGGATATAAACTATTGTAGAAGGATATAAATATTACATATTGAGTAAACATGGATGTGAATGATAAAATACACCCTAGTAAATACAAAAGTATAAACAATCTCGGATAAAAAGGAGATTGTGATATTTTCCCTTACCTTAGGTCTGATTTGCTTCGTATGTGTCTGAACCTCCTGTATAATTATTTAAATAATGTCATTGACTTATTCCAGAATCATACTAATTGTTATGATATCATATATGGTTCACTTATGGATTTATATTACCCGTTCTTTTGTAAATTCCATGTTAAAGAGCGTTTTGGGTAAAATCGTTTCATTTGTCGTCCGTGTTTTGACTTGTAATTATTCATATGATTACTTAGATCATGATTAATTAATTCCAGAATATAAAACATTATTTATATATAATATATATTCAGAATATATATATATAATAGATCAGTAAATGGAAAGAAATACACTGTTCATGGAGACGGTAGACCGTACGTACGCATGAACGCTGTTTTCTTTTCCTTATTGAGTTGAATGGAATTAAGTAGATGACATAAATATATATACACATAAATACAGAATCATTATTATGTCATATATTTAATTATTAATTATTATATATACTTTATAATCATTCATGAGTGGTTAACGTGGAGAATGAATCGCATCGTGGAGACGGTAGTCCGTACGTACGCACGAGCGATGATATTGTTCTCATAATCGTGGAATTGTATTGAAGTGTATTTATACTATTTAAGAATCAATATCACTTTACAATAGTCATATATAGTTATTATGTACACCATTATACCCATCCAAGTAAGGTGGTGGTGGAAAATAGATTACACCACGGCGTGGAGACGGTATTCCGTACGTACGCACGTGCGGTGATTTCATTTTCCGTAGGATGGATAGATGGTGAAATAGGGTTGTTTCATACATATAATAACATATCCGTATATTATTGATACTTATGTTATTACTTCATAATGAAACAACTAATGAAGAAGAAGTGGAAGAGGAAATAAAGATGAAAGAATTGGTAACGGACATTACCTCTTCTTTGAAGTGCTTCTTTGAGACCTCCTTTTAGGGCACTAAAATAGGTCTTTGAAGAAGACCAGAACCTCTAGGATGTTTCTATGGAAGTGGAAAGGAGGAATTGACAGGGTTTGGATAATCTTGAAGGCTAAAATTTGTGTGAGGAAGAGAGGGAGGAGGAGGTGCCCTTTTATAAGGGAGGAGAGGGGCACCTTTGGAATAACTAAAAATATTATTTTATTATACAGTCAAGTTCGGTTTTAAATAGCTCCAAATTGAGTTATTTCGAAGCTAAGGTGGGGATGGGTCTAAATCCACTCATAAAATAGAATTTAGATAAGTTTAGGTCATTATATTAACCTTATCTTTTAGTTTTAACTCTTAGTTAATTAGATTGACATTTACCATGTCACTTTGTATTTTTATATTATATAGTTAATAAACATACCATATACATCCAAGTGACCCCAAAGTTGTGTTTTATTAATATATATAACCCTATCTAAGTCATTTGTCCGAACCTTAGATTTTTAGGAATAAAATAACAATTAATAATATAATATTTGTTTTAAAAACTATTTTATGTCAATTTTGACACTATTCAATAGTTGATTTTTTTGAAACTCATAACAGAATGATTACTTCGCCCAAAGTAAATTAAATTAATCCTAACATGTCATATTAACCTAGAAAATTAGATTAATTCATAAAAAGTCTCAAATTACATTTATTTGGGTATTTATAACATCAATTATGTCAATATTTCATTAATAAGATAATTACTGCATCATCGTTTTGTCATAAATAAATTAACTTATATAATGTCTAAAAATTACAAATAAAATACAATTATGTAGGGAATAGTTTTATCTTTCTAATGAATATTTATAGTCGAATTTATCTTATGTATAACCCCATGTTAAAAATGATTTTCTTATTAAACTTTGATTTTAACTATTTTAACCCTTCTTTAAATAAATTAATAATAAATGTCCTAATCTAATCCAAGTGGGCCTAAATGGTCATATTTTATTCCTAAGGTTGTTTTCGGTCGAATTACACTTGTCCAATAGAATTAGGACATGCGTTAGGGTAATAATAATATCATTTTTACCCTTAATTACCCTACTTACTTTTAACCGTGGTAAAAAAAGTAAAAAGTTACTATTCACCAAAAATTATTTTCATCTCATTGAACCACATTTTAGTCCTTGATATTAACCGTGTCTCTCGGATTTTTGAAATTCCACTCACAGAAGCGGTAAAATTATGTTTTATGAAAAATTCTGTTTTTTAACTACCACTTAGTGGTTTCACTATTCACCAAAAAAATGAAAGTTTCCAGAAAAATACCAAAACATAAGCCTAAGCTATATTTGATATTATGAATTCAAAAATGATGTCTATTTTACCAAATTCAAAACATATCAGTTGCATTAATAAATTTAAAAATTAATTCCCATCGTCAAAACTAATAGCGTGTTCTTAAGAGATAATAACTATCAAAAGATTGACACTTGTTTATGTCTGGTTTAAATGTGAAATTACATCCAATGACCAACATTGTATTAAATTGTAAAAATATATTCTAAAGATACTTTAAATCCACTCAAATTTATAATTTATCACTATTAATTATTTTGACTGAAAAAGTTGTTTTTAATTAAAATATAGCGTGTTTTTACTATTCATCAAAATATGAAAGTTACCAGAATGATATGAAAATTTATCCAAAGTAAATTTTTATTTCATGATTCCAAAGAAAATTTTATTTTGTCAAATTGAAATTATAAACATGTCAAAAACTAGATTTAATGTGGGTGCGCCATCCAAAGGCGGAAAAACTGCATTTTTTGAAAAATACTTATTTTACACGAAAAATTTATTTTGTTCTTATACCATGTTTTAGAAAATTTGCAAGACAAATAATAATGTTATAAGATTCAAAATTTATTTAATACTATTCATAACGGCTAGTTCATAATAATATTATAATAATATATCGTTGTTTAGTAAAACCTGGTATTGCGTACAACACACGCTATCGAGGAAGGTCGTGATTGCGTGTAATGCAAGCCAAGTCAGGGTTGCGTGTTGTGCAAGAATCCTTCGTTGTTTTTTATAACATAATCCAACCATATTTCATTTATACATTGAATATATATATATATATATATACTCAATGTTGCGTAGAATAACTATTATCAAAATTGTGTGTAACACGATCCAAGAATAGTGTTGAGTATACTGCAAGATAATACGGTGTTGCGTATAGCGCAAGGTAATCTTGGTGTAGCATACAACACAGGACATTAATGAAATTAAAAGAATATTTTTTATAAAATCTCGGGGTGTTACATTCTACCCCCCTTAAAATTAATTTCTCCCTCGAAATTCGTCGGGGTTATAAATGGTTTACTATTCGAAAGATTCTTTAATAGAAAACGACATCGTAAAAAGGAATACCAAAACCAATATTTAAAAAAAAAAGTATGAAACGTAACGGTTACCAAAATAAACTAATCACTAGATTTCCACATAGGTGAAAATATGGATATGGAAGAGAAATCTAACCATCATGTTATGATGGAGAGTGGTAAAGAACATGGCTATGGAAAAGCCAGCAATCACAAAGCCATAAATTTGTGACGATCTAAGGTACCATCTGATTCATTAGATATAAGATCACTAGGACACCATTTTTGGTTTTCAAGATCATTTCCCTAAAGTTGATGAAATTAGAATTAGAAGAAATACTTTCGTGATTTCAGTATAGTCTCACCGTTGGCCGTTCTTTGGACAATTTCCACTTAATCTCTTAAATAAATGAAGTTGAATTTGTCATTCGTGATGTGTTAGCAGATCATGTGATAGAATGATGGGTCATTCCATCTGTCTCAAACAAAAGGTTAGAAAAGTTATCAAAAAAATACATAAGTCCATCTATAGTGAGATTAATCATATATGGTTCCTAAAATGGACTTATACTTCATATATCATACTGCATAATATAATAAAACTAGTTTCTACTAAACAGGGACTTCCTGTAGGCCAGTGGTAGGCGATAAAGGCCAGTCGCACTTCGGTTGTGGGTTCAATTCCCACAGCCTTGTCTGACGCGATGGGTTATCGCCCGTCCTGCAGGTTTTCCTAAAACTACATTACTATAACATCACATAAATAATATCAAAAAAAGTTCTATCCTTAAACTAACTTATGGTTAACATAATCCATTACAATCTTTAGGCTCATCTAAAATACTTCGGTCCAAGCTCATAGTATAAAGAAAATGATTACTTGAAATGTTGTCAACCAGGCATGTGAATACCATCATTTATCCCCCATATATCTTGTTGGTCACATTCCAATCGTGTGAATACCTTAATGATGTATTCTCTTGAAAAATGAATACCCATTAAACCTTAGTGAAAACATGAATGCTGTCAAAAGTTAACTCTTTCCAAATACCAAAATCCAAAAATTCTATATACTCAAACCATGATATAACCTTCTCCTTATATCAGTCATGAGCTCATGAATACTATCAAACATTAAATTTTCTCCTTATCCCTTCATTATGCGCATATCATCTACAATCCAAAAATATCTGAATAACCTTTCATGGATACTAGTAACATTAATCATACACTTTCAAAACTCAAGGAAAGACAATAGTGTAACAATCCTTAGATGTCTCTTTATTCCATAGTACCATGAGATTACATATACAACATTACACATGATAAACATGTAATCATTCCACTACATTCTTAAACCATTGACCTAGTTTCAACAATTCTTTCATCTCACATATCATTTGTAGTATCTTCATCATCATCCACATAAATACTACCCACACGACCATAATGATTCTCTTCATGAGACTTTCCCTTAGGGCATTGGTTTGTATAATGCCCGTACATTCCACATTTAAAACATTTAACCATTGTTGATTTCGTAGCAATACCATTATCCTCATCCCTGGTGTTAACTGAACCTTTTCCTTTGCACTTACTGGCTTTGTGTCCTTCTTTTCCACACCCAAAGAATCTTCCAGTTCCTTTGAAACATTCTCCTTGATGCCTCTTCCCACATGATTTACATAGGGGAAATTGAACTTTCTTTCCTCTATGATCATCATGAAACTCCATCTTTCTCTTATTAGCCAAGTCAGGAAACTTACCAAATTTTACTTTATTGACCATATTATGAGATTGCTGATTCGGCATAATAATGATGTTTGGACTTCCAAATCCCATTTCATTTGGTTTATCATGAAGAATATCATTCCATTGTCCATCATATCCTCCATTATCATGAATCATCTTGTTTCCATCCATTTTCTAAAACCCAAAAAGAATACTGTGAGAGGTAAAAATCATAATAAAGGGGGGGTAACTTCAATATCTAACATCTTTGGTTTAATCTAATATCATTACCATAGTTCTAAGACTATATCCAATATGTATACTTATCCTTAGGGACATCCCTAGACATACCTTAGAAATATCTCTAGGGACCTTACTAACGTTTTCGCATCCTAGTTTCCAAAGGTTGACTAAACCTTTCCTCTGATACCAACTGTAGAGACCCGAAGCTTGACGTACATAGACATTACATTAATTTTGCGGAATACTTAGTACATAACAAAAACACACACACAAGAACCTTAATAGTTTACTGTCTTTGGAAACTCGGAACGTAATCTTCTAATCATGGTGAAAGATCTTCAACATCTCCCATAAAGATCTTCCCCTTTTTTTTCTTACCTAAAACCTTTCTTTATATCTTGGGGAAAAGAAAACATAAAAGGGTGAGCTCAAATGCTCAGTAAGGTTAAACAAAAGAAATATCAATCACATCATATACATAAGAACATAACTTTTGGAAATCTTAACCTGCAAAAGAGATCATAAATTCATAACATGGGGTAAATCATAGTAGTGAAATGTAATCCCAATAATCATAACTTAAATCATGAAACATTGTGGCATACACACATAATCATAGAGAATCATTTCTTATTAGTCACGACTCATTTCCAAGACTATCTTAGTGGACAAAGTCCCTTTCTGAACCGAGTTCACTTCTTGTTTCAGTCCTGTTTCACTGAACCGGTATAACATATCGTTCCAGCCATGTCTATCTCATGAGATTTAAAATCTTTACCCAATGCATTGGAGGGAGATATAGGTCCCACCCATCTCATAATGATACCATTCTTATGTGTTCCACAAAATCATAAATCATACATCATAGCATAACCCATGTAATAAAAATGGGAATCTTAAACATCATGACATCATAAAACAATTCATATAAGATAAAGGAATTCATAAAAATAATTCCATCACAACATAATCAAATAAATTTAATAATAGGGATGAAAACAGAACCCTTTATTATCTTAGATGGAAAATAATTTTGATAAAACACTTGAACTCTATTCTTGAGGGAAATATCCTTTTAACTTCAAAAACATTTTTCCTTTCTTAACATGTCATTAAATTTTAAACTAAAAGAAGTTGATTAAATATAAACTTGAAAACTTGTAAAGGAAGATTCTTGGAAAAAAAAATTAAAAATCTATTCATGTCGTATAAGTTAAAAAAACATTCTTCTCGTACTTTTGTCGGAAAAGTCAAAAAGTACCTCGTACGAAAAATGACAAAACATTCCTTTCATGTATTTTACTAAAAAATCACCGAAGGGTTAAATTGGATAAAAAATATTGTAGAAGGATATAAATCTTACATGTTGAGAAAACATGGATGTGGATGATAAAATACACCCCAGTAAATACCAAAGTATAAACAATCTCGGATAAAAAGGAGATTGTGATATTTTCCCTTAACTTAGGTCCGATTTGCTTAGTATGTGTCCGAACCTCCTGTATAATGATTTAAATAATGTCATTGACTTATTCTAGAATCATACACATTGTTATGATATCATATATGGTTCACTTATGGCTTTATATTACTCGTTCTTTTGTAAATTCCATGTTAAAGAGTGTTTTGGGTAAAATCATTTCATTTGTCATCCGTGTTTTGACTTGTAATTATTCATATGATTACTTAGATCATGATTACTTAATTCCATAATATAAAACATGATTTATATATAATATATATTCAGAATATATATATATAATAGATCAGTAAATGGAAAGAAATACACCATTCATGGAGACGGTAGACCGTACGTACGCATGAACGCTGTTTTCTTTTCCTTATTGAGTTGAATGGAATTTAGTAAATGACATACATATATATACATATAAATCCAGAATCTTTATTATGTCATATATTTCATTATTAATTATTATATATACTTTATAATCATTCATGAATGGTTAACGTGGAGAATTAATCGCATCGTGGAGACGGTAGTCCGTACGTACGCACGAGCGATGATATCATTCTCATGATCGTGGAATTGTATTAGAGTGTATGTATACTATTTCAGAATCAATATCACTTTACAATAATCATATATAGTTATTATGTACACCATTATAACCGTCCAAGTAAGGTGGTGGTGGAAAATAGATTACACCACAGCGTGGAGACGGTATTCCGTACGTACGCACGCGCGGTGATTTCGTTTTCCGTAGGATGGATAGATGGTGAAATAGGGTTGTTTCATACTTATAATAACATATCAGTATATTATTGATACTGATGTTATTACTTCATAATGAAAAAACTAAATAAGAAGAAGTGGAAGAAGAAATAAAGATGAAAGAATTGGTAACGGACATTACCTCTTCTCTGAAGTGCTTCTTTGAGACCTCCTTTTAGGGCACTAAAATAGGTCTTTTAAGAAGACCAGAACCTCTAGGATGTTTATATGGAAGTTGAGAGGAGAAATATTTAGGGGTTGGACGAGCTTTATGGCTCAAAGTGGTGTGAGGAAGAGAGGGAGGAGGAGGTGCCCTTTTATAAGGGAGGAGAGGGGCACCTTTGGAATAACTAAAAAAATTATTTTTTTATAAAGTCAATTTCGGTTTTAAATAGCTTTAAATTGAGTTATTTAAAAGATAAGGTGGGGATGGGTCGAAATCCTCTCATACAATAGAATTTAGACAAGTTTAGGTCATTATATTAAACTTATCTTTTAGTTTTAACTCTTAGTTAATTAGATTGACATTTACCATGTCACTTTGTATTTTTATATTATATAGTTAATAAACATACCATATACATCCAAGAGACCCCCAAGTTGTGTTTTATTAATATATATAATCTTATCTAAGTCATTTGGCCGAACCATAGAATTTTAGGAATAAAATAACAATTAATAATATAATATTTGTTTTAAAAACTATTTTATGTCAATTTTGACACTATTTAATAGTTGATTTTTTTGAAACTCATAACAGAATGATTACTTCAAAAAAAGTTATTTAAATTAATCCTAACCTGTAATATTAACCTATAAAATTAGTTTAATTCATAAAAAGTCTCAAATTACATTTATTTGGGTATTTATAACATCAATTATGTCAATATTTCATTAATAAGATAATTACTGCATCATCATTGTGTCATAAATAAATTAAATTATTTAATGTCTAAAAATTACAAATAAAATACCATTATGTAGGAAATCTTTTTATATTTCTAATTAATATTTATAGTTGAATTTAACTTATGTATAACCTCATATTAAAAATGATTTTCTTATTAAACTTTGATTTTAACTATTTTAACCCTACTTTAAATAAATTAATAATAAATGTCCTAATCTAATCCAAGTGGGACTAAATGGTCATATTTTATTTCTAAGGTTGTTTTTGGTCGAATTACACTTGTCCAATAGAATTAGGACATTCATTAGGGTAATAATAATATCCTTTTTACCCTTAATTACCCTATTTACTTTTAACCGTGGTAAAAAAAAGTAAAAAGTCACTATTCACCAATAATTATTTTCATCTCATTGAACCACATTTTAGTCCTTGATGTTAACCATGTCTCTCGGATTTTCGAAATTCCACTCACATAAGCGGTAAAATTAAGTTTTATGAAAAATTCAGTTTTTTAACTGCGACTTAGTGGTTTCACTATTCATCAAAAAAATGAAAGTTTCCAGAAAAATACCAAAAATTAGGCCTAAGCTATATTTGATTTTATGAATTCAAAAATGATGTCTATTTTACCAAATTAAAAACATATTAGTTGAATTAATTAATTTAAAAATTAATTCCCGTCGTTAAAACAAATAGCGTGTTCTTAAGAGATAATAAATATCAAAAGATTGACACTTGTTTATGTCTGGTTTAAATGTGAAATTACATCCAATGACCAACATTGTATTAAATTGTAAAAATATATTCTAAATATACTTTAAAACCATTCAAATTAATAATTTATCACTATTAATTATTTCGATTGAAAAAGTTGTTTTTAATTAAAATATAGCGTGTTTTTACTATTCATCAAAATATGAAAGTTACCAGAATGATATGAAAATTTATCCAAAGTAAATTTTTATTTCATGATTTCAAAGAAGAATTTTATTTTGTCAAATTGAACTTATAAAAATGTCAAAAACTATATTTAAAGTGGGTGCGCCATCAAAAGGCGGAAAAACTGCATTTTTTGAAAAATACTTATTTTACCCGAAAAATTTATTTTGTTCTTATACCATGTTTTAGAAAATGTGCAAGATGAATAATAATGTTATAAGATTCAAAATTTAGTTAATACTATTCATAACGGTTAGTTCATAATAATATTATAATAATATATCATTGTTTAGTAAAACCCGGTATTGCGTACAACACACGCTTCGAGGAAGGTCGAGATTGCGTGTAATGCAAGCCAAGTCAGGGTTGCGTGTTGTGCAATAATCCTTCATTGTTTCGTATAACATAATCCAACCATATTTCATTTATACATTGAATATATATATATATACTCAATGTTGCGTAGAATAACTATTTTCAAAATTGTGTGTAACACGATCCAAGAATAGTGTTGCGTATACTGCAAGCTAATACGGTGTTGCATATAGCGCAAGGTAATCTTGGTGTAGCATAAAACACAAGACATTAATGAAATTAAAAGAATATTTTTCATAAAATCTCGGGGTGTTACAAATTAACCACAATTCATCATCATAATTCCTACGTAATCTTCCAATAAAAATTATTTTAAATTATTTCCACTATTATTGTTTATATTTCTTTAGTAGTTTAAAATATATATAAAAAAATCATATTAAAACATATTTAAAACTTGATCATCTTGCATGAACAGCCTTCGCTTTATCATTCTGGATGTTTTTATGCTCTTACATCAGTAATTTCACTAATGGTATGATTAGATTAGGTGCAGTGTGGGACTATCAGGTGAGCTCGAGGTAGATTACAACCAAATGTGTCATTATTTAAGGTTTTGTTCACCTCTGTTTTAAAAATTAATAGTGTCATATAAGAAACATTTATACATAAAATTGAAATTCTTAATGGATTCTCCTAATAAGAAAATTTTCTACACCACCTCTATAATGAAATCCATTGGATTCGACTCTATCCAGTGGTACTCTGTGATGATTTGGATGGTGGAGGCTAATCATCATTCACCCCCTTAAAATCTATGTCGACCCATGTAAGTTTTATGAACTCTTCATCCTGCCTATACTGCACTCTACTTGGACGAGTAACCTTTAATAATGGATAACATGGATTTTTAGATTCTTGGGTGATCAACTACCATGAGTTGTTGATATTTTTTAAAACTTTTCAGAAAAACACATTTATAAATAAAATTATATAAACCTTGACCTAAAAAAATGAGTCTAAAAATATGATCTGGTAGAAACTTAAAGCATAAAATTCCTTACCTAACTCTCATCATATTTTATAATCTTCCTCAACGTCTCCTGGAAAAATTTAAATCCATGAGTTTTACTCATTAATTAATGAATGATATTAATAAAATAACCATTAATCATGGGATATTATATCTCTAACTTTTTTTAGTTTCAATACCCTATAATACCATTAAGGCCATATGCATGTATGTTATCCTTTTCATTCCCCATTAATTGAAAACAAATAAAAAGGAATTTAGAAACTTTACTTGTTATTAAAAAAATTCTAATTCCACTTCATATTTTCAATTAAACTGGTCTTAGTTGAATGAATAATTCGTATCAAATGGTTACATAGCTATGATCCATTAGCTATAAAAACTCTATGTATATGTAGGCTAACCCAGTGTAGAAAACAAAAGTGAGTAACCAAGGTATTGAAATATTTCTATAAGTTATAATAAATGTTATAACACTCTCAATTATTAACATTAGGGGATTCAAATTATAATTATCGAGAATATTATACCAGTACTTATGTCAAAAAAACCATCAAAATAATTATAATTCATAAAGGTTTACTCCTTTATTTTACATTTATTTCCCATCAACGAACACTCCCCATCTTGTATATAGGGAAGAATCCACAAGGTATTGTGTATATCTGAATCGAACTTGATGGTTTAGGTTGGGGAGACACAAAATGGTATCAGAGAAAACTTTTCTTTATTTATTTTTGACCAACATGGGATGTAGTATAAAGGATGTAGTTTTCTGGGACTTAGGTAAGGGTGTTTCTCTATATATAGACAAATCACATTTAACAAACCTATGAGTTACCATTTATGAATTTTTTTATTCTTTTTTATGGTATTTGAGTGAATTTGTGAATCATAATTTTTCATGTAGGATCTTATTACAAATGTATAAATGTTGTGTGATACTTACATGTTCATTAATTCAATTACTTGATATGTTTTATTCTCTCAGGATAGACCTGTACTCTTTGGTTGTGTGATATATCTATTTTTCAAACTATTGTGATATATATGTTGGAATAAATTCTTCGAACCGAAGTTTTATTTTTTTAGAATATATATATATATATGACTATGAATAACTTGTAGGGATAGAGACCTTGGTTAGTTCTATGATGGATATACACTTAGTTACGGGTAAAACCATAGGGAAACCTTTTTGGGATACCATAGACTGATTTGGATCTATATTAATGACATTGGTTACCTATGTTTTCCCTTCACATTTTAGAATTTTTTTCCCTAATGTAGACTTATGGGACCACCTGCTGATGTGGGCTTGGATACTTGCACTAGGGAGGATACCCATGTTACACCACCTTCTATGAAATATTGTACAATAGATTACACTCCCAAACCATCTCTGGTAGTAATAAAAGTAGGCCCTCCTTAGTCAGGAGTCCTTCCACATGTTCATTCTCTAGTTGGAGGGTCACTGAGTTCCATTCTTGAATATACCATATGATTCCACAACTAATATCCACCATATTTTTAGGGAACTGAATATCCACATGATATAGAAGACTGGATATAAATTATCAACGGTTTATTTGACCTCATTGAGAAACCTAGGTATTGAAAATTGATGTTTCCATCATTCATTATGTTGGGACTCATACATAGTTGGTGGGAATGCTGAGATAGGTCATAATACATGAGGGCCTCAGTTGGGAGACCTTCAAGGAATTATTCTATGGGGAATTATTTCTTGATATAAATAATATAGACCAATCATAGGAGTTCATGGATATATAGTAGGGGTCCATAGTGTTATCCACATACTACTCTTATTTCCCTGAGATACTTCTCTTTTCTCCTATGTTGGATCAAAACAATGCACTGAATACTAGGATGATCACGATTTTTCTTCAATAGGAAAATATGTGATAGGTTCGGACCTCTGATCAGTAAAATACCCATAGGTTATTTTAAAACCCATGTCTATCAATAAGGTTATAGAGTTATATAAAATTTTTATTATTCTCTCATCCTTCGGTGCATAGGTAAGTTTAACACTTGATAATTAAATGAGTTCCTCTTTTGGTATGAAGAATATGATTGATAAGGATATAAAGTAGGGATTTGGTATATCACTGGGGAAAAGATCAACTACTTAAGTTTCCTTGTGATAGGTTCAACAATGCTTCAACTATGAGAGGATTAGTCATTACTATAGGGTTTACACACCACCATAGATCTAGTGTTGGTATTGTGGAAAGATAGGGATTTTCTAGTAAATTTTCTCAAGGGATATGAGGTCTGGTTTCTATGGAGTATCAAGGATGAAAAGATTTTGGAACCAAGTATCCAGTGGGGGTCCTCTATAGTGAGTTCAGATAATGAAATCTAATGTGGTCTAGGTGTCTCCAGGATAGGTTCATAGAGAAGAGGTGGGGAAATTTCATACAATGGATCAGACTCCAATAGATGGTAGTGAGGGACCACCCATTATTCATGGTGTGGTCTTGATCAATTCTATGTTATCTACAACTTTGTTTGATTATGATGCTTTCTATTTTTTTATATCAATATATGTTATTGTTTTACTTAACCCACCAGTCATGTTTTATTTTATGTTGCTTTTTCTCGATAAACCATTGTTTATAAAAGTATGTTATGTTGAGAAATTCCTAGAGTTTCAAATAGTTATTTTTAGTTATGGACATCTATGGGACTTTATGATTCTAGAGATAACAACAATTTTTTTTGATTCTTGGCATGGATTGGTTGACCAATTTCCATTATTTCCTTGAATGATAATAGATTCAGGAATCGTTTACTTCACCAAATAGATAGAAGTATGTGATGATGATATAATGAGATATAACAGTGGTTAGAGTTGGTCTAGATGTTATCTAGTTGTTGAAATCATAATATAGATTGTAAGCCTGACTCTTTTAGTAGAATAAGTGGAATTCCCCTCATCTTTTCATATACTTGTCAATCTCTATTAGGGCCTCTACCCAAATGATATCATACGACTTCCCCTAAATAGATTATTTTAATTTGAGATAGATCTTGTGCTATCTATGAAACAAATCTCAATACCCCCTAACTATATAGTTTTAGATGAGTTGAAGAAGATCAAGGTGCAGCTCGAGGACTTTGAGTAGAAGGGCATTATCAGGGAAATTAATTTACTATGGGGTGAACCTGTTTTGTTCACTTAGAACATGGGAGGTAGTATTAAACTCTTCTTTGATTTTCCAAAGTCAAATTAGGGGTTAATGAATAGAATATATCATTTATGAAAGAATAACGATATAATTTATTTGTTTTAGAGAGGTTAGTGATTCCCTTAGATTTTTCTTTTATAGGGATATATCTAGTATCTAGTAATACATGTGGGAATCCTTAAGATGGAGTTTTTGGAGTAGGTATGGGTTATATGAGTACTTGGTGATGTCATTTGGACAAAACAATGCACCGGGAGTGTTTATAGATCTCATGAAAAATATCATCCACACATATCTTGACTCTTTCATTATGTTGTTCATTAAAGACATCCTCATCTACTCACCAAACCAAGAGCAACATTCCTGAAATCATAAGATCATCTTGAGTACACTTCGTGAAAATCATAATTATTCTATGTTTTTTAATATTAAATTTTGGATTTAAGAGGTGTAACTCTAGGGTTATGGGATATCTGAGATAGGTATATTCATGGACAAAGATAATTTTTATGCATGATTACTTGAACATGTCCCTAGAACACGTACAAGAATGGGATATTTTTGTATTTATTTTGATATTATTGATATTTTATCCAAGAAATATCTCAATTATCAACATATATGACTCCACAAATGAAAACAGGAGAAACATTCTAGTGGTCAAACCAGTGTAAAGTGGTGTTTTCTAAGCTGATGAGGAGGTTTACTATATCACTAATGTTTATATTTCCCAAAATAGATATTGGTTATGTTTTATAGTATGATGCATCGCTCGTTGGTTTGGAAGAATTACAGATATAGAGAAAGTGGGTGTTATCATAGGGGTATCGTTAGTTGTGACCCCAATAATGGAACAATCCTACCCATGACTCAAAACTAAAAGATGTGGTCCCAGCTATGTACTGATATAGAAACACTCTCTTCGGGGAGAGGTCTTATATCTACATGGACTAGAAGAACCCCCATTATATCTTCACATAGAAGAACCTAAAATTGAGGCATAGGTGCTGGGTAGAGTATCTACGTGTATTCTACTTTGATATGTACTATTCACCGGGTAAAGATAACATCATCATATATATTTTTAGTTTAAAGATGCAGGTAGCTCAAAATCTTGGTGAATGAAATTTGGGGGAAATAGTGTCACCTGATGATATTTTTTATTGATTACTGTAATGATTTTTCCAAGGACTAGGAAATTATGATGTTTTCCTCATTTATGGTCACATTTTCTTTTGTGGTATGAGTAAAGGATAGACATGAGACCGAAATATAGTGTTTGGTGATATGGGAACATCTGTTAGTTGGTGACCTGATACAAGGATGGTAAATGGATGGAAATAATGTGATCCTAGTATATGGGAGAGTAGTAGTCCTTTCTTTGAACAATAAAGATATGATTATATTCTTTCATACTTCTATGTGAAAAGTGAATTACAGATAAAAAATGATGTACCATGTCTTCATGAGGATGTTCTGGTGTCTAGGGATGATGAAGAACATTGATAGGTTCATTCTTAATTATTTGACATTAGAGGAAAAAGGTTGAGCTCTATCATTCTCTTATACTACTCTATCTAATTTTTATGATCATGTATAAGTGGGATAAAATCATGATGCACATTGTGAAAAGGTTACCCAGGACCCTGAAGAGACATGATTCTATTTGGGTGATTGTTAATTGGATAATGAATGTTGGAAATTTCTTACCAATATATGTGACTCACTAAGTGGATGAACATGGAAGATTGTGGGTCCATGAGATATAACACTTTCTTGGAGTTACATTGAGATCTAGGTTTCATAAAGATTCATGTTTTACCTTAAATTGTTTAAAAGGATTATAAAATTATATAGGGACTCAGTTGAGATTGAGCATAGTATACCATCCTCAAACAGATGAAAAATCAAAGTGAATGATTCTCAGATTGTAAAACATGACTCAATCATGGGTTATAGATAACGGTGGAGGTAAATATGATCACCTAGAATTTTTTAAGTTCACATAGAACAATATTTATAAGGATTCAATTCAAATGGATCTTTATGAGGATATTTATGGTAGTTCAGGTCATTCACTACTTTGTTGGAACATGGTAGGTGAGCGTGAAGTTGTGGGGCCTAGTATGGTATAGGTGACCTATGAAAGAAGTGAAAATAATCTAGAAGAGTTTCATCACAACTCAACGTAGGTATTATTCTTATGCCAAGTACAAGAGGAGACCTTTTTAGTTTTCTGTTTTCAATCAAGTTTGTTCTAAGAGTGACTCCACATTAAGGTCTCTAATGATTGAGAATGTAATGTAAGAGAGCCCCATGTTATGTTGGACCCTTCGTAATCCATTAGTTTATTATGATAGTAGTTTACATTATAGTTTTTCCTCCTTATTGTTGAGATATACATGATGTGATTCAGGTGTCTCAACTCTATAGGTATATGGCTGATCCCATGCATGACATCAAATGCAAGGTTGTTGAGGTGGATCCTAGAACATTATATGTTGAGTTCCCAAGTTGTTTTTAGACCACATAGAACAATCTAATATGAAGTAAAAAAATACCACTTATTTGGATATTGTGGTTTCATGGATGAATCCAAGAGGATACTTTGGTGTGGGTGCTAGATGTTGGGTCTTAATGGCCAGAGTTATTTGAGAACAATACCTATAAAATCTGCTCATAAATGCTAACTCTTTATAAGGGGGGATTCTAATGGCCTAATTTTTTATAAGAAAATTATTTTTTTATTCAAATACTCTTATTTGTTTGTGTTTAACCACACTTGGGTGGAGCCCTTTGATTTAGGGTAGCATTTGGAGCTTTAAATTTAGTTTTATAGATTTCTTATCCAAAACACCCACGAAAAAAATTTTTTGCACCCTGGATTGTATTGGTAAAAAATGTAAGGGGTGGATTTCCAAGAATGTGTTTGAAGGTGTGGAGGAGGTTTTTAGATTTCTCCCAATGCAAAATTTCATGGGAAATGGATTGGACATGTCGTGGAAAATTATTGGTGATTCAATAAGAATCATGTCAACCATAACTTTGGAAACTACCCACACCAATTTTAGAGAGAGTAGTGGGGAAAATGTATTGCTTCATAGAGACACTATATAGAGATTGTCATTTCTTTAAATAGTATTCAATAACACTATATACATTTCTAGGTTTTGGTCAAGGTTATTTTGATGGTTGGGTTGTATTTTAAAATACATATAATCTTTTCCATTCTTTTTGAATATTGAATACATTAATGGGTAAATTCATATAGATTTAATATGGGGTTTTAAATCTATTATTCAATCAATTCAAACACTTATTAATTGAATCATACCACCTCCTATTGACGATTCATTGAATCCAAAAAAAAATTATGACTCCCAGATGAACTTAGGTGGTGAGGTTAACCCTTTCAATGGTGAGGATTTTTTCTTTTTTTTAATTACATTCATCATAACTTTTTTGGTCGATCTAAAGTATCTTTACACCTACCATTATTGGAATTTTTTTGGAAACTTTAGTGAGTAAACCACAATTATCAAAGACCATTAGAATTCTTCAACATATTGGTAGTGAAAATATTGGAGAAACCTTCCTCGGAAGGTCTCTCGTATTCTAGATTTGAAATTTCTCTTCAACTATACTCAGATTCTACCACTCATTGTGGCTTGCTTTGGTTATATATTGATCTACTCAACTTGTCTTATTCTTCCTTGAATATTCTTCTACAAATCATATTATTTAATGTGAATATAATTCTATGAGTTAGTGGAAAATGATATAGTTCTAGTTACTGTTTTAACATGGTTTGGGAGATGACATCCTTGATGATCCTTTATGTTGAAATTTTTAAACTTGATGTGGGAATTTCCTTACCATTTAGGGCTCCTATATAAACATGTTTCTGTAGTATGATTCTTATGTTATCATAATTAAATGATTGTGAATTATTATGATCATATGTGAGTGCATGTGTAGCCCATGGACCCGATCCCGATACTTTTTCTATGATTAATATTTTGGATATTTTATTCATGTTTAATGATTAAAACATGTATTTTATATAGCTATTATTTTCTCATGATTATATTTTATTCTTTTCTTGGTATACTCTACCCTATTATCTATTTTATCATGACATTGGAGGTATTTCTATTAGTACTTAGAATAGGTGTAATTTCATGACATGGTTATCCCTTATAGGGGGAGCATGCACGACTTGGGATGATGGTGATAATGGGATTGAACATAGAGAATGGGTAATCAAATTCCTCAAGGGTGTTATATGATTTAATTGATGCACCGTGGATGAAAAGTATCATTTTTTCATGAGGACTAGTGGGTGTCGAGTAGCACAGTCACTTGATGCCTAGTGGGTATTGAAAATATAACTCACTTGATTCTTAGTGAATGATTACTTCCTTGTTCACATGCTGCTATAAAGATTGTTTACTATCCTAATGGTTAGATCTTTTTTACATCTGATACTTCTATATTCATTCCAGTATAAATCCAAATTAGGTATGGTTAGTGATCATAGGTGATTGGTATGTGATAGTTTAATATTTCTTGTGAATTTATTATTATCATGGAATACACATATTATACATGTGAGCGTTTGTTAAGAATACATTGGTGTTGTTATATTGGGTTGTTTTACTCCCACTCATTATTATAATCTTTATACAGGTACATGCATCATGTATATGAGTCAAATAATGTTAAAGGG
Organism: Viscum album; assembly: GCA_963277665.1. NCBI lineage: Eukaryota > Viridiplantae > Streptophyta > Magnoliopsida > Santalales > Viscaceae > Viscum > Viscum album. The sequence continues at coordinate 2,015,512,253 of OY728131.1, read as the reverse complement.
GCCCATGGTAGATAGTTGAGTCATGTATCTTGGAGAGAGTGTCAGTACTGGGATAGATGCTAGAGGATTCTGCATATTTTTATTTATTTATTTATCTTTCTATAATATTCACTTATTTCGGATTTCCACACATGAAGCCTGTTTATTTAGTTATTATTATACATGTGTTAAATTTGAAATTATATTTCTTCTACATTGTTTACTATGTGTTGTAATATTTTATTAATATTTTGGTTCATGTATATGATACTAAGGTTGTTGTCTCCCCACTAATGGTGTTCAGATACTAAATACTAGCCAATAGCCTCTTGTAAATGATTTCATGAAAATGGGTATTTCTCTAAAAGAGTTTTTTTGATTATTTCAAACTATGTGAACATCTTTTAGTGGATATTATTCCTGATTGAGGTTAATTTAATATAATAAAATCTTCTATATTATATTGAATGAGTTATGATATGTTGGACTGTGGATGTTCTATTTTTATTCCATTCATGGTTTATGGTTAAAGTATTAATGTTTTGTATGTCAGTTTTAATATGAATGTTTATGTTATGTATCAACTTTTTCATATGAGGAATGATTTGGACGTAGTACCTGACGGGTGGAGCCCACTATAGCTCCTCGATGCATTGGTAGGTCTAATGAGACAAACTAGTTTCTTGGAACAAGGCCTTGACAAAATCCTATTGATATTCTTGGAACTAGGCCTTTACTTTGTGGTTAGGATGTCCAACATTATGCATTCCGTCATTGTGAAATAATCTATTGATATTACATGTGATTATTCAACTAGTAGAATATCCATGTGAATAAGTAAATTGCATTATTTGATTTATCTTTTCCATATTATGTTGAAGATTAAGTTCAAAAGGCATTTTTAGTCTTATACACTTACTTAAATGCTTATGATTATTTATGATAGTTTTCGCTATATTGTTATCCTTACTGATCATCTGAGCTAACCCCTTTCTTATTTTTTATTTTTTCTAGGATTTGAAGAAGTGTATTATGATTGATATGCAGGGTTAAGCTATGAAAATAATGGAATTATCAAAGTATTATTTATGTTGTGTTTTATTTCAAAAAATTAAATGTAACATTTATATATGTAATATATTTTCCAATACTGCTAAACTGATCAGTCCTTCAGTACATGATTCCTTGTAATCATGCCAATGTATTAAAGTAATTCACCGACTCTTGGTAATTAGGGTTGGGGAGTTATAGTTGGTATTATAGGATGTCTAGTACAAACATTAGAATATATATTTTTAAAAACTCTGATTAGTGAACATTACCCTAAGACATTATTTTAGGATTTTTATATAATAACTTCCAATAATTTTGGAAATGTAGAGATTTGGTCAATATTCCAAGAAATACATCTTTTTTTGGATATGATCATGTAATGGTGTCTTTGGAACATATGTACCTAGGAGTGAAAACCCTTACATGGTGTTTTGGGCTTGACTTGGGGTATCCCGGTACACGGCAATGGGCCTTGCAGCACTCTTTGTAATGACACTCCTAGAGGATATGATTAAAATAATTCCCATTTTCTTTACAAACCATTATTAAGGATTTATGAGTAAATACCTCCACAAAGAAAACATTTTTTTATGATTTGGGATTATATGTATAAACTGTTCAATTTATGTTTTGTATTTTACTTGGTTGGAATTATATATTGTGATTCATAATCTAATCTAGTGTATGTTGTTGTTTAGAAATAGATCCTAGTAGATGGAATGATAACTCCAACAATACGGATGATACAAAGAGTAAGATGGATAATATCTTTCATGGTCTTAAGCCAAAATTTAGGAGGGAAATAGTCTCCCACCTATTCTCATCATATGAAGAAAGAGTATCATGTGTTAAGAAGATAAGTAAATATTCTCTGATTCATATGGAATTGAAGGGAATCCAGAGAAGAAAAGGATGGTGGATAGAAAGATGAATAAAGGGAAGAAGGGAAAGAAATATTTTCCCATTTCTGATAACTATGGAATGAATCACCTTGGAAAATTCTTGAAGGAAATGGCAGTTTGTTATAAGTGACGAGAAAAAATGACACCAAGTAAGTGATTGCAAGGGTAAGAAAAGGTTCCCTATTTTATTGAATGAGTTATGATATGTTTGACTATGGATGTGCTATTTTATACCATTCATGGTTTATGGTTAAAGTATTAATGTTTCGTATGCTAGTTTTAATATGAATGTTTATATTATTTTTCAACATTTTCATTTGAGGAATGATTTAGAAATAGTAAGTGATGGGTGGAGCCCACTATATCTCCTCGATGCATCGGTAGGTCTCATGAAAAAACTAGTGTCTCGGCACAACGCCTTGACAAAATCCTATTTATATTCTTGGAACAAGGCCTTGACTATGTGGTTAGGATGTGAGACATTATGCATTCCATCATTATGAAATAAGCTATTGATATTACATGTGATTATTCGACTAGTAGAATATCCATGTGAATAAGTAAATGAAATTATTTGATTTATATTTTCCATATTATGTTGAAGTTTAAGTATAAAAGGATTTTTTTAGTCTTATACATTTCCTTAAATGTTTATGCTTATTTTTTATAGTTTCTGCTATATTGTTATCCTTACTAAGCATCTGAGCTGACCCATTTCTTATGTTTTATTTTTTCTAGGATTTGAAGAAGTGTATTATGATTGATATGCATGGTTAATCTAGGATAATAATGGCATTATCAAAGTATTATTTATGTTGTGTTATTTTTAGAAATTTTAATGTAATGTTCATATATGTAATATATTTTCTAAGACTACTTAACTGATCATTCCTTCAGTACATGATTCCTTGTAATCATGACAATGTATTAATATAATGCACCGACTCATTGTAAATAGAGTTACGGAGTTATAGTTGGTATTGTAGGAAGTTTAGTATAAACATTGGAATATAGATTTACAAAAACACTGATTAGAGAACATTTCCCTAATATAAAATTTGAATATTAGTATAGAATAACTTACAATAATGTTGTAAATATAGATATTTTGTCAATTTCCCCAGAAATACATCGCTTTTATAGATACGATCAGGTGATGGTGGCTCTGGCACATATTTACCTAGGAGTGAAAACTATAACAAGGAGTTTCGGGCTTGACTCAGGGTATCACGTACATGACAACGGGCCTTACTGTACTCTTTGTAATGACACTTCTAGGGGATCTTCTTAGGATAATTCACATTTTCTTTACAAACCATTATAAAGGATTTATGGGTAAATACCTCCTCAAAGAAAACATTTTTTATGATTTTGGATTATATGCATAAAATATTAAATTTATGTTAGTTATTTTACTAGTTTGGAATTATGTATTGTGATTTATAAACTAATCTAGTGTATGCCATTATTTAGAAATAGAGCCTAGTAGAAGGAATGAGAACTCTAGCAATACGCATGATCCAAAGAGTAAGAAGGATAATATCTTTCATGGTCTTAAGAAAACATTTATATGGGAAATAGTCTCCAATATATTCTCATCATATGAAGAAACAGTATCATGTGTTAATAAGATAAGTAAAAATTATCTAAGTCATATGGCATTTAAGTGAATCCAGAGAATAAAAGGATGGTGGATAGAAAGATGGATAAAGGGAAGAAGAGAAAGAAGGATTTTCCCATTTGTGATAACTTTGGAAAGAATCATCAAGGTAAATGCATGAAGGGAATGGGGGTTTGTTATAAGGGTCATAAAAAAGGACACCAATTACGTGATTTAATGGGTAAGAAAAAGGCTCCCAATGTACAATGATTCATCTGCACAGAGTTGAGACACTACATGAATCAATGTCCCAATCATCCGAGTATACTAAAAATGATGTTGTTGGATAATAATCAAGTTATGATACTACTGTATATGAAGAAGAATGACTAGTGTTCTTATGTTGTTTTTAAAGAATTATTTCATTTTAGTGTTCTATCAATGATGTTCTGGTTATAATAATCATGGAGTTTATAAGGACTGTGTTGTAGTACTATTTCATTAAGGATTTGAGATTGTGTGGTACCAAGAAAAGTGACTCAATAGCAAGTTAAACATTTTAGAAAATACATGGTTGAAGGAAAGATAAACAATAATATGGTCATGATACTGAGGTATTGATTTTGGAAAAGATATGCTTGTTTTGAATAAATAATATTGGATATTATTGACTACCTTGGAACTAATTAATGGTTTGTTTATTCCATCATTATTGGATATTTAAAAAATTTTGGATTGAAAGAGTATACCATATATTCTATGTTTTACAGAAGGAATAAATAAGTACATACCTATTCAAATAGGTTTATCTGGTAATTCATTTTATTACCACATTTTAAGAGAATACATGATGAAGGTATTCATAAGTATATTATGTGACCATCCTTATAAATTTTGGACATTGAGTTCGGACAGAAGTATTGTGGATATGTCTAAAGATTAGAATGGTTTAATTTTGACATTGGATACTATTTTTATGGTTAAAACATTTCTTAATATTATTTTTGGAATGTTATAAAAAGGACAACCCATAGGTCAGGTGACAACCCATCGCATCCAAAAAGGCTGCGAAACTTGAACCCGCAACTAAAGGGTTACAAGGGTGCATCACCTACCACTAGCCTACGTGATGTCCTGGATTTTAAATTGTAGTTTTCTTAAAAGGTCTAACAGATGAATTATAAATTCTATTTTTTGACCCCTATATGATTAGGATAAATATAATATTTTTGAGTTCTATTATTTTTTTGTGTGAAATATGATTTTTTGGTAGAATATAGTTAAAGGATGGAACTCTACTTGTCAAGTATTTTTTTTCTTATTATATGAAGAAATTGATTCATAAATTTTAGGGAAAGGATCTCAAAACCAAAAAAAATTATCATAATACCTTATGTTTTTTTGTACCGATGATATTTTAATTCATCATAAATTTATGTCTTTGAAGCCCTGAATTTCCCATTTATTGTTCACTTGTTTATGATTGATGACCTCAATCACTCCCTATAAATATTTACATTTTTTCTCCAATTATGTGTCTATAATTTCAACTAATGTTCTCTAATTTGAAAACTTAATTTTGTGGGGACTTTTTCATTTCCCTTTCCCTCTTATTAAGTCTAAATTTTATTAACCCTATTTCGAATTTGGGTTTTTTACAACGGTATTTTTTATTTTGAACCTTTTATTTTTGAAGAAAAATTTCAAATTTCAAAGATGCAATTTATTTAAGGATGAGAGAATGTAACACCCCGATATTTCATAGTATGTTATCTCTTTAAAGTAATTCAATAGCTTACGCTACAGACAACATTGAGTTCGAGCGTACCACGACTTAACATATTATCCGTTCAAAAATAGATTATAAATATTATTAACTTCATTTTAAATTTTATATACTCAATTTAATTTTAAAATCCATATTATTTGTTTTTCCTAGACATAATATAAAAATGAATTCATTTTTTTCAAATAAAAAAATTATGTTTCAAAATTGAAATTTTACCGCCTTTTAATGGAGAACACTTTTCAAATCCAATATTTGAAACTTTTATTTATTAAATTAAATGAAATCAAATTCTTCCTTAGAATATGGACATAATAATTAAGTTTGAATAAATTTTTGTTACTTTTCTGATAACTTTCATATTTTGAGGAATACTGAAAAATACTACATTTTAATTCAAAACAACTTTTTTAATCGAAATAATTTATTGTGTTAAATTATGAATTTGAGTGGTTTTAATGTTAAATTATATTATATTTTTATCATTTAATATAATTTAGGTCATTGTATGTAATTTCACATTTCAATTTTATATAAACACATGTCAATCTTTGGAAATTTTATACATCTTAAAAACTCATTTTCTGGTTTTGACATCAGGAATTAATGTTAAATTAATCAATGAAAATCATATGTTTTGAATTTCTTAAAATAGACTTCATTTTTTCATTAGTAATATCAAAATTATCTTGGGGTGAATTTTTTTTATTTTTCTGAAAACTTTCAATTTTTGATGAATACTAAAAAACACTGCGTTATTGTTTAAAACCAACATTTATTTAAATAATTATTATTTTATTTAAATTTATTTTAGGTAAAAATAGATACATAATACCTATATATTTTAAATTTAATTCATTGGATTCATTTTATAGTAAGATTCGATATATAAAAGTTTATTGAACATTTAAGGTCTTTTAACCACCTTCTAGGCACATTTTCAAATTTGCATAAATCGTAATTTTACCGCTTCTTTAAATTGAATTTGAAAAATCCAAGAGATATGGTTGACATCATTAAGTAAAATTTGGTTCAATATGATGAAAATGATTTTTTGTGAAGAGTAGATTTTTACTTTTATTTACCACTATTAAAAGTAAATAGGGTAATTAAAGGTAAACATGATATTATAATTACCTGAACACATGTAATAATTCTATTGGATAAGTGTATTTCAACAAAAATAAAACTTAGGAATAAAATATGATTCTTTTATTCCACTTGTATTAGATTAGGAAATTTATTATTATTTTATTTAAAAAAGAGTTAAAAGTATTAAATTGAATGTTTAATAACTAAATAATTTTTAATATATGGTTATACAGAAGATGTATTAAACTATAAATATTCATTAGAAAGATAGAAATATTTCCTACATCATGGTATTTTATTTATAATTTTTAGATGTTAAATAATTAAATTTATTTATGACCCAATGATGATGGAGTAGTTTACTTATTAATGAAATATTAAAATAATTGATATTATAAATATCAAAATAAATATAAATTGAGACTGTTGATGCATTCCACGAATTTTATAGGTCAGTATGACATGTTGGCGTATATTTAATATATTTTTTTCGAATAAATAATGTTTTGATTGATGTTCACAAATATGAAATACTAAATTGTGTCAAAAATGACATAAATGGGTTTTTGAAACCAATAATATATTATTAAATGATATAATATTCTTAAAAATATAAGTTTCGGCCAAATGACATAAATTTTGATATATATATATATATATAATTAATGAACTACTTGATTTTAACATGGAATTTTATAGTATTTTTATTAACCATGTAATATTAAAATACAAGAACACTTTGTAAAAGTTAAACTATTTAACTAAGATCTAACTCTAAATGATAAGGTTATTATGGTGACCTAAACAAGTCTAAAACCTATTTTTTGAGATGATTTCGTCTCATCCCCACTTTATCCTAGAAATAAATCCATTTGGAGCTATTATTAACTGAAAATGATTTTATAACAAAATAATATTTCAATCTTTTTCCTAAAGTGACCTTCACCTCTCTTATAAAATTATACACCCACTTCACTCAAAATCACACCACCAAAGCCATTTGGCTCGACCAAAACTAGATACAATATCCTTCCATATAGAATCACATTATCCTAGATGCTCTACTTTGGTCAGAATCCAACCTAAGCAGCCCTTTTGATCAAATAAAGAGGAACAACCCGAAGAAGAGGTAATTACTTCATCACCTCTTTCAAAGATATTTTCTTCTTCCACTTCCACTTTCATTGATTTTTTTCCATACTAAAATAATAACTCTAGTACCTTATACATATTTATATTTCAATATAAATATGGTATAACCATGTTCATTTTTCTATCCATCCTATGAATGACAAAGTCACTATATGTGTGTACGTACGACTTACCGTCTCCACGTCGTGGTATAGTTTGTTCTTCAACACTTCATTATTTGGATGGGTATAATAATGAGAATAATTAATATAAATAAAAAATTTAACGTGTTAATGTTTCTTTATATATAATATACCATCCAATTACATACAATTTTACCATCAATATAATGACATCGTCGCTCTTGCGTACGTAAGACTTACCGTCTCAATGATGTGATTAGATTTATTTCCATGTTCATCATTCAACAATGATTATAAAAATATATATTATTAATAATTATGTAATATATGACATAATAATTCTACTGGATATATATATATATATACTTATATCTCATTCACTTACTTCTGTTCAATACGATATGAAAACAGAAACAATGTTGTTGCATATGTACATCCTACTGTCTCCATAAATGGTGTTTTCCATTTCATATATCTATCTATTATAAATATTTATATTATTAATATATATGATATATAAATAATGTTTTATATTCTGGAAGCAATTAAATCATGATATAAGTGATAGGATCCAGAATAACAAGTTAAAACATGTACAAAAGAGAAATCCATTATTACCTGAAATATTATTTTAACAAATAAATTATTATTAAATGGGTAGTATAAAGACATAAATGAATAAATTATGGTATAATAAATATTAATATGGTTCTGGAATAATTTAAAAACATAATATAGCCATTATACATGAGGTTAAATGTACCCTCGGCCAGAGGAAAGTACAAGGTAAGGGTTATTTCCTCAATCTCATTATTATCCGAGATTGTTTATCTTTAAATATCTTCTGGGACATATTTATCATCTATGTTCATGTTTCATTAACATGTTTTAAAAATTAATATCTAATGTTTTTATTGGTGGGACACTTTAACGAGATCATCATTTCAAATGCTTTTAAAGATTTATTTTTCAAAATATTTTAATTAATGTCCATGTTTTCTAAATGATTATAAGGATTTATTTACATAGACAAGATTATTTTAAAGTGTTAATTTCTTTTGAAAGTTTCAAATAGGTATGGGACACTTTGATTTAACAATATCTTTTAAATGAATTCCTTTATAAATTTTGCCACTATTAATTATTTCTTGAAAAAGGTTATTTCTCTCAAAGAGTTTTATTGATTATTTTCAACTATGTCAACATATTTTATAGGATATTATTCTTGACTGAGGTTAATTTACTATAATAAAATCTTCCATATTATATTAAATGAGTTATGATATGTTTGACTGTGGATGTGCTATTTTTATACTATTCATGCTTTATGGTTAAAGTATGAACATTTCTTATGCTAGTTTTAATATGAATATTTTGGTTATGTTTCAACCTTTTCATATGAGGATTACATTGGACGTAGTATGTTATAGGTGGAGCCAGCTATAGCTCCTCGATGCATCGGTAGGTCTCATGATAAAAACTAGTGTCTTGGCACAAGACCCCAACAAAATCCAATTTGTTGTCTTGGAATGAGTCCTTGACTATGTGGTTATGATGTCTGACATTATGCTTTCCATCATTATGAAATTAGCTATTGATATTACATGTGATTATTAAACTAGTAGAATATCCATGTGAATAATTAAATGGAATTATTTGGTTTATCTTTTCCATATTATGCTGAATTTTAATTTTAAAAGTCTTTTGTTTTAGTCATATACATTTCTTTAAATGTTTTTTCTTATTTATGATAGTTTCTACTATATTTTTATCCTTACTATGAATCTGAGATAACCCCTTTCTTATATTTTATTTTTTCCTGGATGTGAAAAAGTATATTATGATTGATATGAAGGGTTAATCTAGGGGAATAATGGCATTCTCAAAGGTTTATTTATGTTGTGTTTTGTTTTATAAATTGTAATGTAACTTTCATATAAGTAGTCTATTTTCCAAGAATGCTAAAATGATCGGTCCTTCAGGACTTGGTTTGTTGTAATCAAGACAATTTATTAAAATAATGCACTGAATTTGGGTAACTAGGTTTGGGGTGTTACATCATACGTATAAATGTCTTAAATCAAAGTGTCCAATACCACTTTGATTTATTAAATTATATCTTTTATTCGAAGTGTCCCATACAACTTTGAATAATTTATTTATTTCCATTACTTGATGTGTCCCATACCACTTAAAATAATTAAATACTTAATCCATAAATTATCATAAATTAATAATATATTATTTGGGTTTGTCAAATAAAATAATAACTCTTAAAACCCGTGTTTCATATAAATTATCATTTTGTATACTTATATTTTTGGTTTACCATACACTGATAGATGAAAGTGTCAACCGGTTAAATCATGCACTAATAGTATATATTTTTGGTAAATTCATCATGAATTAAAATGTAATATTTTCAAATTTATAACATTCATATTGATTCATAAACAATTAAACACACTTTACTAAAGGTGTATGTTCATGTATATGCATATGTATTAAACCAAAGAGACTTCCAACTACTTAACCTAAAATCAAGATGTATGTAAAGTCAATTTCATTAACAAGGTGATGACTTCTTTTATAATTTTAGGCACACAATAACAAAATAGGTTTTTTTATCGTTTTCCCATAAAAAATTGTATCATGTGTATTGTATAAAATCATCACCAGGTTAATACCATAAAAACTTATTAAATAATCCAAGACATGAATATATTTAATTTTGGTTCTTATACATACATATGTCTTTGAAAATTATATAAAATATATATAAACAAAGTCTATACAGGATATTTTCACAATAAAAACAAGGTTTGATGAATCCTTATAAGTATTGTTCACTTCAAAAACATAATTTAATTACTAAAATCGGTTTTATGAAACCCTAATTCAAATTTTAATTAAAATATATATGTGTATATACATATAATTGTATATACAAAAACTATATATATATATATGTGTGTGGGTTTTACCTATCAAAAATGATGTTAGATTACCCTTTCATATATTACATGAATTAAAACCATACTTAAACGAAAATATTCATCATTAGAAAAATATAAATCACAACAGTTTTGAAATATAATAAATGTATATACCCATATATGTATATATGGATTAATAAAACAAAAAATTAAAAGAAACAAAATAGTTACATGACTAACATTTATTAAGTACATTATTTTAAAAACAAAATATCGTCATTTGAAACCCATTACATAATGATATCTTAAAAAATTATGGTACCCTACTTGAAACATCAATTACATCCTATCATTATAAAAATATTGTTTTAAATAGAGATATATAGATATGTTTCTTTATAGGTCATACTTTCTCAGTTTTCGAATCAACTAATTCTTCAAAAACTAGACCCATTTAAATGAAATCATACCAGAAGGATGGTATTGTGAAAGTGGGTTCCTTAGACCTAACATGAACAATAAATTTCAATTACCATATCATGTATATAGAGAGTTATAGATTATTTTTCTTAAAATAATAGTGATATTAATTTTTTGTAAATGGTTTACATGATCATTTAATTGAATTGTTTTATATATCAAAATGATATCGTAGTAACCATGTATAATAAGAACCTAAATCTAGTACTATAGTTAGTTAAAAATATATCCTATGGTCCAAATAAATTAAACTTATTAGAATTAAATGATGTTTGACTATCAGTTGTTGATGGATCATAAGCATTGATACCTATACTCATTAAGTTCACACTTTAGGATTTCAACTAGAAGAGATCATGAGAAATTAACAACAAATAGTAACACCCAAGGATTTGGGTGTTAATGTATGTTTCTATCTATGAACACTTGTATCAGTCCAATGAATCATGATCATCATCAATGTGTATTGTTTAATTGTGTAATTTTTTGCATTTAAAAGCAATTAATGTTTATATTTTTGGAAAGGTAACATGGATCTGGTGCATCATTAGTAAAATGAAATTATTTTAATGATCAAGACAAGATTTATCACTTCTAAGAGGAAGAAAATAACATTAAACACAGGACTAGGATATTAGTTTCTTTACTAAATCTATATCTGTGGTAGATGAAGAAAAAATATCTCTAATATATTCAACATGGATAAATATATAATTAATTTATTATGATAAAAATATGAAAACTTCATTAAATGATACTATGAGTAAAACTAATTATATTACATATAAATTGGTTATATGAGGTTATTTAGTAAATAAATTGTCCTTATCCCTTTAATAATCATGATGTGTTTCATTATATTGCTTCTTTTATGTTAGTATTACATATTTATATTGAGTTAAGGGATTATAGGTTCACACATAGAATGTATCTATTTTCTCAAAAATGATGGTTTAATTAGAGTTTTGGTGTAACATCATGGGTTTTTGAGTGGGTTGAAATTCCTCAACCTGTTGGAATTTTTGAGTTTGGTGAGTAGGAAAAAGTTTCTCTTGATCTTCACAACATAATTCCAAAAGTTAGATTTAGTCAATTCATTATTTTTAAATGGTTTTTAAGGCTCTTAATGTTCCTTAGGGTTTGATATTGGTTTTGGGTGTTTTGGGGCCTGAAAACCCACTTTCATGAATGTACAGGCAGAGGCACATGCTTATGTTTAATAATGTGTCTTTGGAGGTGAAACTATATGGGGGGTTGTAGGTTTTCCCAGAGTGTGTTCAGAGGATGTTCATTTTTTTTCAAACTGTGTGACCTATCCCACACACTTAGTGCCACCTATAAAGTATGTTCTTATGGTTGGTGCATGGTTTTGACAAACTATGCATCCAAACCATGTAACCAATTTTCAATGAGTGACCCATTTGACAGAGGGTGTGTGTGGATGGAACATAGCTATCCAAACCATGTGACATAACCATGAACCTATTTAAAAAGATAGAAATTACCAAACTTACGCTCCCTCTATTTATCTATTCCCCTCCACTTTTTCCTCTCATTCACATGTACAGCACCTCTAGTCCATGGGGGGATCTCCTTTTTCTCATTCCTCAAGTTTTGATCTAACTTCATCATCCAAGATATGATTCAAGATATGTTAGTGGCTATGGATTCATCGTATTAAGGACTTCAACATATTTTCTTCTCTTTCACTTTTATATCTCCATATAGAAATCTAAATCCATGCAAGCACTTTTTCCATATTTTTATATAGTTCCTCTAAAACAATTATTTCTATCATTTTAGCTTGAGTTAGATGTTTATATCAAAAGAGTGAGTAACTAATAGTATAATCTACTTGGTTCCAAGATTTATATTTGATTTTTTGGGTGTATTTCATGTGTTCATAAATATATGTAGGTATGTTGTCCAATTGATACCCCAATTAATTAATACATACCTTTTAATTTTTTTTATTTTATCTTATGATATGTTAATGGGAATGCATTGATTTCAATATAAATTATTAATCTGTGTAAGGGGATTGGACTAACCTAGGAAGGTTAGGCCAGTTGTGAGTTTTTAGTAAAATAGAAATTTCTTATCTTAATTTCTAGGTTTCATGGGAACATGGTGGAAAAGGTATAAGGATTGAGGTAATTTTAATCACTTGTATTGAGGTGACATAGTCATTGGGTTGTTGGCATTGTCCATGATACATGGGGTGATGGTGATCATCAGGTTGAGGTAACATGGTCAACAAACTGAGTCCATGAGGTCTTTAGGATGCATGTATGTATTGTGTGATTTGATATGGAGTTTCCCATTAGGATTTAGCGATATGGTCACTAGGGAATGAGGTTATAAATGATGTAGATTATGTTTTATTTGGTGATTACTGATCTCTTTTGTGGTTAGATATGTCATTGGAGTCATGTGCAAACAGATATGATTCATTTGATGTGGTTGTGACCACTTGTTTTGTGTGGAGTCCCCCATAGAATATGTTTCTTAGGAGGTAGTTTTAACCATCATATATTTTATGGATTCTCACCATAGAAATCAAAATGGATGGTTATGGACAATCAGTTGATGGTATTTGGACCATTGGTTTGGGGCATAGTCTTATTATTATACTTGAGGCTGAAGGGTAGGGATTATTATAGGATGGATATCACCATGCCTTAGTACATAGTTAGTGGAGCCAATGGTGATTATTATTATTGGAGGATAGATATCATCATGCCTCAAGATGTCAGGCTTCAGGCCGATAGTAATTTTATAATCTGAGATCCGAGGGAAATGGACTTTTTTGGGTGTGCCTTTCGAACGATGGATAAATATTGAGGGAATGAGGTTCCAGTGACTTGATTAAGGGTTTAACCTGAGTGTTAACCATTTGTGCTATTAGTCAAGGGATTCTAAGCCTCTAATCCATAGATCCTCACCATTTTAATTATATATATGTGTATGTATATATATATATATATACAGACATGTACTGTATGCCATATATATAATTGGGGGACATATCAGAGATTCTCCAACATTAGTCAAAGAAGGTAGAACACTTAATTATGGTTATTGATAATTAAAGAAGTTGTTTACTTATTACATGGTCATGCGTTGTATTTTACTTATATTCACCCTACGCCTATATAATTATGGATGTAAGATAGAAACAGGATGGTGGATGCCTACTAAGTTCATTATCACACCCTAAAAAGGACCCAAGGGATGCATGTAGACTTTATATATATGACATCATGTAATGGATTAGGCTTAGGATCATGAAATTAGTGATCGAGTTAGACCTTTACACAGGATGGATGGAAGTGGACCACGGTGGTTCATATGCATCTACTAGAGTTTCCCTTTAGAACATAGTTTTTATTTTAACATGCTTCACATGTATGTACTAATATGGTTATAACGAACGATCCTACATTTTTATTGTCTTATTTGACCTACTACGATATTTTTTCTATAAATCATATTCTTCTGGGATTACTCATTATTACTACTTCTTGATTATGGTTATGATGAGTTTAATTTGTTTCTTCCTATGATTTATGGTCTTATTCTATTATTATATTATCTATGACCAATTATTTTTTGCATCACATGAGAATATAGTCTCCCTACTATCACCTCATCACACCCTCACTATTTTTCGGTGGAATTTGGCATATAGAAAGAATCCCCTAGGGCATAGTGGCCAATCATCCTAGAGAACCAATTAAATTGGATTCCAAGTTGATATGATACAAGTGGTAACAAAGGATTTTTATTCTTATTTTGATTCATACTATTTGGGGTATGATTGATAGGTTATTAGGATATAGTCAAAACTAAGTTAAAAGCTCATTTTTTGGTGTTTACATCCCCATGCAGAGGGGACAATATAAGTTTTCAAGGGTTGGAAAAAATTATGTTTTGATGTGTTCTTTTAAAGCTGATTTGACTTCCACCTTGAGTGGAACACTTGGGTGTGATCTTTATCTATTATGTGGATGGAGGCTTGGATCTGTATGGAAAAGGATGGTGGTTTATATGACATGATAGGAACATAATATCATATGATATATTCTTGATTGTAATTTTCATTGGGATCATATAATTCACTAATTAGGGTTGGGATGTTTAGAGTGACAACAATGAAGATAAATAGTGTTTTCCTTTATAGCCTCTTTGGGTGGTGTTCTACTCAGCCAACCCAAGAATGTGTTTCCAATGAGATATGTAAATGATTTTACATGCATATGATAAATGGGCCTGGCCCTAATATGGGTAACCAGTGATGATCATGGGGGGTGAGTTGTTTAAGGTATCAACAAAGAATCAAAATAGTGTTATCATGTATAGAATCTTTGGTTTAATTCAACATAGCTACCATGGATGATATATGACAAGTGATTCCTGACCCTGTTAAGGGTAGTAAAGGGGCTATTAGGTCGGATTGTATGTGATTCTTGACTCTGATGTGGGTATGTATGGGATATGTGGCTAGATTATATTGGATATGAGACAATGATATTAGTAGGTAAGGGTCCTTGAAGCTGGTTTTCATGTGACAGGCTGTGATAAGGGAGTATAAGGGTGGTGTAATGTGTTTCCTATTATATATTTCCCTATCAATGATATATATATATATATATACATACATGTATATGATATTTTGGTTGCTTTACCATCATGATTAGCATTCAATGTGAGGCTACTGGGATAGATTTTGGTGGAGCATCAAGAGGGTGGTGACATGGTGTTGTATGAGTGTGCACAGGATGAGGACTCTAAGGATTTGGATGAGGCCCTGAAGGGTCGAGATGATCATGAGCCATAGGAATAAGATTTGTTATAGGATATATAGCTATAATATATGGGATAATTCAGGAAATCGCTTGATGAGAATCTTAGGGAGATATTGGTTTGGATAATCTTGGGTATCGATAGGATATCTCAGGGAGCTGATCCATCTATGGAATATTTGACTCATGAGTTCTAGTCTCAAAAACAACTTTTTCTTAAGGGTGAGATTAGACCATAGAAAGAAATGAACTAGATTTTCTCAGTCTAGAATATTTTTGATTAGCTCGAAACACCCCCAGGTCAGAGGGTACAGCTGGAGACATAAATGTTCATATGACTAGAAAAGTAATATTGGGACATAAAAGTATATTATTAAAAACATAAGGGACTATCATGGAAGGATTTTGAGTCTAGCATCATTGAGAAAAACATTCCAGAGACCCTGATGGTGGAACATGTCATTACTTCATGAATCTCCTGCAGGGAGAAATATCTATCATGGATTATTCATCCAACTTCACGCACTTTTTATGAAATTCACCTTCAATGATGGTTGATGACATTGTAAGGTGTGGAATTTTGAAGATTTCTTGTCGCATGAAATCAATTTTTCTGTGAATATAACCACACTAGCCTCTATTTGAGAGGAGTTCAACCAGACACTGATATCCAAGGGAAATTTGATGGACTGGTCTAATCTGAGCTGGGTGATGGTGTTGGGTGATCTTAGTGTCTATGTTTAAAGTAGCAGGATATGGGGCCATGATGAGTCTCAGTGGGGCAGTTAGGCTAGATATTCATGCATCCCACCATGGAGTGGGTCATCTATAGTATGCTTCTAGTGTGGGTAGTTAGGGAATGTATGAACTCACTATGATCAGGCTCAAAATGAGAGTCAAACATTTGGTCAAATTGGCTATTTGGAAAGGTTCTATAGGAATACTTCTAAGACAGCTATGAGTCAGGGACCAAGTCAGACTTAGGGAATTGAGGTAGGACCATGAATGGTACCATGAGTTGGTCACCAGGATTTATATACACAAATAGGTTTTGTAAGAGGTACTAGGACCCAATATTGTGGGTAGTAGCTAGTAGCTAGTGCGGATCTAAAGGGAGGAAAGGCCTCATACATTTAGGATTTATTGTTGGTGCACGATATTGAGATTCCGGGGTCAAGATTTAGTCAAGGAACTGAAGACATTTATAGTTACTTCGTATGAGAAACCATGCAACATTTTTTTTTGGCCATTTTTGGTACATAGGGTGTTCGAGTTTTTTTACTAATTAGGTGTTATTTAGTAGGTTAATATCGATTATGAAGTGTGATATATAGTTTTATAAATGAGGTGTATTAGCATCAGGGCATCGATGCGATGTGAGTTTTACATGAGGTTCATAGTAATTCGTATTTTTATGGGCATGCATATGTACATATGATATCAGATTTTTTGAGAATCTATTGAGATTTTATATTAATGGGAAACTAATGAGATGTGGAATTTTATGTGTGTCATATATGGAATAGGTACTTTTGGGCATCTGATGAGATGCAATATTTCATGGGTTTTATATACGATATGGAATTAAATTAAGGAAATGATGAGGAGTAAGTATGAAAATGATTCATAGGTATTTTGAGTCCATGGATGATTGGTGGACTATAAAAAATTTTCAATTTTGGGTCAGGAAGAAACCATCTTGGAAACTTCTATGGTGGGGAGCACATTAAGGGGAGTTATCCTGTAATTGATGACCAGGGTATATCGGGTTGATATAGATGAGATGGTAATGTTCCATACGATCTATGGGTAATGCTTTATAGATCAGGGATGAGTGAGGATACGGTAGAAAGATTGTAACATCTTGTGTTTTTAAGTAGGTCAAAATTCTTCAACCCGTTGGAATTTTAATGTTTGGTGAGAAATGAAACTTTTCACTTTATATATTTAACCTAATTGGATGATTTATATTAAACCAAGGACTTTTTTTAGATGTTTTTTAGGCCTAAAAAGTGCTTCATGGTTTTGAATGGATTTCAGGTGATTTAAAGACTTAAACTCGACTTTCATAAGTTGTAGGTAGAGGCCCACAACAATATTTAACCATGCATCCTGGAAGGGTAAAACGTGTGGGGTGTCGTAGGTTTTCTCATAGGGTGTGTGCTGGATAAACATGGATTTTCCAATTGTTCATCCTAGCTTGTACAATTATTGATTCTTATGAATTAGGTGTTCATGGTTGGTGCATTATTTAGCCAAACTGTGTGGCCAAACCCTATGACCTATTTTAAAGGGGCGACCCTTTGGATAGAGGGTGAACATGGTTGGAATGCGGTTATCTATACAATGCTACTTAACCATGTGCCTCTTTAAAAAGTATGAAATATACAAACTAGCCCTCCCTCTATTTCAATTTTCTCCTACCATTTTCCTCTCATTCGTGTGTGTAGAACCTCTAGTCCATAAAGATCTCTCACTTTTTTACTCCCTTAAGATTTGATCCAAATTCATCATATGAGATCTGATTCAAGATATGTTGGTGGATACATATTTTTCATGGTAAATCCTTCAATACTTTAGTTTCTATTTCTATTTTACCACTCCATATAGAGTTCTAAATCAATGTCATATCTTTTTCCGTATTTTCAAGTCATTCGTCTAAAAATCTAATTTCTATCATTCGACCTTGATTTAGATGCTGATATAAGATGAGTTAGATCCTATTAGTATAAGGGAGATGGTACCTAGATTACTCTTTGATTTTATGGGCATATTGCATACATTCCAAAATACACATGGGTAGTTTGTCTAAGTGAGACCATAATTAAATAATGAATGTCTTTTAAATTGTTCAATTGATGACATGCTATGCCTATGGGAATGCACTTGCTTCACTAAAAATGGATAATCTGGGTACGGGGATTTGATCAACCAGGGATGGTTAGGATGATTGTGGGTTTTTAATTAAATTTAATTGTTTATATTGATTTCTTGATTCCATGGGAAGATGATGGGAAAGTACGGGAGATTTAGGTGATCTTGATCACCTTGATTAAGGAGACATGGTTGTCAGATAGAGGTAATGGCCACTGATACACAGGGTGGTGATGATCACCAGGTTGAGGGGGCATGGTCGTTGAATTGAGGCGAAGTGGTCATTTGGATAAGGGAATGCCCCATGTGATTTGATGCGGTGTCGAACATCTGGATTTAGTGACATGGTTATAGGGGAATGAGGTTCCCAATGATGTGGCTTAGGTTATGTTTGGTGATTGCTGCTCAATGTTGTAAACTGGCATGCTTTTTGAGCCCTATTCAAATATATTGGACTTAGTTGAGGTGGTTTTGACCACTCGTTGTGGGTGGAGACCCCTATAGACCATATATATTAGAGGATAGTGTTAACCATTAGATAGTGGGTGATCACTATTGAAATCCATGTGGATGGTGGTGAACCATTAGTTGATGGTGTTTATTCCATCGTTTGGGAGATGAGAATCACTACTACACTTGAGGATGGTGAGCCAAGATTATTTGAGGATGGATATCTTCATGACTTAGTACATTGGATGGGGAGGTGAAAGTGATTTTTATTATTACAGTATAGAAATCATCATGCCGAGAGACGTCGGTCTGATGAGTATTTTTGAGCTGAGGTCTGAAGGACTTGGGACTAGTTTGGGCATTCTATGTGTACATCAGATACTTGTTGACAACACGAGGTGTTGATGACATGATTATTAGTGGAACCTAAGGTTTCAATAGTTGTGTTATTAATCTAGGGATTCCATGTAACTAAGCTATAGATCCTCACCAATGCAATTATTTATATATATATAAACATATATTGTATTCCATATATATAATTGGGGGAACCTATTAAAGATATACTAGCATTGGAAGAAGTAAGTAGAATTCTTCCTTGTGGATGTTGAGAAAAATGGAAGTGGGTTATTTATTACATGATTGTTCATTTCTATTTATTTATATTCAGTGTGCACTTGTATAATTATGGTTGTAAGATAGGAATATGTGGGTGGTGGCCTACTGACTTTATTCTCACACACTACACAGGCCCCTTAGAACAACTGAATACTTTTTGACTCTATGATCAGGTATGGGATTACGCTCAAGAGATAAACCATAGTGATTGAGTTATAACATTATATGGGGTGGATAACAGTGTACTATGATGGTTCTTCTTCATCATTTGGAGTTTTCCTTTGGAACGTCTTTTCAGTTTTAACATGCTTTACATGTACATACTAATATGGTCATTCGTGAGAGAACCTACTTTTTCATTGTATTTTTTTACATTCTATGATGTTTTTTATACAAATTGTATTCATTTGGTTTTATTCGTTATTTTTTTTTCTGGGCTATGCTTTCATTTAGTTTCATGTGTTGCTACTATCGAGTTACATTCTTCTTTCACAGTTATATTATCTGTGGACCACTTTTATTATCACCATCTAAGGGTATAGTATCCCCACTATAAACTAATCAGACCCTCATTTCAAGTAAGATGACTTTGTCATATGGGGATGTGCACCTAATTCATTATGGACAACCAGCCCAAAGCCCCATTTAAAGTGGATTTCGGATAGGGATACTACACAAGTAAAAATGGGGGGGCCATGTATGGGATCCTATGAACGACCAAGAACGAATAATCAAAGTTTAATTAATTAAATTACTTTATTAATGTTTATAATAAAAATAAATGATATTATTTATCTATTTATTCATATGTTATTTATTTTTAAACAAGTGAATATGAGAAAAAAAATTGAATAATTTTTATTATTCGGGAATGTAAAATGTTTACAATAAAAATAAGTTGATTTAATGGATTTTAATTCTTTATGTGACATTTAACAATGTCACAATTAGGTGAAATTGTATTTTTCATCCATATTATTATTTAACTAAGTCATTAATGGTGAAATAGGTTAGTTTTTTTGTTTAAGTTTTATTTAGGGATAAATTCCAATTGAAAGAAACTCAAACTAAACTATAAAAAAAACTAAAAACCATATTTATGCATGGAATCATCTTAAAAGAATTTATCTACTACCCACTTCTAAAATAATTAATATTAAAGTAATCTTTAAGGAAGAACATGGTCTAGTGGATCTCATCTTTCAAAATCAGTTTTACCTTCCGTGTGAAATCATGTATTCCTTGTAGGGTGCTCAGAGGACTTGTTCAATCACATGGGATAACAGGATCAAAAATCTATGATCTTTGTGTGCCTATGTCAATGATATGGAGGACTCATAGCTTAGATACATCAATACATATTGATTCAAAATCGAGAAATGTGCATCAGGATCCCATTATCCATTGAAGTACCATATATGTTTCATTTTGATTTTTCTATATATTTAGAATAAATTTCAAACAATACATTATATGAATTTGGTACTAACATAGTAGATATAGTGTATTATGATAGATTGGTTAAATTTTTTGAAACATACCTATTACCGTTCTTTAAAAAATAGCGTTCCTTCAATTGGCATCAAATCGGTTTTGAAAATTATTATGATTAAATTTCAATTAAATTATCTAGAATTTAAATATAGGGAGTCGATATTGAACCAACTACATTAAAAATTCATCGATCAGATGTCAAATAGAAAATATTTAGATATCAAAATATTGATTAGAATTTGACTATCATTCTCTATCTAATTAAATATTTTATTTTCAAGAAAACCACTTTTATACCTATTGTGGAAACCCTCACAAACCCAGCATACTAGTAATATTATCTTAATATGTGTAAGAAATCATTAGGTCATTCCCAAAAATATTAGATAAATTCATGCAATATAATATCAATTCAATATAAATGTCTTTCTTTGAATGTTCATATTTTATGAGATCCTCAATGCACTATAGAAACTTGTCCCAGGTCTTGATATACTCTTCCATGCTAATATCTCCTTTTTTGAAACCATGGATCAAAATGAAATTTTTTGTCAAATATGTCTATTCCTTATAGTGTCAACTCATAGTGTTATTTTATTCATTTTTTTGATTCCTCACTTAAATTATTATTGATAAAATTCACATCCAACAACTCTTCTTTGGAGTGAATTACTGTAACACCCGTATATTTTTATGAAGTATTTTATATAAATAATTTTTATTCTAAAGTATCTTTCATTGCACTCAATCGTGAGTTGAAACTAACCATGAGACACCCTTAGTATGAAATTACCATTATAACCTAGAAGTTTTTTAGTAGGAATAAGTATAACTAACTTAGAAAAATGCATTGTGAATTCATTGGGAATCAATTAATTATGAAAAATATAAATCAATAAAATATTTTTATTTTTGAGTAAATTAATATTGGTAATGAAAATAATTAGATATATTTTTTACATACTTAATAAAATATTATTTATATTCATTAAATGAATATTTTAGTCATAGCGTATGAATAAAACCTATTTTATTTATAAAAACCAATATTTTTAAAAATAGAAATTTTATGCCTTTGAATGGAGAACCCCTTTTATATTAATATTTTTACAAATTAATACTATTTATATTAAAAAATAATAATTTTATTTTGATTCGGGTTCTAAAATTTTATTTTCAATGGATTTATGATGTTTTTCTCATAACTTTCATGTTTTTGATGAATAATAAAAACACAATAAATTTTATGAAAAAAGATTTTTTCATCAAAATAATTTATATAGTTAAATTATAATATTTAATGGTTTTAAAGTATAAATATAATATATTTTTATCATTCAATATAATTTATGTCATTATTATTAATTTTACATTGAATTTAAATGAAAAAACATTTCAATATTTTACAATGTTTTTTCTGTTGAAACTCGTTCACTCTTTCCGACAATAAAATTAATTTAAATTATTTACTTCAACTTATATTTTTTGAATTTTAAAAAATGGGTTCCATATTTTGAATTTGTAGGTTCAAATTATGTAGAAAGATTTATTTTATTTTTTGGCATTATGAATAGTAACTTCGGTAATTTTTATTAATATAACAAAAGGGTAAACCTAGTAATTAAGTGTAAGAATACTCTTAAATCCATTTTGATGAAAATAAAATAAAACATTTAAAAGGTATCCATTTGAATCCATTATGATGAAAATAAAACATTTCATTTATTTTATTCATTTTTAATATAAGGTTATAATAAATATAATTTTGATTATAAATACTCATTTGAAGGCTAAATTTATTTTCTATATCATTTAAATTTATATTTAATTTTTGGGAATAAATATTTACCTTAATATCTTATAAATTAATGATTCGAAAATTATTTAATTGATGAAAAATAAATAATATAGTTTTTATTAAAATAATAATACCCATTAAATGATCCAAAAACATGATCAAATATTAGTATTCAAGTATATATCAACCATAATAATTCATGGGTCGAGTTTTGTAACCTTTGGATCCTTATTGAAGGTATTATGACACTAATATTATTTTATATAATGTTATCTTAAAGTTGTCACCTTCATAACTTAATATGTATAAAATTTTAAATATTTGATTTTCCAAAAGATAATTTCAACTACAATTATTCATCTAAAATATTGTATATTTGTATTCATCTTAGTATTTTATTTTTAATTTTTATTCAACCAATAGGCATATTAAATAATTACGCAAAACTATTGTAGTAATTATTTTTTTAATATAAATATCAAATAAATGTTATTAAAAATATTAAAGTGAATATAATTTGGGATAATTAACATGTATAATAAATTTTATAGATGATATTAACCTAATTTTAATATAATAAAGTTGTTGTTTTTTTGAAGTTATCTAGTTATATTAGTATTTCAAAAATCAATGAATTTAGTAGTGTCAAAATTGATATTATTGAATGTTTATCAATGTTTTATTAAATTATCTAAAAATAATAAAATTATTAAAATTATAAAAAAAAATTATTATATGGTATAAACTAATTTAATTTGTTTAGTTATGGTCTATTTTACATCAAATAAGTAAATATTTCACCCTTTTAATATTGATTTATTTGTTACCCTAGTTAAAAATTAAATACAATAACTAAGTGTTAATTAAAAATATAAGGTTTAAATTGACATAAATACTTGTAAAAAATTTATTTGTTGATCAGATTACAACCCTATATTATATCATCTTAAAAATTGTAAATTTTTGATGTTTTTGGGTAGGATTTGATTTTATTATATATTATTATTTATGGATTTTCAAAAAGTGCACCTCACCTTAATTATAAAAGGGCACATCTTCCGTCACCTTTTCACTTCACTTTGAGCCTTCAAGCTCATCCATACCCCAAAATATCTTCATATAAACTTCCCTATTTACATTATAGGGGTTCTGGTCATCTTCAAAGACCAACTATAGTGCTCTAAGACAAGATTTAGAAGAAGCACGTCTAGGAAGAGGTAATCTATTTAACTGATTAATTCAAAATTATTTATTATTATACTTACAATTAATTATATGCTTCATTATAAAGTAATAAAAAATTATCAATAATATACTTATATTTTATTTTAATTACTAAACAACCATATTCCACCTTCTATCCATCCTATAAAAAACGAAATCACCATGCGTGTGTACGTATAGCTTACCATCTTCACATCGTGATGTAATCTGTTTTCCCCACCACATTACTTGGATGGGTATAATGACGTAAATAGTAACTATATATTATTATAATAACATGATACTGATTCAAAAATATTATACGCCATAAACTTCAATACCATTCAAGAATTATGGGAATGATATCATCTCTTGTGCGTACGTATGGCCTACTATCTCCACGATGTGATGCGATTCATTCTACATGATCTTCATTAGACCACAATTATATACATGAATTGAATGAATAAATATGAAATGTATTATACTAATATAATTATTTAAATTATAAAACTAAAACATAACAAGTTTAACATGAACTTCTCCAACAAAACATTCATAAGAACATAAAATAGTTAATATCTGAATAACGAATGATAATAAAATGTTACTAACAAAAAAAATAACAATATGATAATATATGATATCATAAAAATGAATATGATTCTATAATAATTTAATAACATTATTTAAATCATTATAATAGTTTTTTATATACAGACAAAGGATATCAGACCTAAGGTAAGGGGTAATTTTTCAATCTCATTATTATTTGAGATTGATTATATGTGAGTATTTTCTGGGTTTTATTTATCATCAACATCCATGTTTCCTAAGTATGTAATATTATTTATATTATTATAAAATGTTTTAATGTTAATTTTACATTATAGTGAATATTTATTAAATGGTGTGAAAGGAATCTTTTTTCCTTATTCGATATGAGGTACTATTTCACTTTTCTGGAAAAATTGTGAGAATAATGTTTTTTCAACTTATACGACATGATCTGATTTTTACATCTTCATAACACGTTATTTCAATGAAGTTTAATTTACATGATTTCATGTTAATTTTCAAATAAATTATTTTCATTTTAAATTTCACAACTTTTTAAGAATATAAAATATATTTAAAGACTAAATGTTATTTTCCTTAAGAATTAAGTTCAAGTGTTTCATCAAAATTATTTTCCATCTAAGATGAAGCTATTTACATAGGGTTTTGTTTCTCTCCTTATTATTAAATTTGTTTTATTTCATTAACTATGAAATGATATTTTATATAGATTATTTTATGATGTGATGGTTTTTAAGAAACCCATTTTATTTCTTGGGTTATGTTATGATGAATGATTTGTGTTTTGTGGAATATGTAAGAAAGATTTCATTATGAGATGGGTGGGACCTATATCTCCCCCCAATGAATTTGTTAATTATTTATATATCATGAGTATAAATGACTTGAATGGAAAGTAAATATGTTTTAATAATACAATGTTTGAATGACTAGTAAACCTGGTTCAATAATGCACATTGTCTAGTATGATGCTCTTGGAAATAATCCTAAACTAATATGAAATGATTTTATATAGTTATGTTTATTCCAAAAAACTTAATGTCTTCTGTTATGACTTTTGGTATTATTTCCCTTAATTCTTATGAACTTTTATCCCATGACATAATATCACGATCTTTCATATGTAGGATAAGACTTCCAAATGTTATATACAAATTTCTTATGATAATGATGTGATTGATATTTACCTTGTTTACCATTACTGATAATTTGATCTCACCCTTTAATATGTTTATTTTCCCTTAATCATGATGAAGGGTATTAAATAAGATATTTCAAAAAAGATTCTATTTATAAAGATATAAGTGGGAGACAATGTAGAGGTGTGATGAACTGGTTGTCTATGATTCCAAGTTTCTAAAGACCCTATACCAATACAGTCCTGTTGTGGATTTATTATATGTTGTAATGAATTTACTTCAATTTTTAATTAATATCAATTTATGAAAATTATGGGTAATTATATGTACAAAGTCCAAAGGAGTTTCTATTTCACATATATCTTCCTATGTAAATTGTTCTTTAGATACCCCAATTTCTAATGCTTTCTAATCCATACTATACTTGGTATATTCCTCTATGTCTACTTAGACTTCCACCTCCATTCCTGGTTTTACTACAAGATTGGTATGGTTATTCCATGGTACCACCTTTAGCACAAATTTTCCCTTATATGGGGTTTTATCAGGTATCATTGAGACTTGATATTTTCTCATTAGTCTCATGATAATCAGTTATGGTATATTATAATAGTCTATATTATTTATTGTTTTACATGATTTTTTAACCAGATAAAATCTTGGATCTTTTCTTATCTTTTTAACATTTTTTTCATTATCATGAAATATCATTATATCATTTCCACATATAATATGGTTGGATAATACCTTTACATTATCTTCTTCTTAGTAAATCCTCATCATATTCAATAGATCCCACTATACTAAGATTCAATTCTTTTTTAATCTATTAATCATAATAACTACTTTACTTTTTTTTGCATTTTCACTTACGAAATTCACATCCCTTTAAATCTTCTCTATCCATGGAATATTATCCAAATATCTCAAACCAATTGTGTACCCTGAATTCTACATCCACAAATTATACCTTCAGTATAATCATTTGATGATGATATTGTTTCATACATGTCATCATTACAAATATGACTAGTAGACCCAACATGTAATTTGTTTCCTAGTGGAAGAATCTATTCACTAACCCTCATACCATAAGGGGTTGGTTCATGGAATACCCCATCTATAGGAGTCAACTATAATTTTTTATTAATTATAGATAGTCTCAAGGGAATACATGATTTTGTATCCTCACAATACATGGAGAAAAACAATTTCATAATACTCTGAGATCAATTCTAGTCAGTAGGGGGATTTTTTTTCTCAAATCCTCTTTCTCAATAGCTTAAAAATATGTCTCCACACCAGTAGACCAACTAGGACAAGCCTCACCATTCCATTTTGAAACAATTCAGTGGAGGATTATTAAGATTCTTAATGATCCTATTACCTTTATCACTAGTTATTGATTTATCCCTAATCAACACCACCTTAACAGTAGGACCATGATAGTAGGTCGGATACATGTGTCCCAATTGGTTACATAAAAATCCTTATTCACACAAATATTCAAAACCCATAATCTAAAGAAAACAAACATCTCACCAAACTCAATATATATGAATTTGACTTGGGTTTTACACACATCCACTTAAACATAAATATTGGGATCAATGTGGTGACATTGTTCTTCCATAATAAAATTTTAGCCCAAGATTCATGCAACAAAATTTCCTAAAATTTGGAGAATGGTGGGGATTTGAAAAGGAGAAGGAGAGCCTTAAAATATTACCCAGATTTCCCATGATGGGTATCATGATTTATATAAAATATATAGTTCTATATAAAAAAAATGAACACTATCTGTATTATGTTTTTATTTTGATTAAAAAATGAGTTTATATTCTATCTCAAAGTGAATTAGCATATAGAGAGGGTCTAAAAAGTCATTACTGGTATGTTTTTTCAATATCCATGATATTTTGATGAGTATATTTCCGTAATATAATATTTTATCCATCCGAATTTGGTCAACTAAAGAGAAATTCTTTTGAGTCGATTCTTTGTAGAATTTGAGTGTATTTATTTATTAAAAAATTAAAATATATATGATTGGAAATATAGCATGCAGTCGAGGTGGAGTAATTTGTATGGGGAAGGTAGTGGTCAATGTGAAAAGTTCATCTAATATGATTAAAAAATATTAGTAAAAAAACATTGTACAGGTGTTTCAATCCACAATATCACTACACTTTACCTAATAGGGATGAGGGTGATACACCTCCCTTTTTGACATAATAATAAGCTATTATTTATAAGATAAACAAATAATGTTTTTACCACTTAGGTGGGTGGATTTAATATCAAAATAAAATCACTAAGATCCCCCCTCCCTTTGTCTATCAATACCAACTCCCAATAAGTTCCCCAAACCTTTTATAAGTCCATACAGATGTGACCTTCCTAGCCCTACTCATCCTTATAAGGGCTTGGTAACCCTCTAGTGGCCTATTTTAAGTAAAAACAAACCATAAAAATGGTAAAAAATATACAAATATCTAAAAATATATTGTATTTAAATAAAAAAATTCAATGGTTATAGGACATATCAATAATTAATGAAAATTATTTTATTACTACTTTAAAGAATTAAAAAATCACTCATGAATTATTTTACTTTATTTAATTTTTATTATGATGTGTTAATTCATTTTGATTGATCATGATCTGAGAATGACCCTTGTATATTTAAATGCTTATTGTTTAATATAATTATTTTATTTAAGTTTTAAAATATAATAATTTTTTTTTAAATATCATTTTATATTATCTACAGAACATCCCTTAATCATTAAAAGAATCTGGGTAAGTGTAGCCTCATTTGCATGATAAAAATATAACCCCATATCCCATGTTTCCCCTCACCTCTATGTGAGTATTCATTATAAAGATAAAAATAGTTCATTTTCACACCATGAGCCTCACTTATTAAATATGTTTAATTGTTTAACTATATTTATCATTTTCTTTTCGTTTTTATTTGGTTTAAGCCTTAAATTTGTTTTCATTTTTTTCAGTACAAACGCATAGTTAGTGAAAAGTTAATAGAAATCATGCACAGACTATGAAAATGAATCTATTATTTCTAGTAGAGTTGTATTCACGATCGGTGCACTTTTTCCCTAACTATATATCTTACCCATTCATGGTGTCCAAGGCCTCCAGTATAGGTGCACAGTTGGGGCACAATTTGGCCAACTGTGAGGCAAAACCATGCAGCCTTCTAGGACTTAAAAATAAAATTAATTAAATTATTGTTATTATTATTATTATGATTATTATATAGTACCTTCTCCCACACCCATTACCTTACCCTTTCATGACCCCCTTATTTTCTCAACCCATGCCTAAAGGGTAACGCTCACACCCTACCACCTCCTCCACTCCCTGAATTCTTAACCAAATCTACTCCTTATTTAAGTTGTGATGTTCTCTGGTGAGTCATTATTATCCTCTTCTTCCTTTTAATTATTATATTTCATGATTTATTCTTCCTCCTTTTATGTGTTATTCTATTTGGAAAAAACCTATCCTGAAATTGGAATTTATTTTGTTGTTTCTTGGTTTTTAGGGTTCGGGATGTCTGTTTAAGGATGTTTCTTACCATGGGTGTCAATGTTAGAGGTTTTACCCTTGATTTTGTGTAGGTTTAATCCTGCTATAATTCTTGAGACCAATATTAATTAGGTATTTTATAATTTTTACTCTTCTTATTATTATTTTATGTATATTTCTTCTCTTTGAAGGAGACTTGCATGTGTATACTCTGGTAAGAACACACACACACACTCACGCACACACAGATATATATATATATATATATATCCTCCTTGTACATATTCCATCATGGTGTGGGGAATATGTACATTGGGTCCAAGGGTATAAATATATATAAAGGTGTATATGCATGTAATCATGAAGCGGGTTCGGGTTTCCAGTGTTAAAGTCAACATGTTTTGAGTTTGGATCCCTATGTCTAAGCCTTTAATTTGGAAACTATTTTTGATTACTTGTTTTATTGTGTATTTTTATTATTATTATGTTTTTATAATTTGAAAAATGATCTTGAAGGATAAAACTAAACTATTTTTTATATCCTTTTTTTGTTATGCTTTGTCCATGGGTTTTATTTGATGAAGTGTGTTTCAAAAAAAATGATTTTAAAGGTAAAGTACACAAGTGATTGATTTAACATATAAAACATATAATTTATGCATGTTATAAAATGAAATTGCTTTTTTAGACCTTCACCTGGTGTTTTCATTAAAATTTTAATGACATTCTAATTTTCCTAATAGTTTTAAAAAGGTTTTCAAATAATAAAATTATGTTTTGAACAGATGATGCATGATTGGTACATTTGAATATTTTTTTTGAAAATAACATGCCTCCACAGATTCTCTCCATTATATGTGGAGTTCACAAGGATGGTTTCATAATGTGTGCCTTACCATGTATGTTGGATTTTCTTGTCTTGATTCTTCCTTTATCACCTCCCACATTTTATATAGCCATGGGATCCTAAGAATCATAGTAAGAGTCAAGAGATGATTTCTATTTCGACTTGATTAGATTGACTAGATCCTCATATAGTATCCATATGGGTTATGCTAATAGTGAGGCTAGTTGAGAGTAAACTGGTTGGTTATTGACTTTGGATTACATCAATAGGCTTACATATGGATTCTGAATGGAGTACATCTAGGGTATCTTTACGTAGTGTCTATGTATATCCCATTATAATTGTTCAACCTCTATTCTTAATTCTCTATTTTTTAGAGGTTTCAAAAAAATCATTTGAACTATTATGTCTAAAATGGAAATTGTTTTATCATGAAATAATTACTAGTACTCTATTTTTTGCTGCTTTTTTCACTAATATAATTTCTTTCACTATATGTTTCTTCATTATAAAATTATTTATTGGAAAATATTTATTCATTTGAAACTATTTTCTAAAATTTATGGGAAAAAAGGTTCATTTAAAAATTATTAACATGTTACTTGTTTTTAATGAAATGAAAAAATTATTTTGAATATATATATTTTAAACCCTCAAGACATAGTTTTCTATTTAAATGATAGGTAGAGGGATTGATTTATTTAGTCACACCTACTGATTTTAATACTCACGCATTTAACTCTATATTTTATTATCACTTTTGGTGAAGCTTCCAGATCGGTCTCAACCACCATGTAGTGATGTCGGTCCAATGATCTGTACTTACCCAAAGGGTTACATATAGGTATGTCCAGTTCATTTTCAATGATGTTTTTTATTTTATTTGTTCAATTTATATTTATTTTTTCTATAGTGAGTGGTATAAATAATTTATAATTAATTTATTCAGGTTTACTGTAACTATTTGTTAGGCCAAGAGGATCTAGAACGCCTCTCGAGCCTTTTTGTGGGAAGGCATGGATGAATGGTTTGGGGATGACTCTGGTTAGTTGGTGTCATTCACAATGACATTGTTTGAGTTTAATAACTAACATGGAACAAAATAAGAAAATTCATTGGAGTTGGATGGGAACTAAAATTAGAGTTGTGATATATTTCATGTGATATCCCTAGGATATCAGTTGATCCATTAACTTCTCAACTGATCAACCAGTTGAAAACAACTCATGACCATATCATTGTTTATTTATTTTACAGTTCATGGTTAATTATATTCAAAAGAATGTAATTTTATTTGAGAATATAATATAGTTAACATGAAATCATATATAAAATAAATAAAAATGTGAAGAATGTATTTTTATATATATATGTCTAATGTTTTGATAACAATCACAAGTAACAAGTTTGACCAATATAATTGGATTTTAGTCATAAAAAAATTAAAAAAAAAATCCAAAAAATTCTCAAATAAAATATAAAGTTACAATTGATTTCTATCACTTATGTTATAATAAAGCCACAATCTAGGGGGGTTTTAGCCATAGTTAAGGATGTATCCTCCTATCTTGGAGTTTAACTAAAATTTGGGGATAAGTCTGTCGAAAATATTATTAAATAAATAGTTATATCTCTCTTGGGGTAATTATATAGGTAATTGTTTAATAAATACAAGTTAAGGATTTATAGTATATGGAAATTCACTCCAAAATAATGGGGATGCATGTAAATTAAGTTGGACATTAAATAATATATTAGACTCTTGGAGTAGTATTGATTCCATAGATTGGGATATGAAGATATGTTTATAGATATTTTCCCAGTAGAGTAATCAAATGACTAACTATTTTGAATCTAATTATTGAGGGATGCTAGTATTTTAATAAAATATATGGATATATTTAAGATAAATAATTCAAGAATCTATTAACTATTGGTTATGATAATAAAATTAATAATATGCTAAGTCATATTTATAGAATATTATAACGCAATTTTATAAATTCACAGTGATCAATATTGGATAATAAAAATATCCTAACAAGAAAAAAAAATCAATAGTGGTATAGGTGCTTCTGTATAGTAAGTAAATATGAATGAAAATTGTATTTTTTGGAGTTCCCACTACCTAATAAGACACCTTATGAATAAAGATGGGATGAAAAATAATTCTTACATAAGATACAGGGATAATGAATAATATGTTTACATCATAATTATATCATTAATTTCTAGTGAGTTAAGAAAGAAATATGAGTATTTGGATGTTTAAACCATGTTGTCTCATCTATATGATGTTTTTAAGGAGAATGTGAAAAAACATGATATTATAATTAAAACAAACATGTATCATTTGAAAGACAGAACCTAATCTAGTCCCCATGTACTCAATATGATAGTGTATATTTTCCAACTAATGAAATTAGGATTCAACATGAATAATGATCATTCAATACAACCCATTATTTTATACTTATCATATAGTTACTTGAATTTCATTGATAGTTATAAAATTATAATTATTTAGAAACCAATTCAATGTCTTTTGGATAAGGTCTGTCAAGTTGATAATAACATGAAGAAATATAAATCTCAAATTCTTATAGTGGAAAGATGATATAAAAACTAAAAATACAATTGAAATTAAAATAATAAAATAAACTTCAAAACAACATTTTAGGTGACCAAATATCGAGGGAGACAATAAAATATGAGCCAGTTTTCATTACATGTAGAAAGAAATGTCACTGTATGTAAAATTTCAATGACTATAAGAAGTAGAATAAATAAGAAGATTCTACATCAAGTATATTTATCATTGTATATAATATTTCTATTTTACATCTTTGGTATTAGATATAACTTTTGACTCACAAATTTATATCCATGTAATGGAACAAAGGATTCTTATAAAAATTATGAAATTGAAGGGAGTTTTGAAGTTTCTAAAGGATCATGAATCCTATGTTTGTTAGAGAATATCATGACTTCGCATTTATTGGAAAAATATTCTAGTATTTGAATGCTTTTATTAAGTAATATATGATACAAAAAATATTATCTCATTGTTTAGTTTAGAAACAATTATACATTATTCCATGTTTGAAATAAATGTTATTAGGGGTACCATATTTAATTAATATTTTAGGTATTCATGAATTTCATACAACATATCTCGATAATTTAATAATGAATATAAAAATGAAACTGAAATAATATCTAGTTGTGGTAGGTTAATATTTATTCAGTTAAAATCATAAGTATGTTATTAAAGACATTCCAAGTATGGTTCTTAGACTCTATTAAACAAAAACTCTTTGGTACATGAAATGATCACTTATATGGTATAATAATCAAGAAAAAATTCCTATTAAAGGGGATAAGTCTACAAATATTATAGAATTAATTTTGTAAGAGGCATGAACTATTTCAAGTATTATATATAGGTGAATTTATGTACTTAATTAGGATCGCTTAAGTTATTTGATAAATGTAAAATATTGAGTAAATAATGAGCTTGTTAAGAAGAAGAAAACTACTTTTGGTTGGTTATATAAGAATATATTCACCAATAATTCTTTAATAATTAAAATTTAGTGGATTTATTCCTAAAATCACATTTCCTCACACACATCAAATTCATGTTTTTAGTAAAAGGAGGTTTAATGAGTCTTACAAGTCTTATTATTAATTTAGATACATTCTATGAAAATAGATCCATTATCACTTAACTATGTGATAAAAATGATTAATGGATATAATATATGTTATTATATGAAGTTAAATCCCTATGTCACTAATCCATATATTTAAATGAAATTTTTTTTATTAAGGTTACATTTATAAACAAAATTGTATCAGGAAAAAAATAAAGTGAATCTCTGGTAATTATAAAAAAATTTAATAAAGATATTTCATAAATTCCTAAGATATAAATGTAATAGTATTTTGAAAGAGTATATTACTATAAAATGGTGACCATCTCTCTCTGAGGTAGTAGGATCAATCTAGACATGGATAAAGTTGAGGATCAAGATTCCTAACTAGTTGGTATAGGAATATTTTCTACCTTAGCTCATAGAAAAGTAATGTTCCAGAGGAAGATACTTCGTAGGAAAGATAAAATAAAAGATAATGGGTTTTATAATCATTTAAAGGTGATATATTATTCATTAATAATAATTAATCATTATTTTATAAATAATTAATTGATGGGAAAATAAAAAATTAAAAGTTAATATTGGTTTCTAAAGTTCTAAAATAGCTCAATTTTTTTAATGTGTAAAAACATTTTCTATGGTATAGGTGTTAAAATCCATTTTAATTTAAATTTCAATAATAAATTATTGTGATTAAAATATTTTCCAATTTAATATCAACACATAAAATTCTAAAATATATATATTAGATATAATTAAATGTTTTTTCAATATAAATATTATTAAATATAATGAGAATGTTGTAAGGATCCAATTATTGATCAAAGAGGAAACTACATCAAGGGATGATAATATTTACATGTATCAAAAAGTGGTTAGTGGGAGAATTGTAGTTTTCCAAGTGAAATATTTTCATATCATTTGTTAAAATAATATTAGTCTTATAGTTATTTAATATTTAGTTTACAGTTACTCTGAATTTTTTTAATTAAAGTGTAAGCCCATGTTATAAGGAACCAGATATACTAATATTGATCTATATGTTTCTTCAGCCTAGTTAAAGTGAAAAAATTTACATGGTATTTAAAATATTAGTCAGAACAATCCAAGGAGGAATTTTTTCCATTTTTATATGGAAAAAATATCTTCACGTGTATAATACGCAAGAGGATATGATTATGATATATGAAAATCAATTCAATTCAGTAATGGATCCATCATATAATGCAGAATATATACTTGATTAAATATTTTCAATACATATATTATAGTATAAAAATATCTTATAAATCCAAGATAACCTGGGAAGAAATTAGATCAACCCAATAGTACTTTATAAATTAAAAGGAATATATTTTAGGTATTTAGATAGTATTAAATGCATGTTATCTGGAGAGGATATAAAAATTATCCTTCATGAAGATCAATTATATCTAATCATTGTTTGGGTAAGTAATTTTGTAGTATAAGGTAATTATGTTTATTGGTAATAATGTATAAAAAACTAAGTAAGTTATGAATTTTAATATATCTAATGATGTAATAAAATATGAAATGGTTTATTCTAGTTTTTGTAACTGTAATGAGAAGGTAAAATGTTTTCACACTATATATTAAGATAATATTACAAAAAATCTACTAAATAAGTTGTAAAGGTTTTGATAGATGATAAAAGGTATATAATTGAAGATATTATATTTTGGTAAATTTTACTTGAGGTGAAGTTATATAAAGTAGAGTAGTCATGGAAAAAGAATAGTAAACCCAATTACTAAATAATTAACTTAGAAGAAGCATGATTTTTCATTTTAGAGATGACAGATTGATGGTTAGAAAGTAATATCTAGTGAAATTTGGGGTGTTGTGAAATTGGAGGCCCTAGACCCAATTTTAATAGTAATTTTTTATTAACATATCATGTACATAGGGAGGTATGAATGATTTATTCTTACAATAATAGTGTTATTACATATTTTTACACTATTAATATAATAGTTTCAATATATTATTTACCATATCAAATGTTATATCATTTCCAATATATAATGAGAACCATGAGATACTATGACAGTATTATCAAACATATTTTCCATGGTTTAGATATGTCATACAGAAGGTAATCATATGGGGTCTGACTAATAGGTGATGGGGGATTAAATTACTAAATTATTCATCTTGTTATTTTTCACTTAATGATCTTAATTAGAGTTGATATTTACTACTACCCAGCTAATAGGAATGTTGCATGTTTTGGGTTTCATTGGGTCTCTTATCTTGATATCATTATCAATGTGAGTCATTTTATTGAGAGCTTGTTATAAAATGATAACCATGATAGTTTATATTTTTTTTGAAGTAGCATGTGTTGGGTGAATCAATTATGATATGGAGTTTTTTGAATAATCAATAAAAGATTTATCTCTTTAGTATGGAATGATCTATCTTTGGTCACTTGACTAGGATAGTTGTTCCTTTATTAAATCCTTGACCTTTGAAAATTAAGGAATTTTTTCTAATACTATCAATAATGATAAATAAATCACTAAAGGATGATGGAATAAAATATAAATCCTTATTTATGGTATATCATTAGAAATCGAGATTATATTACCCAGTAATTGTTGACTTGAGGTTTTCATAACTATGTCGTATCCTTATCTCTTTATGGGGGCATGTGTGTTCCTAGATTCCAATTCTTTTACATGAATATAACTCACTACTATATATATTAGGGCCTATAGGGTCACCCACAATTTGTATCTACAGGTTTCACTAATCTAGATGAACTAGAGTTTGGGATGAAGTGGGCCCCACATTCGGGAGCTAGTGAATCGTTGGGTTTAAATGATCTCAAGTAAATTAATTCAATTATGTTTTTTTATTTTAGAATAATTATACTAATTTTATTTCTTAAGGAATTCATAAGTTCTTTATGTCTAAATAGGTTACAACTTTAATTATTTTTCATCTGAATAATTAATATACATGAACGTTAAACGATTATGGGAGAAATAAGATTATTAAATGGCTCAAAATTTATCATGTCGTTATTAATGATTCCAGAAGTGGGTGTTAAAATATTTTTTATTCTTATTACGAGTTAACTAAGTTTTTACTGGTAAAATGGGTTGGTTTCGTTTTTTAAGTTTCTTTAGGGGATAAATTCCAATTAAAATCAACTTATACTTTTCTATAAAACAGAAATTTTAACCCAAAATTAGTAATGGAAGACTATTTCATAATTTTGAGTGTTTTCCCCTTATCTCTTATGTTATAAGGAGGTAAAATCTAAGTAATAAAAAGGTTACATTGATCGCATGTTCTCAGAATGGATCTATGTTCTTTAGTAGATCATGTGCTCGTCATAAAGAACATAGAACGCTTGTTCTAACACACTAGAATCTAATATCAATGAAATAAGACTTTTAGGTTTATGTATAGATTATTTAGAGTGACTTTATCTTGGATCATTCAAAATAAGATGATTTGACATTGAGCGAAGTGTGTTCAGATTTCATTGTCCATATGGGTAACATTTATGTTTCATTTTGATTTCATTAAATACTTAAAATTATTTTCCTATGATTATTAACATGAATTGATTACTACAATTCAAAATTATGTGTCTTAGAATATATTTATTGTAAGAGATTGAAATTTATATATTACCATCCAAGAAATACATGGTTCAATAAGTTATAGTATAGAGTATTTCCCCAAATAATTTTGTATATGGTTCCATTTTTATATTGTAATTAAATCTCCAGTTAAAATTTACAACTGAGTTAGGTGTTGGTATTAGGTTCCTTGGAAGTTGGGTGATCATAACACATCATGACCTCAAATGGTTGGATAGTCCTTTTAAACTGATAATATATTTTTTTATTATAGGTTGTTCTCAAACATATTTCTATGTTAAAATCCTTATGAATACTCATCCAAATTTTTGTTGTGAAATGAGTGTCATGGTCAGACATAATTGATAGTGGTTCATCAAAAATCAATAAAACATCATTAATAGAAATAAATAAACTCTATTAATTTATAAATCCTTCCTTATTTCTAGGAAATGTATAGATTTCACAAGGATATATAAAGTAACCCATATTTCATCATTTTTCAAGGATATATTTAGTAGTACTATAATGAGTCATTTTATGTTATTATCTTACATATAAATTTTTATAGGTAGAGGTTTCATGACATCCATTATATGTTGTCTCTTATCCATTACTTATTTTAATTCCAATAATATAGAAACCATGATAATAATTTACCAGTTCATTTTTCATTACATAGGAGTTCTCATAAAACCCTAGACATTTCGGTACTACCAAGGTGTATAAATAAATTTTACCTATGAGCCTCATCTAGAAATTACATCTTCTAATTAGGTTATGATGGTGTATATAATATCTTTCAAAATGTCATAATCAATCTCTATAGTTGATTTCTGATATTTTCTAAACTTTTAGAGATTTAATCTTCTTTAATAAACCCTTTTCATCAAGTTGAGACTTATTTATCTTCTTGGTTAAATATAGCTGGTAAATTACTTAGTAAATGAATGAATCTTACACATGCCTAATAATTTTAATGCCCAACTTCACTAAATCCTTGACTATTTTATCCTTTCACATCCTCGTCATGGATAGAACCCCATGGTTTATACAAAATTCATCATTTATATTTGTTTCCTTCACAAAGTTGTAGTGTATCATAATGATATAGTCCTTGGGAAGTTCCAACCACCTCCTCGGTGTTGTATTAATTTTTTGTAGGTGAATATATATAGTTTAAACACTTATAATCCAATATATGTCACATCCTTCAGCATAAAGAAAATGTTTTCATATAATCAATAAAAATATTAATGGAAAAAAATCTAGATCATATGTTAGATAATTTTTTCCATTGGTCGTTAATTATATTGATTTGTAAGTAAAAACTATGTCATTATTCATGATCAGGCACCACATTATTTTCATTGATGCATCACTATATATAACAAAATTCATTCCCTTTTAGAAAAATCAATACAAGTTCATTGATTATTATTTTATTTATTCATTCAAAACATTCAATAAATTTCAATAAAAAAAATTGACCTCTATACATGGAAAAAATTTTAATAACCACGCTAATTATATAAAAAAATAAAAAACACCAATAGTAACTATTTTATCCAATGAAACTACAAATTTAAATTATAATCATTTGAGTTGGAAATTATTTAACCATATTGGTCTTTCAAGGGTTGATAGATATTGTATCCTTTGAGATGATATGGATAAGATAATAAACATATTAACCCAAAAATTTACAATTACAAAATTTCCTGTATAACTCTTTTTCTCTCAAGGACTCAATAAAAATATGTAAGTTGTTATCATTATCTTGAAAGATCATAGAGTATATCAAGATATTTATAATAAACACCATTTTTGGTTTATCAATAGAGTCATTAAATATTCTATTCATCGGATTTATAAATAATAAGGGTTCATTTGATAATCCAAAATGCATTACCATGAACTCATTATTCCCATATCTCATAAAAATGTAGTATTTGTTATATCATACTTCCTAAATCTTAATTGATGATAAATAAACAGAATATAAACCTTTTATAAGTTTTTATCTCTTTCATGTTGATCAAATGAGTCATTAATTCAACATAAATGATACTTGTTCTCAATCATAATGGCATTGATTTCTGTATAATCAATGAATAGCCACATAAACTTGTCCTTCTTATTTTCAAATAGGATGGGTTCTCTTCAATATGACACACTAAGGGATTTTAATCCCTTAATACACATATATTTTAATTGATATTTCAATTAAACCAATTAATATAAATCCATTTTATACATTAGCTTATATATAAATTTTTTATATAGATAGTGTTAATGGAGAATTCAACTTCATGATCAAGTGAATATTTAGGTAATTTCTCCAATAATACGTCAATATAATATTCCAAAATCAATTTATATTATATCCTTAGAATATCCTTCTCCATTATTCGATTTATTTGATCTTCATATTCTATAATATTTTTATTAAGATAATCCACTAGAGTTGGTCCTAGAAATACTCGATTAATGAAGTTTCCCCTCTAAAAAATTATTCTATGTTGGCCTTATGAAATGATCCGACATTAATACACCATTTTAAGAATAAATAGATTTTTATATGTAAGAAATATTATCAGATATAATTTATGTTAATTTCTCAAACATAATGATAATTTTCTCATATACTACACCAGAATCATTGGTTTACTTATTAAGGAAATTCCTATACTAATTATATATTTTTACATATTTTTTATTCCTTTAATTTGGATTCATTTTTTAACAATATAATATAAAAATAAATTCTTAATTAAAACTATTAATTTTGGATCATACTATACAATTCCTTTTCATTTATAAAAAAAATCATATCAAGTATTCAATCCAAAAAGTTAATAATTTCTTAAAGGTTTATCAAGAAGTTCTGTGGTATAACATTGTTCTTGTTAATATTGTTTTCAAGGTTTATAATTAATATAATTTGATTAAAACTATAACAATCCCTACATTAATAACCCATATTTGATATCCATTTATTACAAAAGAAGTATAATACATAAGATAACAATACACATGATCCAAAATTTTTGTAATCTCAAGAAACATGGTACATATATGGAAATTATATTATATAAAAAAATAAATAATAACATAACTATAAATGAAATAGTATTATTACCCTATAATTATCCCCATAACATATGTAGTATTCTACGTGGTTTATTTTTGAAATGGTGAAATAATATAAAGGGTGGTATTAATCACTCAATAAGGGATATAATATAGTGAAATCTAACTTGGAATAATCATTACATAAATTATATTAAACTAGTAAATAATAAAATAATATTGTGTAATTTAATAAATATGTATATCATATACATGGATGAAATAATAAATTTAAATAAAAAATCATAATGATAACACTAATAAATATCTAAATTTTGGTGTGAATATTATTGGATATCATAACGATGCCATCGAAGTAATGTGTCAAGAAATCAAAAATAGAGGGTAAGAATTATATTATTAAATGATTCAAGTTTTTATCATAAGACCTACTAATGAATCAAGATGATATATATTTATAACATCACACTAATCACTTAATATGTATGTTGAATCAATTATATTAAAATAATGAAAAAATAATACATATCATAATGTTCAAAAAGGAACATATTCGATACACACGGCTAAGTAGTCAATAGACATCTGTATTAAACAAATGGATATATAAATTTTCATGGTTTATTAGGGATTTTAATAAAATTTATATATTGTTAAAAATACATAAAATATATTAGATGCTAATAGGATACCAAAAATATAATGAAATAAACATTTATCAAAGGGAAGATAAGTGTGTAATAGAGTAGCTGACTTTCATTGTATAAGGATATCAATAAAAATGAATCACTAAAAAGTAATAATTTGTAATGGTATATGTTTTAATAAATAATTATAAAAATACCCATAAAATAGGTATTTTCTAACACACATATTTTTTATGCATTTGGGATAACAAATTTTCTTATGGGTAAAATCCCAAGATGAAAGCCTTGATACAAAAGGTTTAATTATGATAACAAAGAGTTTTATCCATGTAGGACTTGCTAGAAGTTGAACCAGATATATCCTAAGCATCATTTTTAAGACATAATCCCTATATAAAAAATAATATATACATAACCCCCTAAATAGATGACATATATAAGAATTTGGATAATGGATTTTATGGCTGTGGAAATATTTTAGCATTATAAACACTTATGAAGATGGTATAATTAGAGGTAATTTTAGTGACTCACTGATAACAAAGTAAAGAAATAGTTATATTAAAGTATAAAAACAGATTAAATGGAAATAAAAATATATAAAAATGGATTATAATATATTAATGAAGACAAGAGATAAAGAACCCATACCTTAAAAAATATATTTCTAATACTTGAGAATGAACACCTTATAAACATAATAGCTTCTTATAATGACTCCTTATTGGGAAACTGAGAAGTCAACTATGATAAATAGTTTTATAATAAAGAGGGATACGATTATGGGTGTGTATTTATAGAAAATTGGGGATAATTGTTTAATAATTTTTGGATTTTGACGTTGGAAATATTAGTTGTATAAAATTGAATACCATTGTCTTACCCCAAGTTTTATATCATGGTTTTTAAAAATTAAACCATGTTTTTTATATTTATTAATTAATTAATTAAACACCATTTATTTATCTTATTTTTACCATGTAAAACATATTTGTTCATAAATAATTATTTATAAAACCATAAATTACATTTTAGACTTTGGAAATTTATTTATTGGGTTTAGAAATTGATTTTAAATATTTTTAAATATATTATTTTAAAAAATAAAAATTAATAATATCATTAAAGAATTTTTAATGCTCATTTTATACTTTTTAAATCAAAATATATACATAATACAACTGGTACATACATTCTGTGTTTTATTATCCCCCAAAATAAAATTATTGTGGAAAATTATAAAAAAATAATTTGTATTATTTTGATATACTGATTCTAAATTTTAATCCTTTTTTATGGAAATAGTTTTCTATAAATAAACTTTTTAATTATGAAAAAAGATTTTTGTATTTTAATATCATGAATTTAGAAGCAATAATTTAGAAATTTTATTTAAAGATGTATTTATTGTAGTAATATATATATATATATGTTATTGTGTTATAATTAAATGTTCATAATTTTTTATATTTATGCATTATCCTATAACAGTATGATTTTATGTATTTTAATTAGCACTTATATGTATACATACTAGTTATCTTACCCTTTTAATAGTTATACTACCCCTTACAAATAAAAATCATTCTAAGGTCAAAATTTTGATGACCTATCCCTATTGGGACTCCACTTGAGTTGATAATGAGTTTGATTATGGACCTCATATCCTACCTTTAATTGGCCAAGAATCGGATACTAGCACCAATGGTATATCATCAAACAATTATATATGAAATTAGTATTTATAAATAACAAATACATAAAACAATAAATAAAATAAATGAATTTCCCAATTATTGTACAAGAATAATGTATATTGATTCATGTAAGGTCATAAAAATTTAATCTACAAGAAGAAGAAAAAAACAAAGACGTCTGACATTTCTTCCATTCCATACGAAATGTATATTGATATGTACCCCCATAAACAAGTCTCATATGTTTTTATCCAAGGTCGCTCGATATCACCACCAACTTTATCCAAATAATTTGAAAACAAGTGTTTGTGTGGAAGAGGTTAAATTTTAAATATACTTATTAGGTTTCTCAATGGAACTCTCATGTGTCCATGTGAATAAATAATCCTATAGAATCTATTTATGTAATAAATAAATCAAAAAAATCAATTTACATATAACTCTACAAAGTCAACCATGCAACTATTATTATTCAATACTATAAAATCATCTCAATTTCTAAACCTCCACACATTCTGTAACACAAATCATCACATAACTACCAATATAATGATAACAACTACCAATCCACATATAATATCTTATCAATTTTCCACACATAAGGATCTCACTATAATATCCTCATGTAGATATCCACCCACACATACCATGGTATAATATCTGCAAAACCAAGTAGTTTTCCACTAGAAGGGAACTCATAATAATATCTCTATCACTAATTAATTTTCTACATGAAGGGAACTTTCTATAATATTTTTATCCTCAGGTTTTTATCCACAACTAGGGGACTCGTTATAATATCTCCATGTCTTTTTTAGGTTTATATCCACCTAAGGGTACTCTTGATTATTATTTCAGTGTCCGTCTATAGGGAATTAAACCACTACAACCCACAAAATTTGGAAATTTTTTCACCCTCAAGGACTCCTATATTATTAGTTTTCTACCCTCAAGGACTCTCCCCTCCCCAATATGAATCATCACCACCACATACCACATATCTACTAGGGATAGACCTATCAACAATACTATCATCATCATCATCCTTATCATCATCTTCTTTATCATCGTCATCATCATGATTTTATATCACAAACCATGACCACATAAGTATCCACAACTTCTAAATCACTTTTAAAAATCTCAAATGAATTTTTACCCTCACCATATTTTTTCCTATATTGTGTGTCACACCTATAAAATTTCTAGGTAATATAATCACACCACACGCACAACCCACCCCCCCCCCCCCACCCCCCCCCCCCTACACAAAAACATATATTTATAACAAAAACACCTAGGTCCACCTATACTAAATCATTGAGAGTAACTCACCACATCACTAACATTTCTTATATATGGGGTAAAAACAAGTTAAAAAGTCTCCCCACTTTCCATTGGGAATTAAAAATAAAAAATAATAATGTATATATATTAACCAAATCCTTCTAAATATATAACTATCACATCATATAAGATATATTCATGAATTTTTACAATTATATGGCCCTCATCTTTATATATAATAGAACTCATTCACCTTAATTCCCCATTATTGATAAAATGTAATTTATTGAATTTTTTTTAAAATTGGTAGGTTACATTTTGGAACACCGCAATATTAATTTGGTACCACCCAAGTACATGGACAATATTTGTCTTAAGAATGTTTTGGGGTATCTTTATGGAATGTTTCAGGCCTCCATATTTAAATAACACACTATATGCTAAATTTTTGAAGAGAAATCTCTCACCTCTTATACCTTTTCTAATAACTTATAAATATTTATTTGTCAAAATAATCACCAAAAATCATAAAA
Organism: Viscum album; assembly: GCA_963277665.1. NCBI lineage: Eukaryota > Viridiplantae > Streptophyta > Magnoliopsida > Santalales > Viscaceae > Viscum > Viscum album. The sequence goes on along the minus strand of OY728131.1, from coordinate 2,015,467,259 downwards.
ATAATAATATATCATTCATAATCAATTCATTAACACCAAATTTATCATAATCCCAAATCATGATATTCTCCTCCTTTCATATATATTTTCTCACATAATCAAACTCCACCATTAATCCACCATAATTCACAAAAAAATAAAACTCTACATTCATTAAATATATTCCTTCATTTATTTTTATATTTAATTTCCATAATTGTAAATTCACATCGTTATTCCACCACTAAAAATCATTTTTTTCAATTATCTTCAAAAAAATTACCATGTTTCATTTCTAACATTAATACTTTATTTTATTTTTTATTACTCGATGTCTCATTTCACCACAATAACCTTTATTCCTGGATATTATGAATTATCTTACCAATATGAAAACTCAAAATAATGATATATTTATAAGTATTATAAAATATATCAAAATTCAGAGTCACTTACCTTGATTTCATAATGAACGTTGATCCTCAATCATCCAAAAATCATTCATCTAAATTTTATTATCTATCTTACACTTTCTAATTCTCCATGATGCACTAATTCAAAGGGTTTAACCCTTGATAATAGATAATATAGAGAATCTAAAAAAATATCCTTAGATGTGATAAATGATTCCAACCAAATAAATCCCCTTCTTTTTTAAATAAAAATAGTCATAAGTGTTCAAAATTTACCACCTTTGACTCTTTTTCTCTTCCTTAATAATTTTAAAATTTAAATCCCCCATTAACACCACAAGAAATCATTAACTATAAATTTCATAAAAAAATATAATATAAATCCTTCTTTCAGATAAAATTACATGTTAATTAAACCATATATAACATCTAAAATAATAACATTTTTAAATGTATAAAAATAATCGATAAAAAATAATTTACATAGATATATAAATAATAATTTTATTTCCCATAGCACCCAGAATTAATGATAAAATTCAACAACAACGAAAAATTATAAAATTACCTCTCAAGGATACACTTTATATCTTAAATCAAATGGAGTACTCAATATTTCTTTCCAAGAACCCTAAAAATACCCTTTAGAACTTATGAGCTAAAAACATCTATAATTTCCCAATCTACCAAATTTAAATTTTTTGATCTCTACATTACACACCCCTTTTAAAAGTTATCATCCTCAAAAATATTCTACTATATGAATAAAAGGGGAAAACATACATATAAATAATTTAATTCAACATTCATCATTATATTAAAATTCCATATCAGAACATAATAAAGAATAAATCAATATATTCTTTGATATTACTCAATAATTTGTAACTCTTTCTCCCATGGGATTCCCACTACACCACCATACATATAAAGAGTTCAAAATGCGGGAATAATCCATCTATACAATAATTTTTCTCCACAATCCTGATTTTTAATATGGTACTCAAAAATTTCTGTATCCTCTTATATATCCATATCTTACAAATAAATTACATGTAAAGGGTCATGATAATACTTTTAAAGATAATATATATATATATATAATATTTCATAAAACCTTTCTTATCATGAAGGTAGCAAGAACTAATAACTTCCTCTCCAACTCACTCTAACACTTCAAAATGGCCAAAAAACTAGGTGAAAACTTGTTTCTTATTACAATAATTTTCTATCCATTTTAAGATGAATCATAAAAATTGATTAAATCTAACCCAAAGCATAAATATTTTTCTTTTATGGTCAAAAGAGTATTTATAACCACTTTGATCATTCCTAATGTGAATAAAAATAACATCAACATCCTCTATTATATCATGCTCCATCTATGACCTATGTATAATGGTTAGACTAACCTCAACCCAATAGTGTAGTGAATGAAATGAAAGCTCATAAATGGACTCAAACAGTTTTGTATCAATGGGGGAATGATAAATATTATTATAATAACATTAAAAAATTATGAATGATCCATTCAAGAGTGTCTAAAATCCAAAATATATTCCCTAAAAATATCTTATAACAGTTTAATTACTACTCAATTTGACCAATGGTCTATAGATGGAATTTAGTGATAATAACTATTAGGTAACAAAAGCATTTTGAAAATCCCTCTATATTCATAAAGAGATGAATAAAACTCCAGGCTTTTATAAAATTAAAAAAAATTATTTGCAGGAAGATGAAAAAAACTCCATAAATTTCCACTCCTTGATCTCTTTCTAAAACTATTAACCATAATACATCTCAATCAAGGATTATAATTCCAAATTACACTTTATATAAGTATGTGTGGCCTAGAATTCGTAAACATATAATAATTCAACCAACCTTATCTATCTAAAATCCAAATACATATAATATATATATATAAGGATATTATGATCTTTATAAACTATAAAAAATCATTTATATAAATATTTCTCTAAACACTAACCACAATAATAACCTCCATAACCTCAAAATCATGGATAGAATAATTACATTCATAAGGAAAAAAATATCGAGACCTATAATTAATTACTGCTATATTTTTCATCAATAAAAATACAAAACCTAAATGGGATTCATCATGAAATACCACATAAATAATTCCCTACAAAAGTATAAATATAAAAATAGAACTCTTCAACTCAATATATAAAATCCCAAAACATGATTGACACTCCTATGTTCTCGAAAAATAATTCCCATTATTAGTTAAGGTTGGTGATACAGCTATAATATAAGACTCTTTTGGTATAAAAAATCTATAAAAACTGGTTAAATCTAAGAAATTATATAATTAAAAAATAGTATTCAATATATTTCATAAAACAACCACCTCAAACTTCTCTAGGTTTAATTCAAAACCATACTATGAAATAAAATATATAGGAAAATACACCACATTTGTCAAGAATTGACACATAGATATATTTTTATATAACTAATTCCCCCAAAATAAATTCTATACTATCTTTAGATGCTCTTCATGATATGTCTCCAATTTTGAGAAAAATAAAATATCATTAATTAAGACAACCATAAAATTATAACAATATGGCCAAAATATCATATTTACAATCCTTATAAACATATTCAGTGTATTAATAACTCCTAATTATATCACTACTAACATTATATTATAATATTGTAATGGAAAAGCTACCTTATTGATGTTTTCATCCTTTATCATCATTAATTGAGATCAATATCATAAATAAATCTAAGAAAAATAACTCTCCCTTTTTACCTGATGATAAAATCATCAATATTAGGAATAGAATACTGATTATCCATCATCAATTGATTAAATCACTAGTGCCCTTTAAAAAAATTCTTGAACTTATCCACATTCTATGCAAACAACACCAGAGTAGCCCATGTAAACACACTAATCCAAATAAATCTTCATTGCAATAAATTATCCATTTATATCCCCAACTCCAAATTAGTTATAGGTGTCATGTGATATGATATTGTAGTAATAATAGAAAAACTATAATATAATAAAATTACAATACTAATCTTTCTCTTGTGAGGGACTCTCATAGCCACCTTTGGAAACACATCAGTATTATCCCTTAAAATTCATGTAAAATTATTTATCTCCACATAAGATGCATAAAACATCAAGATTTTTAACTGAGATATCATATTTATGGGATCAATACAACTCTCTCCAAAATGAAAATCTTTTTCTTTATCAAACACCAGACAATCTCTATATAAATAAGAAAAATCTCTCATTATTAGTAATAATAGACATGATCTTTTATAAATTATAACTAATCTATACCAAGGATAATTTCATATAGTAAAATATAAAACAATACTTGGTTCTATGATAATCTATCTCTCCTTATAAAATATCATTATTACACACCTTATCTAACCTCACCCCACCTCCCATTGTAATATTCAACTATATTAGTCTTTGAAGAATCAATACTGAAAGTTATAACAAACAAACCTAGTATTTGTTAACAAATAAATAATAGGAACTGATATTATTAAAAATAATAATAAATTGTCAAATAAATGAAAATAAAACCTCAAAAAACACCTATCTCAACCACTTTTTGAGCTTCCATGACCTGGAGTTACCCTATACCAACTCGCCTTCATCATTGTCCATATTAACTACCTATACATCCTCTTTGTGCATTTATTTTATATGATCCTATGAGATTTTATTTTTCAACACCACCAAGTATCATACCCCACATTTTTATATATTTTATAGTTTCTTTGGATAATACAATTAAGGAGGCTGGTGAAACTAATGAGGTGGAATATTAACAGTCCTAATCTACTCATTATTCCTCTAAACACAATGAAAATATGGGTGCATAGATAGGATATGACTCATAATGTAATAATATAAAAAATTATGTTCATGAGTCTTACTAGATGTCAACATACTACTAATACCATTGAAATTTGATTGGACTGCAAAACTACAACATGTAGCCTTTCTTAAACCTTGACTGATTGAAAATTTAAGAATTTACACCTCTAGTTACACTCTTATCAATACCGAAATAGGTTCTCCTTGGGAATGATAACATACTGTTCAAAAAATTCCTACTCATCCTAGCCTTTTCCAATAAATTCTTAAAAAACTCAATGAAAACATCCCCAACTACATTTTGATCTATCATCAAATCTCTTTAGAAATTATGATCTATGAGCTTCTCATTAGTCATAAAATAAAAAAAATTGCATCACCTCTATAAATCACACACCATGATTTCTAACAGAATAGATCATGTAAAGTATCACTTTAAAGACCCAAATTTATCATATATATATATATATGTATATATTATTTTCATAGATGAACATTCGTTGCATACCATTATGGTCCTTTCCAGAATCATATATTTCTATAGACTTTGGTAACTTGGATACATAAACAACTGGTTCATAGGTGAACTAAATCTTCTCCAACTATGTCAATAATAATTATCACCCTTATTATAACTATTATATAGAATACATTTCTTCATAACTTGGGGAAAGGAAACAAAACAAATGGTGATCTCTAATTTTTAGTAAGTTTGAAAAAATTAAATATCAAAATTATGTCTGTATAAGGGTACGAGAACATGTGTAGACGCCGGAAAAGTCCGTTGTTCCCAAACGAAGCTCCGGATGCGGAAAGTGAAGTGATATTTGGAGTCGGAAGAACGTTTCGGAGGGCCCGGAGGCCTTGCGCGGAATTTCAGAGGCCCGCGCGCAAAGGTGATGTTCCGCGCGCAAACCCCCCGGGATGCGCGCAATGCGCCGGTCCGGCGCGCAATTTTGCGCGCCGCGGGTCCGCGCGACTCCCTTGCGCGCCGCGCCCGATTCCGCGCCCGCGGGGGGAATTTCGCGCTCGCACCCTGGATTCCGCGCCCGGGGTTGCCTATAAATACAAGGCGACCCCCAACGTTTCAAAGGTTGCTGGAAGTCGAAACGTCTCCCGTGCGCGCAATTCAACCCCTTCCGCGCGCAATGACGAACTTCAGGTAACCTCCTTTCTTTCGCGCAAGAAAGCCTCGGGGTCCGCCTTCGCGCGCAATCCCCGCTGGCTCCTTTCATTTGAATAAAAACTCACCCTAAGGCCTTTGCGCGCAAAAGAACCCGCTTGCGCGCAATTGCCCCCGGGGTGCGCGCAATCCGGCCTGATTGCGCGCACCCCCCCTTCTTTCAAGTGGCCATTCGTTAAAGAATGAGCCGTTGCCCCCCGCGCGCTATCCGAAGCCCGGTGTGAGCAATCTCAAGCATCCGCGCGCAAGGCGCTGGCCCAATTGCGCGCCAGCCGCCCCGATTGCGCGCCGGCCCGCAGTATTGCGCGCAAAGCTTCCTTTTTGCGCGCAATCTGCCAGGGTCGTCCCCGTTGACCTCCTAAGGGTACCCGCCTGTGTGGCACCCGATGATTCTCATCCCGGGTGCCCGCACCGTGCGTTGTCTTCCCGTGCGGCCCTCCAGGCTTGCGCGAAGTGACACGCACCTATGTCCAGCATGACGTTAAACTGCATACTCGTCTAGCATGACGTTAAACTGCATATACGTCCTGCACGACGTTAAACTGTACATCGTCCGCGCTGCAAGACGTTAAACTGCCAAGTGCTTCGTCCGGCAACCTATGCCCAGCATGACGTTAAACTGCACACCCGTCCAAGCTGCACGACATTAAACTGCCTAGCCCCCATCGTCCGTGCTGCAAGACGTTAAACTGCCAAGTGCCTCGTCCTCAACACATGACGTTAAACTGTACTTCATCCGGCAAGACGTTAAACCGCCCGCTTCGTCCTCAACACATGACGTTAAACTGTACTTCGTCTGGCAAGACGCTAAACCGTCCGCAACCTGATCCCGTGCTCCGCACGCAGGGTCCCCCCGGTTTGGACGTGGCCCCCACCCGCTCGTCTCTGCAGGGATGTCGGGATTGTCCCCCTTTTGGGACGATTTAATGGGAGTGGCTTTTCCCTACGGGGGCAGGGTATTACAAACCCCTAGTTTCTCGTGGGAGGCTGCACATGTGTATCTCCATTGCACCTCCCCACTGCCGAAGCCAGTAGAGGGTCTGACTGGGATCGAGGTGTCTTTTGCTTTCGGTCCAAGTCCCTTCCAACTGAGTTTTGCAGTATCCGGGCTGCCCCAAGTGCGTAAGTCCTGACAGAATGAACTACGTGGACTTTGATCCCTGTCTCCTATACAGGGTACGTAGGAAGCCTCCCCGAGGTTCAAGCCCACCACCTGGTCGTCCCGGTCGTATTTACGTCGGTTCGTCCATCAGTGGACCCCTCCAGGGTTCACGCTTGCGTTGATTCACCTATGAATCCGCCCCTGTGGGAGACTGCCCGTGTGTATCTCCACGGTGCCTCCCCACAGCCCCCCTTTTCCATTTCCCCTTTTATCGTCCAGCATGACGTGAAACTGTGATCCACCCGGCCGTTCCATCCCCCTCCGTTCGAGGTGGTTCGGTTCAATCCTCCGCCCGGCGGCCTCGACCTCTTCGTGAGTCGGCTTGCCGACGTCCAGCATGACGTTAAACTGTATGCCCGAACTACGTTGACTTTGATCCGTGTTAACGCGCGGTACGTAGGAAGCCCCTCTGGGGTCCAAGCTCTTTACTCCATCATCCACCCTGATCCTTACCCGGGCCGCCACATCCCGGTGGGGTCATGCCACTTCACTTCACTCCACGTTACTTGGGAAGCCGCCCATGTGTTGGCCCCAGCGTCGGAGGTTCCCCGCAAGGGGTTCTGTCATCTGATCCACTTTTCGTGTTGATCGGTCCGATGCCGTCCCCGCTGGACGTTAAACTCGCGGCATACCCCGTGTTAAACACGGGAAGCTGAGGAAAACCTCAGGTGACACAGTTCCCCGCACCTAGTACGGGATGCCTCAGGCCATCGTGCCTTCGAGAAGCCCTATTAGGGACGGAAGACAGACGTGCAGAGCCGCAGTGTTACGACACGCCCCCAGCACCCAGAGCCACCCGGCCTTCTCACCGCAGGTTGCTGCCCCGCCCAGACTCCTTGGAACGTTCGGGCGGAAGCAGCGTAATTAACCGGTGTCCATGAAGATATGGCGCCGGGAACGAGATTCACGAACATTCTTAAGTCTATGAGGGAGACCCGGATTAGGCGACAAGTTCCGAGGAGACGTCCAAGGAAGGAGAAGCCGACATCCCATCATCCCGGTTTCGATCAAGGAGCAGACGCCCCTGAATAAGGGACGGATGCCGCCCGCCCTTGGAAAGCGGGACTGCGGGACCACAAGCCGCGCGCCCATCCCCTCGGGTTGACGGGTGCACGCGCGAACGCGTCCTGGCGGAACAGCGTAACCCGACGCACATCCGCACCGAAACAGAAAAATGGTGAACCCGACGTGAATCTCTTCTCCTCGATACGAAGACCGATGGCTTTCAGAGGTGTTGGAAGACCGGCGTGTTGCCCGGCCAAGCATTCAGTCTTACCCGCCAGGGGCTGGGGAAGGGACATCGGGCACTCCGTCTCGCAACGTTGAGGGCCTGGGTTCCCCCCACGGAAGGCGTCGTGGCGCTAATGGTTGGTTGTCGATTCCTTTTTCCTGTCAGTATTAATGGGTCATTCTCCCTGCTTTCAGAAATCAGGTCGCCCGATCTAGTGCCCGAACGCCACCCGCCCACCGGCGCAGGGACAGGGGAAACACCGACGCGGCTGCTCCGCGCGGTCCCGCCCGTTCCGCAGCCGTCCCAGCAGCCGCAATTGCGGGACGACCACGCCCTCTCTCCCCCTCGGAGGTCATCCAGAGAAGGGTGATCAACACCCTGGTGCGGAGATACGAGGAAGAGGGAGTCATCCCCACTAGGGACATGGCTCGCCTAGACCTTGAGGAGGCTGCGCCTCGCCACCACCGCCGCCCCCGAGGGCCGCGCAGGGAGGCACCACTGCCTACCTCAACGTCCAATCGCTTCGGGAGTTTATCCCCGGAGCGCTCTGACAGTTCCCTTCCCTATGCGGATGAAGTGGAAGATGCCCAGGATCACCCTATCCGAGGTCCGCTCCAGGGATCCACGATAAGGGCTCCCGCCAGGCCACGGCGACATCGCCGCCAGGCCCCTCAAGTCGAGGAACAGGCTCTCCACCTTCCCGCGCCGCTCATCCCGGCTCGTCTGTCTCGACGCCAACGTCGGGCACGAGCGGAAGAGGATGCCCACCTTGGGGCTCTAGCAACAGCGGCCGCATTGGCCCAAGCCACTGCTGGCTCCAGTCGCCAGGCCTCTGTGCATCCTGAGCGGGGGAACTCCTATGCCCGACCCGGATCGAGGCCCCGACCGCCCCAAAGGCAGGTTGGGTTGACTCTCCCGGTTGCTGGCACTGGCAGTAGCCACCGCGGACCACCTCGCGGCAGCGCTATTCACCGGCAGGATCTACTCTGTGTGGCCGATCCAGGAGGCGTGGGTCATCCCACCTTCCGATCCCGACCCGGAGGCCTGCCCGGAATCATCTCTCCCCGCGTCCCCTTTGATATCTGTCCCGGTGCCCCTCGCACCTTGGTTCCCAGTCCTCTCGGCCCCAGCACCAGTGCGGCCGGAGGACGCCAGGACAGAGATCAGCCCTGCCCCGAAGAACCACCCAGGGGCAGGAAGGCAAGGCGTCGACGCCGAGGGAAGAATGTTGCGGAGTTCCGGACAGAGATCCGACCGGTTTGCTTCTCTGACTCAGAGGCAGAGTACGATTCGGCGACAGAGCCCCTTCCCCAATCCCGCCAGTCAAGGGCAGGGGTAGGAATGCGGCACGTCAGCCTCGTGCTCCCCGAGAGCGAGATCGATGTGATCCCCGCGTCTCTCCGAAGGTATATCCGGAGTAACGAGGGCCTGGTAGACCCCCAAGGATCAAACTTGCGGTTGGTACCGGCCCCTCCGGAAGTGCCTTCCGTCTCGATCAGAGAAGCCGGAGACTTTTTCTGGGGACCGACGGTCGAACCACGATCTGGTGCGCCCTCGGCGAGCACCGATGCTACGGCAGGATGTTCGCTCGCCGGCCCGTCCTATCGTGATGTGGTAGCTGGGGCACCGCCACCCTCAGGGGGAGGCCCGGGATATGGAGGCCAATCGGCCTGCTCGCCGTATTCACCGCCGGCCAGCCCGTCGGCCCGACGGCCCGCCTCGGCACCACTACCAGTTCCCCGTCCGTTCCCAGCCATGGAAGAGGACCGAGGAGATCTGGGTCCCGAGTTTGAGTCGTGGAGCTTCTGGACCGTCCTTGCAGAGGGCCACTTCCCTGAGAAGTTTTGGCCAGTCGCAGGACCGGGCTTTGATGCACCCGAATCGCTCACCCCGGATGAGTTCGAGTGCTTCCGCCGAACTCTCCGGGAGACTCACTCCCGTCTTCACTGCCTACAAATGCCATACCCCGGGAGTCAACTACACCTGGAGGATATTGGTGAGCAGTGCCGTCAAATTGACCTGGCCATGCTCCCCGCGGTTCGGCACCCCGGGTCATTTGGGCACCACGAGGCCCTCCAACAACGATGCGTTGAGTGCTTTCAAGTACTCCGCAAAGTTATCGAGGAAGCCACTCCCCACGTGTATATCCGTGGATGGGGGCAGTACGCTGCCCTACGCTTCAGTGTGATTCGCCGACAGCCCGATTCGTTGGGTGGCCCTGAGGGTATATCCCCAGGGACAGGAACAGTCAATATGGCTGACCTGTCGGGAGAGGGGAACGACTTGGAACTTCTCGACGGGGGCTTCCCCCCGAAGACAAGCCGTCGTCAGACCCATCAGTGAGAGTTACTCGTCATCAGAGGAACCTCCTGGGGCTCCCCGCACCCACTGAAGCACTGACGTTGAGCCGAAACGTCAGCAAAGGAAAAGAGAACAGCGAGGCTATAAGGCCCGCCGACCCATCTGCCTCCATGCGGAAGGCAGAGGAGGATCCCGAGAAGGCTACGCTACGTCAGCAGCTCGCCGAACAGAAGAGGCTGGTTGACCAGCTCCTCGCCGAGCGCGCTGCAGAACGGCGGCCTGACTACAGTGATCCCAGGCCAGGGCAGCAGGGACCGGAACAACCACCCCTCGATGAGACTCTCCCGGGCAGATTACGCCGTGTTCGCCGACAGGAGAGAGGCCATTGCCTACGGCAAGAGGGCGCGGTATGTTTCGCCACACCCTCCCGAGCGGCGCGACTACCCGAGAGATCCCGCTCGGATTCCTCCCGCTGCCCCAAGGGCCGCTCCGCCAGCCATCCCACGAGCTGCCGAGTTCGATGATCCGGTCGACGACCCGATTGAAGGGCCATGCAATGCGCTCGTGGTTAGAGATCCTCGCCAGGACTGGAACCCATGTCCGGACGATCCGATGGCGGCACTCATTGCCCGCTTGGAAGCCTTGGAGACTCGGCAGGTGGCGATCCCACCGGACGGCAAGCCATACCCAGCATGGGTGGATGACATGCCGGCGCCTCCGGGATTCGGGAATCCCACTTTCGCCCCCTTCAACGGGACCGGAGATCCGCCACAACATTTGGCCCATTTCAACTCGAGGTGCGGGCCTATGTTGGGGACTCCGGCGCAGCAAGAGGCCGCTAAGCTTCGCTGCTTTGTCCAGACACTGGAAGGGCCAGCATTTGTCTGGTACAGCCAGCTCCCCGTCGGGTCGGTAACCAGCTGGGAGGACCTCCGTAGACAGTTCCTCTACCAGTTCAGTTCCACGACCCGGAAGACGAGTATCGCAGACCTCTTCAAGTGCAAGCAGAGGCCTGATGAGCGAGTCGCGGACTTCGTCGCCCGATGGAAGGGTCTCACGTATTCCCTTGACATGCCATTGACTCAGGAGCAGTTGCTGACAATGTGCGTCGGGAACGTCAAGACCGAGCTGGTCCCTTCCCTGATCACTCAGAATTACCCCGGAGGGTTCAGGGACTTCTCAGACAAAGCTCAACGTCTTGAGGAAGCCCTGCAACAGGCCAGCCAGGCACACCCGCTGCCTCCTATGATTCCTGCAAGGAGAGCCAGCAGGGCTGAGCCCGCTGCTGTGGCCCAGATAGAGGCTCCCAGGCCGTTGGAGCTGCTGTCGGTGAGGCCAGCTCCGCAGCCTCACAGGAATCCGCCTCCACGGGCTCAGTTCCCGGCCCAGCAACGGCAGCCTCAGAACCGGCCGGCCCCTCCGCGTAATGTACCGCCACAACCCAGGCGAGATAATCAGGGTCCACCTCCTCGGCAGGCCCCTCCAGCCCCTCGTCAAGACCGCGCTCCCAGGGGCCCGCGACACCTGACGTACTCATTCCATGAGGATCAGGTCCCCGGTTATTTCCGGAGCGCCCTGGAGCAGAGGATTGTGCGATTGCCTGAGTGCTGGAGGCCAGAGGAGGCACATCTCACGGATAACCCCCGCTACTGCCCCTACCATCGGGCCCTGGGGCACACCATCCAGCGGTGCTATGTGTTTAAGGACTGGCTCCAAGACCAGATTAACAACAATGTAATCAGGTTGGGCCCAGCTCCAGCACAGGTAGCGGGCGTGTTCGTGGGATCAGATGACGATAGTGGCAACGAGGACGAATGGCAGCTGGTCTCCGACCGCGGGTCCCAGAAGTATAATAACTGGATGGCCCGCAAGACGACCATTCGCGCCCAGGGAATCATCCGTGCGCGCTTGAATCAGCCTGAGCCCCCAGAACCTGCGGGTGCTGCTTCGGCATCGTCGTCCCAGTCTGCCTCCTCCAAGAGGAGCAAACGGCGGCAGCGCAAGAAGGAAGAGCGCGCCCCGCCAGTTCCGCCACTATCCCGTACTCTCGGCGATTTCATGCCCCCGGAGATGGGGGTCCCTCCTCGGATCCGCCCGGTGATGGATGATTCGTCCGATGACGGTATTGGGTACGCTTCGGTTAACACCGTCGAGCTGGTAAATCCCTTTTCGGTTCCCGACGTTGAAGAACACCAGGTGGACCTCCCTAGTGTCCCCGGTCGTCGCCACCGTCGGAAGAACCGCAGCAGCAGGAGTCGCCGGGGCACAGCCGTCGGTACCTCCGGCCAGGCCGTGCACGCCACTGAGACTAGGAGGCAGGCTCAAGATCGAGCTCAACGTGCGCAGGCTCCCCATCCGGGGATGACGGATTCGCCTCCGCCACTGTTTGTGGTATGGGACCGGGCAGAACCGCCTCAGCCGCGTCGCGACCAGCTCCGCCCTGCCACAAGTCCATCCCGGCCTCCTGACTCCAGTACGGTGACCATTTCCCGGACTGCGACCAGTGAACAGCGAGATGCGCCAAGTACCAGTCGGCCGCCGATCCAACCGGTAAGGCCCGTCATGCCACCAACCGCAGAGCAATCTCCTGCAACCAGGAGCTCGCGCTTGGCCAAAAAGTATGATGTCCTGAAGCACTTGGCCGACATCCCAGCAAGGCTCTCCATCCTTGAGGCTCTGCGCATGTCATCTGAGATGCGCGAGGCACTCGCTGAAGCCCTGAAGAGCCCCCTCCAGTTCGAGACAGAGGTTGCGGCTGCAGAGGCCTTCCACGCCGAAACGATCGAGGACGCCGAATGTCAGGCAGTTATCTCGTTCTCTGGTAAGGATGAGGACCCTCCTATACAGGGACACATCCGTCCGCTGTATGTCACTGGCCAGTTCAATGGCCTTGAAGTCCGGCGTTGTCTTGTCGACACGGGGTCTGGGATTAATCTGATTCCAACTCGGACGCTCCGGAGATTGGGGTTGTCTGAGGATGACTTGATTCCCTCCGACCTCAGGATCCAGGGGTACGACCGCACCGAGCAAACCCCGGTCGGCAAGATACGTTTGAAGACCCAGTTCGGTGACTTGGTTGCCAACACCGAATTCATGGTAGTCTCTCAGGACACTGCGTATAACGCATTGATGGGCAGGCCATGGCTTCACCTTCATGCGGCGGTTCCCTCGTCATACCACCAATGCCTCAAATACTCCCTTAATGGTCGAGTAGGCGTGCTTCAAGGAGATGCCTCTCCTTTTGCCTCATGTGAAGCCCGCTATCTGGACGCGGACTATTACAAGAGCAAGGATAAGCAGATCCTGGCAGGTGAGGTTGAGCCTGTCGCTGTTGCAAGCGATCCCTGGGCAAGTCTGGATGACGCTTACGTCCTCCCGATTCACCGGTTGGACGTCGCCATGGTCTTGACGGTCCGCGAGTCTCCTGATGAGACGGCCGCGACCGCCCGCGCCAGCACCAGTGGCCCAGCAGGATCTGGTGGCCCCAATGCAGTTTCCAACGCAGTCTCTCCCGTGGATGATCCCTCCCCGAGTGGAGAGGGTATGGAAGACGCACCCCCAGCCTTTGAGGAGGGCGTCCCCGCCACGGTCGATGAGTTAATACAGGTGAACCTTGGAACCGAGGCCGATCCAAGACCCACGTTGGTTAGTGCCGCCATGCCCTCTGAGGAGCGGCAGCAGTACGTGGACTTTCTCAGGCAGCACCGTGATGTGTTCGCTTGGGGCTATGACGAGATGTCGGGGCTAGATCCTCAGGTAGCCGTCCACCGCCTTGGTCTCCCGGCGAACCATCGCGGGTTCAAGCAGCCTCCCAGGAAAATGCACCCATCCCATGGTGCCATGGTTGAGGCCGAAGTTGACAAGCTTATCAAAGCCAACTTCGTGAGGGAAGTTCAGTACCCCAAATGGCTGGCCAACATTGTGCCGGTCAGGAAGAAGAACGGGCAGATTAGAGTCTGCATCGACTTCCGCGATCTCAACCGCCACTGTCCGAAGGATGATTTTCCCCTTCCAGTGACAGAGCTGTTGATCGATGCCACAGCAGGGTTCCAAGCCCTCTCCTTCATGGATGGATACTCCGGATACAACCAAATTCGGATGGCCCCTGAGGATGAGGAGTTCACTGCCTTCAGGGCCCCCCAAGGTACCTTTTGCTACCGGGTCATGCCCTTCGGCCTGAAGAATGCAGGTGCCACCTACCAACGGGCGATGCACCGCATATTCAAGCCAATCCTCGGCACACTGGTGGAATGCTACGTCGACGACTTGGTTGTCAAATCGCGCCAGCGTCAGGACCATCTCAAAGATCTTGAGAAAGTGTTCAGCTTCCTCCGGTCTCGCTGCCTGAAGATGAACCCGTTGAAGTGTGCCTTTGGGGTCACCTCCGGAAAGTTCCTTGGATTTGTGGTAAGATACCGGGGTATTGAGATCGACCCAGAGAAAATCAGGGCGATTAGCCAGATGCCTCCCCCGGGTACCGTCCGGGAACTGCAAGGGTTCCAAGGCCACTTAGCCTATATACGCCGATTCATCGCGAATCTGGCCGGCAAGTGTAAGCCCTTTTCTCGGCTTATGAAGAAGGGTGCCACCTATGTATGGGATAAAGAGTGTCAGACCGCTTTCGAGGAAATCAAGCAGTACCTGCTTCAACCTCCGGTCCTGATGCCGCCCGTATCCGGAAAGCCGCTGGTCCTTTATGTGACCGCCCTGGAACGGTCCCTGGGTGCCCTTCTCGCCCAGAAGAACAACGAGGGAACAGAGAATAGCCTCTATTACCTCAGTCGCATGCTCCTCGATGCGGAGGTTAGGTATTCCCCCATCGAGAAGAGCTGCCTGGCGCTCGTATTTGCCGTACAGAAATTACGGCACTACTTGCAGCACCATGAGGTACAGTTGGTTTCTCGGGTAGACCCGTTGAAATATATCCTGAGCCGACCTATGTTGACTGGCCGTCTAGCGCGGTGGGCTGTGATTCTCCAGCAGTTCGACATCAGGTATGTGTCTCAGAAGGCCATCAAAGGGCAAGCGTTGGCAGACTTTCTGGCCGCTCACCCGACCTCCGCGGATCAGCCGCTGGATCTAGGCTTTCCTGATGAGACCATTCTCTCGGTTGATCGAGCCGATCCATGCTGGCAGATGCACTTTGACGGTGCCTCCCGGAGCCCCACCGGTAGAAGACTCGATAATCCTAAGCTCAATAGAGTGGGCTTGGGCATCGTCTTCATTACCCCGGAGCGAGCCGTGCTGCCATACTCTTTCCTGTTGTCAGAGGGCTGTACCAACAATGAGGCGGAATACCATGCCCTCATCACCGGCCTCGAGTTAGCTCTCGAGATCGACGTGCCCCGTCTGTGCGTGAAAGGGGACTCCGAGCTGGTCGTTAAGCAGATCAACGGCGACTACGTTGTCAGGAAGCCGGAACTTGTGCCATTGTTGGAGTGCACCCTCCTTCTGATGGCCCGGTTCCCTTCTCGGCCAGAAATTGTCCATATTCCCCGGTCGCAGAACGGTCAAGCAGATGCTTTGGCCAGCCTGGCTGCGTCACTTGCGGAACCTGAACAG
The DNA here is from genome assembly GCA_963277665.1 of Viscum album. NCBI lineage: Eukaryota > Viridiplantae > Streptophyta > Magnoliopsida > Santalales > Viscaceae > Viscum > Viscum album. The sequence goes on along the minus strand of OY728131.1, from coordinate 2,015,451,539 downwards.
GATAACCTGATCGTCCGCGTGACGCGCCGCAGGCTCATCGCTCCCGTTATCCCGGAAGAAGATCGCGGCCCGTTGGTAAGTAATCTCACCACGGTTGCCCCTATGCCCGGAGCCCCGAGTACCCCGGATATAGCAGTCGAATCAGCCCGTGATTGGAGGGCGCCTTTGGTTGAGTACCTCCAACATGGCATTCTTCCGTCAGATCGGGCCGAGCGCGAGCGAGTTCGACGCCGCGCATCGCAGTTCGTCCTCCAGAGCAGTCCCGGCCTGGAGCAGATCCTCTACAAACGCGGATTTGATGGTGTTCTCCTCCGTTGCCTTCAGGGAGTTGAGATCCCACGAGTCATGCAAGAGGTTCATGCTGGTTCATGCGGCGCCCACCAAACTGGGCCGAAGCTGTCCCACCAGATTCGGAGGTTGGGATACTTCTGGCCCTCTATGATCCATGACTGCATCGAGTACGCCAGAAGGTGCCATGCGTGCCAGGTTCATGCGAACTTTGTGCATCGGCCGCCGGAGCCTCTCCATACCACAAGGTATTCCTGGCCCTTTGCAGTCTGGGGACTGGACGTTGTGGGACCTTACCCGCCGGCGACAGCTCGCCAGTGCCGGTTCATTCTGACCGCCACGGACTTCTTCTCCAAATGGGCAGAAGCGATTCCGCTCAGAGAGGTCAAATCCTGTTCGATCGCTGACTTCGTGACCTCCAACATCATCTATCGATTTGGAGTGCCTCACGCTATCCTCACGGATAACGGAACCAATTTCCGAGCAGCCGAGTTGAAGAAGTTGTACGCCAAGTATAACATCCGCTCGAACCATACATCTCGCTATCATGCGCAGGCGAATGGACAGATCGAGGCGTTTAACAAAACCCTCTCTAACATTCTGCAAAAGATGGTTGGTCAGAACAAGAAGAGTTGGCCGGACAAGCTCCCCAACGCCCTCTGGGCTTATCGGACGACGACTCGCAATTCCACCCAGATGACCCCTTATTCCCTGGTGTATGGAGCTGAGGCCGTCCTGCCCATCGAGATCCAGTTACCGTCCTTGCGCACTGCGGTCTACGACCAGCAAGCGCCGGGCAGAGTTGCTGAAGCCCGTCTAGTCGAGTTGGAAGCACTGGATGAGAATAGACTTCGCGCTTTGCACAACTTGGAGAGGCATCAAAGCAGGATGGCTCGAGCTTTCAACAAGAAGGTTCGCCTCCGCTCCTTCCTGCAGGGTGATCTAGTGCTAGCCCTAAGAGCACCGATGATCCCCGGCAGGAAGCCGCCCAAGTTGGAGCCCAAGTGGGAGGGACCTTTTGTTGTCCACAAGGTCTATCCCAATGGCGCGTACTCCCTAGCGACTATGGATGGTGAGCGTGTCACTCCTCCCACCAACGCTAGGTTCCTCAAGCAATACTTTGCCTGAGTGTCACCACGTCCTGCACGACGTTAAACTGCATTCGTCCAGGCTACAAGACATTAAACTGTTCAGCATTCGTCCGCGCTGCAAGACGTTAAACTGCCAAGTGCTTCGTCCCGCATGACGCTAAACTGCACTACGTCCGAGCTACAAGACGTTAAACTGTTCAGCATTCGTCCTGCATGACGTAAAACTGCCACTCGAGAACTACGTGCGGCTTGATTCCCATCCTTATGGGATACGTAGGACCGCCTGAACCCTCGTGTTTCAGGCCCAGCCCCATCCTTCGGGAATTTCCATCCCATCTCGGGCCCTTGGCCCAGTTGCCCCGGGGTGTGCGGCGTATGGTGTGAGTGCGGGGCTATGCCCTCATTCACGTCGGTTTTTTCGTCACGCTGTACGCCCCCCTCCACGTTTGGGGATGCCTTCTGCTCCCCCCTTCTTTTTTCCTCATCGTCCTGCATGACGTTAAACTGCACTTCAAGAACTACGTATGGCTTGATTCCCATCCTTGTGGGATACGTAGGACCGCCTGGACATTCATGTTTCAGGCCCAGCCCCATTTCCCGGGAATCCCTATCCCGCGTTGGGCCTCTGGCCCCAGTTCCCCTCCTTTTTGTGCGAGGCGTATCGCGTGAGCAAGGGATTATGTCCTCATTCACGTCGGTCTACTGGCCGCGCCGTACGCCTCCCCCGTGTGTGGGACTACCTCACACCCCTCATCGTCCTGCATGACGTTAAACTGCCTTTCCAGAACTACGTATGGCTTGATTCCCATCCTTATGGGATACGTAGGACCGCCTGGACGCTTGTGTCTCAGGTCCAGCCCCGTCTCTTGGTTGATCGCGGGGATCTGCCCCCCTTCGGTTGCTCTCGGGGTGAGTCCTCCGACCCTTTCCGGAGATCTGTTAACATGTTTTGGGGTGCTTCGGTCTATGACTCGTAGTGTCAGATTCAATCCCGACAAGTCCTGTGTTGCTTGTCAGGCCTCGCGCTTCCTCTTGTTCGAGCCTTCACTCAAAGGGATCCTCGTTAGCGGTTTGGGTACGATGCCTCAGTGCTCTCCCACCGCTCCGGGTCGATTTACCGGTGGGTCTTGGGCCGCAAATCGATATGAATCCTGCGATTGAGCGGTTGATGCTCGTTTGCTTGCCCCGTCTTAGGCTGACGCGATCGGATGTTGTGTTGCGAATGCGTCAGCAACGTCCTTGATCGCCATGTCAGCTCTCTCGGGCTCTGAACATTGGTTGCGCAGTCCTCATCACACTCCGCCTTTGTGCGTTGTAGTGGGATCTTGACACTCTCTTCATACCGACCTCCGGTACGCCTCTACACGTTAGGCAGACCAACCAGGGTAATGATGTCGTTCGAGGCTCCCATGATCTGAGCACCAAGGATATATGCAGATATCCTCCCTAAGGGCCATGCGTAGCTGGACCCTCGTCCCCATAAGGAGGAGGGAGTCGCCCGAACAATTGCGTTCTGGGCCCAGTATATCTGGAGGCTAGCATCTCTGCCCCTCGGGTGATGGACATACGCAGACCCCTATCCCAAGACTCGTTTCCTGGAATCGTGCGTGACCGCAGGGCTGGGTATGTTCCCACCTCCGCCGTGTCCGCCGTACCGCGATAAGCGGGTTCCTCCATGGTCCGAACCACACGACCTTAAACTGTGTTGTCTGGTCCTACCACACGACCGTAAACTGTGATCGTCTTGGCCGCCCGACGAGAAACGGCACTGCATCGTGATGTCCTCCTCAGGGGACACTCATGTTGGGCGCTGGTTAATGACCACGCCATTCATCAATGCCTTCCATGGCTTGATTATTGTGGCGATGCCAGAGATTTCTCAATCACGGACATGTCGCCGCACAAAGAAAAACCATTCATCTTTAAGGACAAACAAGAAATATCAAATGCCGCTCCTTTTGTGTGCGAGGGTCAGACCCGCACTCTTCCCCGCGCTGGTGCCCGATTGTGTTGCACCGCGCTTCAAGAACTACGTGCGGCTTGATTCCCATCCTTATGGGATACGTAGGAACGCCCGGATGTTTGAAACTTCGGGTCCAGCCCCCCACCTCTTAGAGATTCCCCCTTCTCTGGGGAATCCGCCGCCTTCAGGTCACCCTCAAGGCGTGTTCCCCGACCCCTTGCCGTGGTCCACCGGTGTCAAGAGTACTCTGGTTTATTGCCAGGAGGGTCAGGATCCGCTTGGTCAGGTTTCCTCCACTTTTCAGGCTTCGTGCTCCCTTTCATTCGGACCCATCGTCTACGCCCTGGGTGGAGCCCCCGTGAACGGTTCGGACACAATGCCTCAGTGCTCTCCCACCGACTCGGGCCGGTACCCCCAATGGCCTCGGGCAGCAAATCGATATAAATCCTGCGATTGAGCGGTCGATGCTCGTTTGCTGCCTCATTCCACCAACGGTTGGTGCGATGTTGATGCTGCTTTTCCGCCACGGTCGGCAGTATTCTCATATCGTCACGCCGGTGCTCCCGGTCCTCGAGTGAATGGCCGCATGATTCACATTTTCCACCTCCCATTCTGACCAGGCGAAACCTCGACACTCTTGACACTATCCCTCAGTGCATCTTCGCATATCCAGGGGATATGACCACGATGTGGCGTGCTTTGAGCCCTTATGGTCCGAGCTCTAAGACCTTAAACTAAGATCTCTCCTTTCTGGTCCGAGCTCTAAGACCTTAAACTAAGATCCCCCCTTTATGGTCCGAGCTCTAAGACCTTAAACTAAGATCTCCCCTTCTGGTCCGAGCTCTAAGACCTTAAACTAAGATCTAGCCCTTATGGTCCGAGCTCTAAGACCTTAAACTAAGATCCCCCCTTTATGGTCCGAGCTCTAAGACTTTAAACTAAGATCTCCCCTTCTGGTCCGAGCTCTAAGACCTTAAACTAAGATCTAGCCCTTATGGTCCGAGCTCTAAGACCTTAAACTAAGATCCTCTAGCCCTTATGGTCCGAGCTCTAAGACCTTAAACTAAGATCCTCTAGCCTTTATGGTCCGAGCTCTAAGACCTTAAACTAAGATCTCCCCTTCTGGTCCGAGCTCTAAGACCTTAAACTAAGATCTAGCCCTTATGGTCCGAGCTCTAAGACCTTAAACTAAGATCCCCCCTTTATGGTCCGAGCTCTAAGACCTTAAACTAAGATCTCCCCTTCTGGTCCGAGCTCTAAGACCTTAAACTAAGATCTAGCCCTTATGGTCCGAGCTCTAAGACCTTAAACTAAGATCCTCTAGCCCTTATGGTCCGAGCTCTAAGACCTTAAACTAAGATCCTCTAGCCCTATGGTCCGAGCTCTAAGACCTTAAACTAAGATCCTCCACCTTTATGGTCCGAGCTCTAAGACCTTAAACTAAGATCCAGCCCTTATGGTCCGAGCTCTAAGACCCTAAACTAAGATCTACCCCAAATGGGGTCCTACGTCCTGCATGACGTTAAACTGCACTCACAGAACTACGTGTGGCTTGATCTCCAGCCTGATGGAGTACGTAGGAACGCCCGAGCATTTCGACTCGGGTCCAGCCTCAGGGATCGATAAGTCCCGCCCCTCCTCGTCGCCGGCCGTCTGGCCTGACTTCGGGTAGAGTGGTGCAGTTGTGATATTCTCCCCGATTCAGCTCGGGATGCCCCATCGCAATGATGGGAAGCGACAGTTTCCTCGTCAGAGAGGTGCTGTCTGAGAATTGAGGTGACTCACGGCCAGATTAGTGCATCCGCCCAATACGCTTTCCCCACGGTGGCGCAATTTTGAGAGCGTTGGATTCTGTCCGAACAAATCGTCACTTCGCCCCACGCTTCGCATGCCCTGTTGATCTGGATTTTCCACCCTTGTGTCTGAAGGAACCCCAAAGCGGTATTCATGATGACATGTGGTCCGCCTCCTGCAATATGAATGATGGCCTTTTTCGGTCCGTCTATTGCAGTTGTTATGGTCGATCCACTGTCCGCCTACCGTCTTGGGCATTTCCTGGAAGGCCGATCGTTGTGGATGTCTGGATTCGGGACACGCGATTCACCTTTTCTCATTTCCCTATGTTCGGATAAAATCTCAACGCCCCTAGCGTTGTCCCGCTCGTGTGTTGGAACAAGTTGGGGGATGATACATTGGTTAGGTCTGAGGTCTCCTTTCCTAGGAATGACCTCCCTCTTTTCTCCAGAAACCCAGGCCCAATTATGGATGCCTGATGCTTGGTTAACACTCCCGCAAGACAACGAATTGTGGTTGAGCATGTTAAACCAAAAGACGCAGATAAATATGGCGATTCATACAAGTGGATCAAAATATTAAGTAGCGGAAGCAAATGTTCTGGGAATGGCAAAAAACAGCCCTTAGGGATTAGCGTGCTGAATGAGTCTTTCTAATGCCGCTACCCTTTGGCTGGCGGCCTCCAGGGCTGCTTCTCGTTCTCTGCGTGCCCTCTCCTCGTCGGCGGTCGCAGCACGCAGTTCGTCAATCCTGGCCTGTGCACGCTCCCGCTCGACTTGGAGTGTGACCATCTGTTGGCCCGCCTCCGTCAGCTGTACCTGAGCGTCGATCAGTTGTGCCGATAGTTGCTCCACAAGCTCGGTACATGCTGCGACGAAGGCCTCCTTCTCTGCCGCCTGCCCTTCGAGGCGCCGGACTTCCTGCTCTGCCGTGATGAGCGCCTGCGTGCTCTCCGACATGTCCCGACTTTGTGCGACGTCGGCACGCCGGCGGCTCTCGCGCATCTTCTCGGCCATGAAATCACGGACCGTCAGATGGAGGCGTTGAGCATCAGCTCCCCCGGCACACAGGAAGCGCAGCCAGGTCTGAAGTGATCCCATGCGCCCCAGCCATTCCGATGGGTCTCGCTTGAGGAAGCGCTGGATGCACTTCCACCCCCTGCGTCGCGTTACCCGGCTATCCTCGACCGCCTCCGCGTCCGAGTCATCCATCTCCTCTGGGTCGGCAGGCCGGTAGGCAGGGAAGGCAGCCAGCAGGTCTGCTGCAGGGTCCGCCCCTGGGAGGTCCTCACGAGGGATAGGTTCCCCAACATCCGGGCAACCTTCTTCTCTCTCCCCAGCGGCGCTGACACCCTCGTCAGCCCCCAACCTCTCTCCGATGTCAGCACCGCCGATGTCCGCAGCCCCTTGATCAGCAGTTGGTGGGGCCGGCTCGGTTTGGGAAGCCTGTTCCGGAGCAAGCGGCATGTCCACCACTGGTCCACTCGTAGATGGCCCGGGTTCGGCAACCCGACGAGCCTCCGATGTTGAGATCACTGCGCAGGGCATGCCATGGTTAGTCACGGATCGTCAATGGCAAGCACCAGCAGTAAAGTAGGGAGACTTACGGGAGTTCGGAGCGTCATCTTCCGCTACCCCGGTCGCCGCAGGAACAGTTGCAGCAGGGGACCCCTTAGCGCTTGTCAAATCGATAATGGGTGCCTGGCCCCCGCCTTGTCCTGCTGGCGCCTCTCCTACTCCTGTTGAGGACGCCTGACCGATGTCCGTGTGCTCCTGAGAAGGATGGAGAAACGGGTTAGAAGCTGCATAAGAGAATGGATGAAGCAAGTTGAGTAGGGATAGAAGCGGACCTCGAGGAGCTCAGTGACATCAACGTTGTCAGAGCCGGCCACCTCGCCGCTCTCCCGTGGGCTCCCCCGATGGGACCTTCCCTCGGAGCCTTCATCCTCCCCCGTCTCCTCCTCCTCCTCGGAGTCGTTACTGTCATCTTCTTCCGGCGGCATCTGTTCCGGAGCGGGCTCGAGACCGAGCATCACCTTCACCAGAAGGGATGGCTCCGCACGCTGACCACGTTGGCGCGCGTACTCGTCCATGGCCGTCAGATATGCATATTGCCGGTTGAAGTCCACCCTGTCGGTGATCTGGAGGCGCCCGACCTCTGGCAGATAGATTCCTTCTCTGAGTATCTTTCGCCAGATAACGTCGGTCCCCAGTGACTGCCGCAGGGTCATCCAGGCCGACCACAGCGCCGGGAAGACTGCATCGTGGGAGGGTTCGAGCAGACGCCTCACCTGCTTCCCGGGCCGCTCCTCGACCGACGCATGCGCCCCCTCTCTGGGCGCCGAGGTCGTGGCGGCAGCCTGCGATGCGCCCGCCGCCGAAGTCCCTACCCGCGCCGGCTCCGCTGCTTGGCGCGCCTCCGTTCTCCCCCGTGTGGCGGCGCCTCGCCTCCTTCCTTGACGCCCGGTCTCCGCACGGGTAGCCTCGAGCCGCCGAACTAGCTTCCGCAAGAGCCCCTCAGGGTACGCGATGGCCCAGTGTTCGGCGTACTCGGTTGCCAAGCCTGCGTTAACTCCGGTAGGAGGGAGGGTGATGACGTCGCCAGAGCCGAAGGCGACGAACATCAGCCACATCTGGCGAAGGACGCCAGGGTTCGTCTCCTCCCGGACAGCAGTGAATACCCTCTTCGGCATCCGCTGAAGGCACCCGAACTGCCTGGCGAACCGGGTCGGCACGTAAGGCTCGCAGATCACCTTCCCGTCGATCCGAGCCACGAGCACCCCGCCCCGCATGTTCAGGAAATATTCATGCTGCTCCAGCGGGCCCTGTCCGTTGTCGATCATCTGGCCGACGGGAGTGGGGAACGGGCTGAAGTTGAAATTGGCATGATTGCCAATCCGAACCCTCACGCCCTCCTCACTGAGGGTCATCGGAGCGACCCCCGCAATGTTCAGCAGGGAGGGTCGCAGGCCGTTGCCCGGAGGACTGATGGCATTTGGGAACGTATACCCACCGAGGTGAGCAGCCACCCATCCGTGGAAGAACTGAAAGGGCCCACAGATCCTTCGTGGCGACCCCCCTCGTGAGATGCGTCCCAGAATGGCATACAGCCTCGCCAGTACTGGGACCCCGAGGTTGTACCTCTTATTGGAAGCCATGGCGCCCGCCATCGCCAGCGTCGCCGGGCGGACGCCCATCCTCGCATCCCGCACTGGCAGGAGCCACCCGCTCAGAAAGGCGGCCAGGAACGCCGCGTACCGGACGTTCGGGTCCCGGGCCTCGATGACGCGGTACCCCCATGAGCGGTAATCGCCCGTCTCCAGGACCCGCCAGTACGACCCGTTCCGGCTCCTCTGAGCTGCGGTCGGGCACCGCTTCCCCCTGCCTGGCATCTTGACCGCCGGGTCATGCTCCAGGAACTGGCCGAACCAATCCTTGTAGGCTATGTCCTTCTGGAAGTCTTGGATCCCGAGCCGCTGCGTAGCCAGGTCAAGAAGATGCCAGGTCAGAATGGGAGTCCGTGACCTGTCCTCCCAGATGTTCTTCGGTGGCAGGAACTCATCGTACTGGTAGCCCTCCAGCGGGATACCTCCGATGCAGTGGATGTCCCAGAGACCGATGCCGACCTCCCCATGGTGAAGATGGAAGGTGTTGGTATCCGGGGACCAGCGAGTGAACAGCTCCGGCCCGAGCTCAGACTGCTGGTAGAAGTGGAACTGCGACGTCCACACCGCCTCGAACAGGCCGATGTACCGCAGCTCCTCTGCGAAGTGATCGCAAGTGTGGCGTACCCAGAACGCCCAGGCCCATTCACTGGTAAAGTTGCCCCCGGATCGCAAGTCCCAGTCCTTCAGCCAGCCCTTGGTGTCGTCAGTGACACTCTGACGGTATGTGCTCGAGTAGAGGGCTGGAGAATTCTCCGCTGTAGGCTCACCCCCATCAATGGTTCGCGTCCTCGGGTTCAGGACGTAGACATCCAAGTGCCTGGTTTCCCTGTCAGGATGCCCATTGTTGGTGATGTTATAGCGGTGAAGCTCGTCCTCCCGAGTCACCCAGGTTCGCGGCGCATCAACCTCGAATCCTGGCACCGGAACCTCATCGAGGATGCCGAAGTTCCAGAGCGGCAGGTTGTCCGACAGTGGATATGTCTTCTGGGCCGGCGTTAGTAAGTCGAACAAGGATTGATTGTTAGAAACAATCTCCTTGGCTCCGTAAACCTCCTCGTTCGTCGCCATCTCGGCTCTGCGGGTGGCGGCATCCCCTTCATTTCCTCTGTGCGCGGCCATCTCGGAAGATTCGGGAGTCGTGCGGGTTAAGGGATGAAGCGTGCGGGATCGGACGAGGCTGGTGGAAAAGTTTGAAGGTTGGCGCGCAATCCAAGTGGACGGCGCGCAATTGGGAAGACCGTCGCGCAAAGTTCCGGGGTTTCGCGCAAAAACAGGCGAAATCCGGACGGTTTTGCGCGCCGATCGGGCGAATTTCGCGACCGGAAGAGGCAATTTCGCGCACGAGAGCTTTGGGGCTTATCGCGCGGAAGGCCAGAGTACGGAACGCGGGACCCAGCGCCCCTATTTATAGGCGAGGCCGGGCCCGCGCTGCGCGGAAAGCGCTTTGCGCGACCGCAGCGGCGAATTTCGCGACCGGCGCCCCTGTTTGCGCGCCTAAGTCCCGCGCCGCCCAGGACTTCGGCATTCCGGCGTCTCCCTCGGAACCCGATTGTTGCGACCTCTCGCCGATCAGATTCCGAGGGGGGCTTTTGTAGACGCCGGAAAAGTCCGTTGTTCCCAAACGAAGCTCCGGATGCGGAAAGTGAAGTGATATTTGGAGTCGGAAGAACGTTTCGGAGGGCCCGGAGGCCTTGCGCGGAATTTCAGAGGCCCGCGCGCAAAGGTGATGTTCCGCGCGCAAACCCCCCGGGATGCGCGCAATGCGCCGGTCCGGCGCGCAATTTTGCGCGCCGCGGGTCCGCGCGACTCCCTTGCGCGCCGCGCCCGATTCCGCGCCCGCGGGGGGAATTTCGCGCTCGCACCCTGGATTCCGCGCCCGGGGTTGCCTATAAATACAAGGCGACCCCCAACGTTTCAAAGGTTGCTGGAAGTCGAAACGTCTCCCGTGCGCGCAATTCAACCCCTTCCGCGCGCAATGACGAACTTCAGGTAACCTCCTTTCTTTCGCGCAAGAAAGCCTCGGGGTCCGCCTTCGCGCGCAATCCCCGCTGGCTCCTTTCATTTGAATAAAAACTCACCCTAAGGCCTTTGCGCGCAAAAGAACCCGCTTGCGTGCAATTGCCCCCGGGGTGCGCGCAATCCGGCCTGATTGCGCGCACCCCCCCTTCTTTCAAGTGGCCATTCGTTAAAGAATGAGCCGTTGCCCCCGCGCGCTATCCGAAGCCCGGTGTGAGCAATCTCAAGCATCCGCGCGCAAGGCGCTGGCCCAATTGCGCGCCAGCCGCCCCGATTGCGCGCCGGCCCGCAGTATTGCGCGCAAAGCTTCGTTTTTCCGCGCAATCTGCCAGGGTCGTCCCCGTTGACCTCCTAAGGGTACCCGCCTGTGTGGCACCCGATGATTCTCATCCCGGGTGCCCGCACCGTGCGTTGTCTTCCCGTGCGGCCCTCCAGGCTTGCGCGAAGTGACACGCACCTATGTCCAGCATGACGTTAAACTGCATACTCGTCCAGCATGACGTTAAACTGCATATACGTCCTGCACGACGTTAAACTGTACATCGTCCGCGCTGCAAGACGTTAAACTGCCAAGTGCTTCGTCCGGCAACCTATGCCCAGCATGACGTTAAACTGCACACCCGTCCAAGCTGCACGACATTAAACTGCCTAGCCCCCATCGTCCGTGCTGCAAGACGTTAAACTGCCAAGTGCCTCGTCCTCAACACATGACGTTAAACTGTACTTCGTCCGGCAAGACGTTAAACCGCCCGCTTCGTCCTCAACACATGACGTTAAACTGTACTTCGTCTGGCAAGACGCTAAACCGTCCGCAACCTGATCCCGTGCTCCGCACGCAGGGTCCCCCCGGTTTGGACGTGGCCCCCACCCGCTCGTCTCTGCAGGGATGTCGGGATTGTCCCCCTTTTGGGACGATTTAATGGGAGTGGCTTTTCCCTACGGGGGCAGGGTATTACAAACCCCTAGTTTCTCGTGGGAGGCTGCACATGTGTATCTCCATTGCACCTCCCCACTGCCGAAGCCAGTAGAGGGTCTGACTGGGATCGAGGTGTCTTTTGCTTTCGGTCCAAGTCCCTTCCAACTGAGTTTTGCAGTATCCGGGCTGCCCCAAGTGCGTAAGTCCTGACAGAATGAACTACGTGGACTTTGATCCCTGTCTCCTATACAGGGTACGTAGGAAGCCTCCCCGAGGTTCAAGCCCACCACCTGGTCGTCCCGGTCGTATTTACGTCGGTTCGTCCATCAGTGGACCCCTCCAGGGTTCACGCTTGCGTTGATTCACCTATGAATCCGCCCCTGTGGGAGACTGCCCGTGTGTATCTCCACGGTGCCTCCCCACAGCCCCCCTTTTCCATTTCCCCTTTTATCGTCCAGCATGACGTGAAACTGTGATCCACCCGGCCGTTCCATCCCCCTCCGTGCGAGGTGGTTCGGTTCAATCCTCCGCCCGGCGGCCTCGACCTCTTCGTGAGTCGGCTTGCCGACGTCCAGCATGACGTTAAACTGTATGCCCGAACTACGTTGACTTTGATCCGTGTTAACGCGCGGTACGTAGGAAGCCCCTCTGGGGTCCAAGCTCTTTACTCCATCATCCACCCTGATCCTTACCCGGGCCGCCACATCCCGGTGGGGTCATGCCACTTCACTTCACTCCACGTTACTTGGGAAGCCGCCCATGTGCTGGCCCCAGCGTCGGAGGTTCCCCGCAAGGGGTTCTGTCATCTGATCCACTTTTCGTGTTGATCGGTCCGATGCCGTCCCCGCTGGACGTTAAACTCGCGGCATACCCCGTGTTAAACACGGGAAGCTGAGGAAAACCTCAGGTGACACAGTTCCCCGCACCTAGTACGGGATGCCTCAGGCCATCGTGCCTTCGAGAAGCCCTATTAGGGACGGAAGACAGACGTGCAGAGCCGCAGTGTTACGACACGCCCCCAGCACCCAGAGCCACCCGGCCTTCTCACCGCAGGTTGCTGCCCCGCCCAGACTCCTTGGAACGTTCGGGCGGAAGCAGCGTAATTAACCGGTGTCCATGAAGATATGGTGCCGGGAACGAGATTCACGAACATTCTTAAGTCTATGAGGGAGACCCGGATTAGGCGACAAGTTCCGAGGAGACGTCCAAGGAAGGAGAAGCCGACATCCCATCATCCCGGTTTCGATCAAGGAGCAGACGCCCCTGAATAAGGGACGGATGCCGCCCGCCCTTGGAAAGCGGGACTGCGGGACCACAAGCCGCGCGCCCATCCCCTCGGGTTGACGGGTGCACGCGCGAACGCGTCCTGGCGGAACAGCGTAACCCGACGCACATCCGCACCGAAACAACATGATAATGACATTTTAAAACCATACCTTTCATATAATAGAATATAAAAATGAGTCATGGAATAACTATTGGTAATTAATAAGACATGAATCCTAATGTAATCAAAGATCATGTACTATGTGATCATAACATTGTCATGAGATAGAGATTTTTGGAATAAACATCAGTATAGAAAATAATCTCCATATTAGTCAAGGATCATTGAAAAGTCTATAAGGTTGAAATTAATTTAATCCCCAGATGACCATAGTATTCATGTTTCACTCCCAAAACCATCATAATGGACAAATCCAATTACTATACTGGGTTCAATCCCTATTTTTTATATTGTGTCTTATGAGATATGATTTTTTACTCAATTCATTGGAGGGATATATAGGTTCCAACCATCTTTGGTTACAACATAAACACCATATATAGTTATAACATAACCATCATCATATAATGAAAACCATTCATAAGTTTTCTAAAAGATTGTAAAACATTCATTAAATCATAACCCATGAGAAGAAATGGGTTTCATAAACAATTCATTGTAACATAGCCCAAGAGAAAGGAATGGGTTTCATAACAAATTTTCCATCATAAACATAAAATATATAGAGAACGGATAAGGATGGAATCATTGGATAATATTCCATGTAAAAAAAATTTTAACATATAAGAATTTCACATTTTATAAAAAAATATTTTGAATTATCACTCGGAACATTTCTTGAGGAAAATAACATTTTCATCTTAAATAAAACTATTAGAAGAATAAAAACATCCCAATTATTAATGAAAAAAATTATCTATAAATAAATGAGTAAAATTTTAAAGGAGGTTTGAAATCAATGAGTGGCCATGATGATATAAAATTCCACTCATGTCATACAAGATAAAATGAATATTCCTTTCAAATTTTTGGTAAAGAAGTCAAAAGTGGATTGTTCAAAATACGACAATAATATTACTTTCAACCCATTTTTTAAAACATAAAAAAGGTTAAAATTTTATTTAAACAAAAAATTTATAATTTTAAACTATTTATTTAAAGAATTTTTAGAAAATATGGACATGGAAGAAAAGGTATTTACAATTGAAGAGAGAAATAAAGATGATTTTTCATAAAAAATTGGAATAATCAGTGTAAAAAGGGATTTAAATGAAAAAAAATTGAATATTAATTAAATAAAAATAATAAAAAAATAAATTATTTTCTTGATAATTATCTCATAATATTTCATCATCAAAAGAATAATCATAAGCAATCTTGATAAGAAATTAGAATATATCATAAAACCCTTACCACTTATGTTAATTTTGAATCAAAAGCCCCATTAAAGAATAAAAATCTAATGAAACATTATATATCATGAAAATTTGATTATTTGTGATATTAAATTTTAAATTTGTATTATATAAACCTCAGAAAATAAATAATTGGTGAATCTAGCACAAGTCTTCCATAAATAAACGAGATCATGGAAACCCACTACCTTAAGTCTCAAATTACTTTATACATACTTGAAAATACTATATAATAAATATAGGTTTTTTATACATATATCCCAGAACCATAATAATTTTTATCATACCATATATGATTTATTTATGACCTTTTATTACCTCTTTATAAACAATTTCATGTTAAAATCATGTTTTGCGTAAAAACTGTTTCGTTACAACATATATGTCATGGTTTAGTATTTTCATTAATTTTACACTGATCATGGTTTAACCATATCTAGAATTTTAAAATAATATAATTATAATTTATATTAATTATTTATGTGTTTATAGTAATATATTAAATTTATAAATAGAAAATTAATTACATTATTCATGGAGATGGTAGTCCACATGTACACATGAGTGACGTTATCATTTTCCAACTGATTAGAAGGTTATAAGTTATATGTGACATTATAATTAAAGAAGTACAATAATGTCATAAAAATAATATGTAGAAATTAAATCCATCATTACCAACTTCTATTATAGGTGTTTATAGAAAACGAATTGCATCTTTTCATGAGTTGGTATTTCATCGTACATACGATCGATAGTTTCATATCCTATTTGATGTGATAGGATATAAATATAGGTTTTTACATTATAATAATAAGATATAAGTATATGGGATGCATATTTGTTATTATATCATAATATCTTAATAATATTTGAAGGAGGTGATATAATAAAAAAACAAAAACACAAGTTTAAAGATTTTAACTCTTCTTCAAAAAACCTCTTTAGGTTTATACCTAAATCCCTATAAGGAGGGTTTACTAATCCAAATAATGAAGGGGTAGGAAAATAAGTAAGATATTCGGATAATTATTAGATGATAAAAATGTTTTTGGAAGTGTGGAGTGGAGAGGATAGGGGTTCCTTTTAATAAGTGGGGAAGAGGACACATTGGGAATTTTTTAATATAAAAAATTGTGACCATCTTTTCAACATGAAAAAGGATAAAAAATAGACCATTATCTAAAAGTTTATTATATAAGGTCAAAAAATATCCTGGAAATATAAATTTGATAGTTTTTAGGTCATTTTAACCCTTATCTTTGTAGCTTAACCCCTGGTAAACCTATTTTATCCATAACCGTGATAATTAAATTTTATTATTTTTACTTTTCATTTTGACAAAAAATTAAGTTAAAATTAATATATAATATTAATTATAATAACTAATAATATGGAATATATTTTTATATATTCTATTAATGGAATGTTAATTTTTTAAATTAACATTAAACTTATAGAGACGATGAAAAAGTTGTTTTCCATAGAGAATATTTTCATATGTATATAATGTTTTAATATAAAATTTCAATATGAAATTGATTAAAATGAAAAATAAAATAGTATTAAGGAATATATGATAGAAACGATTTTAATTTTAAAACCATCTTAAAATAAAATGGATCTTGTAAATTCTTTAAATGAATTGGAGTTTTTCAATAAAAATATATATTTTTTAGTATTCATAAAATAGTCACCCTTTGTAGAAAATTCTAAAAATTACCTCAAAGAAAATATTTACAAATAGATTTGAAAAAAAGTTTTATTTTTATAATAAATTTTCTAAAAGTGTAAAAAATTAATTTTATTATGTTTCCTTAAAAATCAATAAAAACATTTTTTAAAAAAATTAATATTTTTAAAACATATTAATACTTCGCTAAAAATTACGTTATTTTTATCAATATGTTTTATTCATATAAAGTAATTATCATAAATTTTTAAAATGATTTCATTCTTATTCATACCTCTAATTTTAAAGGTGAGGTTACAATGGTCATGTTTGAATAATAATATTAATAGTATATTGTGGTTTTTAAAAAATATTTATTGTGTGTAACGCAAGGTATTAAAGAAATTTAATTATTCGAAAAAATTGTATTTTATGAAAATAGAATGTGTAAAATAATACCCACTAAAAAATGGATTTATCCCTCATAATTCATTACTCTGATACAAAAAAATGAGGATACATTAGCCACATAATATCATCGGTTTTTCATATAACTTCTTTAAATTGGTGGTTTTGCTACAAAAATTTCACCTAGTGAGTAATATTTTTTCATAGAATATTCTTTATTTGATCCTGAATCACCACTATATATTCATTATAAGAAATATTGTGCTTTATTGGTACAACCATTTAGTTCATTACATTTTATGTATTAGGTATGTACTTCCTCAGGATATTTACATAGAACACATCGTACACCTGAGTTGGGTTTGGTGGAAGCATAAAATGATAAGCTACGGTCCCAATATGATAAAAAATTACAAAGGGATCGATATACCTAGTTATTTTTTCCCTGATTTCCAAATTTTATAACCTTATTCCATGGAATAATTTAGAGAATCATATTCTCTCTAACATCAAATTCCATATCACCTCGACGATTATCAGCATTATTTTTTGACTTTGTGGAACCCTTATGTGTTGTGGAATAATTTTTTCCTTATCTACAATTGTAGTAGTTATCTATGGACCTAATAGTTTTCATTCTAAAACTTCATCCCATAACATTGAAACTCTATATTATTTTCAATAGATGGATTCATAGGGATCCATCTGAATGATTGATTGAAGGTTATTAATGTAAAAAATCTAAACTAGAGGATTGTTTTGATCCCAAACACATTTGAAATATATAGATAATGATATTAGAATATCCTATCAGATTTGAATTTTTTTCGTAGGATGAATAATAATATAAAGGTTATATGCAATGCTGAAACTCATCACTATATCAAGATCTTTCTGAAGAAATTACCATATCGTTGTGGTAAACCTGGAATCCCGATTAGATACAATATAATGTGGTACTCCATGAAACATTAACACTTAATTTATATATTTCAAGACAAGTTGAACTGAAGAGAAATCATATCTTATAGAAATTAAGTTTTTTTAATTTTTTTATTTTATCGACGATAAACCAAATAGTTTTGTTCTCTTTAGACATTTTAGGCTATTTGATGATAAAATCCATTATGATGTTTTTTCATTTTCATTTTGGTATAGATAATGGTTCTATCATCCCATTAGAATTTTTTCTATCATTCATAACATACTAACATATGAAGCATAGATATACATATTTTTAAATATATATCTTCATGTTTTCCTACTATTAATACTCTTTCACATAGGCTAGAGTTATGTGATATACCCTTTTTTCCCTTCAACTATGGGTTAAATTATCCTGTCCTTTCCAGATGAAATTGGATGTTTCCCATGATATGGTTTATCTTTTTCCAAAACTATATTAATATAATTCCAGAAACATGTCCAAATTAAAATAATCATAATTACCCCAACATAAAAGATAATATAAGCACTAAAATTTAGTAATAACTTTAATATTATGCTAAAAAAATTAAAAGAATTACCACTCAAATAAATTTTTGCCAATACATATACAAACAAAAAGGGAATTATTTTCATAAATTTTCCTTAAATCTCATTAATATTGATAAACTCCCATCACATGAAACCTAAAAAGTGGTGTCTATTACTTTGAACTTATGATCAACCTTAAACTCATAAACCCATAATGGAATCCCAAACACTTAAGTTAATATTACATGGAGGCATAAACCCTTACAAAGATATTTCTCCCTTTATTCCCTAAATATGTTATTTTCTTATGAAAAAACATTTCCATTGTAATCTTGGGTTCATCCTTGTACTAAAAAAATATCAATTTTGGTTTCAATATTCTAAAATCCTTATAGAGAGACATAATCAATGCTCAGAATTGCATCAAATTTCACTAAATGATGAACAGTAATATTTTTATAGGGGTCATTCATACAACTCTAACATGAAATTCTCAACTCTAAATTGAAGTATATGTGTTCCATAATTATCATTATTTACATAATATGTCATGATTATATAGGATTTTCCTTTCTTCCTTTCACTTTAAAAGTTTTTGTGTATTATTATCCTCATTATACCTTGGATGATGGAATTGATCCACATAATCTCCAAACTCCTTGTATCTATATCATTAAAGTGTGGTTTAGTCATTCTATAGAGATTTCTCTCTATTCGTATCACTAGATAACTTCTCATAAAACCAATATTCAACTTATTGATTACCTTCATTTGCACAATATAAAAAAATTAGTAATAACCTTAAGAAACTTTCCTCCTTATTTCCATCTACACTTCAAGAATGAATGAATACTCATCTTCTTATCTCTACAGTTTTTAGAGTTTTCTTTGAATTCTATCTTTATTTTGTTATCAAAACTTTTGGACTGGTCAGTAAATCCAATCTCTATTTAAACCTTGATTGAACATCGAATAATTTCTTTATAGATACTGAATTAACTTGTGGATAATTATCTATGGAGACTTAGTTTTGATACACAAAAGATTTAATCAACCTCAATTTCTATTTGGATTAAAATACCAGAATTGTACCCCATAAGTCTAGTAAAATTTTCCCTATAAATAACAATTGATTCGTCATCATTCTTTTCTAAATCCTGTAATTCCTTATCCATTTTTTAAATTAATATGATAAAAGTATTTATTTAAAAATAAGTTCTCAAAAACATCCCATTAAATGCATAAAATTTATTCTTATTGACTTGTATTTTTGATAAGATTCCACCTTTGACTCTATTTTTATTCCCAATAATAGAGATCTAAAAGGAACTTTTCATGATTCAAACACTGGAGAATGGATTGTATTTTTTCGTGGTACTGATCCATTGCTCAGAAACTAGTGGATCAGTAAAAACATTTAAATAAGAGAGATGTTTCATCATGAAGGACTCAATATAATATTGTTCTATCCTTTTTCAATTGGAAGTTCATCATGATTTATTTCTTGAGAACGTTGTGTGATCATAGCAATTATATTTTTTATTCCATCTCCCATAAAATTTGTTTTCTCATGAGGAAACTAATTTCATTTTATGTCACATTTAACATTAACATGATTCTTTCATGTTAAATCCATTTACTAAAACCAGATAAAATTGTGTAAGAAACACTAATCAAAGTGGGAAGCAACATAACCATGAAAAAAAATTAATTATATGTCTAAATAATGAAACCTTATTCACAATATATAACAACTTAGGTTTATTCTAGGTTATCTATGGTTATGATTTATTCAATACTTAAAGATGGTTCATAAAGATTTTCTGAATTTTCAAAACATATTCCCTGGGAGTGTCAAGATTTATGTATAATAAGGCCCATTATCTTACACTGGTTAATGATCGAGTCCAGATCAATTCTCCATTTTCAGATTTATTAACCACATGTAAAACTATTAAAAATATATATATACTTATATTATCCAGATAGTGATGTTTTTCTAGGAAAACCAAACTCCTTTCTTTACCATAACATAGTAAGTTCTCCTATACTTAGGACTATTCTAAGAGTTCTCACTAATGTTTTCTCATCCAAGTTTACAAAGGTTAACCAATACTTAATTTGTGACCAAATATAAAGACCCAAACTTCTCATACATTTATATTACACTATAATATATGAATATTAATTTCATAACATAAAAATCTGGGCTAGAATCATATAGGTCCAGTGCCTTTAATGACTTAGATACATTACAAATAGTTCATATGTGAATCACATCATCTACCACAAAGTTATTTATAATTAGTAACCTTTTAATACATTTCATACATAATACATTTCTTCATAACATAGGGAATGGAAATATAAGAAAGGGTGATCTTAGATTCTTAGTAAGGGTAAAAATGGGAGATATTCTCATAACATGAGCACAAGGGTATGAGAACAATATAATAACATTAGAAATACATAACCTGTATATCATTGATTATAAACATGAGTCCTGGAATAAATATTTTCATTTCATAATATAAAAAATAAAATGGAATCAATGTACATGATCTATGAGAGCACAACATTGGCATAATACATGGATTTGAATCATGCAGAGAATCATAAAAAAGTCAATTCCTTAATATTCAAGTCTCATTGGAAAAACTATCATAGTAGAATGGGTTTACTCAATAAACAATCATAGTAGTGAAGGATCACTACCAAGAATATCATTCTGGACAAACTCCCTTACTAAACTAGTTTCACTCCCCATTTCATTCAATTTTATCTCTTGAGATATTAATCTATACCAAATGCATTGGAGGGAGATATAGGTCACTCTCATGCTTGGTTATAACATAACCAACATCCATGGTTATAACGTTACCACCTTCCTTGGGTATAATTTTACCACCATCACAAAAATAAAACCTTATAGAATTATTTCAAGGGATCATAAAACATTATTCATATCAGAACACATGAAAATAAATGTGTTTCATAAACATTTCATCATAGCATAACCCATGGGAAAGGAATGGGTTTCATAAACATATAGTCATCAAAAACATAATAAAAATATATAGTTATAATAAGGATGGTATCATTGGATAATATTCTCAATAAAACTAATGTAACATTAAAGGACTTCATCTTAGATGGAAAATGATATTGAAAGACCACTTTAAACATTTATTATTGAAAATAACCTTCTCAAATTGAAATTATTTATTTGAAATCTAAAAACATTGAAAATTTAATAGAAAAAAATTTCTTTTAAAATAGACATGTATAATTTTAATGTAATCCCTAAATTATTTTAGAGTAATGATAGTGGGAAATAATATTCGTTTCATAAACATTAAAACAAATATTTCTTTCAAATTTTTGGTAAAAAAATTAAAAAAATCATATTTCAAATATGATAAGAAGATTCCTTTTAAACAATTTTGAAAAAAGTCAAACATGGGTAAAAATTTCATTAAAAGTCATTGTAAAATATTTAATTTTTTCCTTAGTATATTTTTGTAAAACATGTACATGGGAGGGAAAGAATTTTCAACAAAAGAGTAAATTAAAGTAAAGTTTTCTTAAAAACATTATTTTGGGATATTGAGTAGAGTAATGGAGTAAAATTGAAGGAAAATATTTATTTTCACAAAATTATATTAGGATAATAAAATACATAAATTTATTATGAAATATATCATATAATTTTATCATCGAAAGAATAAACATAAACAATCCTGATAACAATGAGATTGTATAATAAAACTCTCACTACTTTGGTAAATTTTAAATAATATTATGAATTAATAGATAATAATCAAATTAAAATTTAAATATCATTAAAATAATTATATTCATTATACAACATGTAAAAGAGATAATATAAACACTATACACAAGAAATGAGTGGTGAATATAGAATATTTCTCCCATAAATAAATGAGAGGATAGAAATCCCTTACCTCAAGTATTAACTTAATTAGTAAAAATTAGGACCTCCTATATAATAAATATAGGATAATTATACATATATTCAATAACAATAAATATATTCATTATACCTTATATGATTTACTTATGACATTGTAAGACCTATTTATCAATAATTTTATGTTAAAATCAAGTGTCAGGTAAAAATTGTGTCATCTTTTCATGTAATTTTTGGCCTTTAATTTTCATACATTATACACTGATCATGGTTCCATTATAAGTTTTTTTTAAAAATTCTTTACTTTTTATATATATTCATTATTTTTTATTGATAGTAATCTATGAAATTTTTATATAGAAAATTAATTAAATTATTCATAGAGATGACAGGGCGTACTTACACACGAACATTGTATCCATGTCCCCAACGTATAGACTTAAAGAAAGATAAATAATATAAGAACATTATAGAAAAAAATTGATATCATATATATAATTTATATTCACTAAATCTATCTTTATTTTCATCCATGTCAAAATAAAATTAAAAAAACATCACATTGCTTCATGGAGGTGGTAGTCAACATGTACAGATGAGCAATGTTATCATTTTCCGACTTATTAGAAGGTAATAAGGTCTACGTGATATTATAATTCTGTAAGTGTAATAATTTCATAAATTAAATATTTAAAGATTAAATTCATCATTATCTCTATTCGTGAGTGGTGGTGATGGAAAACGAATTGCATCGCTGTGTGAGGCGATACACCACCGTACTTAAGATCGACGGTTTTGTATTAAATTTTATGGAAGAGCATATAGATATAAGTTATCCCACTCAAATAATAAAATATAAGTAAATATAATATGTTTTTATTATTATATAATTATATTTGATTAATATTTTAAGGATGTGGAAGAAAAAATAAACCAAAAAACATTTTTAATAATTTTACCTCTTCTTCATAGAACTTATTTAGGGTTATACTTAAATATTTCATAGGTGGTTTTACTAATAAAAATAAGTAATATAGGATGTTGGGAGGGAATTAATTAATATATTTTTCAGGAATTGTAAAAAATGAATTGTTTTGGAAGTGTGAAGTGGATAGGAGTTGGGGTTCGCTTTTATTATGAGGGGAGAGGACACTTGGAATTTTTGAAAAGTAAATTGTGTACCCATGTTTTAAACATGAAAAAAGGATAAAAATGCATAATAATAATGAATTATATGATATAATATCTAAATATATCCATAAAATACGAAAAATTTTGTAAGTATAGACTATTTTAACCTAAAACATAAATTTTAAATTCAATATAATAAACTAAATTTGACTAATAGATATATAATTGAACTAATTTACTTTTCAAATCATATTAAAATAACATTTATCATGAAAATTATTTAAACTAAAATGTATTTTTTTAATAAAAATCAATATTTTTTACTATTCATCAAAAAATTAACCTTTATAGAAAATTCTTAAAAAACAATCAAAGATAATTTGGACATATGGATTTCAAAAATGATGTTTTTTCTTCAAATAAATATTCGAAAAGTTAAAAAATTTACTTTCATTGGTTTTTCACAAAAATAAATAAAAACAAATTTTTGAGAAAATAATAGTTTCGAAACATATAAATCTTTCACTAAAAATTAAGTACTTTTTTAACAATATGTCATATTTTTATAAAACCATTATACTTAATTTTTATAATATTTTTATTAATATTAATACCGTATATTTTAGTGGCTAAGTTATAACAAACATGTTTAAATAATAATATGAATACTATATTATGGTTTGTTAATATTAGGTGTTGTATGTAACACAAGATATTGAAGAAATTAAATTATTAAAAAAATATTTCATAATAGCCCAGGGTGTAATAATCACTCTCATCTCCGACTATGCATCGAGGTTAGGAGTCATTTAGTAGAACTCTTCCCTAAAAATGTATCGAAATAAATCCTATCTAATCCTTAACACATCAAAACCTTCTGAGAATAGTGTCCACCACTAACATAGTGATCTTCAAAAAAACACTACAAAAGGAACATGGTGTTCATCTCTCATTTAGATCAACATAAAATATATCTCAACAACTTCCAATCAATGATTGGTCTCATGACAAGTGAAATTCCCCTCATACTATAGAATACAACCATAGTCCATAGATATATATATATATACACCTGATAGTTGACATACCACACTATCACATCATTCAACTCCACATACAATTCACCCCCAAAAAAGCACATATAATTATCATGACCTAAAACTAAATACATGGATACCCTAAAATAATTATACTAATTTTTATTTATCATTTCATAGGTTATAATTTTATATCCTTGATCTCTAGGGTCCATCTGTATTAATATAGTTTCTCTGATCTACATCACAAACAAGGTTCAGGTCAAATTACTATTCTTCCACAAATGAAATCCTCACTAGTTCCTACTCTATAATTTGTTTTAAAAATAATTTCCATTGTAACATTTTATCATGACCCACCATTTGTGGGAATCTTCATGATCTATAAATAAGCTTTATTGTAAACCTCAAAACCCACCATTAATAGTTTATGGGTTGGAAACTATCACCAAGGGTATACCATCACACATATATATAGATGTAATTAACCTGTATAAGTGAAACCTCCACATCACCAGGGATAAAACAAATTCATTTCTTTACCACAATACATGATTAATTTATATCAATTAATTTCATGTCATACAAATCCAAGACACAAGAAACTATAAAATAAAAAAGTACAAAATATTCTTTATTCATAAAACAAGGTATAATAAAATCTACCCCTTCCAACAGGATTCTTATGACCTGATCATAGGCCACTAACACCACCACCAACTCTATACATATAATTAAAAAAATTGTATATATAATTTAATGTTGGACATATAAATATACTCAGTTGGATCCCCCCTATAACTCTCATGTGACCATGTGAATAAATAATACAAATGTATTCATGCATAAAATAAATAATAAAATATTCCATTGACATCCATCTCCTAATATTAAACCAACTAACCACATTTATTTCACACCAAATAAATATATAACTTTTCAACCCTTAAAAATTGTCCCATCACCCATAATCACATAACCACCACTACAATAACAACTACTACCAATCTAAATCCTGGAACCAAGAATATGTTTCAACCATAAGAACTCATAGTTGTATCGTTATATGATTTTCCACCCACATGGGACATTCTAAAAGATCTTTATCACCATTTAACTATACTCTCTTGGAGAGATCACTATAATATCACATTCATAATGTATCTTTATGTAATACTTTTATCACCAATTTTTTATCTACCCACATTAAACACACTATAACATATTTATATATATTGGTTGGACTGTCACGCACACATGGGGACTCTATCTAGATTTTTGGATTACCTTCCTTATGGTATCTCTCCACCATAACCTATAGTTGTTAGGATGTAGTACACCCTCGATGACTATTTATATATTATTTGGTATCCACCATCATGGACATTCCACTCTTTAACCAACATCATCACCAATGAATACCACATATCCAATATGGTTTTCCATATCATTCACAATACCACCACCACCACCATCATTATCTCCGTCATCAACATCGTCAACATGTAACACAAATCACTACCTTATGACTAGTCAAAACTTCAACCTCGCTATCAAATACCATAAATGGATTTATACCTCAACTATTGATTTATTCCTCTACCTAGTTTATCAAATATAAAAATGTCTGAGATAATATAATTACACTATATATATAAATCACACTCTGCATAAAGTCCATTTACACTGTATATTTGGAAATAATTCACTACATTATTAACATTACTCATATCTGGGGCATGAACAAGATTCTAGACCTCTTTACTAGCCATATACAATCAATAATTCATATTATATAGTATATTTAATCACCACATCCTTCAATATATGTAAATATATATTCATATAAGATAGATTACAAAATTCATATAATTACCTGGCTTATGTATTGATATAGAGTGGAACATTTATTCCTCACTTACCCTCTACTACTAAAATATCATCTATAATAAAATTCTAGAAATTGTAATAGCCCTATAGCATTTAATCACACCCCCCATTCGAATGGAACAGTTCCATGCAAAATTAGAAAACACCTTTTCCAAATTTTAGAAAAATCATTCTCAAACCTCTTATTGATTTTACACTAACTAATAACTATATATTTCTCTAAATCATAATTATAACTCATAAAAATATTAATATATAAATCATAATTATTTTTTTGTTATATTTCATCATAATTACATTTTAAGATATTTTCTCTATTATAAATATTTTCAGAAATATGTATCATGTTGTCAAAATATATTTTTAATACACTAAACTTAAAATCAATTAAAATTATACCTTTATATAATATCTTTAATTATCCAAATTAAACAATCCATAAATTTTTTAAAAAAATTAGATTTTATTGAAATTTCCCCTTTATTTTATTTAATTTATAATTAAATGATTAGATCTTGGAATAATTTTGATTATATAATTAAGTGATAAAAAGACTTGATATTGTGTTTTTAAACTAATTTAATAATTTTTTACTTAATATGAACAAAGGCTAAAGTGATTCTTCTTATTTCTCAATTTCTAGGTCAAATCTGAAAGATATAGATTGCAAAGGAAAAAATCCCCTAAAAGAGATCATAAATAAATTAATTTTTATGTAGGAGCATGAATTTGAAAATTTCCCAAATGGAGAATTTATACATAATATATTTGGAGAAAGAAAATTCATACATAATATTTTCTCACTATTGATGATCATACATAACATATTTTTTCAAGTAGAATAACATGTTTAATATATTTCTAGAAGGTCGTGCTGATACAAAAAAAATCTAAAAAAATTATTATACATGATGTATGTTTCTTCAAGGAATATCATAAAAAATATATTTGAATTTGTGATATTTTAAGAAGATGATATGTAATATAATTTTACCAAAAAATTATCAGAAGTAACCTTCCAATGTTTTCTAGGTTTTAAGAGCAGAGTTGATGTAGGGTATGTAAGATATTTTTAAATTTCATAACATGCATATCATTCTGAATTAGAAGATAAAAAAATCACATCTTGAGATGAGTGATCACACCATGATGAGACATAGTCCAAATTCTTGGGTGAAATAAGAAGATCATGTTACAACAGAATGATATTGTTTTCTCTCCAATGAATTTCAGAAAGGAATCAATTCTATGCAAAAAAAATAGATTTTTATGACCCAAGAATGATTTTTTGATCCATGAAGTAAATAAATCGTATAGAAATTTTGGATCCACTATAATAAACATACTCTAAAATAATATCTACCATATAGATAATCTAAATACACATGGATCTTAATCAATAGACAAGGAAACAAAATAAATATTTAATTCTCACTACTTATCCAAATCCAAAAAATATTCTCCAAATTTCCCATGAACCACCCTTTCAATTTTGAAAGAAGAATGATATAATGGAAATGGATTTTAATACTATTAAACCTCAAGAATTATCATCCAAAAATATCCTCAACATCATCCAATCCTCATGTAGTAAATTCACAAAGTTTGGAATCTTGGTACAGAGTCATGAGAGGACTCTTAAAGAACAAAGGAACATTGTATTCAGTCAAGGATGAGGTAGAAGTCCAAGACTCCAAAATGGGATAAGAATATTACAAGGAGTTTATGAGGATAATATTGTCTTTGAGAGTCATTATTAATCATTCTTATTCACCCATAATATGGTATGAGACACACTATAAAGTGGTTTGGGTTGATTGAGAACTATTAAAAACGATAGATTTATTTTATTTATTTTTATACTATAATTAATACAATGATGGAACACTATACCATCATGGTCAATACATGTATATTTCTTCCACCTATGTTAATTAATTCAGCTATTTAATTGTAAAATTATCTTTTACATAATATTCATATAAGTGTTTGAATACATTAAATAATAGAATTTTTTTATTTTTCATTATACATGAATTATTCATAAATATTTTTATTTTCCACCCATAGGGCCCCAGAAAAGTCTTTATTTTATATACAATTGAGATAACTGAGGATTTATCAAGATTGATAAAAAATTATGTGGTCAATTCTATAGGAAATATCGGGGAGAGTAGTGATTATTACATTTCTCTATTTAAGATGAAATCAATAAGTGAGGGTCATTTTTTATGACACAATTGATTAGTGATAGATATTAGAGGAGTTAAATAGTTTTAATCATGATTTAAAAAGTAAATTAAGTGAATATATAATGTTGTAACACTATTTTAAAGCTAAAATTAAACACTCATTTACATTCGTTGAAACATTAACCAAGAATTTAGGTATTTTTATCTGACTAAACTATACCCCAAAAAACACAAAAAACAAACTAAAAACTCATCCACTTTAGATATAGTCCAACCCACACTTTTACTACATCTTATTTAGGGTCAAAATTGTTTGATTTGAGGCCCAATAAAACCATCATGTCAACTTAGGATCATTTCAATGGTGGTAGGATAGTTTTAGTGTTTTTTTATTTGATATTTTTTTTAATACATGTCTTGGTCTTTCTAATCACATATTTGTATTTTTCTAGAGCTTGAGAAAAAAATTTGCTACTATTTATTTCATATATAGAGGTGTTGAGTTATTTTATTTATCATATTATTTTTCAGGTGGTGTAAGTTGGATTATAGAAATAAGGAGTGGGGAATCTTATTCATCAAATGAATTAAATATGGGATATTTTTTGTGGAGAAATATATTGACTCTTTAAATAAGGGTTATAATTTATAATGGAGGAAACTCGTGAAGGATTAAATTTTTCAGATATATTGTAGTGTATAAATAGATAATTGATGGATAGATCATTTATTTATCACAAACTTTGTTATATTATTCTATCATTTATTTGGGTGGTATTATCTTGTTATTTTTGATGTGGTGGTTGAATATACTGAAGGTAAATAGTCCAGATGGTGAGTGGTGGTATCTTTTTTTATTGCTGGTAAAACCTTACGGTTTGTGTCTTTGAATTCTATTCTCTATTTTCCATTGTGATAAAATAAAATTTTATTAATATAATTTGGTTAAAATATATTGATTATAAAAATAAGTTATGTTTGGGGATATTATATTTTGTGTTTATCTAAATTATATTATGATATACAATCTTACTTGTTAATAAACATTTTTATATGTATT
Organism: Viscum album; assembly: GCA_963277665.1. NCBI lineage: Eukaryota > Viridiplantae > Streptophyta > Magnoliopsida > Santalales > Viscaceae > Viscum > Viscum album. Next base: position 2,015,422,805 of record OY728131.1, on the reverse strand, counting down.
GGATAAGTTTGATTTATTTGGATATTAAATAAATCCCTTTCAAAATTAGTTGTTGGGCATTATGAATTTTCATTTCTATATAGTATCATTATAATTTCAAAAGTTTATGCTCGATGATTTTTCTATAAATATTTTAGATGGAATGTTTAATATAGGGGTTATTTCATATGGAATTGGTTTCATTCCATATATTGGTATTTTAAACAGTTTATGTTATGATAAGTATGAGTATCTTACAAACTCAACACAAGGTCATTCTAATCCAATGTTGGGTCACTCCAATTATATACAGGTGTTGTTCTACCTATTTCCTTTATTTTTATTCATTAATATTCTCCATGAGAATGAGTAAGGGTATAAAGGTATCATATGACATTATAACTTGATCTAAATATATACATTTTTGGAATGGTTGATCATATAGAAGTTGATGTGTGGGATGTTTGAGAATGTTGGTGTAACCACTCAAATCATTCTAGGTAAGAACTTGTTTTAATATTTTTTAAAACCCTAAAGCTGTTTAAATTTTGAGGAAATATATTTATTTTAGTATTTTGGGTATTTTATATACATATTGTTGTTTAGTAATGGTAATTTGGGTTGACCATATGTATTAAATCCAAAAAAGGTATTAGTGGTGTTGTAATTGATTAGGGATCGAGTCCGTAAATATTTTTTGGATTGGGGATAGTTATAGTTGTTTTTCTCCATTATTTTAGGTTATAAGGATGATTATTTGTATTGAAATAATTTATAAATTATTTTGTGATGAATTTGTGGTTTTTGGGAAGTTTCATTTGTTTTTTAAAAAAAATATAACTCTGGTACATAGGTGTAACCATATGTTTGAGTCACCCTATGAAGGGTTACTAATATATATGGGTACCCCATATATAAGAGTACCCCCATAGGTTTGTAAAATTAATCATGTGATATAATCTATGTATACATAAGGGTCCAAAAATGGTATATGGTTGTACGTCAAAGTAAAATCATCACTCTATAATCTTAGTTTTTCCTTATGTATAAGTTACTCAAGAATTTACATATGTGAAAAATTGTAAATATATCATTAAGGAAATAAATAAGTGTAACCATGTGATGTGTAAAATTAACCATTTGAAGGGTTGGAGGAAATAAATGAGTTTTTGAAGTTACCATATATGTGTAAAATTATAATTATCAATGCATAAAAGTAAACATTTATTGTGTAAGAGTACCATGTTCATGCGTAATAGTAAATTCTAGATGTATAAAAGTCATATAGAATAATTTAATCAATAAAATTAACCCTAGGAATAAATTAAAGTAACTTTAGGGTTACATTCTATTCATAAGGGTAAAATTTTGGTAAGGGGGATTAGTAAAACTCCTTATATGTTAAAGTAAACTCTTAGAATGTAAGATAAATACTTTAATATGTAAAATTAAATTTCTCATATTTAAAATTAAATTTCTAGATACATAAGAGTAACTCTAATCCTTTCTTGTGTTATTTAAGGGTATATTTAAAACAAATGTAATATGTAAAAATAATTAAATGGTGTCATATTGTAATCTATGGGAATATGTAAAGGTCATGGAATTTGTAGAAAATTATTTTTGACGAATTATTCTTCATTTTTGTAAAATGTCAAAAAAAAAATTAAATGATGTATTAAAAAGGGATTTAGGGTATTTTGAATATAGCTATAAAAGTATACATAGCCCGACTTGTTAACCTTTTCTTCATCCAAGAGTGATTTTTTCATTATTTCTTGAGTGATATTCACGCTCATTATCAGAAGTATTAATTGGTAATGAAATCTTCCCTTGGGTGTTTATTCTTTCTTTTCCCATATTCTTTCTTATGTTTTTTTTGGTTATGGTGGTTATACCTATTTCTTTTGGTTTTATTTGATTTCATGTTTCCATTCATTAGGGGATAAATAAGTTGATGATACTCAACAAGTTTCTTCCTATAAGCATAAGGTAGGTGGACTATAAGTTATCCCAAAGTATATTCTCATTTCCTATTTTCATGGGATGTTTGGTCGTATCGAATTAATATTCATTTGACCTAACCTTAATAAAAATGAATTATTTTTTATTCAAATATCTAAAACACGTTTTTTTATAATGTCCTGAGATTTTTTATCATTTAAATTAATATTATATTCAATATATTGTGTCACATGCTACACCAAACTAATGAAGTAAATGACTAAAATGAAAAATAAAAAATTGAAATTATATGAATAATATAATCATTATGACCTAAAAATATAATAATTAACTAAAATAGTTATATCTTATTATTTTTCATTAGTATTTTAAAAAGGATTCCTTTTGAAGAACCATTTAGAAAATGTATTGTATTTTACCTTACAAAATTAAATTGATTATATTTAAAAGTTTATTATAATTTTTAATTTTTATATTCATAAACTAATTTATCAATAATAAATTATTTAGAAATATATGTGAAATAAAATTAAAGACACTTTAATTTTAAAAATTATTTTTTTAATAAAGGTAGTTTTCATGTATTTTAATTTAAAATATAGTTGATAAATTTTAAAATTTTAATTTGAAAAAAATAAATTCATTTTTTATCTATAATGTAAATTTTCTCATAAGATAATTTTTTTATAATTTTAAAAAAGAGTTATTTTTAGGTGAATAGTGCACTATACTCTCTTTTACAATTATCATGATTTTATGGAATTATTTGCCTTTAAGAATCATTTGGAAATTTATGAAATCATTTTCTTGAAAAAATATATATTTTATAATTTATATTATTAATTATAAAAAAATAGAGTTTATAACCCAATATATTGTGTTTTAAAACTTAATTTATATTTTCTTAATAAATTATTTTTAATACATTATATATTTATTTTTTTTAAATTAATTTTTATCACTTTTAAAATTTGAATTAAATTTAGTTAATTTGGAATTTGTAATTATAACGTCAAAAATATATGGAAAATATCTTTTTATTTTTAAGAATAAAGGATAATTTAATTAGCTAAAAACTAGTTACCCAAATAAAAGTATAAATGATAAAAGTAAAAATCTAAGAGTAAGTAACCTAAAACTTTTTTAAAAAATGTGGGGATTATTTTTTGAGATATTAATATATCTTATACCATATACTATCCAATATTAACCTATTTTAGAGATACCTGTCTTGAGTATTACTTCCCATTCATAAAAAATATCAGGGGTTTACAAAAATGTCATCCCTTTTCACTTATAAAATAGGCACCCTTTTTATCACTTATCATCACACCAAAAATATCTTAGTTAAGAAAAATATTACCAAAACATCCCCTTATCACTTCTAGATACCCTAAAAGGGTTATTTTATTCTCAAAATATAAACCCTCATAGGCTGGACTCCCCACTCAAAGTTGATAATCCAAGTAGTGGGGTATAGATTTATAATCACTCATTTATGATTTAAATTTATTTATGTGAACTTATTATTTATAAAATTACATTACACCATAATAAAATGATAAAATTAGTGTCATTATTATAATGTTATATTTTTTAATTGGTGTTTGACAATTATCAACCTTTTCTGTTTCCTTTATGAAAAAAATATTAATTTTTCTTAGGTGCATGCTACCTCCTCCACAAAGTAACAAGTTTATTTTATTTCAATGAATATTTTGGATGGTAAAAATAGGGAAATTAATATAAAATTATTATAGTTATAACTTATCAAGGATTCTTAAGTAATAAAATGTGTTACTAATCTCTCTCATTTTATGAAAATGAAATCATATTTCATGTGTATGTGTGGACTACCGCCTCCATGGATTGATGTATTCAAATTTTCAAGACCACATTTTATAACTAGTTATAATAATAGGGTTAATGGATAAATATTATTTTTATTATCTATTTAATGTTCTTATATGCAAAATTTTATAACCTATTAATGATACTATAAAAAATGATCATGGTTAATTAAATTGATTCAAACATGAATACTAAGATAAAAATATTTTTATTTGTATTATATAATATTTTCATATCCCTTAATTAATCTTATAAATCATTAACAATATAATATATCACACTAATAAATAATAAATATGATCATTATTCTTTTGGTATAATGAAATTATAATTATTTCAACATATATTCATTCATTAATCATGGCATGTTCCGATTTGGTCTATTTAACCACCTACTTGAACATTGTTGTTAATTTATATCATGGCTGACTATGAAAACCTGATTTCTTTTATAATATGATATAATATACAAATAATTATTTTTTGGTTTCATTAATGGTAACATTATTATTAAACTCATAAATTCACAAATCACCTTTTGTTCTACAAGAATCAACGAAACATTCTTGTAATCGATTTCATCTTCAAGGATAAAGACTAAAATACTCTTGAAAGTATTTTGGAAAATAATTACTTATTATTAATCATACATGAATATAAATTTAATGTCTTTATAAATATTCAATTTTTTAATAATAATGAATATGGAATCTTCTATTACAAATCTAGAACCAATGATCAAAAACTATAAAAAATATATGTTGGTAAATATGTAAAAATGAAACTAAATAGAATCCATATATACAACGGAATTATATGAAGATTTTAAATGAAAATTTATAATATTGTGTTTATAAATTTAGCAATTAATATTCCTATGTTTGTGATACAAGTGGTTAATGTATTTTTATGGAATTCATGACAATAGGTAAGTGTTTCTTTGTCTCATTGTTAAATTCACAAGAAATGTTAAATAATGAGCACTATTATTTATTTTATTTTGTGTGATTACTTCCTAATGAATATATTTTTTCATATTAATAAAATTAACTGGGTTTAAATATCCCTACAATTTTCTTTCTTTACATATACTTTGATTTAAAAGATACTAACGTTTTAAGGATTTTCTTGGTCTCAATTTTGATTATTTGAGGCATAATATTTATTGTGCACCATATTTTCATTTCATTTTTTATTTAATACCCATATATTTATTTTTATCATATCTTTTTATTTAATTTGATATACTAAAATAAATCATAATCCATTTTTACAATTATTTTTTATACAATTTTTACTCTAGTAGTAGGTCTTCTTTGAAACTTTACTTTTTTCATTGAGTTATGATCATTATATTGAAATTATTTAATATATATTGGGTTAATTATACCTACGATTATATTATATGTAATTATATCATTTTTTATATGTATTTTCATTCCTACCACATAAATACTTGTAGAATATTTATTACCTTATGAATTATTTTTCCCATAAGGGATGTTGACTGCTCAAATCTCATCTATTTGAGTTATAAATTATATCTTGAACATAATTATTACATGATTTGTTTCTCCCACCATAATATTTTATTATATGTTTTTCTATAATACTCTTTGGAAAAATAATTTTTAATATAAATAATATTTAATTATTATATTTACAATGTGGTATTTTGACAAATTTATTTTCAAAATATTAAAAATATTCATTTACTTTCATTATCAAATGTTATATATTTGGATCCACAATTCAGATAGAAATTTTTTTTTATTTTAAAGGCTCCTTTTTTGGAAATTATGTTTAGATGTAAAAATTTTCAAAATATTTCAATTCAACTTTTTTAATATTACTTTCGAAAGCGACATGTAATTTTTTATTTTACATCAATTTTATAAAGGTTTTCTAAAATACCATTTAATATTTCACCTCTATTTTTCATTTCATATTAAAAATTATTTATACACTTGGAATTTATGATTCATGACTTATATAATAATAAATTTATATACATAAAATATTATTTATTGAACTCATGCTAATAATAAATTCAATCCTTTCTCCATTATTATGTGATACGTTTTGAAGCATTCTTTTTCAAGGATGATTTTCATATATATCAACATACTTCTATGTTTCATTTGTTACATAAGAGATATATTATTTTGAAACAAACTATATGATTTATGTTGGTATATTACATAATGTTCTATTCTATAAAATATATTTTTCATCACTACCTTTTTCTTAGAAAAAAACCATTTAGCTCATCCCAGCCACTGAAAAATTCTTTCCTCATAACTCTTATATTTCTTATATAGGTTTCAGTCTTCTCAAAATACCATCTCTCAACGTTTTAACCCCAATATAGATGATATGATCTATGTACTGAGGTATAACTTTTTAACCTCTCCTTTATCTTTTCAATTTCTTTATGCAAACTTATTATTTCTCAAAATAAATTAAAAATAGTAAAATGAAAACATAAATATCATTATTTTAATGATTGTTTTTTATATTTATGTTATAATAATTAACCAAATTTCCCTTTTCCTTTAATAAAAATGAAAATGTAAATCATCTGTACATACGCACTACCGCATCCATGATGTAATGTGTTCATTTTAATTCCCCAACTATCATGGATGGTCGAAAAAATTGAATTTAAAATATCAAAATAATATTTAAAAGTTATTTATTATTCTAAAATGAAAAAACATATTACTAATCAATACCTTTCTATGAAAATGAAATCATCATCCATGCGTACGTGTGGACGACCTCCACTATGGATCAATATATTCCTCTTTTAATTAATATATTTTATAGATGGTATTAAGAATTTTATTAAAGTAAAAAATGTGATTTTTATGACATAATTAAGGTTTTTGTATAAAAATATTTAGACACTATTATTTATTTGATCAAAAAATTATCATCTCTAATTTAATCGTTTAAAATAAGGGTACTAAGAAGAAGATATTTTTATTCATATTATGTATTATTTTTATATACATTATTTCATACTATAATTAATTTTATTTAGGATATATCACACTAGTAAGATATAATATTATCATTATGATTCTTTTATAATTAAATTAATATTAAACCCCCACATAGTCATCCATTAATCATGGCATGTTCATGTTTCAATAAGTTTGACCACCTATAAGAAGAATTATTTGAATTTAAATCGTGGGTGTATATAGGAACTTAATTAATTTTATAATATGACATAAATATAAAAATAATTAATTTTTCAAATTGAAATATCACTGTTAAAATCATTACTTAATAAAATACCTTTTTTCATCAAGAATCAATCAAACATACTTGTTATTGATTTCATATTCAAGGATAAAAACTAAGACACTCATAAAAGGAATTTAAAAAGTCATAAATTATTATAAATCATCACCAACAGAAACTTTAATGTATTTTTAAGTATTAAATTTTAAATAATATTGAATATGGACACCATTATTATGAAATTAGTACAAATGATGAAAACAATAAACACCCGATTTGAGAGAATGAGTAAAAAGATACTGAATAAAATTCATGTAGATAATGACATTATATGAATAGGTTAAAATGAAATTGAAATGAGTGGGGTTGGGTATTAAGTTACTAATATTGATATTTTTATTATATATGAGGCTAATTATATTCATCTAATTTATGATAATAGGTAAGGGTTTATTTTGTATTATTTTTATATTCATGAGACATGTTTGATATTGAACAACATTATTTCTTTCATGTGATGTGATTACTTTTGATTGAATTCATTTTTCTATATACATGAGATTAATTTGTTTTGAAGAGTAGTATCATGTTATATCTTTTTATATCCTTTGATTGAAAAGATACCAAATTTGAAATGGTTTTCCTGGTCTCAATTTTGATTCCTTGAGACAAAATATATCTTGTGCACCATTTTTTTCATGTATGTTGTATTTACTACCAATGGATTTATTTATATCATATTTTTAAATATTTCATGGGATATAATAATCTAAAACATATCCCTTTATTATATTTGATGTTTATTTAGTTGTTAAACTAGTAGTAAGTATATTTGGAAACTTAATTTTCGTTCACTAGGTTATGATCATTCTATTGAACTTATTTCCTATAAGTTTTGTACATTCTAACCTTGATTGTATTATGTGGTATTATCTCATTGTTTTTTATGGATTTAAATTTTAACCACATAAATACTTGTTTAATATTTCATACCTTATGGATTATTTTTTCTGTAATGGATGTTGATAGTTCAAATTTCCTTTTTGATTTATAAATTTTATTTGTAACATTATCTATCCATGCTTGGGTTTTCCCAAACTAATATTTTATTATACATTATTTTATAATATTATTTTTTAAATTTAATTCTTAATGAAAAGACACTTTTATTACACTTTTTCAATGTGGGTGTTTAAAAAATATATATTTTTCATGTATTAAAAAGATTCATTTCCTTTAATTATCAAATATTTTATCTTTGCATCTAGAATTCATATCAAAAACATTGTGTCACATTTAAGGCTCCATTTGAGGATATTATTTTTAAAATTTAATGTTTTAGAAATCATTCACTTGAAATTTTTAAATGTTACTTTTGAATGTGACATTTTATTTTGTATTTTAAGTCAATATTAAAATTATTTTTTAAAATATATTTTAAGTTTCACCTCTGTTTTACTATTCAAATTAAAATTTATTTACACTCATGGGATTTATGATCCATGATTGAACCACTAATAAATATATATACTTATAATTTGAGTGATTAAAATTGTATTTTCAAAAAAAATATATTACTAATCCCTTCTGTGTGATATAATTCGAATCCTTATTTTGAATGGATGTTTTTTATCAATGTCATCATAATTATATGTTTTATTTTTGACATTGGTGATATATTATTTTTTAACTATCCACCATTTTTATTCGGGTGGATTATCTAATGTTATTTTCTATCAAATATATTATACATCAATGCTTTTATCTTTCTTTACTATCTTACCATGAATAGGCATTGTTTTAAATTTGATTCCTTTTCTTTATGAATGCTCTATATTTCCTTTAATTGATTGAAGGGTGTCAAATTAGATGGATTGAATCAATTGATTTGTAAAATTATTCACTTAACCATATAACCTTTATCTATAGAGTGTAAATAATATATGATTTATTTTAATTGAAGGGTATTTACCTAGAAAGTTTTCAAATATCTTTGAATAGTCATTTATTTCCCATGGGTTTAACATGTTGATCATTTTATTATGTGAATCCATTAGGAAAGGATTTTAAAAACATTTTCTTCCATGGGTTATTTATAATGTGTTTAATAAAACTCATTTTATTTCCATGGGTTCTTTATTATACGATGAATGATTAATTTATTATAGAACACATAAGTATGGATGAATGATGGGTGGGGTCCTATATCACCCTTTAATGCATTGAAAAAAAAATATCTCATGAAACAAATAATTCCTTAGAATGTTTTATTTTTTTGTAATCATGGGCACAGATGGAAGAGAACCCATGTCTTCAAAATAATTTATTTCGTGATTTAGAGTATAAGGATACACTTAATCTAACCCTATAAGATTATTAGGCATAGTGTGTTTGGGTAATTAGGTACACAGAATAAAAACATGAAATGGAAATACATAGTCATAAACAAAATCTCCATAACATGCCCTTCAATTTCCTAGATCTTCTAGATCTACATGGGATATCATGGGGACATACCTAATAAGGGGTGATCTATAAAGCCCAATAAGGTAATAAATCACATACTATCATGAATAAATTAAAACATGTGAGTCAATAGACGTATCAAATAGACAAAAATGGGGTCATAATTATAAACATGAACATCGAATCATGATATGCGATGATAACATTAAGACAATATGAGAATGTGGGAATAACATAAAACATGAAATCATAAGAATATGTAAAGGATAAACACCATGAAATTAAAATATATTGGGATTAGGATAAAATCTACAAAAACATACATGGGTTATCATGAGATAAAAACAATAAACAATGCATTGGAGGACTATATATTTTCTAGGTCTACCTATAACAGTCATATTATGTATATGTGTAAGTTTTCCACATAAATTATACGTCATAGGGATGTCTTTCATTAATTTTAATCTCATTATTAATGAGTGTGTGTTAAATATATGGAATTCCCGAATAAATTATTCATAGGTACATCTATATGAATACCATTTAGTGGAAATGGGGAAGGGTATTCACTAAACAAATGTTTTCCATATAAAATCATAAGATAACATTGACATCATAATAGGGGTACATAAAGATTCAAGGGAGGGTTTAATCAGAGAGAAATGGGTCTCTCATAAATTTTGAATCATAAGTAAATTTATGGGGATATGATAAAACATATCCCACCCAGAAAATTTGGAAATAAAAATGCCTAATATTAATAAGAATCTTAAATAAAGAGAAGAGGTATAGGATCCCTTACCTTGAGAGGGTACTTATAAAAGCTTTTGAGGAGCTTATTAAGAGTTTTGGGGAACCATGGAGGGACTTTAGTTAGGTAATGTTATATTAACTCTATTCTACAAGGTATTTTCATCGAAAATGAATGTGATGTTGGGTGGGTTTTTATAGAAAAAATATAGGATAATTCTTTATTAATTTCTAAACATAGGTTTTGGAATATATATGATAAGATAAAAAAAACCACAAATATTTCCATTTTTCTCCCATGATTTATTCCAAATATGTGGTTTTTTAATTATTTTATATGATTAAAAACTGAAATCATTAAAATAATACCTTTTTGACATGTAAGTGAGTGATATTTATAAATAATTTATTTTACAACATTAAATTAAAATATAGATTTTGGGGGATTCATTAAAAGATTATAAAATTATTCGAATAACTTAAAAACACATTATTTTAAAAGGGCAAACATAATTTTGGTGGTTTATACTCTTTACAAAATTTTTCAAATCACTTTTTGGATTTTAGGATATCATAATACATACCATATAATTATATTGTATTTATTTTTTACCCAAATAAATTAACATCTCATCAAATTTTGAAAAATTAACCATTAGATAATTTTTATTTTATGATTTCAAAAATAATATTTTTTATCAAAATAATTATATAAATATGATAGTTTAATATTTTAAATCAAGAACACCATTTAATAAAAAATACGGGGTCTTACATTTATAGTTTTTAGACCCTTGTAAAAATTTCATTTCACTTATTAAAATTATATTAAAATTTATATTTAAAAAAAATATTTTATAATAATATAATTTATTTTAAAAATTGTTGAATTCATTCAAAATATTATCTTGATTGAAACTTTACATTTCAAAAAATTAAAATTTGTGTTTCGTTATATCAAAATCTATTTTTGTTTAACATACTAATTTATCATTATAAATTAATAATAAAATATAAATATATTAATTTATTTATATAAAAAATACACAAATTGATAATGTTAGGTCTATGATACATATCTATTTATTACACTATTAAATTTCTTAAGGGTAAGGTGTGTGATGATGAGATTTTATTTTAGTGTTTCAGCAAACATTGTTTAGGTCTTGATCTCGATGATATTAAACCTTTTTCATTAATAGTTTTGATCATGCCTTAGTTGTTGAATATAAAACTTGTATTTTTCAATGGAAAATCTAGTGATTTTATCTCCCTCAGAAGATCTAATAAATGGGATTCATAGGGTATGATCCTACCAGTCAAGGCCATCTCTTTCTTTATCTGTGTAAAGTGGATTTATTATAACCCTATATATATTTTAATCGCATGAATACTATATAACATCTTTATTATCAATGGTTATTATTATTAATGGTCTTTTAAATTTTATAGTATTTAACTTATAAAATTCTAAAAAACAAAGTAGTGCATGTGTATTCAATAATTTCATTTTCTTAATAAATAATTATTCATTTAAAAATAGGATTTAATTTATAAATGTATTTGTTGTTAAATTATTTACACATGAAAAATTTCACCTGTGAAGTTGAATTCATACACTAAAACAATTTAGGGTACTTCATATTTCATCACATCTATTGATTCCTAATTCACTTCCTCAAAAAAGTCGTTCTTCCTTATCACTTTTACTATGTGAGTTTTCGTGTTTCATACATAATATTCTATATGATATAAGTTATTTATCAGCTTCTAATCATATTAAATATTATTCTAAAACGGTACAACTTATGGATTTAGTGCATGCATGGAGTCTGGTGTGTACTTACTCAAGAGGGATACATAGAACACATCTTTTACTTGAGATAGATTAGGTGGAAGTTATAATAAATAGGCCACCTCTATGATGTGAACAAGTATCCAAAAGGGGTGATGTATCTAGGTATAATATTTACCTTCTTCCCAAACCTCACGTATTTATTCCACAATGATATACAAAGGAACACTTTATCAACAACCTCAAACTCTAAGTCTCATTGATGATTTTATGCATAGCATTTCTGTCAACTTTGTGTGAATTTGACATGACATTTAATGGTTTGAACATTCTCAATTTTATCTTTTATGAGATTAGTAATCTTACTCTCTTAAAATTTATCCCATAATTTTGGATCCTAAAACCTCTTCCCATTAAAAGCCACATATGGTTCCATTTTGAATAATACAATGGATTCTTTTTTATATGAGAACTCTATTAGAAGAAGCTTATGATCCTAAAATACTTATAAATCCCTAAAAATATCTCAGTATATATTCTAGAGATTGAATGGTCATCTCAGATAGACCATCCATCTGGGAAGATAAGTACTACCAAAACTCATCTTTCTATCCAATATTTTTTGTTGTCTTATCCAAAACCTCTAAGTAAACCTCATATCTCGATTAGATATAATGGAGAGTGAAACTCTAAGAAGTATTAACAATTCTCTTATAAATATATATATATATATTTGAGAGTTGGTTATGAGATAAATCTTCATTGATTTAAATTAAATGAGCTGACTTGGTAAGGCAGTCAACTACCTCCCATATGGTGTTATTGCATTTAGGGGTCCTAAGTCATCCTACTATAAAATCCATGGTTTTATTTTCCCATTTCTATATTAGTATGGGAGATGTTTTCATCATGTCATTATACTTCTATTAATAATCCTTGACTTTTTTTAATAATAAACATCGAGATATAAATTCATCAATCACAATCTTCATGTTATCTCACCATAAGTTTTGTTTCAAATCTATATACATCTTAGTGATTCTTAGATGAATAGAGATGGATGACATTTATGAATCATTAATAACTTCTATATTTACTTATAGTCATGATTCGACACATATCCAAGTTTTTATCCTTATTACTCCATCTTTAAAAAAGTTGAACTAAGAACTATTTTCTACAATTTTCTATATCATCTCATCATCCTTTTGATCCTCCATGATCCTGTCAAGAATTTATTATTGGGACATCATTTGAGAAATTCCAAATGAAAATAATTTTATTATTCACATTTAAATACTTTGTATGTCAAATAATATTGGATGCATTGTAATTATCATCATGGATAAGGTTTCATGATCATTTCAACTCAGATCATCTATCACTTTTTTTGCCTTACCAATATGGTAATTGATTGATCAATTGTAATCCGTTATCAGCTCAAACCCCCCTTCATTGGAACATATTGAGCATATTTTTTTGGAATATATACATGAGGATCTTATGATCCATATATATATCATTATTTTCCCTATATAGATAATGTCATAAAATATTCAGTGTGAACATCACTACAAGAAATTCTAAATCATGTGTGGGGTGGTTATTCTCATTAATCTTTAATCGGATGGAGACATAGGCTATCATTTTTTCATCTTTAATTTTTAATAAACCCAATACCTTTTTTAACCCATAAATTTATATCATAAATCCATCCACACAATTGGGTCATGTGAGAATAGGTGTAGTGATTAGCATCTTCTTCAACTCTTTAAATATTTCTTCACATTTATCAGTCTAGAAAAACTTGAATCCCTTATAAGTTAGATTAGTTAGTGGTCCTTAATGTTGTGAGTAATTTCTCACAAATTGATGATAATAACCATCTAATCCATGAAATATATAGATCTATATAATAGAGGTTGGCCAAGTCCATCCTTCAATTTCCAATGTTTTTTGAAAGAATACACATATATCACTATTCTAGTGTTAACAAGACCCAAGAAAGTTACTTTATCCATTTAGAACATTAATTTTATATACATCACAAATAAATTTTCCTTTCACAAAGTCTTATGTATATAATTCAAATACTCACCATGTACCTCCATTATTTTAGAGTAGATAAGAATTTCATATAAAAAGACTATCACAAATATTTCTATATAATACCTAAAGACTGTATTCATCTTTTATATGAAGATTTTTGGAGAATTATTGAGTCCAAATGGAATCATTAAGAAATTATAGTTCCCATACCATATATGAAAAGTATTCTTGGGGATATCCTATTTTTTCAACTTTACATGATAATATCCTCACTAAAGATTCACTTTAAATTAGTATTGGGCTCTATATAGCTAATTGCATAAGTCATTAATATATTGTAAAGGATACTTATTCTTTATCGTGATCTTTTTGAGATCGCAATAGTAAATTAAGAAGTGCATTGAACCATAATTCTTCATGAAAAAATTATTTTTACACTCTATGATAAATCAATTGTGTATATAAACTCTTTATCCAGATTCTCTTATAGTTTTTTATTCAGGTCCTCAAGTTCAATAATAGTGATTCTATATAGAGTGTTGAATATTAGAAAATATCTAGGTATAAGTGTAACATCCCAAGTATGTAATGAATAATATATTTTTTTATCTAATTCAATTAATGAATTAGATAGTGTTTTAGAGGCTTAAAATGAAAATAAATCCAATCTTAAGCATGGAATACACTAATATTTTTAAAAGATTATTTTACTGCCTTTTGATGGAAAACCATTTTTAAATATATATTTTGACAATTTTATAAGCTATGTTTTTCAAAATAAACTTATTCTTTATGATTGGGACATAAAAATTTACTTTGTGTGAATTTTTGGTATTTTTCTGACAATGTTCATTTTTTAATGAATAGTGAAAAATACTGCATTTTACATCAAAACTGCTTTTTAATCTAATTTATTTATATAATTAGATTATCTTTTTAATTTGTTTTAAAGTTAAATTAGAATATATTTTTACCATTTAATCCAATAGTGGTCATTGAAATTAATTTCACTTTGAAATTGGACTTAAACTAGTGTCAATCTTTTGATACTTATTATTTCATAAAAACACGCTATTTGTCATGACAGTGGAAATTAATTATTAAATTAATTGGTGTAACTTATATGATTTGAATTTTGTAAAATAGACATCATTTTTGAATTCATAATATCTTATATAGCTTAGGGTGAAGTTTTGGTATTTTTCTGAAAAACTTCAATTTTTGATTAATAGTGAAACAACTAAGTGGTAATTAAAGAAACTGGTTTTTCGTTTAAATGACACTTTGCCACTTTTGTGATTTGATTTTCAAAAATCTGACATAAATTGTTATCATTAAGAATTAAAATATGGTTCAATGAGATTAAAATAATTTTTTGGTGAATAGTAACTTTTATGTTTTTAATCACGATTAGTGGTAATTAGTGTAGTTTAAGGTAAAAATAATGTTTTAATAATATGAGATGAGATTGAAACATGTCCTAACCTCATTTGATGTGTCATGGCCGACTAATAAAATCCATGGGTCAACTTGGGTACCCCATGGAGCCACTTTTGTAGGAAAATGACATTAATATCTTTTTATTTAATGTTAAAGTAAAAATGACACAAACATGAGTTATTTTACTAAAACAATTTTTACATGGGGTTATAAAAGTCATATTTTTTATTATAAATAGTCAATGGAAAGATACAAATATTTCCTAAATCATAGTATTTTTTTATAATTTTTAGACATTAAATAAATTAAATTATTGATGATATCATGATGATGCAGCGATTACCTCATTAATAAAGGATTTAAATAAAATGAAATGATAATTTAAAATCTATGACCTAAACATGTCCAAAACCTATTGGATGGGTGGATTTAGAACCCTTATCACCTTACCCTAGAATTATATCAATGTGGGACCTTTTTAATCCGAAACGCATTTTAAAATAAAGTAACATTTCTTTACTTTCCAAGAGTGCCCCTCCTCTCCTCTTATAAAAGGCCCCCACCTCTACCTCCTTACCCACACTTCCAAAGCCTTTGGATCGGACAACCCCTACCCATTTTGTCTCTACACATCCCTCTCTTACTCCTTGTAGCCTCACTTTGGGCATAAGTCTTCCCAAGGAAGCCTTTGAGCTCAAACCAAAGGGAGTTACCCGATTTTAAGGTAATGTCTTCACTTGAGTCATTTTGTTTTATTTTACTTCTCCAACCCCCTAAACTCTTTTTATTCATTTTGTTTGTAACAACTCCAGTATATTAAATATACTATGATGTTGTTATAAGAAGGATTTGAGCTACACTTACACACACCTACATCTAATGGTTAAAGAACTTACTGTTTCTGTGGATGGTGAATTTCGGCCTCCCAAAACGATGATTGTTCAACATTATTTTAACACATTCAAAGGTGTCCATTAAGATGACACTATATTTATATATGATATATAATATTTTTATTTTTTCCTTAAGCTTATTTATTTTTTATTTTGGGCATACTTTTATGGTTTCCATTATGGGTAAACATGATATCTTCATTTAAGGAAGTGCGGACTACCGCCCCCTCAAAGTGATTTGATTCGTTAAATACCATATGTGGGATATATAAAGGATGGAGTTATGATATTATATCTGATATTACAGTGGAATTATAATATACCTTTATATCATTATTATTACATTCTATAAAATACTAAATAGAAATGAAAGTAGCATTCATGCGTACGTACGGCTTACCGTCTCCATGAACGGTGCATTTAATTTCTTACCTCTAAATGATTATGTAATATTATAAATGCATGTATATAATTGATATATATGATATATATGATATATACATCATGATTATAATTTTGGATATATTGGATACATGAACAACTTGTAATTATAAAGGGTTTATTTTTGACTCAAGTACCAATGATCGTTAAAACGACCGTTATTAACTTAAATAATTACATAGTGTTCATGACATGGAAATAAGTGATATAAAATGAATAATGAACATGAAAAATGTTCTTAAACAAGTAGAAATTAACTCAAGTTTATTATTCAGGTGATTAAAGAATGACCGAGTCAAGTCGGACCTGAGGTATGGGACTTCATCTCAATCTCCTTTCATTGAGGCAAATTTTGTTTTATACACAACCATCTTTTATACGGTGTATAAACCCCTTTGACTTTTACATTTATTCAAAAGGAATCATTTTTATATGAAGCGTTTAATAAATGAAAAAAAGGAATGTTTTTTCTTACATATGCGGTGACAATGACTTCTCCCCCACCGTAACCATTATTTGAGTTTTGGCTTCCTCTACAAGCCATACCTTTTTTTAAAGAAAAATAAATACCATGTTTTACTTTTATTTTGTTTTGGTATTGAAAATGGTTTTCATAATGTTTTTATATCAATGTGTTGTATTGATATCTTGTGATTGAAAGGTGGAAATGTTATGTTTCTTATATGAATGTTTTATGTGATACGATTATGTTGAGGTTCTTGGGAATTATTATTAAGATGGGTGGTTCTGTGATAAACTAAGGGCGGGTGAGCCCGATATATCTCTCCAATGCATTGGGTAACGCGAAGGAGTGAAACGTTAAGGTTTCTCCGAAGAGATTTAGGGAATATACTGTGATGGGTATTCCAAACGTAACCAAGAGGGTTACTCCCTACATAAGAATGTTATGAATGCCTCAAGTTACCTTTATGTATTATGATTTCTATGATTTATTCATGATTTGATGAGGTATGATAAAGTGCTTATGTTTTATGGGTAAAGTATGATTTCATTCTTATGTATATATGAACTCATGTTTCCTTTCCATATTTTTATAACCCATACTGAGCTTTTTATGCTCATCCCAAGTTTTTGAAATGTTTTTCACAGGTCAAGGGAAAGGTACATATTATGATGATAGTGTCAAGGAAGTGTCGAGAAAGAATCCATGTTTTATTTTAAATATGTTTCCATTGATGGGAAAAACGAATACTATCTTTTATGTAACCACTTTGTTTAAATGTGAAATGTAATGCAAGTTTTATGTTCTAATTCTCTAAAACTCTAAACCTGAAAAGATCCTCAAGTTGTAATCTTTTAATAACTCAATATTAAGTATGGTTTAAGGCCGGGGCCTTGTAGTTGGTATCATAGGTAGGTTTAGATAACTTTAGGAGTTAGAATTATATTAAATGATTATCCTAAAATATTTTTTTAAGGACAAATTGAAGTGATATAGCATTTGAAGATTACCATGTTGTTTCATCTAAGACATGTTTGTTCAGAATGGTTTTCCGCAGAGGAAACAGGGAAGCAGAGCTAGGAAGGTATACAGAAGGAAATAACCTTCTGAATCAGCATCCTGAGATGGTCGGAATTGGAACTGAACAATTTGTTGTAGTAATGGCGTAGTTGACTCAAGCGATAAATGGAGGTGGTATCCATGCACGAGATCAGCCAGATCAACCGCAGAGGAACATGTCAGTGGTGGAACATTTCATGAGGCAACATCCCTCATCATTCAGAGGATCATCTGACCCTATGCTAGCTAAAGGGTGGATTAAAGCACTGGAGAAGATTTTAGATGTCATGGGGTGTTCAGACAATCAAAAGGTTAGTCTTGCTATTTACCGTTTGGAGGGTGAGGCAGATCAGTGGTGGTTTATGGTAAAAAATATAAGGGATGCTGATGAGATTGATGCTCTTGACTGGGATGAATTCAAAGGTATGTTTCTTGAGAAGTATTTTCCTAAGGTTGTTCGACTTAGGATGGAAAAACAATTCTTGGAATTGAGGCAAGAGGAAGACTCAGTGGATTCCTATGAAGAGAGGTTCACTCGATTGGCAAGGTGTGCTCCAAATTTTATCCGAGACCTTGATAGTAAAATCAATCGTTTCTACTCAGGATTAAAACCAAAATATCGAAGGGCATTAGATTCTCGTGAGTTTAAAAGTTATGAAAAGCTTGTTTGATGTGCTGAGAAGGTGGAAATGGATTTTTCCAATGATCAAGTGTTCTATAACAACCAACAGAAGAAGAGACCGAGGTGGTAGGAGAAAGGGAATAATTCTTCAAAAAATTCTGATGGTAAGAAATCTAATTTTCTAGTTTGTGATAAATGTGGCAAAAGGAATGCTGGGGAATGTCTTCTGAATTCTGGAAAGTGCTACCGATGTGGTAAGATGGGACATAAGGCTCGTGATTGCACTGAAAAAGATCACGGTGATGGTAAGTTCAAATTTGATTTACAGTTAGTGAAATGTTTTAAGTGCAATGAGATGGGTCACTATGCAAATGAGTGTCCGAAAAAGAGCTCGAGTGATGTGAAGCAGTTAGACTACTAAAAAAAGGGGTGGTGAAATCCTTTGCAACTACTTCAGCAGATGTCGGGCCATCAAATGAAGTTGTATCAGGTACTTTGTTTGTTTTTTCAGATTATGCCAGTGTGTTGTTTGATTCAGGGTCTACACATTCTTTCATCTCGGAAACCTTTTCTAGTAAAATGGGAATACCATCTCAAGAAATGACACCTGAACTTGTGGTAAAAACACCTGGGGGAAATGTTGAGGCAAAAAGAATTTATAAGAATCTTCCTATCCTTATCTGTGGAAAGAACCTACTTGCAAACCATATTGTTCTACCTCTAGTAGAGTTTGATGTTATCCTGGGTATGGATTGGCTCTCTATTTACCATGCTAAGATTGACTGTAGAGCTAAAGAAGGTTCTTTTCAGAAAGACTTTCAGTTTGTGTACAATAATGAACCCTTACTGTTGATAACTTATCAAGAGGCCGAGAAACTTGTAAAAGATGGAAATGAATGTTACCTTGAATATATTGTTGAAAACAAGGGAACTGTTCAGATTATTGATGTGTCAGTGGTAAATGAGTATCCTGGTGTTTTTCCTGATGAGTTTCCTGGAATAATACCAGATCGGGAAGTTCAATTTATTTTTGACTTAGTTCCTGATGCTAAGACAATTTCAAAACCCCCTTATCGAATGGCTCAAATTGAACTTTTAGAGTTGAAGGACCAATTGCAAGATTTATTAGAGAAAGGTTTCATTCGACCTAGCACATCACCATGGGGTGCTCCTGTTTTATTTGTTAAAAAGAAGGATGGTTCTATGAGACTTTGCATTGATTATAGAGCCTTGAATAACATCACTGTTAAGAACAAATATCCTTTTACTCGTATTGATGATTTGTTTGATCAGCTCTAGGGAGCATAGTATTTTTCAAAGATTGACCTGAGATCGGGGTACCTTCAACTGAAGGTAAAGGAATTAGATGTTCCGAAGACTGTGTTTCGTACAAGATATGGCCATTATGAATTTGTGGTAATGCCTTTTTGGCTAATCAATGCACCTGCTGTATTCATGGACTTAATGAATAGAATTTTCCATGAGTTCTTGGATAAGTTTGTGGTTGTTTTCATTGATGATATTTTGGTGTTTTCTAAAAGTAAAGAGGAGCATGAAAGACATTTAAGGGTTATTTTTCAAACCTTAAAATAAAAGAAATTGTATGGAAAATTCAGAAAGTGTGAGTTTTGGTTGCAACAAATTTCTTTCCTTGGTCACATTGTTTCAAAAGATCGAATAATTGTTGATCCTAAAAAAACAAAAGTTATGGAAGACTGGCCAAGACCCACAAATGTAACTGAGATTCGTAGCTTCCTTGGTTTGGTAGGCTATTACCGAAGATTTGTTAGAAATTTTTCACGGTTATCTATTCCAATGACTAAGCTAACTCGGAAGGGTGTTAAGTTAATCTGGACAAAAGAATGTGATGATTCTTTTCAGGAGTTGAAAAGAAGATTGGTGAATGATCCAGTTTTGGCACTACCTTCCAGGAATGGTGAGTTTGTTATCTACAGTGATGCTTCATTGAAAGGACTTGGTTGTGTCCTAATGATGAATGATCAAGTAATTGCTTATGCTTCACGACAGTTGAAAACTCATGAGGTAAATTACCCTACACGTGATTTGGAATTAGCTGCTGTTGTTTTCGCTTTAAAAATATGGAGGCATCATTTGTATGGAGTAAAGTGTGAAATATGTACCAATCACAAAAGTTTAAAGTATATATTCACTCAGAAATAACTAAACATGAGACAGAGGATATGGATAGAATTAATCAAGGATTATGATTGTGCAATTCATTACCATCTGGGAAAAGAAAATAAAGTGGCTGATGCTTTGAGTCGAAAAAGTAATTCTTCATTAACAATGTTGCGTTTGGAACGTGACCCGTTGGTTAAGGATTTGATGAAATTTGGCATAGAAGTTGTTGGAGTAGGAAGTTCTTATGTTTTGTTTCAGGTATCAGTTAGATCATCTCTATCAGACAGAATCAAGAAAGCACAGAAGCAAGACAGTGAGTTGCAGAAAAAGGTATAGCTAGTTCAGAAGGGTAAGTTGCCTGAATTCAACATTGATAATGATTGTGTTTTGAGATTTGGGAAGAGATTGTGTGTGCCTTGTGATTCACAGTTGAAGAGAGAGTTGTTATGTGAAGCTCATAGTTCATTGTTATCAGTTCATCCTGGCAGTACTAAGATGTATAGAGATCTGCGGGAGTATTACTGGTGGGATGGAATGAAAAGAGATATTGCTGATTTTACTGTGAAGTGTTTGACTTGTCAACAGGTTAAAGCAGAGCGGCAGTTACCGAAATGGATGCTTCAGCCTTTACCAGTGCCAGAGTGGAAATGGGAGAATATATCCATTTACTTTGTTGTGGGATTACTAAAGACATCTCGAGGTAATAATGCAATTTGGGTTATTGTTGATCGCTTGACTAAATCTGCTCATTTCCTTGCTATACGAGATACTTTCTCTCTAGATCAAATTTCCCGTTTTTATATTAAAGAGATAGTCAGGTTACATGGAGTTCCTCTCTCCATTTTATCTGACTGTGATCCCAGGTTTACTTCTAACTTTTGGAAAGGCCTTCAGAAGTCGTTGGGTACTGAATTAAATTTTAGTACAGCTTTTCATCCTCAATCATATGGGCAGTTAGAACGAACAATTCAGACTTTGGAAGATATTCTACAGGCCTGTTCGATGGATTGTCAGGTAAGTTGGGACCAACATCTTTCTTTAGTTGAGTTTTCATATAATAACATTTCTCATTCCAGTATACAGATGGCACCATTTGAGGCGTTATATGGTAAACGGTGTCGAACTCCAGCTTTTTGGGATGAAGTTGGTGAAAGGAAGTTGATAGGACCAAAATTGGTAGAAGAGTTGGCAGAAAAATTTCAGCTGATACAGAAATACATGAGAACAGCTCAGAGCAGGCAGAAGAGTTATGCAGACAACAGGAGGAAAGATCTCTCTTTTGAGGTAGGTGATCATTTTTTTCTCAAAGTATCACCATGGAAAAGTGTGATGTGATTTGGTAAGAAAGGAAAGCTGAGTCCAAGGTTCATTGGACCATATGAAATTCTTGAGAGAGTTGTATCAGTTTCTTACCAAGTGGCTTTACCTCCGAGTTTATCTCAGGTACACAATGTTTTTCACGTTTCGATGTTGAGAAAGTATATGCCAGATCCATCTCGTGTTTTGAGTCCAGAGGCAGTTCAGCTAGAAGAGAACCTATCTTATGAGGAACAACCGGTCCAGATTCTGGACCAAAGGGAGAAAGTGTTATAGAATAAGGTGATTAATTAGGTAAAGTTTTTGTGGAAAAGCAACATGATGGAAGAGGCAACATGTGAATCTGAAAATGCGATGAGGGATAAATACCCCCACTTATTCGATAAGTAAATAAATCGTAGGGATGCAATTTTATAAAGGGGAGAAGGATGTAACATCACAAGTAAGTAATGAATAATAGATATTTTTATCTATGTCTATTAATGAATTAGATAGTGTTTTAGAGGCTTAAAATGAAAATAAATCCAATCTTAAGCATGGAATACACTAATATTTTTAAAAGATTGTTTTACTGCCTTTTGATGGAAAACCATTTTTAAATCTATATTTTGACACTTTTATAAGCTATGTTTGTCAAAATAAACTTATTCTTTATGATTGGGACATCAAAATTTACTGTGTGTGAATTTTTTGTATTTTTCTGACAATGTTCATTTTTAATGAATAGTGAAAAATACTGCATTTTACATCAAAACTGATTTTTAATCTAATTTATTTATATGATTAGATTATCTTTTGAATTGGTTTTAAAGTGAAATTAGAATATATTTTTACCATTTAATTTAATAGTGGTCATTGAAATTAATTTCACTTTGAAATTGGACTTAAACTAGTGTCAATCTTTTGATACTTATTGTTTCATAAAAACACGCTATTCGTCATGACAGCGGGAATTAATTATTAAATTAATTAATGTAACTTATATGATTTTAATTTTGTAAAATATACATCATTTTTGAATTCAGAATATCAAATATAGCTTAGGGTGAATTTTTGGTATTTTTCTGAAAAACATTAATTTTTGATGAATAGTGAAACCACTAAATGGTAGTTAAAGAAACTGATTTTTCGTTTAAATGAAACTTTTCCACTTCTGTGATTTGATTTTAAAAAATCCGACATACATGGTTGTCATTAAGAAGTAAAATTTGGTTCAATGAGATTAAAATAATTATTTGGTGAATAGTAACTTTTATGTTTTTAATCGCGATTAGAGGTAATTAGTGTAGTTTAAGGTAAAAATAATGTTTTAATAATATGAGATGAGCTTGACACATGTCCTACTCTCATTGGATGTGTCATGGCCGACCATGAAAATCCATGGGTCTACTTGGGGACCCCATGGAGCTACTTTGGTAGGAAAATGACATTAATATCTTTTTATTTAATGTTAAAGTAAAAATGACACAAACATGAGTTATTTTACTAAAACAATTTTTACATGAGGTTATACAAGTCATATTTTTGATTATCAATAGTAATTGGAAATATAAACATATTTCCTACATCATAGTATTTTTTTATAATTTTTAGACTTTAAATAAATTAAATTATTTATGACATCATGATGATGCAGCGATTACCTCATTAATAAATGAATTAAATAAAATGAAATGATAATGTAAAATCTATGACCTACACATGTCCAAAATCCTATTGGATGGGTGGATTTCGAACCCTTGTCACCTTAACCTCGAATTATATCAATGTGGGGCCTTTTTAATCCGAAACTCATTTTAAAATAAAGTAACATTTCTTTACTTTCCAAGAGTGCCCCTCCTCTCCTCTTATAAAAGGCCCCCACCTCTACCTCCTTACCCACACTTCCAAAGCCTTTGGATCGTCCAAACCCTGCCCATTTGGTCTCTCCACATCCCTCCCTTTCTCCTTGAAGCCTCACTTTGGGCAGAAGTCTCCCCAAGGAAGCCTTTGAGCTCAAACCAAAGAGAGTTACCCAATTTTAAGGTAATGTCTTCACTTGAGTCCTTTTGTTTTATTTTACTTATCCAACCCCCTAAACTCTTTTTATTCATTTATTTTGTAACAACTCCAGTATATTAAATATACTAGGATGTTTTTATAAGAAGTATTAGACCTACACTTACACACACCTACATCTAATGGTTAAAGAACATACTGTTTCTGTGGATGGCGAATTTCGGCATCCCGAAACGATGATTGTTCAACATTCTTTTAACACCTTCAAAGGTGGCCATTAAGATGAAACTATATTTATATATGATATATAATATTTTTATGTTTTCCTTAAGATTCTGTATTTTTCAATTTGGGCATACCTTTATGGTTTCTATTATGGGTAAATGCGATATCTTCATTTAAGGAACTGCGGACTACCACCCCCTTAAAGTGATTTGATTTGTTAAATACCATATGTGGGACGTATAAAGGATGGAGTTATGATATTATATATGATATTACTCTGGAATTATAATATACCTTTATATCATTATGATTCCATTCTATAAAATATGAAATAGAAATGAAAGTAGCGTTCATGCGTACGTACGGTTTACTGTCTCCATGAACGGTGCATTTCATTTCTTACCTCTAAATGATTATGTAATATTATAAATGCATGTATATACTGGATATATATGATATATATGATATATAAATCATGATTATAATTATGGATATAATGGATACATGAACAAATTGTAATTATAAAGGGTTTATTTTTTACTCAAGTACCAATGATCGTTAAAACGACCGTTATTAACTTAAATAATTACATAGTGTTCCTGACATGGAAATAAGTGATATAAAAGGAATAATGAACTTGAAATAGTTCTTAAACAAGTAGAAATTAACTCAAGTTTATTATTCAGGAGATTAAAGAACGACCGAGTCAAGTCGGACCTGGGGTATGGGACTTCGTCTAAATCTCCATTCATTGAGTCATATTTTGTTTTATACACAACCATCTTTTATACGGTGTATAAACCCCTTTGACTTTTAAATTTATTCAAAATGAATATTTTTTAGATGAAGAGTTTAATAAACGAAAAAAGGGAATGTTTTGTCATACGTATACGGCGACAGTGACTTCTCCACCATCGTAACCATTATTTGAGTTTCGTCATCCTCTACAAGCCATACCTTTTTTTATAGAAAAATAAATAATGTGTTTTACTTTTCTTTTTTTTTTGTATTGAAAATGGTTTTCATAATGTTTTTATATCAATGTTTTGTATTGATATCTTGTGATTGAAAGGTGTAAATGTTAGGTTTCCTATATTCGTATTTTATGTGATACGATTATGTTGAGGTTCTTGGGCATTATTATGAAGACGGGTGGTTCTGTGATAAACTAAGGGTGGGTGAGCCCGATATAGCTCTCCAATGCATTGGGTAACGCGAAGGAGTGAAACATTAAGGTTTCTCCGAAGAGATTTAGGGAATATACTGTGATGGGTATTCCAAACGTAACCAAGAGGGTTACTCCCTACGTAATAATGTTATGAATGCCTCAAGTTACCTTTATGTCTTATGATTTTTATGATTTATTCATGATTTGATGAGGTATGTTGAAGTGCTTATGTTTTATGTGTAAAGTGTGATTTCATTATTATGTATATATGAACTCATGTTTCCTTTCAATATTTTTATAACCCATACTGAGCTTTTTATGCTCATCCCACGTTTTTGAAATGTTTTTCACAGGTCAAGGGCAAGGTACATGATACGATGATAGTGTCAAGGAAGTGTCGAGAAAGAATCCATGTTTTATTTTAAATATGTTTCCATTGATGGGAAAAATGAATACTATCTTTTATGTAACCACTTTGTTTAAATGTGGAATGTAATGCAAGTTTTATGTTCTAATTCTCTAAAACTCTAAACCTGAAAAGATCCTCAAGGTGTAATCTTGTAATAACTCAATATTAAGTAAGGTTTAAGGCTGGGACCTTATAATAAGTTTGTTAGAGAAGTCAACCTCTCATCTTGGTGTAATAACAAGAAATTATTTGAGAAACACATTATAAAATTCCCTTACAATTGTCAAGTCATCAAGGATGCTTGTTTCCTTAGTTAATCATTTGATCTAGATACACTCCCTAACAATTCAATAATATTCATTCTTGATATTATGATACCAAAGGATATTCCTTCTCCTCCTTACACTTGTATATAATTATAGGGTTATTTGTGATATAGGGGATAATTTCCTTCACTTTTTAATTTATATGGGATCTATACAAGGAAATCCAATATATACTCAGAATAGAATTGAATTCCATTAAAGGGGGTATCAAATGGTTTTCTTGGAAATTGGTCCCATATATTTTGATATGGAAGGATTTATATACTTGGTATGCAATACTTTCCCCATTTCTCATTTCATTGATATCACTATTTCCATGTTTTGTAGTGGCGTTTGAATAGTTCTGCTAAACTTACATGATATGAAGGAATGTGTAGAACCATAGTAATAGAGAACATTTGAACTCCATGAATGGATGATAATCCTTCATTTCACTATTTTATTCTAGTTTTAATCTTTTACATTATCCAAAGTAGACATGGGGAAGATAATTCTGAAACTATTAAACAGATAAAAGGGTAACTATGATCATTAAAGGGATAAATTATAAGTGGCACAGAATTCCTTAACTTAAGAATTTCTAGATTTCAATATTAGTTATATTTTATCTATTTACTATCATAAATTCATATTATAATTTTTTCCCCTTAATAATTGTTTATGATGAATGTGAAATTTTAGCAGCACATTTCCCCTGAGGTATAATTGTGCCAGATCCACATCCACTTACAGTATCTAGACAGGGATTTTTTTTCTTGGAAACCACTTACTCTATATTTTACAAAAATTTAGAAATTTTTCCATATATTTATTCTTATATATACGTATTTCTCTAGATATTTCTAATCCTAATACACAAAAATAACTATAATTTTCACTGATACAAACTATGATATCCTATATCTTCCAAACACTTTACTTCATGATTTATTGCAAAATGATACAATTAATACAATACCAAAAATTCGTATGGCCTATTATATTTGGGTAATTTGGTACATATCATAAAAACATGAAATATAAAAAAAATTCATAAACTAAAACTCCATAACATGCCCTTAGATTTCCATGATATTCTAAAACTACACAGGATAACCTAGAATGTATATAAGAAAGGGGTGAGATATAAATCCAAGTAAAGTAATAAAAAGGACATGATGAAATTAATACATTTGATTTAATAGTAATTTAAATGATACCTAAAATGGGTTATAATCATAAACATGGTCATCAAATCATGGTATGTGATGATAAAATGAAAGAAACATAAGAATGTGGAAACAATATCAAACATAACATAATGAGAATAATTCAAGGATAACCACCAAGAAATCATAACATAGATTGATTATGATAACATCTCATGAACTATAAATATAATCTCATGAGATAAAAACATTTCTCAATTCATTGGATGGATATATAATTTTGGGTCTACTTATCACCATCATATCATATACATGCATAAGTGTGCCAGAGATATCATATAACATAAGGATGTATTTTATTAATTTTAATCACATTATTAAAGAGTGTGGGTTATATACATGGAAATAATTAATAAATTAAGGATATTTATATTTATTTGAATATCCTTGAGTGTAAATGGGGATGGGCATTCACAAAATAACTGTTTGGAATAGAAATTTTAAGGATACTTTTGATAGCATAAAGGGGGTACATAAAGATTCATGTATGAGTTTTATGAGAGTAAAAAAGGGTCTATAATCACTTATAAATCACAAGGATAGTCATAGGGGGGTGAGATAACATATCCAAATATGAAAAATTATAAATCAAAGGGAATAATATAAATAAGGTGCTTGAATAAAGAGGTGAGGATCTCGTACCTTGAGAGGGAACTTATAAAATCTTGGGAGGAGCTTTACAAGATCTTTTAGGAACCTTGGGAGGGATATATAGAGGTAAGGGTATATTATATTCATTATTATGTGGTTTTTAATTAATAATAATGAGATTCATGGAGGGTTTTATAGAAAAATAGAGGATAATTCATTATTAACTTCTAAACTTTGGTGTTGCACTCTATATGATAAAGTAATCAAAACCAAAATCATGAACATGGTTTTTCCCCATGGTTTCTTCCAAAGAGGAATAATTTTCATTTATTTATAAGTCTAAAAACCAAACTCATTAAAATAATACTATTGGTTATGAGAAAGTGAGTAATGTTTTTAAAGAATTTGTTTTAAAGCCTTAAAATATAATATTGGTTTTGGAGGATACAATAAGAGATTATAAAAATAGTAAAATAAATTAAAAAAAAATTATTTTAAATGGGAAACATTATTTTGTTTTGGAATACTTTTTATAGTATCTATTTCTTCACTTTTTATCTTTTATGATTTAATAATACATACCCTATTAATATATTGTATTTAATTTTTTCCACAAATTATGACTGTCTTAGAAAAATTATGAAAAACTAACCATCTGATAGTTTTGACATGATGATTTTAAAAAAAAATATTTATATTGTCAAAATTATTCTCTTAATATTCTGATTTACACTTCTAAATCAAAAATCCCCATTTACTGAGAAATACTAGTTTTTGACCATAATAGTTCTCTGAACCTTATGAAAATTACATTTGAATTTATAAAATTATATTACCATTTATATTTAATTAAAATTGATTAAAAATATCCTTTTATTAAAATATCATTTATTTCTAATTTTCTTAAATTCTTCGAAAATATTGTCTTGATTGAAACTATATTTCTTCCAAAAAACAATTTGGGTTTCATAGAATCAAAATATAATTTTTATCAAAATAATTCTTTAATAAATATGAATTAATAATAAAAGATAAATATAATAAATAATTTATACAAAAAAATATAGATACATATTTTTAGGACCTTATATACATATTCATTTATTACACTAGTTAATTCTCTAAGGGTAAGGTTTGTGATGGTGATATTTTCATATAGTGGTTCGGCAGACCTTATTTGGTCATGATCTCGATTACCATGAACTTTTTCCATAAACGGTTTCAATCATGCCTTTTTTGTTATATCTTGACTTAATGTTGGTCATAGAAAAATCCCAATGATTATATCTCTTTCAGAATCTTATATATATGGGATTTATATGATACAATCCTACAGGTCAGGCCATCATTTCTTTTTTCTTTGTCGAATGGATTTATCATAACCTTATATATATATATATATACTAATTGTATTATTAATATTTAATGAATAAATTATAAATGTTTATGATGCTTAATGATATTTTAAATCTGACAGGATATAACAAATAATAGTTCAGAATCCAATATAGTGTAAGTGTTTTCTCTACTTTCATTTCATAATATGGTATTTACACATTTAAAAATGGAATTTAATTTATAAATTTTTGGTTCATTATAGATGGTGTGGATCATTAAATTAATATTCCCTATAATAATGTATGTCCCATATTAGAAATATGTTCCTAATTCTTATCATATGCTCTCTTTATATGTCTCATGAACTTAATGTCCATATATCGATGTTGTCGCCATTATATTTTTATTATCATGACTATTTTATTCTATTATGGAACATGTTTTACTATTTATTTCTTCCACACATCTTTAATTTAATACTTTTGAATTATTCTAGGATTTATGATCAATTATTTTCTGGGTATAAATTTCTTATGTATTCTGATCATACCATTATTCTACCCTTATTCTCGTTTATGGTAATTGATTATTCTCACATATTCTTACCATTACTAAGTATTTTAGATCACCATTTATTATGTTTTCATTTCCCCAGGTTATAAATAAAATTAATATATTAGTTATGTCTAGAAGAGTATATTGTTTGGAGGACTTTTGGGTGATGTTCAAGACTTATTATGGATTAACTAGTTTCTTATATAGTGAAACAAATGTTCATTAACTTAAAAATACATGAGTTTTGTAATTTGGTATTTTGTCTTAATTTGCTAAAAATATAAACATAAATTGTATTAAGAGTGTATTTTAATAAAATATTTTCCGTGATTATTAAAATTTTGGTACTCATGTTTATCGACTGTTATAGTTGGGGTTGTGAGTAGTCCATTGAAAATATAAATCCTATATCTTTGGAAACTAAGAGAGGCATTCCTAGGTCTAATAAAAAGAGGTATATTACAGGAATCCAAATGGGTACCCTGAATAAAAATTTAAATTATACCATTGGTAAATCATGAAATATAGTATTTTAGTAAATATTTATACTAGGAAAGGTGAATTTTTCAAAATGGGATTTTCCTCTAGTAAAATTTGATATTCTGGAAAATGTTCTGGGGTTAGATGTATCCTCATGGGAAAATATTAAAATTTGCATATATCTTTAAGGGTTTGATTCATCCCCCGAGGTAATAATGATACTCTATTAAAGATTTTAGGTGGTATGGGACACATCAAGTGAAAATAATTAATGGGTAAAGGTTTTAATGAATGACATGGCCCTCAGGTAATGAGCAAATAAAAATTATAAATTTGAAAAAGGTTCTTGGGAAATATGGGGTTCTCCGTACGTTGAAATGAACTATATAAAAAGCAATATGGTACTAGATAAAGTAGGTAGGGTTTATCATATGTGTTTTCATAGAACACAAGGATCTATTTTTTTTATTTATATATGAATTTATTTATTTATTCTAACACATCATTATGCACTTTATTTTGATGGGATGTATTTTTCGACAACTTGGTAGTGTCCTAAAAAGTTGTAATCACACCATAAATGATCTATTATGGGTACCTAAGTATACTTCAGGGTTGTATGACATGATAAGAGAAAAGAACCAATGAATTATGAATGATCAAGTTGTAGGGATAGAGCATGGGGGATGGGATTGGTCCTAGATTCAAAACCCATTTTTTGTTGTTTCTTACAATTTTGTTTATTCAAATTATTTTGGACTTATTTGTATGTAATCCAGCCATGGGATATATTGATTCGGTATATAGTAATATTAGGACATTTATATCATTATTTTTGTAATATTATTGGTTTTATATTTTTTATTAGTGTTTTCTATGATGTATGTTTATACTGGAGTATTGATTGGATGTTATTATCATTATTTTTATTGTTATTTATGGTTATATGATCATGGGGATATAGTATATGCGTGATTAATATTATACCTTCAATGATATTTTATATCCTCTAGAATATGGTGAGGTGAACCTTAATTCATGTAGCAATATGATCGGGTTACTATAGAGTGAGCCATGATGGGATGTCATAATGTGGATTCAAATATTTTTCATTTTCTTTTATCAAACTGCTTGTGTGATGTAGACTAAAGATAAGATGATTTCAGATATTTTTATGGATCATGTATTCAGGAGTATCTAACCCACATATGAGGGAATTCCAAGTTACTTAGGTTGGAACTATTGTTATTATTTTTTTATAGTTGATTTATTTCACCTAGTGTGATAGACATTAATTTTGGATATGTGATTTATGATATTTATCAATTAGAAAATAGTGAAAATATGGTGTGTGTGAAATTATAGTATTAGGCATATAAGATTCATATATACTTTATATTCTTGCCTATAATTGGTTACCGAGGTTGTCATATAGGGGTCATTATTTAAAGTGTTAGAAATAACTTATATCGTGTGTTCCCATATAACTTAATGGAGGTATACTAACTAACTAATTATTTAGATAGTTAATTTATTTTTATCGGTGATTAAATTTATTATTTAGGATTGGTTATGATTAAATAAAATTCAAGTAACAACTTATGGAAGTTTTTTCATCTATAACATGTAAATGGAATTTAATTGAACCAAATAGAAAATGTGATATATTTGGTAAAAAGGTAAAATTAAAATGGAATGGTTTGTATCCAATGTTCATTTTAAAATAACCCTGAGTGTGAGTTGAATGGGATATAGAGAGCATCTAGGTTTTAACTCTTTTATGATATGGGGTGTGTGGGATAGCAGGATTCTTTTCCTATTACTACATTCCTTAAAAACTGTGATATCCAGAATTATAAAAGAAATTTTTTGATGCATGTTTTTAGAATTATAGAGACATCCCTCCATACAGACCTTTAGAAACGTTTTAGGATGGTCGAGAGGAGCATGACCGACCTATAGTTGGGTTCGAACTCCCTGTCTCATCGGTACTAACAATAGATTATCATCATTATAAGATCATTCTATGGGTTATGAATTATAAAGAAAGGGATACACTATGGGATAAATAATCCATGTTAGTGATGACCTGGTAGTTCTAAATGTATCACCTTCTTTTTTTATAAGTGAGGGTGTCCCCTAGGTAGATGGGATCTAGGTGATATTAGTGTAATATATTTTGAAAACCTTGAGATAACCCTTGATATAATGGTGAAGTGTATAGTTTTTCTAATATAAGGACCATCTAGGCACTGGTGGGATATTTTTATTTGAGTGAAAAAGCATGTTGGGTTGTCTTGGGAGGATTTATAAATATAGTTTCTAGATCACATATTCCCAAAAACATTAAGGTATTGTAGATATTGATAGTTTATATACCTCACTGATGGGAGGGATGATTGTGATAGAGTACTTTTTGAACTTTATTGAGTTGCAAAACATTTCTAGGATACTAACTGGGGACATGAAAAATAGAGTGAGGAATTTTTTGGGTGGTCTCAGATATGTTTTAAATGTATAGGTAAATATTTTTCACCTACCTACCATATAATATATATTAAATGTACCCTCATAACATAGATAATCGTAAAGAATATAAAATTATTAGGAAAGATTCCTTCTACTAGGGAATATTTAAGTGGTCCCTCTGATTGTAGGAAGATTTTATTTGATGATTAGTTTTTGGGTATTGATGGATAGATTAAACTGAGATTTGGTATATCTCTTTCTCATTAAGGAGGAAGTTCATTTGGGTAATTTTATTCTAGTGGGGAGGAAATAATAAATACCAATGTATCTATTAACCAAGTAAATTTTAATTCTAGTGGAATATGGGGAATCTACAGTTGTATTGGAAGAGTGATTAGTAGCCACCTAGTGGTAGTGGATCTAGACTGGCATAAGGATCATGAATTATATTAGGTATTCCATGACATGCTGGTAGCTAAATTTTCACAAGTTATTCAAGTAACATTTGAGGATTTGGTGCACAAGTTCTAAGGTAATAATGGTAACATGGAAATAAATTTCATGGGTTTCAGGAGGGAGTACTGGGATGAGTTTTAGGCTTATTAAATTCCATTAAACCTACTTATTTTAATTGAGATATGGGGCATCTATAGTTCAAATAATGATTTTAGCTGCATCTATATTAGATTCGTCCTTGTTAAAATCTTCCTTATTCAGTTTAATGGAATCTTACTTGTGGATATTGAGTATTTATACAGTGTGATGTTGATTGATTCATCTTTACATGTGTTATCTAAGGGAATTTGTATTTGTTAAAATTATTCCATGGTGATTGATGGCTATAGGTTCCTTTGGGATTTTATTTTTCATTAATTGACCAGAATTAACATGATCTTTCAGATAGACTAAATGACTCAATATTGATCCCCTGTCAACTACTATCATTTAAATATATCATTTACATCTGTTCAGGGTGATAGTTATGTTTATATCATGGAATGGTATTTGTAGGAAGGTTTTGTTGGAACTGGCCATAAATAGTGGGATGGGATAAAAGTATAGGTATCTAGTCTTGTTGTGGATGATGGTAAGACACATCAAATGGTGTTTCCTTGTATAGTTGTCTAGTTCCAATATTTTTTATTTAGGACTTATTATTTTTTCCACCTAGGTGTGATATTGAGCTCAACATTGAGTTATTACCAAATTTGAATCACATATCTAGA
The DNA here is from genome assembly GCA_963277665.1 of Viscum album. Taxonomy (NCBI): domain Eukaryota; kingdom Viridiplantae; phylum Streptophyta; class Magnoliopsida; order Santalales; family Viscaceae; genus Viscum; species Viscum album. The sequence continues at coordinate 2,015,388,325 of OY728131.1, read as the reverse complement.
ACCCCATATAGGATGGATCATGTAGTTATTTTAGAGTTAAATTCTTGGTTAGAGGATATAAAGTAAATGTGGTTTTTAAGCTGAGTTTGTCTTCTTGGGGTGATCTAGTCTTGTTCTCCTAAAATTTAGTTGATTCATTGATAATATATATGGACTATTGTAAGTTTAACTAAGTGAAGATCAATAAATAGTATCCACATCCATGTATCAATGAGATAGTTGATTAGTTGATATGATATAAGTTGTTATATTATATTTATTTGAGATATGGTTATCATTAATTGAGTATGAGGACTTAAAATATACCTTTTATTTTATTTAGGTGCAGTTTTGGCCTATATGAGTTCATTGATGTCATTTGATTTGGAAAATTAATTAGTTGTGTTTCTAGACCTAATTAATTGGGTCTTCCATCCTTTATATCATACTTTAATAGTCATATTTTTTTATGATATCCTCATGTAATCTAGGTTGATGGAGGAGCATGATCAAAATATAGAGAGTGTTTTTATAACACATAGAGGGAATCAGTTATATTCCAAGATTTTGAAGTTACATTTTTTGGTTGATTGGGTGAACTTTTCAGACATGTGATATCAGAGGCCAGTGTATTCATAGATATTGAGATGGTAAAGGCTATAATTTCATAATATCATATGATAATTGTTTTTAGATGCATAGTTTCTAGGGATTAGATTGTATTACCAAAGGTTTATTCAAGGATACTTAACTATGGATGTGATAATAATGGGTCTAGTCAAGAAGGGGGTGAAGTTTTTTAGTTTGATTATTATGAGAGAGCCTTTTGGGATATAAAAGTTAGGGTTAAAATAGTATTTATATTGACCTTAAATAAACTGGGAAAGGATTATTCAATATATTGTGATGCATAGTATCTCATGATTATAATAGTTTGGGTGATCGACTAACAGGTAGTCTCATATGGATCTAGGCATTTGAGGTTTTATTATTTGAATACTTGATACATGATCTTGAGTGAATAGTGATTATGCACTCACTATGTTTCCATCATCACTATCTTATGGAAGAAATATTTATCGTATACACTAACTATAAAATCATAATATATATTTACTCACAACTAGAATAGAACTTTTACTAGAAACGGTTGGTCAAGTACCTAAAATCTTTTGACTTTGAGTTGGTGTATAACACTAAGAATGAAAACATAATTATAAATATGTTGAGTTGGAAAACTTAGGCATAGTGGTTCAAGATTCAAGCAGTTTGTAAAAGATTATAGCCATTTTTACTATGATGCATCTAGATTTTCATGAGTATCAGGGCTCAGAAAACCTAATGTAATTTTCTATCACCTCCTCATGTATCAGTAGGATGAAGAGGAGTTATCTATTGGATTTGTGATTTCTAGTGATGATGGAAAATATATATGGTGGGGTCCACCACTAGACAAGCTTTTTGATGATGATGTGATCCTTTATTTCTGAGTTCATGTCGTGGGACCTATATTCTTGAATGAGGAGATAATGAGTGACTCACATACCATTAGATGGAGTATCACTGATATGTACCGTGATATATGCAGGTTTTATTAGTGGATTAGGATGAATAAGGATATATAAAGAATCAAAAAAAAGTGTTACACATATCAGTTGGTGAAGTTCATTCAGAAAATTATTTTTGGTCTATTTTAGTCATTGATTCTTCATTCATATAAATGGGATAATGTGGCTATGGGTTTTCTGATGGGTTGTATATAATTACATGAGGTAGTGATGTGGTGTGGGTTATTATGGGATTTATTTTACTAAGGTTTTATATTTCCTACCAATAAGAGAGACATTATCCAATAATGAACTTGATAATAACTATGTATATGAGATAATAAGTCATCATGGGGTTCCTTAGAGTATTATTGGTAAAAGATATTCTTGTTGTACTTCATGCTTAAAGAAAGTTTCATAGAATGAACTTGGTATACATGTGAATTTTAACACTTCTTATCACCCTCAAATATATGGGTAGTCTAATAATTATGTTAAGATGTTATAGGATAATATGAAGTCATGTGTTTTGAATTTTATAGGTTCATGGAAGAATCACTTGGATCATTTGGCATTTTCCTATAAAAATTATTTTCAATCAAGTATTCAGATAGAATCTTTAAGGGATCAATATGGTAGGCCATATTTATTTTCACTATGTTGGATAGAGGATAGGGAGTAAATGATTATTAGGATGAGTCTCATGTATGACACATCAGAGAATATTTGACTAATTAATAAGTGATTTGAGACTCCCCTATGAAGAGTTACTCTTACATATGAATACACCATACATAATAGTAACCTATAGTGTCCTAAAATTTCATCAAGTTATCGAATCCCTATATATTTAAGGTTCAAGAAATTTTTAGTGGGGGTGCATGAAAGTTAAATACACAATATGTAAGAGTTGTTTTTTCATACCTAGAATTTACTTTGTAGTTTTCCTGTATGAGTAATATTGAATAAACACATAAGTAAATATGTTAGAGTAACCATGTGATATGTAAAGGTCACCCTATTATGGTTTGGAGAAAATCAACCAAATTCTGATGTCTCCCTGCATGCATAAAAATAAAATTATCAATCTGTAAAAGTAAACCCATGTTGCATAATAGTAACATTATTGTGTATAAGATTGAATTCTAGACGTAGATGGGTCACCCAATTTACTTCTATGTGTAACAGTAACCCTAAGAATATATAAAAGTAAAACTGAGGTGACCCTGTATGCATAAGGGTAAATGTTTTGTTGATGGGGTGCATAAAATTAATCTCTTCAAGTATAAAAGTAAACTCTCGTATGTAAGAGTAAAATTGTGATACATATAAGTAAACTCCCAGTATGTGAAAGTAACCCTTGGATAAATACATATATCTTTGAGTTGTCCTGATGATATGTAAGGGGATTTTTGAGAAAATGGTAATACAAAAAGAAATTCATATGTGTGTAAGGGTCATCTAATGCATACACATGGCTTAGATAATTTTTAAAAAATTGGTTTTCGTGAATTTTTATAGATTTTTCTAAAATAAAAAAATGTTAAAATGATGTATTAAAAGGGATTTGGGTTATTTTAACAAGAACTCCAGAAATATTCCTATAATACTCCTATTATTATATTATTTTCCGGAGAATGGGATCTTTATCATTTCTAAGGTGATCTTTATATCATTAATTTTCAGAAGTAGCTAGGGGTAAGGCTAGTTTCCCTTGGGTGTTTATTATTTTATTTCCTATATTTTTTATTATATTTACGTAGGTGATGGTTGTTATGGTTATTATTTAGGGTTTTTTTTATTTATATATCTACTCCATTTGGGACTAAATAAATTTATGAAAATTAATTAGTATATTCCTATGAACATAATATTGGTGGTCCCTAAGTTATTTTTAAGTCTATACTCATTTTCTATGTGCATATGATGGGTATTCATGCTAACATAATGATAAATTAGCCTAAATTTAACAAAAATGAATAATTTTTGTTCTTTTATATAAATTATAGTTTTCATTATATGAGAGGTCCATCAAAAATGTAATGGTTACATTTTTTTCAAAAGGATATGTGTTCCTATAAATAAAAAAATGGGGAGTGATAGAGGCAACATAAGGAGTTCCCAAAATAAATTTATGAATTTTTTTGTTATTAAATCATGAAATATAACCTTTTATTAAATAATTAAACTATTAATGGAGAATTTTCAAATGTGATACGACCCATCTCCCACTCCCCCACCCCACGGGGTAAATTTTGATATTCTTATAAATTTCCCAGGGTAGGATGTCACCCCATGGGTGATAATTATATTATGGTAATGTTTTAGGGGTGATATGTGGCCCCTAATTAAAATTGATTAATGGATAAAGAATCATGTTTAGGATGAGGACCTTGGGTAATGATCAAATAAAAATTATAAATTCAAAAAAAATTGGGGTAGTGTGTGGTTCCCCTTGGGGTTTAATACATTACACTTAAAGACAATTGAAATTGGTCAAATCATGTTGGATTTATCTGAGGTGTCACCAAAGAACCCAGATATCAATGATGGATTATTCACATATGCAATTAGTTATTCATTTTTGTAGGTCATCATGCACACTATTTTAATGGATTTATTTCGGGACACCATTGGTGGAGGCTTACTAAGTTTTACTCACCCCCTCTCAAATGGCCGTGGGTACATGAGTAGAGTTCATGGTTGTGGGATAGAGTAAGGGTTGAATCCTTATGATCAATGGATTATCATGATGTTGGGATGGAAAAAGGGAGATGGTATCCGGACTAGTCTTGAGTCCATTTTTTCAGTTTCACCTACATTATTTATTTAAATTATTTTATAATTATTGAATATAATCTTCCCATGAGAGATCCTCATTGTGTATATATGAAATTTAGATAATTTATAGAATTTTTTTGTATAGATTGGTTTGTATATTTATTATTTGCCTATTTACATGAGGAATTTTTAATGGTTTTGGAAGTAGTAGAAGTTTTTATTGGGTAGTTCTCAACTCATATTTTTTTAATCAATTAATAACCTTTTATTTCCTTGATAAATAATGTTATGAATAATTTAATTGATTTAATTATTAATTGGATGATAAATACCGTAACCAAAAGTAAATATCGATATATATAATTAATTTTTAATTTATATAGGGATTTATAATTACCTTGCCTTGTCATTATTTCTTCTGTGATGAATTGGTGGACTACTTTAATCATATAATCGTTTTGTCATAGGATCCAAGGGTTGAATCTTTCTAGTGAGGTTCCACATATAATCCAAAATATCAGAACATCAAATCATAATATTTAGGTGAAATCTTGATCAATTATTATATCTTATGTTATTAATTGTTGATTGAAGCAGGAATCCATTCATGGATAAAAGATTCTTTAGGTTTTCTAAAATACTAAAGAGTGTGGAGGAGGATCAGTGTTATTATTCTTGACTGTGTTCTTGAGAGGATTCTCTCTATGGATTTCTATAATTCTCTCTAGGTTTGTTCTGTACAGCATTTATCCAATACCTAAATGTGATTTAAGTAGGAATTTATAGATCTAGGTTTGGTAAATTGGCATAGGCCTTTAGAAAAATACTTCTTCCATAAATAAAATCATGTCTAGTCTTAATATAAAATATATTATTACTTTATTGACATGAGAAATGCTTGAAAATAAATATTATTTATTAAATAAATAATTAAATATTGATTGAAATGATATTAAATATATCATTTAAAATCAGAATATTGAACCTGGTCTATTAATCCTCCTTAGTATCAACTAAACATGAATAATGACTATTTATTTTATAAATAAATATTACCTCATTTTTTGCTAATAAATAAATTAAATATTATATTCATTAAATATTTTTAATAAATATTTACTACTATTTTTAATTATCATATTTAATATTCATAAAAACTCATGATTAAATATTGGATGTCAAACAATCCCAAATAAATATTAAACCAAAAAAAGGGTATAATATTTATTCTACATTTTTAAATTCAAAATATAATTTAACTAATATTTCAGATACACTTACTGTGTGACCCACTAGGATTTTTTCTCAGTTGCATTAGGAAAAAACGAAAAGGATAAATTTGGAATCTATAAACTTTTCACGATACCCATAGATAACGAAGTTAATTTTATAATTATATAAAACCTCATATGAATTCTCATTGTTTAATATAATCACTTTTCCTTGATATCTCTAATCAATAAGGTTTCATACTCTCATCATCAACCTATGTTCTCAATGTCTATTTCTTTGACTTTCGAGACACGAAATTACCGAAAACACATCGATGGTTGTGGACTTAATTAGGTAGTTATATTATTATAAAACGGATTGAGATATTTTTTTAAGTTACAAAAGGTAAAAAATATAACACACTGGGATTTTAAAAGAATAAAATTATGTCCGGTGGCGTATACGACATGCAACACTGAACATGAATGACTCATGAAATATATGACTATTATAACCTAGCAATTGAATTTGTAGGTAGGAATAATATTGATTAATTTATGAAATATTTATATAAAAAACATACAAAATATAAATTTATTGATAAATTCTTATTAAATAATCACTCAGTTTTTAGTAAATACATATTATCCAGGAAAGATATGTTTTCTTCAAAATTATTTTTATCGTTTTTTGTGATAAAATATCATAATTAATTTATAGAAATTTTTGAAAATTTATTTGATAAAATGAACCAATGTTTTTAAATAATAATATCAAAATTGACTTAGGTTGAAATTTCATGTTTTTTCAAAAAATATTGATTTTTATTCAAAAACTATCATTTCCTTTCAATAAATTTTGTCATTTAAAAGTCCCATTATGATTTTAATTTTTATTAAATTAAAAAAAGTATTTTTTATTTTTGTTTAATAAAATTAGATACATTTTCATCATCTTTACACTGGATTTTAGTACAAGTTTATTTTTTAAATTAAAATGCATTTTTTTAAGCTATTTTAAAGTGCATAATGATTCTCCTTCTTAATTAATAAAAATAACTCATAATGAGGAATGATTTAAATCTAATATATGAATTATATATCTATTAATTTTAAATTAAATTCATATAAATATTATATATTGTTATAGAGTTAATATAATATCATCTTACGCTTGAAAAACAGATTTTTTTTAAATCAATTTTTCGTCTCGTCTGTGGGTTTTATTTTAAATTAAATTCTACCACTTATATAAATTGAATATGATAAAATTAATTCCATATTTGAAGTAATAATAAATTAAATTATATAATAACTTAAACTTGATTTTTTTTACAAAATTAATAATAAAAATTGTAAAAATATTTTACCATGGTTAGGGTGAAAACTGGTTTATCAGGGATTAAACTAATAAGATAATATTTAAGATAACCTAAAAAATTATAAATTATATTGAATGTTCATATTTATAGATTATATTATATAAATTTTGATAATTATCCATTTAATATCCTTGATTTATGTGTAAAATGTGTGTATAACGTTTTCTTTCACAACAATTTCAAGTGTGTCCTCTCCCCGACTTATAAAAGTCCACTTATATCCTCCCCTATTCACATTTGAAAATACTTTTTTATAAAAATACCCACCCAAATCCATTTATTAATTCCCATAAAATGTCATATAATTTATGTTTTGATAATAAAACCAATCTTGTAAGGGCTTAGGTATAATCCTAAATAGATAGTCAGAAGAAAAGGTATCATTCTCAATCAATCATTTTTGTTTTATTTCTTCTTATACCTCTTTAAAAAATTCATAAAACATGATGATATAATAAAATAAATATCTCTCATATACTAAGTATTTATTATTTAAATTTTATAACCTACATCCATCTCCTCTTCCATCAAATGGGAAACTAAACCATCATTCATGTGTATGACGGACTATCACCTCACAGACCAATGTAATTATTTTACCATCATAGCCTATCATGCCTATTTATAATGATATATTTAATGTTAATATATGATATCAATGAAATATTAATGATTATATAAAATTTACATATCATATAAATTAATTTTATGCAATTTTTTAGTGGATCTTATGATTAAAAATTTTCCAAAGCGGTAAGGGTATCTCATCTCACTTTTACTTTCATGGGATATATACCACATTCACAAATTATTTATTTTTTCTAGTGTATATAATTTACATTTAATATGTTATATAATGAATAAATTTATATTAATGGTATTAAATTTACTTTTAAAGTTATTTATTTCATGGGGATTATGATTCAAAATTTACCAATGTGGTAAGGGTTTATGTTAAGATCTCACTGAATATGAGTATTGTTTCTGATTACTTTAAATATAATTAAATATTATAATATAACCCTCAATAAACTCTTGAATATTATTTACCTAGGTTTATTTATTTAGTAAAAAGTTTTTCCTTTATATTTACTCTCATTAAATTCTCAAGATTCTGAAATATTGTTTTATGGACAACCAATGTTGATTTTCTGCTCGGTTGGGAATGTTTCTCTAACATGTACAGGTTCTTTAAAAATGTTTTTACTATTATATTATGATTGGTAAAAATAATTTTTACAAATTTTTTATTCTTAAAAAATGGTTTTAAATGAATATTCTTATCATTTTTTTGAACAAGGTACTTTTTAAATTTTTACTGAAAATTTGAAAGGAATCTTCATATTAACATAATCTGTATGAATAAAATTTTCTTTCTTCATGACCACCCATTTTTTAAAATTTACCTTTGTATTTTTCAAATTTTATTTCAAATTTAATGTAATTTCACAATATTTTTTGATTTTTTAGTTTTTAAAAAAATTAAATAAAAAAGGTTATTTAACTTGTGAATGTTTTTAAATGATTTTTAATTGTATTTACATTCATAAGTGTAAAAACCCCTTGATGTTACATATGCTCCATTAGGGATATTTTGTAACGATACTATCATAATTATTTCTTTGGATAGATTATGAATATTTTGAATATATTTTTATAGAAATCATTTTTCTATATGGGTTATTGAAGTTGTGAAGGAAATAATGATTTTTTATATGAATTTTATGATTAAATGAAAGCGCTATGTACTTTATTCATGTCATGGTTATTATAAAATTTTTATGATAATGGATGATCACAGTATAACTTATACGAAGGGTCGATCCCCATTATAGCACACGGATGATCCTTATATAGCTTATATAAAGGGTTGAGTCCCATTATAGCTCCTGGGAGAACGCGATATAGCTTGTATGATGTGTGTTTCAATATATTGTTGGGTGAACCTAATATATCTTATATAATGGGTGTTCCCAGATATATTTGGGTGATCCTAATATTAATTTTATGATTGGAGAGCCAAAATATAGATCTCTAGTTTTTTGGGTAATGATTATGTTCTCTAGATAATAATATTATAAGTTGTTCATATGGTTATTCAAATTTAAAAGGGTTCTATAGTGGTTCAATAAAGATAATGTTAAAAGATACCAACAAAATTTCTTTATGAATTCTATGGGGTTTTAATGATTCCTTTGATAAATATTGACATCACATGCCTCATTATTAATTATTATTATGATTATTTACATGAAAAAATCATTATTATATGTTTCATTATTGATGATCTAGGTATTTATGGTCCTGAATATTCTTATATTATGATAATGTAATTTTATTACGTCATCATGACATTATTCTCTTCTTATTCTCACTGATGAAATTAAATTGTTTATGCTTATGTTTACCCTTACTAAACATTTTAGCTCTCCCTTTTTATGCATCCTTTTCACCATGTTTTCAAGAATTATGTTAAATGAGTTATGTATATAAGGGTTTCATATGTATGATGATGATGACTTAATATGAAATAATAAATGTTGGGTATAGTGGGAAAAATACTCTCTTAAAGTCATTGATATTTTTTATGTAAGAGTTTATCTTATTATATAAAACATTAAACCTATAATTTCTTTAGGTGTGTTAGTGATCTAATATTTTCTTTCGTTATTATAGGTTTAGGATTACAAAAAATGGGTCATGTTTATCAGTATCAAACTATAAATGTAATTATTATGTTTTTAGTACCGGATCTATGAGTGTCAGTCCGGAGATGTTATTGTTGGTATCAAATGAGAGTTTTGATTACTTTGGAGATTATGATGTTTTCTTGAGATGTTGTTTTAATATTTATGGATACCATCATAGGTTTATGAGACAAAGATTGATCGTATGTTAAAATTCTTAGACACCCCTTTTCAGGTTTTAAGTGATGATATCTTAAAGTGATTAAAGTCATTTTTGGTGATTTTTTCGGTTAAGTATATGTAAAAATTTGGTTTAACATAATTTATTCCTATACATTTTATGGATATATGTTTTATGGTATTGATAACCTATACGGTTTATTTGATCTTTGAATATTAAGATAAATTTTTAATATTTTCATCATATTTTGGTAAATTTTATAAGAATTATATTAGTATATTTTTGTGAAAGGAAAACTCGTCACATCAGCAAGGTTGTGGGGATTGAACCCACAAATGAATGGTCACAAGGGTGAAGCATCTACAAATGGACTATGTGATGTCCAAGTTAGTAAGACATCATTTTTTACTTAAATAGTTTAAAATATAGTTATTAATTTTATTTTTAGAACATAGATTTTATTATATAGATAATCATGGATTGAAAATTGATTTAGTGTTAGGAGATTAAATTTATTTAATAAGAAGTTCATTATTTTTGGAACCGTATATGATTTTGGAAGACTAAACATTATGGGATTTTATTTGAGGAATAATGGTTTAATTATCTTTCGGAATCATATATAATTTTACAATGGCTTTATAGTGATACAATTTATTTATTTAAATGATCAGTTTATCTTGGAGATTATGTGATTAGAGAAAATGAATTTTTTTTCATGAGACTTTAAACATTATTGGTCTTATTTGGAGATAATGTTAAATCAATTTGATAATATTATGTGAACAAACCCTTAAAATTTTTGTTTTTCAATATTATTTAGGAATATTTTGAAAAAATAATTATATTTTTTATCAAATTATATAAGTTAAACTTTGGTTGTTACTTTTGAGGAATTGGTGATTAATGTTGAATTACAAAATATGAGGTTTTATTAATTTTGGGAATTATATTACCATGAGATAAAAAATTTGTTTTGGTTATTGAATAAATATATAAGAAATATATTTTTATCTTATTTGATTTATATTAATCATTAGGAGTTTATTTTAGTGTTTTGAATATAAAAAAAATCATCGAATACTCATCCTTTGCACCAAAAAATGAGATTTTGGTGGAAATTGATTAAAGAATTAAATTTTACTTGTCATGTATGTATATTCTCCTTATGTTATTATTATAAATGGTATGTAATTATATAGTTATAGGAAAGTGATCTTGAAAATTAAAATTCCATCCTATTACCTTCATTCCAATGTGATAATGGTCCTTTTCACACCTTTATGGTTTATGGTTTGGGGGTTGTTAAATTTCTAATTATAATGCAATTTCATGTGATCAATGATCTATTTCAATATAAATAATTATTTGGGCATTATGATTTTCGTACATGTTCATATTTTCACATCCCATAAACTTTTTCCTACTTGGAAACCTAGATATGTGTTGTTTCATATAACCTTCATACTTCCCTCTCTCTCTTTTCAAGTAGTAATTTTACTAACCCATTTTACAATGTGGGATTTCAATAAGGGTATTTGGAAATTTCAAACTCTTATTTAAAAATTTCATGTTCAGATTTATAATACATGATTTATTAAATGTAGGAGAATGTAACATCCTAATATTTTAAATGAATAACAATATGTTCAATAGTGTATATGATATGAAACATCAAGTTCAAACATCCAGTAAAATATATGACTATTATAACATAGTTATTTAACTGGTGGGTATGAATAGTATTAACTAAATTATGAAATATATATATATATATATCTTACTATGTATAAAAGTATTGATAAATATTATTACTCATTTTTAGAAAATAGATTTTATTCATCAAAAATATGTTTGCTGCAAAAATAATTTTTATTTATTTTTCTTATCAAATATTATAATTAATTTATTGAATAGTTATAAAATTTATTGGATAAAATTAAATTAATTTCTTAAATAAGAATAAAAATATAAATTCGGGTGAAATTTTTTGTTTTTTTGAAAAGTATTGATTTTTCAGTGAATAATGGAAAATATATATTTTTAAAAACTGTCATTTATTTTCAATAAATTATGTAATTTAAATTTACCATTATTATTTGAATTTAATTTCATGTAATATAATTATTCATTAGTTATATTTTATCTAATTAATTACATTTGAATCATCTTTATAATGGATTTTAGTATAAAATCATTTTTGGGCTTAAAAACAAATTTTTCTTGAAAACTATTTTAAATTGGGTAATGTTTCTCATTTTTAATTAATTAAAATAACACCTAATGATGAATAATTTAAATGGAATGTATGTATTATAAATATATAAATATTAATTTAATTTAATATAATATATATTATATGTTATATATTTAATATAATATAATCATATGAATGATAAATACATTTATTAAAAACTATTTTTCACAATGTTTGTGGGTTTTATTTTAAATTAAATTCATATAATTATATAAATTTAAAATTATAAAATGGATTATAAATTTGGAATCAGTATAATTTATATTATATAATAAGGTTAACTTAATTTTTGGTTATAATGAATTGTGAAAATAGTAAAAATATTTTACTATAGTTAAGGTGAAAACACGAATAGTGGGTGGTTAAATTAAAAGGACAATGGTTAAAATTACCTACAAACTTGTCTAAATTATATTATATATACATATTTGGACTTTATTTCATAAAATTAAATATAATTAACCATTTTATCCTTTTTCATGTGTAAAATGTGGGTAAAACATATTCTTTTCAAAAATTCTAAGTGTATCCTCTCCCACGCTTGTAAAAGGTCACCCCCTCTCCTACCCAATTAACACTTAAAAATAATTTTTCTTCATAAAATAAATACCCAAATACCTTCATTAATTCCCTCCCCAGGACTTTGAGACCTTTTTTATCATTAAACCAATCTAGTAAGTATTTATTTATAGTCCTAAAGAGTTTGTCCAAAGAAGAGGTGTCATTCTTAACCGAAAGTTTTTTTTCTTCTTCTTACACCTCATTCAAATGTTATTAAAAAATTTTGATACAATAATATCATTATATAACATATATTGAGATTTTATTTTTTTATTTGATAACCTACATAAATATTTTCTCCTATCATATGGTAAACGAATCAATTGTTCATGCGTACGGAGAACTACCTCCTCACGAACGGACATAATTGTTTTCCACCATCACCTATCATGGATATTTATGATGATGAATTTATTTTTTATATAAGATATTAATTAAATATTAATCATTATTAAAAATTAATTTATCACTTACTTTCTTACATTACCATCGATTGAAAAAATATATAAAGATGTTCATGTGTATAGCATACTACCTCCTCGCAAAGTGATGTGATTCATTTTTTATTACCGCATCACATGGATGGTATATGAAATTATACTTAAATAAAAAATATTATATTTATTAAACAATTATAATTCTTAAAATATAAACTAATCCTAACCTTATTTTTAGAATTATCTTTTAAAAATATAAATTTTTCTCATGAGTATGTACGAACCACCATCAGCGTGATTGAAACATAGTTCAATTTTCATAACCATTATTCATGGTTCATTTAAAAAGTATAATTGATGTATAAAAATTATAATTATTTTATTATTATTATTATAGAGATTATGGAAAAATTTCCCCTTTTACCATGGTCAATATATCAAAGTTGTTTTGAGAATATGGATTGAATATCCTCAAAACACTCAACATGGACTTAACTAATTAAGTATTTAAATATTTCATTAAAATACATAAAATAAATGATTAAATTATAAGTTATTGAACCTATAAAAGTTTCCTAAGAAATAAAAAAACTTATATATTCTTATTATATATAAGTTAATGTACATACAAGGAATATCTAGACTCAAGGTAAGATATTATACCTTAGTTTTCCTTCAATGAGGCGTATTTTATTATTATAAACCTAATTTATTTTATATAGTTTATATACTGACCCTTTTTCTGGTTATATCATGAATATACTTATTTTCATGATATTTAAATTTTAATTTTATTTTAATCTTTAATGGGACTTATGATTCGAAAATTATCAATGTGGTAAGGGTTTCTCATCTCACTTTTAATTATGTGAAACATTTGTCACATTCACCACTTATTTTTTTTGTGTGGTGTATATATTAACCATATGATATGTTATTACATGAATAATTTTATTTTTATTTTATTTAAATTTTAATTTCATGTTATTTCATTCATGGGGATTTTGACTCAAAATTTACCAAATTGGTTAGGATTTATATTATGATATCAATGATTATCTAGATTTTTTATGATTAAGTTTATGATAATAAAATATCATAATATACCTCTCAAGATACTCATATATTTTCTTATCCCATGGTTTTTTATTGATAATATATTTTTTCATGCCCATTTACTCTCTTTAAATACTAAATATACTAAAATAATTATTTTCTGTAAAACTAACATTGACGTTCTACTCAGTCAGAAATATTTCTCTTCCATTCTCATGTTTTCTAAAAATATTTTTACAAATATTTAAAAATTCATCCATTGACTGTTAAAGGAAATTTTTTCCCATTTTAATTTTTTTAAAAAAATAAATGAATCATCCTATATTTTTATGAATAATGTTCTTTTAGAATTTTTATAGAAAATGTGAAAGGATTTTTTTTAACATACTCAGCATGAAATGAATTTTCCTCCATCCTGGACACTCATTCATTTAAAGATAAATTTATAATTTTCAAATTTTATTTTAAATGAAATTTTTTTCAAATTATTTTGGGAATTTTAGGTTTTTAAAAGTTATTTCCAATGAGAAATTCTTATTTTCATCATGAATTTTTCAAAATGATATTTTAATGCTATTTTAATTCATTATCATCAATTGAGATTGATGTTAATTATGATGCATTTGGTATATTTTTTAATCATACCATCTGTAATATTTATCTAGATGGATTCTTATTTTTTTCAGAGAGATTGTCAAGGAACAAATTTCTTTTCCATGGGTTAATTATGTTTCGAAAGGAATAATTATTTTTCTATGAGTTTTATGTAAAAATTTGTAAGAACCTCAATCTTCTTTTCAGGTATGTTTTCCTTTTTCTGGTCATTTTTTATAAAAAGGGGAATTTATGGAAATTTTTGAAGTACATATTGTGTGCTTTCTGAGTACATGTTGTGTACTCAGTTACCACAGGTAGTCGTGTGGTGGACATGTAGAGTCCCTGGACACGGCCATGTGGGGGTGACCTGGAGGCCGCCTAAAGTGGAGTATGGAAATAGCAAGTACACGTCGTGTAATTCCAAAGTAAACACTGTTTACTTTCTTTTTTTTCATTAAATGAACCGGGGTCACGTCTAATTGCTAGAAAGGTCTTATTCGAGGTTTCGTTTGTCCAAGAGCTCTCATACGGCTATGATCTTCCTCTGAGACATCGACCAAGCATCTGAACTCTGATTCGACCGCAATCGATTGCGTTGGGATCGCATCGGTATGATCTTTCTTCTACTTGATCTTTATTTCATGATTCTTCTTCTTTATGAAGTTATCCTATATTGAACGTTTCAGAATTTTTTTTAGATCTTCGTCATTCTAATGTGATTCAAGCCCTGAGTCTCAATTTTATTGATCTCCCAATGCTGAGATATGTGGTTTGTGCCTTTCTGTTGAATGTCTTTGAGTTATATGTGAAAAAACCACAAATACCCTTGAACGGGGTCTTGCGTGTTTACCGTTTTAGCCTTATTTTTTTATTCTATGCTTTTATGCTTGATTTGATGATAAATAATGTGAATAGGGTTAATTTATATTCTTGGGAAGTTTTTTTACATGCATGATTGCATGTTTTGACTATTGGGTCTAGTTTACCTATTAGACTTTTGATTACTTTCCCATGCCTAGTTGTAGGATGGTGTGATTTTTCTGGTATGCTGATATTCTATAGACTACTAGCGAAGTAGTTCTTGCGGTTTACTTTAGCCTAAACATGTTTTTATACTTTCTTGAATTACGCAGGGCTATGAGAACCTGGTGTATACACCATTGGGAGAATGAACATAAGGGATTCTCCAGAGTGTCTTTTTTACTTACGATGTGAGACCATAGGGAGAATTGATGTATGTGCTTCCTCAGAGTGTCTGTAGATCCTTGATAAGGGCCAAAGGGGGAATAAGCATTGAGTTCATCCCAAGAGTGACTTTATTTACTGATATGAGACTACAGGAGGAATTGATGGTGAGTGATTCCTCAGAGAGTCTATGCTTAAGCTGAACCAGAGGGGTTAGACTGAGTGTACTGCTCAGATGGTTGTTTTTGTTGATAGGTTGGACTATAGGGGATCGTTTGTGACTAATTCCCATAGGGCTACCTGTTTGTGATTACCTTCTTTGTTTAGTTGTTTCTTGATATATGATACTGAATTCATTGAAACTGAGAGTTGTTTACCTTGGGTACTTCCTTGTTTACTGCATTTATTTTCTTACTGCCTTCCATGTATTCACTGACTATTAGGCATAGATCTCGTGGTGGTTTCCTACTGGGATTTAGTCTCACACCCTGTTTCGGCCATGTTTTTGGGCCCAAACTGATTATATTGTTGTAGGTATAGATAAAGGAAAGTTTCCTTCTACTTCAGGTACTTGATTTGCTGTGGAGCTGGAAATCATGGGATCAAGCAATGGTTTGCGATGCTGAGGAGTTGTTTACTTTGATTTATTTTTTACTTGGGTTTACTACTGTTGTATTCTAGCATTGTGATTTTTTAGATGTTTTCCTAGACATATGTATCATGCCTCATTCTTATATATGTGTGTGATCCAATTTATTATTTTTCTGTCTTCTACTGTTTACTTTTGTATGGATTATTCCTGCTTCCTCTTTTTCTATTACTTTCTTCTGTTGTGTTACTCTGCTAATGAGGGAATAGTTTCCTCACTATCACAACCAAGGCCTTTGCTGCTACTTCCTCTGGTGTTCGGGGAAATGTGATTGAGGCCATGTGACTAACCGGGTATGGGGCGCCTCTGGGTGGCTTTTGGAACTAGGATGTTACAAAGTGGTATCAGAGGAATTATTTTCTCTTGAATTATATTTTAGAGCCTATAGACAGGGATAGGATAGAATATGTACTTGGTAATAAGATGTTCCTAGGAGTATCTAACCCATGTATAGGGAAAATCCAATCTACTTCATTTATTGCAATTTTTTCTAGTTTTTCAATTATTAAAGTTGATTTGATTTCACCTTGAGTGATTCACGTGTTTTGTGTTGTTACTGTTGATTTTATTGACGCTCTATTTATATTGGAACCCAATGAGATTAGGGTATTCCATCTCATGCATCATATAGGCACTTGTTAGGAATCACATTTCATGCATTCTTTCCATGCCATTTAGGGTGCATTAGAAATTGCATGTTATTGTGATAGATGTTGTGCTAGATATGCATGATATTGTGATAGATACATTGTTTGAATACCCACTGTTTTATAGGGTCTTGCTTTGTGAAAGGATTTATTAGAATGAATGCCAAACATTGGATCTTGAGGTGTTATGGGCCCTCATTGACCATAATTTGGGGGATCTTTGACTTGTTTACCTTATATATGACATGAATAAGATGCCAAGCTTTGATTCTTGGGGAGTATGGGCCCTCATGAATCGGAATTCGGCACTTAATGATTATTTTAGTGTTTTTTTGAGCTCCGAAGTAGTTTTTGAGGCTTACTATCTGGAAAAACCCAGAATACACACCGTGTAGTTTTAAATACACACCATGTGTTCTTCTATTCGGGAAGAAACTATTTTTCTTAAGAAAACATCGTGTACTGTATGTACATGTCCTGTAGTCTCTAACTGTGTCTCGGTCTGTGTGGGTGGGGACATGCGGTTTGGAATATTTGGTAAGACATGCCGTGTAGAGGATGTACATGTCGTGTCATAGAACCATGTAACCGACCGTGTCACTAACAACACGACCTGGAAAAATCTTCTTAGTACACATTGTGTCCATCTGGAACATGTCATGTAGTGTAAGCCATGTAACCGGCCATGTATCTAACAACACGGATCGGTGAGGTTCATCTAGTACACATCGTGTTTGGCACTAACACGACGTGTAGTCTCATTCTAAGGAGAACCATGTGGATTATCCATGTAGAAGGACTCAGGTAGGGGAAGAGGATTTAAGTTCACGTTGTGTGTTAGGTTAACATGTCGTGTGTATGGGGTGTTACATGACCAATTCTTGCCAGAGTACATTCCCATGTGAATGGATGAGGGGAACAAGCCGTGTAGGTGTTATACGTGCCATGTAGTCATGTTTTGTAAAACTTGAATGTTTTCCCTCTCCTTCTCCCTTCTTATGTTTTTAGTTTTTTGCCTTTGATAATATTGATCTAAGGTGTGTGTTTGACCTTTTAGAGTCATTCAACTGAGATGTCCTCTGGTTGTTCTCCAGTTACAATGCGGTGATCAGACGCCGGATATAGCTGATCAAGGGCTACCTGCAGATCCTCCTGGTGTGCTTGTCTTGGTACCAGCCATTATACCAGACGCAGGTGATGATGCATAGTTCAGGTAATGCTTTATGAGGATGATGCAGACCTTTTAGGGAGCACCACCTCCTGCCTCGTCGATGGAAGAATTGATGCGGGTATTTTAGCAGCAGCATCCTCCCACTTTCTCTGGGGATGGAGGACCCTAGGCTATAGAGTCATGGATAGAAGCCATGATGACGATCTTTAAGCATCTGTAGATGCCTCCAGAGAGGTAGGTCAAGCTTGCAACATATATGATCCAGGATTTCATCAAGATATAGTGAGATGTGATCTCACAAACGGGACACTAGCAAGTCATGACTTGGTAGGAGTTCCATCGTAGTTTCTATGACTACTTCTATCTAGAGACCTTGAGGGCCGATCAAGCCTGAGATTTTATGAGTCTCGAGCAGAGTACTCTTTTGGTTATGGATTATTCCTCTCATTTTACCGAGTTGCAGCATTTCATGCCAATTTCAAGAGGTGATCAGTTATTCATGGCAAGGAATTTCGAGGACGGTCTGAGGCAGGACATCGGATCACAGTTGAACATCTTCTGGTTGACTTCTATCACTTCCATCGTCAACCAAATGCTGATTTCTGAGTGAAATCTAAGGGATTCTAGATTTGGGAGCTAGGGTGGCTTGACATCTAAATTTAGTATTCCTCCCACTGACAGTAGGAAGCGTCGAAGGGTGTCTATGTGAGGAGATCCAAGGAGGCGAGATACTTCTTATGGTAGTCTAGTGGTGTGCTACCAATGCGGGAAGAGCAGTCATACGAGGGAACATTTCCCGAGAGACCCAATGGAGTGCTGATATTGTGGCAAGATGGGTCATCTTCAGCACTTCTATCAGATCTTTTCCCCAATAGCTGGTGACAGGGGTTATTCTATGACTCCTCATTCAGGAACAGCACTACCAGTTTATCACCAGTCTAGGAACTGGAGTTCTTCCGTCCGTTCAGGCTGAGGTGGAGGTTGTGGTCATGGTAGCTAGTCACCCAGTTTTCAGCGACAATAGGGTGAATCAGCTTAGGGTGGCCAGATAGGGTCACAGGGCAGCGGTGCATGTCATACTTTTGCAGTGGAGCAGACCTAATAAGAGCAAGATCATAGACCCTCTAGAGTTCGATGTACGATCTTAGTTGCATCAATTTTAGATTCTGCTCTTTTCAATACAGTGTCTTCCCATAGATTTATATCTATTGCGGTTGTGAAGAGCCTTGGGCTCTACATATTTTCTTCTGCAGATATCTTGACACTATACACTCCATTGGGGACAAGAACGGTGAGTGTACGTCAGTGCAAGGAGTGCCCTCTAGAGGTTAGTGGGTGTCACTTTTTATGGGACCTCTATTTCTTAGAGATGACGTGCTATGATTCCATTCTCATAATGGACTGGTTAGTTACCTTCCATGTTGTCATTGATTGTTATCGCCGTAGGGTGAGTTTCATATCACTAGAGGGTGAATCTTTTCTTCATAAGGGCGAATGGGATGTCCATGTGAGCAGAGTGGGACCCGAGTATCATGGGTTAGGAGGAGTTACAACCCAGATTGCTGGTCTATATCTGGATGACCAAGAAATTTCACATATGGACTTTCCTCCACTAGTGGATTGTTTCAGATATGTCTTTCTAGTGGAATTTTTCGGTTCTACTTTGGAATGTGATGTACACTTTTCTATTGAGTTTGTGCCTGGGGAATCACCAGAGTCTATTCCTCGTTATAGGATGGCTACACCAGAGTTACAGGAGCTCGAGAAGTAGTTGGAGGAGTTTTAGGCAAAGGGTTTCATCTGACCTAGTACGTCTCCTTGGGGTTCGCCTATCCTGTTTGCAAAGTAGGCAGATGGTACCCTTAGACTTTGTGTGGACTATCGAAAGTTGAACCTGTTGATGGTAAAGAACTTATATACCTTTCCAAGGATTTATGATCTCTTTGATCATATTTGAGGATCCCGGGTGTTCTTGAAGATTGACTTAAGGTCTGGTTATCATCAGTTGCATGTTAGACCATCTGATATAACTCTCACAAACTTACAGAGCAGGTATGGTCTATAGGAGTATATGGTTATGTCGTTCGTTCTAACAAATGTGCATGTAGTTTTCATGGAACTGATGAACCAAGTGTTCCATCCACACTTGGATTCTTTCGTGGTGGTCTTCGTGGATGATATCTTGGTGTACTCTCACACTCGACACGACCATGCTACCCATCTTGAGATCATTTTATGTATACTGAGTTAGTATAAGTTATATGCTAAGCTCTCAAAATGCCACTTTTGGATGGATCATATTCACTTATTAGGTCAGGTTATCTCTGAGACAATAGTGTTCGTAGACCCAAAAAAAGTGAGAGAAGTAGTTTCCAAGGAGAAGACGAAGAACATCTTTGATGTATGGAGTTTTTTAGGGCTGGATGGATACTACAGACGCTTCATTCAGAACTTTTCACGCTTAGCAGCACCACTGACGGATCTAACTAAGAAGGGTGAGAAGTTCTTGAGGTCAGATTCTTGTGAGCCAGCCTTTTAGAAGATGAAAGGGAGGTTGACTTCAGCACTGATACTAGTCTTTCCAGATCCAGGAAAGAGTTATAATCTGTACTGTGATTATTTAGGTATCGGGCTAGGATCTATGCTTATGCAGGGAAAGGAGTCATTACACACGGGTCTTGGGAGTTGAGACCACATGAGAGGAATTACCCGACGCATGATCTCGAGTTGGTTTTAGTTGTTAATGACATACACTATTGGAGAAATTATCTTCTAGGAGGTAATTTGGTGGTTTTCACTGACCAAATGAGTTTCAAGTACATCTTCAGTCAGAGTGATTTGAATTTGAGACAGCGAAAGTGGGTTGTGTACCTTCAATATTTTGACTTTTTTCTTGACTATATGCCTGGGAAAGGCAATGCAGTGGCTAATGCATTGAGAAGGAGTACTAAGATACAGGCAGTTCGGGAGGCCAGAAGTGAGTGGAAGCTTATGGATCTGTTTTCTGAGATGCATTTGTAGGTGCGTGACAAACAAGTGAGACATTTCTTTGTTTTATAGTTTTTACCTCTACCATTCTTGATTGAGTGAGAATGAGGCAGCTATCGAATTCAGAAGGCCTACTCCCATAGAAGAGTGTGTCATGAGAGGACCAAATTCTGGGATGGACCATAGGCGAGGATGAGATATTTCATTTTCAGGGGCGCGTATGGGTGTCTGCAGACATACGTGAAGAGCTGATGTGAGACTTCAATTCCTCAGTTTGGTTAGTTCATCCTAGTGTCACCAAGATGTATCATGATCTACACTGTTAGTGTTGGTGGATACTTATGAAGAGAGAAGTTTCTAGTTTCATCAAGAGGTGTTCTACCTGTCATCAGGTGAAGATACAGCATCAGCGACCAACAAGGCTTTTACAACAGTTACCCATTCTTGAGTGGAAGTGGAATGATGTCATTATGGATTTCATGACAGGTTTACCGAGGTCGCCTCAAGGGAATGATGTAGTTTGGGATGTCATTGACAGACTCACAAAGGTTTCTCACTTCTTTCTGATCAAGGATACCTTCAGTGTCGATGACCTGGGACGGTTTTACATCCGTGAGATTGTGCACTTACATGGAGTTCCACACTCCATTATTTCAGACAGAGATGCACATTTTACTTCTCGAGTCTGGAAGGGGCTTCAGAAGGATTTTGGTACATAGGTACTTTTTAGTATATCTTACCACCCCAAGACAGATGGATATTTTGAGCATATCATTCAGGTGCTTAAGGACATGCTTAGATCATGTATTCTGGATTTTGGAGGTTCTTGGGAGAAGCACATACCTCTTGTGGAGTTTTCCTACAACAATATTTCTCAAGAAACTTTTCAGATAGAACCATATGAGGCTTTGTATGGTATTCAATGCTGATCACCCTTATGTTGGCTGGAGGCAGGAGAGGCAGCTATGTTGGGACCTCGTCTTGTACAGAAGACTACAGTGAAGATTGAGTTGATTCGGAAGAGGATGGCTACAACACAGTCTCGATAGAAGTCTTATGCAGCTCAGTGGAGACAACCTCTGGAGTTCGAGGTTAGGGATCAGTTTTTCCTATGTGTCACATCGAGGTTGGGACACAATAGGATTAGGATACAGGGTAAGCTTTCACCGAGGTACGTCGAGATATTTTAGGTGTTGAAGAGAGTTGGGCCGGTTTCCTATCTATTGCAGTTACCTCAGAGGTACTAGGCTATGCACGATGTCTTCCACGTTTCTCAACTTCGACATTACTTATCAGACCCATCTCATGTTTTCTAACCCAAGGAGGTTGATTTGGAAGTGGATGCATTGTTTAAGGAGCATCCTATTCGGATCATTGATCGAAGTACGAAGGTTCTCTATGGTCGGTCTATTCATCTGGTACGGGTGCTATGGCATCACAGGCGATTATAGGATGAGACTTAAGAGAGGGAGGCTGATGTAAGAGCATCGTGGCCAGAGCTGTTCAGGGTTTCTTCTTCAATGTCGGCTTTCTAGGGAAATTCGGGGACAAATTTCTTTAAGGGGGAACATTTGTAAGAACCCAGATCTTATATCAGGTTTGTTTTCCTTCTTCTGGTCATTTTTGAGAAAAAGGATAATTGATGGAAATTTTCGAAGTATACGCCATGTACTTTCTGAGTACACGCCATGTACTCAGTTACCGCAGGTAGTCATGTACTGGTCATGTAGCAGCCATGCACATGGCCATGTGGGGGTGACCTGGAGGCTACTGCAAGCAGAGTATGGAAATGGAAATTACATGTAGTGTAGTTCCAAAGTACCTGCTGTGTACTTTCTTTTTTTTCTTTAAATGCACTGGGGTCACATCTAATCGCCAGAAAGGTCTTCTTCTAGGTTTTGTTCGGTCGAGAGCTCCTGTACGAGTGTGATCTTCCTCTAATCCCCTAACCAAGCATCCGAACTCTGATTCAACCATCATTGATTGCGTTGGGATCGCCTTGGTAAGCTCTCTCTCTTCTGCTTGATCTTGGTTTCATGATTCCACTTATTTCTCAAGTTATCCTCTGTTGAAAATTTTAGACGTTTTTGTAGATATTCGATGTTCTAAGGTGATTCAAGCCCTGTGACGCAAGTATATTGATCTCCATATTCCGAGGTAGGTGGTTTGTGCCTTTCTGCTTAAAGTCATAGAGTTATATGTTCAAAAACCACCAATACCCATGAACGGGGTATTGCGTGTTTACCGTTTTAGACTTAATGTTTTCTTTCTATGCTTGTTTGTTTGAGTTGATGATAACTAATGTGAATAGGGTTAATTACTATGATTTGGATGTTTTTTCCCATGCATGATTTATTGTTTTGACCATTGGGTCTAGTTTTCTTTTTAGGCTGTTGTTTACTTTCCCATGCCTAGTTGTAGGATGGTGTGATTGTTCTGATATGTTGATATGTTATAGACTGCTAGTCAAGTAGTTCTTGAGGTTTACTTTGGCCAATACGCATTTCTATACTTGCTTGACTTACACAGGGTCGTGAGAACCTGGTGTATAGACTATAGGGAGAATGGACGTAAGGGATTCTCGAGAGTGTTTATTTTACTTACGATGCAAGACCATAGGGGTAATTGATGTAAGTGCTTCCTCAGAGTTTCCGTAGATCCTAGATGCGAGCCACAGGGTAAATAGATGTTGGGTGCTTCCCCAGAGCACCTTTATTTATGAAAACGAGAATATATGAGGAATTTATTGTGAGTGCTTCCCCGGATATTCTATGCTTAAGCAGATCTAGATGGGTTAGACCGAGAGTACTACCCAGAGGGTTATTTTTGTTACTAGGTAGGACCAGATGGGATAGGCTGTGAGTACTTCCCAGAGGGTTACCTGTTTGTGATTACATGCTTTGTTTAGCTGTTTCTTGATATATAATACTGAATTCATTGAAATTGTGAATTGTTTAACTTGGGTACTTCCTTGTTTACTGCATTTATTTTCGTATTGCCTGCCATATATTCGCTGACTATTAGGAACAGATCTCGTGGTGGTTGCCTACTAGGATTTAGTCTCATGCCCTATTTGGGCCATGTTTTTAGGCCCAAAAAGATTTTATTGTCGCAGGTATAGATAAGGGAAAGATCCATTCTACTTCAGGTAATTGATTTGTTGTGGAGATGGAGAGCATGGGACCAAGATATGGCATGTGATGTTGAGGAGTGGTTTACTTTGACTTCTTTTGTACTTGTGTTTAGAACTATTGTGTTCCAGTATTGTGATTTCTTTGGCTGTTTTCCTAGACATATGTATCATGCATCATTCATATAAATGTGTGTGCTCCAGTTTATTATTTTCCAGTCTTCTGCTATTAACTTTTGTATGGATTACTCATGCTTCTGCTTTTGGTATTTCTTTCTTCTATTTTGTTACTCTGCCAATGAGGTAATAGTTTCCCCACTATCAGACCCAAGGCCCTCATTGCTAGTTGGTAGCCTCTAGAGTTGGGGTAATGCACTTGAGGCCATGTGACCAACCGGGTACGGGGCGCCTCAGGGTGGCTTTCGGAACTAGGACATTAAATAATGAAAGATATATATACTTTATTCATTTCATGGTTCTTAGAAAGTTTTTATGATAATGGGTGATCCTGATACAGCTTATATGAAGGTTGGATTAACATTACAAATCATGGGTGAGAGCCATATATCTTACATTAAGGTTTGATCCACATTATATCTCATGGATGGGACCAGTTTAGATTATTTAATGGGAGAACCTATATAGTGTTGGGTGATCCTGATATAGATTATATTTTGGGTGTGTTGAGATAGGGTTGAGTGAGCCTGATATTTATTATATGACAGGTGATCCTGATTACAGCTCTCTAATGCATCAGTTAATTATTTTATTATTTGGATAATAATAGCTCTCTATGTTGTTTTTCCAATTTTTACGGGTTCTGTAAGGGTTATATGAGGATAATTTTCAATGATACCAACACATTTTATTTATACTTTCTATAGGTTTTTAATGATTCCTTTGATCAATATTAACATCACATGGGTCATTGTTATTAATTCTTATGACTCTTTCTATTTTTAAAGTTTTATTCCATGTTTCATTATTGATGATCCAAGTACGTTATTTTTATGCACTTCAATTATGTCATCATACTCTTATGCTATTTTTATACTCACTAATGACATTCAATGGTTAATTCTTATATTAACCTGTACTGATCATTTGATCTCACCCTTATTATGTTTCATTTTCCCCATTTTATCAAGAATGATGTCAACTGAGTTATGTCTTGAAGGATTCCATATGGATGAAGAATATGGCTTAATGTGAAATAAGAAAATCTTGGTATAGTGGGAAAAATACTATCTTAAAGACATGGGTATCTTTTTTGTGAGATTTATCCTAATTATCTAAAACACTAAACCTAATAGGTCCTTGAACATATAAGTAATTCAATATTTACATTTGTTATTATTAGTTTTGGATGAAAAAAATTAGGTCACATTTATCATTATCAAGACATAAATGTAATGATTATGTTTTTACCACCAAATCTGGGAGTTTGGGTTTGAGTCTATTATATAATTCTTTCTCACATTATTCATTAGTGTAATGTTTGTTGTGATTCTCCAAATATATCTTACTTCTCTGTTAACATTTTTTATCAAATTTCTATTCAAAACATAAAATTACACAACTAGTGATATGTATTAAAAATAATTTTAATTTATGTGGATAATAAAACATTTCCCTAGATAGGAACACTCAACGACACATATAAAGGTGGATTTCCAATTGGAAAGTCATATTATCATAATCTCTTTCACTAAATGTTAATAAGGGAATACCCCATGAGAATGTAGGTCAAAGTCCTATTAGTCTCCAACCATAATATATTGTATCATTTTTTTCTCATCAAATGATATCATCTATCTATATAAAATATATTTAATAATACTATCATGGAACTTCTAGGTTCTCATCATAGTGGGGAACTTCTATGACATTTTAGTGCGATAAGTACTCTTAGAAAATTATAATATATAATGTCACATATAAGAACAATCATGATATTATAATATCTTCATTAATATTCAAAATAATGAATATATCTAATGATAAATTATATAAAAATTGTTTTTAAGGCATTAAATTCAATAGACTCCCACTTTCCCCAAATTCAATTGCTAACAACCTTCAACTCTCTTTCTCTCATGTGATATTCATACTTCTAGTGAGATAAAGATTTAAAGGGATATATTATGATTTTCCTCATATAACATATTCTCACTATGACTTTAACTATATATGAATAATCCATTAACATGTTATACTTTCAGATTGTGCGTTTTATCTATTGATGTGACATTATCTTCTTTACGAGAGCCATAATTTTAGCATTATAAAAATATAATGTGATATGGTATTTGCTATTACGAACCACATAAAGCTCTTCGAAAAGGTTTTTTTATCCAAACTACTTCTTTATCTTCATAAAAATATGTTATATACTCAAACTATGTTATGTAATTGGCAGCAACTGGCTGCTTTGAACTCTTCCAGCTCACATATCCTCCATCAAGGATATATATATATATATATATATATTATGACTTGAAAATATTTCTAATAACTAAAAAGATAAAATCCGTTTAACCCCTAATGAGTTGTTCCTATTATCCTTCATACACCAAAGAACTTATCCTCAGTTCACCTCATATACTTAAGGATAGACTAAATAACAGACTAATGTTGTTTAATTGGATCAACTTGATATCTAGATATCATTTTAAACATGTAAGAAATATAAATTATATTATATAACATGACATACGTGATAGATCATATCATAGAATAATATGGGATCCTGGTTATTTTATATTTTTATTATTATGACACTAGAACCAATCCCCTCTTGTATTTTTCTATAATGAACCTCTTTAGTATCTGGTCAATGTATGTACATGGACTTAGTCCAAGAATCCTCTTATATATATCATGAATAATCTTGATCCTAGGAATGTAGGATGAATCAACTAATTCCTTCATTGATAATAACTTGTATAATCAGTCCTTAAATGATGATAAGACTAGTATTATATTTCTAATATGTATCGTGTCAATGGTATATACTAATATGATAACAACTATACTCCCACTAAACCATTTCTAAATACATAGCTCACATTCATTATTAAAGAAACTAAATTCTACTATGTATTTATAGAAAATAATTTTCCATGAAATTGAAGCATTCTTTAGTATACAAATGGATATATACAACCTACATACCTTTTTAACATTACCTGGAGTCACAAACCCTTTTAGTTGTGTAATATTATGCATCTTCCTAGTAGTTCCCATTAAGGAAAGTGGTTTTGGAATCCAACTTCCAAGTCTCATAGTAATAGAAAGTTTCTATGGAAAATAGAATTTTAATGGATTTAAACATTTATACTAGTGAAAAGGTTTCATCATTGTTAATTCATTGTCATTGTTTAAACCCTTTAATCACTAGTTGTTCTCTATAGGTATTCACATTAAATTTCATGTCAAGTCCTATCATAAATACTCATTTTTATCCAACTATGTGTACATCAGTTGATGGGTCTATTAGAACCTAAACATTGTTATGGTATATGGAATCCATCATAGAATTAATATCATCTTTCCATCTTGAATCTTCTAAGAAATATACGTTCTCCTTATAGGATAGAGGATCATTATTATCAACCAATAATGATTCATCAGCCTCAGTGATAGAAAACCATATCTTTCTATTTCTCAGACCTATTTGGTTCTCATGCATAGTACATGTGTTTTAGTAATAACCACTTCTATGGGGACCTATGGAAAATTTTTATATACAAACTCATGTGAATATTGAGCATGAAATTTTTCAAAGTCAATATTTCTCTCACTATACATTTTGAGGATGTTCTCCCTCTCAAGAAAAATGGATTGTCTTAAGATGGTAACTTTCTTGTATAAGGTGTTTTATTGATAATAACCCGAAAATTTATTGGGATGACATATAAAATATATACTATGTTCCATAGGGTGTTAGTTTTTGTCTGAGATAGACTTAACAAACTCCTCACAACCCCATGCATGAATATGTTAAAAAATAATTATTCTTTACTCCATAACTTGAAAAGAATATCATTTCATACTTTAATTGGTACATGGTTTAGGGTTTATACTAAAGTGTGTCATGCATATCCCCAAAAGGATAATTGACAATCTGTATGACTCATCATCGACCTCACTATATGAAGAATGGTATAGTTCCTCTTGTCACTTACACCATTACACTATGGTGTATAAGATGTAATGAGTTTACAAAGAATCCCAAACTCCTATAGAAAGTTGATAAACTATTGGTTAACAAATTCACCAACTTCATTAGATGAAATCTTGTTTATCTTCATAACAGGTTGATTCTATTCTTTATTCTTGAATTATTTGAATTTATAAAAAACACATACTTATACCTCATTAATAAAACATATCCATATCTACTAAATTAATAAGTAATGAAGTATGAATACCCACCTTTAACTTCTATTGGAAGAGGACCACACACATCATTGTGTACCAATTCTAGAATCTATGTATCCCATTCAACCTACCCACCAAATGGTGGTTTATTCATATTACCCAGTAAACAATCATGACACATGTTTAGTGGTTTTATCTCAAAAGATTCTAAATAACAATATTGATTGATATTTTTCAGATGAATCATGTTTAAATGAATAATATAGTGATGTCAAAACTAGGTGTTGAATGAGTTTTATGAACTTGATTGATTATCAATTTCCAATATTTTTTTAACACCCCAATCTTCCACGATACGCTTCTCTTTGAATAATGCAATAGCTTGTGTTGTACGCAACTTCAAGTTCTAGCACACCAATCAAACTAGCCGTTATGAATAGTAATACCCACTTTTTTTAATTTTATAAATTTTACATTTTAAAATGGACTTCATTTTTGGATTTGGAATATCAAAATTAGCTTAGGGTGAACTTTTTGTATTTTTCTGAAAAATTTTAATTTTTGATGAATAGTGAAAAACACTGCCTTATTGTTTAAAACCAAATTTTTATTTAAATAAATATTTATTTTATTTAAATTTATTTTAATTCAAAATAGATAAATAATACCTATATTAGTTCATTGTAATTTACTGGAGTCATTTTATAATAAGATTAGATGTATAAAATTTTATTGAATTTTTTAACGTCTTTTACCCAACTTTTAAGAACATTTACAAATTTGCATAAAACGTAATTTTACCACTTTTGTGATTTGAATTCAAAAAATTAGAGAGACACGGTTGAAATCAGTAAGTAAAATTTTGTCAATATGATGGAAATAATGTTTGGCGAATAGTAACTTTCGAATTTTATTTACCATGATTAAAAGAAAATATGATAATTGAAGGTAAAAATGATATTATAATAACCCTAAAACATATTATAATTATATTTTATAAGTGTATTTAGACCATAATAAACCTTAGGAATAAAATATTATCCTTTTGGTCAACTTGAATTATATTAGGACATTTATTATTATTTTATTTAAAGAAGAGTTAAAAGTGATAAATTCAATGTTTAATAACTAAAACATTTTAAATATACGGTTATACATAAGATAAATTCAACAATAAATATTCATTAGAAATAATAAAATGTTTCGTACATAATGGTATTATATTTATTATTTTTATACATTATATAATTAAATTTTTAATCACACAATGAGGATACAGTAATTACCTTATTATTGAAAGATTAAAATAATTGATATTATAAATATTAATATAGTTATAAATTATGACTTTTGATGTATTAAAATAATTTCATAGGTTTGTATTACATGTTAGGATTAATTAAATATATTTTTTTCTAAGTGATAAATTTGTTATGACTTTTACAAAAACCAAATACTAAATAGTTTCAAAATTGACATAAATGAAGTTTTAAAACAAATACTATATTATTAATTGATATAATATTCCTAAAAATATAAATTTCATCCAAAAGACTTATATAAGGTTATATATATCTATAATTAACCAATTTGGGTTCTCTTGGATTTTTATAATAAGTTTATTAACCATTTATTATAACAATACAAGAATACATGGTAAAAGTTAAACTATTTAACCAATAGTTAAATTTAAAAGATAAGGTTAATATGGTGACCTAAAAATATCTAAAACATATTGGTTGATATTTTATAGACCTTTACGCACCTTATCCCAGAAATAAATCCTTTTGGAGCCATTATAAACCAAATATTATTGTCTAATAAATTAATATTCCAAGATTTTCCAAAAGTGGCCCTCACCTCTCTTCTAAAAGTGTATTTCCCATTCTCTTAATTTCACACCTCCAAGTCTATTTGGATCATCCAACCCATGACAAAATATCCTTCCAAATATCCTTACTTCAACCTAGTGGCCTTACTTTTATCAGAATCCAACCTAAGGATCCCTTTTGATCAAATCAAAAGGAAGAATCTGAACAAGAGATAATTACTTCATCACCTCTTTCAAAGTTCTTTTCTTTCTCTTACATTGTTGTTTCAATAACAAAATAATAACTCCAATACCTTATACTTACTATGATGTTATTATAAATATGTTACAACCATATTAATTATTCTATCCATCCTATTAATGACAAAGTCACCATACGTGTGTACATATGGCCTACCGTCTCCACGTCATGGTGTAGTTTGTTATTCAACACGTCATTATTTGGATGGGTATAATAATTAGTATAATTGATGTAAATAATAAATATAACATGTTAATTATTCTATATATATGATATACCATCCAATTTCATACATTTTCACCTCTAATAGAATGATATTGTCGCTCATGCATACGTACGGATTACTGTCTCCACGAACATGATCATATTCATTCCCCATCATAAGCATTCAAGAATAATTTTCTTTTTATGATTAATAATAATGTTTAAGAACTTAATATCATTCTGGATATGAATCAAATATATTCTATCCATAACAAACATGACTTATGTAACAAAACATTTAAAGTAAAATGAATCATTTAACACCCGAAATAATAATACTACTAACAAATTATTAACAAAGAAATTTTAGAAGATAAAATATGATATCATATTTATGTATGTGGTTCTTGTATAATTTAATAACAATTATTTAAATGTTATACAATAGTTTAATGTACCCTCAACCAAGTAAAATTACAAGGTGAGGGTTAATTTTAAAATATATTTATTATCTGAGGTTTTTTATACATAAGCATCTATTGAAAATTATTTATCATCCTCATCCATGTTTCTTAAAAATGTATTTCAAAAAAAATACTATTTCCTAGAATATGGGTTGAAGTTATTTATACCCCTATTTTAATTCTTATATAATGTTTTTCATGGAATCCTTATGTCGTACTTTATAACCTTCTCAAAAAATTAAGGTAAGAATGTTTTTTTAATTTATATGGCAGGTGCAGCTATTTTCCGCCGTTATAACACCTTCAAAGATTCCCTTACAATATTATGATAATATTTTCCAAATAAATGTTTTCTTTTAAAATTATTTGACTTTTAAATGTTTTCAAAACATAAAGATACACTTCACTCAAATAGTTTTGATTTCATCTATTCCAACATGCTTGGATGTATTTTACACTTATTTGAAGTTGATTTATTATGATACAAAATTCTATATTGTATTGAAGGTTTTGTGATTGTTTTTACTATTGGTGTGTTATATTTATACCATTCTTGGTTTATGGTTAGAGTATTAACATTTCATATGCTAGTTTTAATATGAATGTTTATGTTATGTTTTAACCTTTTCATATGAGGAATGCATTGAACTTAGTAAGTGATAGGTGGAGCCCGCTATAGCTCTCGATGCATAGGTAGGTCTCATGAGAAAAACTATTTTCTTGGAACAAGGCCTTAACAAAATCTTTATTTGTGGTCTTGGTACGAGGCCTTGACTATGGGGTTATGATGTCCGGCATTATGCATTCCATCATTATGAAATTAGCTATTTATATTACATGTTATTATTAAACAAGTAGAATATCTATGTAAATAAGTAAATGGAATTATGTTATTTATCTTTATCATATTATACTAAAGTTTAAGTTTAAAAGGCTTGTGTTTTAGTCTGATGCATTGCCTTAAATTTTTATACTTATTTATGATAGTTTCTGATATATTGTTATCGTTACTTAGCATCTGAGATCACCCCTTTCTATGTTTTATTTTTCCCAGGATACGAAGAAGTATGTTACAATTAACCTGCAGGAATAGGCTAAGGGATATGAGTGTGTTAAAATGGGACACAATGTTGTTGTTTTTTTATCCATTTCATGATTTAATGTAAAACTTATGTATGTATCTAGCACTTCCTAGGCTACTAAACTAATCAGTATTTCGAGACTTGATCTCTTGTGATCATGCCAATGTTATGTAATAATTCACCGACTCTGATTAACTAGGGTTGGGGTGTTAAAGTTGGTATCAGATGAAGTTTAGTACAAACCATGGAAACTAGATTTATAAAAACTCTGATTAAATAACATTACCCTAAGATAAACATTGAGGATTAGTATAAAATAACATCCTATAATTTGGGTAATGTATAGATTTTGTGACTTTTCTAATTAATACATCCCTGTTTGGATACAAGAAGGTAGAGGCGGCTCTGGCACAGATGTACCTAGGAGTGAAAACTCTGACAAAGAGTTTTGGGCTTGACTCGGGGTATCCTAGTACACGACGACGGGCCTTTCTGCACTCTTTTTTATGACACTCTTTGGGTATATGCTTAGGATAATTCACATTTTCTTTACAATCCATTATGAAGGATTTATGAGTAAATACTTCCATAATGAAAAAAATATTATTATGCTTATGGATTATATTCATAAATTGTTCAATTTCTGTTAGGTATTTTACAAGTTTGGAATTATATATTGAGATTCATAAACTAATGTAGTGTTTTCCATTGTTTATAAATGGCACCTAGTGGAAGGAATAGAAATCGTATCAATGCACGTAATCCATGTCAGGATTTCCCTCCTACTCAATATAATTATAGTGGAGATTGTGATGCAACTAGTGCTTAAGGGCTTATAACCATACTTGTACAACTCACTCAGGAAATAAATAATAACCTTACCCATATGGAGCACCATAATCTACAATACAGAGGATCAATGTTTGACCTCTTCATGAAGAAACAACCACAAAAATTCAATGGGAATACAAATCTAATTTTATCTATGTTATGGATAAGTTCCTTCGAGAAATTTTTTCATGCTTTGGGGAGTATCGATAGGGAAAATATAGCCAGGGAATTTTATCACCTCATGGGAGATGCAGATCAATGGTGGTCATTGAGTCAAAACACAAAGGAAGATTAAGAAGTATCAAATATGGAACGAAGGGAGTTTAAAGATATTATCATAGAAAAATACATTTCTTGTGAGCATTGAGAAGATATGGAAAGACAATTTCTGAGTCTAAGGAAAAAGGAAGATGAGAATGTCGCAAAGTATGAGGCTAACTATACAAGGTTAAAAAGGCATGTTGTAGATTATATACGTAACCCAAGGAGTAAGATTGATCGCTTCTTTTATGGGTTAAAACCATTTCTCAGTCGGGAATTAGTCTCACAATCCTTCTCATCTTACGAAGATATAGTCTCATGTGTTATCAAAACGGAAAATTAATTCACTAAGTCTTACAACTTTAAATCAAAGAAAGAGAAGAAGAGATATGATTAACACTCTGGAAATGGAAATAAGGGGAGTAAGGGAAGGTTGAATTTCTATCCTGTAGTAAATTTTTAAAGAAGCACCTGGGTACTTGCCTAAAGGGAATGGGAGTTTATTACAAGTGTGGTGAAAAAGGCCACCAAGCACATGATTGAAAGGGAAATAAAGAGGCTGTTAATGTTGAATTATACAATTTTAGAGAAATGGGGCATTATGGAAATGAATGTCCTAAGATCCAAGGAAGCATACCTTATAAAAGACCAAGTGAGAAAGGCCAATCTTATGTGATCACTACTGCTGAGGTTGAAGCTCCGAATGATGTGGTGGCAGGGAATTTAATAGTTTCCTCAAATCTAGACAATTCTTTATTTGATTCTAGATCATCGTATTGTTTCATATCTTCCCAGTTTGCTATGAAAATTAGATATTTCCAATTTTATTTAATAAGGGAGTTGTCAATAAAAAATCCTAAGGGGAGTTTCATTATAACAAAGGTTTGTGAATCAGTTCCCATTAGGGAATTTAAATGTGCTTTATCTGCTGATCTCATCGTCATACCCATGATTTAATTTTATATGATACTCAATTTGGATTGGCTTTCAGACCATGATGCAAAAATTTATTGTAAGAAGAAATATGTTAAAATTTTCGATGATGATAAAGAGTACCTTATCTTTAGAGAATAAATGTCACCATCTAATTCTTATCTAGATCCACCCACAGTAGCTCTACTAAATTCAATTATTATGGAGGAAGGGAAAAAATAATTATGGATGAGGAGAGGAATGTTCAAATAGAGGACGTACCAATTGTGCAAGAATATATTGATGTGTTTCCAGAGGATTTACTTGGACATCCTCCAGAATGATAAATTTATTTTTCCATTGATTCAATTCCTTATTTAGGACCCATATTGAATACCCCTTATAGAATAGCCACTGTGGAATTAGTGGAACTAAAGAAACAACTAGAAGAATTTAGTATTAAAGGATTTATTCTCCCTAGTGGTTCTCCATAGAGATACCATGTTCTTTTTTTTAAGAAGAAAGATGGATCTATGAGGTTGTGCATTGACAATAGGGACATCAATGTTATAACAATAAATAGAATGTGTCCCCTAACTCGCATTAATGATTTATTCAATCACCTTTATAAGATCAATATTTTTCAAAGATTGACCATTGATCTGGATATCATCAGTTGTGTGTGAATAAGGAAGACATTCTGAAGACAGCATTTCATACCAGGTTTGGGCATTATGAGTTTGCAATAATGCCTTTTTGATGGACTAATTAATCCTTTTTCTTGATGGATCTAATTAATAGAGTTTTCAAGGAATATATTGATGAAATTGTGGTGGTATTTATTGATGATATCTTGGTAAATTCCAAAATCTATGAAGATCATGAAAATCACTTTCACACTATTCTAAAGACTCTTAGAAGAAACGAATTATATGGGAAGTTTAACAAGTGTTTATTCTGGATTTAGAAGATTTATTTTCATGACCATATTGTCTCTAAGGATAAAATCTATGTTGATCCTTATAAGAAAAGAGCAATACAATAATGGCCAAAACTGATGATTATAACTGAGGTACGCAGTTTTATTGGTTTAACAGGTTATTTTTAGTGCTTCATCTAGAATTTTTCCTGATTGGCCAACCCATTAACCGAGATCCCATGTAAAGGGATTAAATTTGGTTGGAAAAAAGAGTGTGAAGAATGTTTTCAAGAACTGAAGAGAAGATTATTCAATTCTCCTATTTTGACTCTACCATCAGTGAATAATGGGTTTGTTATTTATAGTGATGCTTTAAAGAAAGGACATAGTTGTTTCCTTATGAAAAATGATAGGATTACTACCTTGGCATCATGGCAGCTAAAAATTCATGAAAAAAACTATCCCACTCATGATCTTGAGTTATCAGATGTAATCATTGATTTGAAGATATGGAGACACTATCTCTATGGTAGAAAATGTAAGATATATATTGATCATAAGAGTTTGAAGTATATTTTATCACAGAAATAACTCAACATGAGGCAAAGATGATGGCTTTAACTACTCAAAGATTATTATTTCACTATAAACTACCACCTGGGGAAGGTAAATAAGGTGGAAGATTCATTGAGCAGAAAGAATCATGGATTTTTGAACAAGATGAGAGTTAAAAGTGATCCTATATTCATGGATCTAGTAAAGATGGATA
Source organism: Viscum album (assembly GCA_963277665.1). Taxonomy (NCBI): domain Eukaryota; kingdom Viridiplantae; phylum Streptophyta; class Magnoliopsida; order Santalales; family Viscaceae; genus Viscum; species Viscum album. The sequence goes on along the minus strand of OY728131.1, from coordinate 2,015,351,982 downwards.
TGGGAATAATTATGGAAGGTGAAACATCAATACTTTTTCAAATGGTTTCCAAACCATATTTACTATAAAGGATAAAAAGTTATTAGACTTGTGATGGGGAGTTTCAAAAAAAATTAAAGCTGTGAATGATGGTAGATTGACTGACCTCGTATATGAAGATGGAATTTTGAAATTTGGGAAGAGACTTTGTGTTCTTGACATACCTGATCTAAAAAGGGAATTGTTTGATGATGCTCATAGATCCAATTTCTCTATACACCCTGGTAGTACTAAGATGTATAGATATTTGAAGAAACATTTTTGGTGGGACAATATGAAGAGAAATATTGCTGATTATGTGTCAAGATGTGTGGTTTGTCAACAGGTTAAGGCTAAAAGACAACATCCTAGATGATTCATGAAACCTCCTCCCATACCTGAGTGGAAATGGGATGATATTACGATAGACTTTGTCATGGGTCTAACAAAGACTCCAAGAAGGAATGATTCAATATGGTTCATTGTTGATCATCTTACCAAGTCAGCCCATATTCTTACTATAAGATAATATTTACCACTTGAACATTTAGAAAGACTATATATTAAGGAAGTTTTAAGACTTCATGGTGTACCCCTATCGATTGTTTTTCTATCCTGATCCCCATTTTACATCAATATTCTGGAAAATTAATTAGAAATCCCCCAATACTTAACTTTGTTTGAGAACTTCCTACAACCCTCAAATTGATGGAAAATCAAAACGGGCTATTCAAACCTTAGAAGACATGTTGAGATCTTTCTCACGTGACATTCAAGGTTTGTGGGATCAATATTTACCTCTGGTAGAATTTTAATATAATAAGAGCTTACATTCAAGGATTCAGATGGTAATATATGAATCATTATATGGAAAGAGATGTCACACAACAACATGTTGGGATGATGTTGGTGAAAGAAAACTTTTAGGCCCAGAACTTGTTGAGGAAACAATAGAAAAGGTTAAGATTATCCAAACCCACATCAAAGCATCTAAAAGTAGGCAAAAGAGGTATGTTGATAACCGAAGGAAGGATTAGGAATTTCAAGTAGGAGATCAAGTTTTCATGAACGTATATCCATGGAAGGGTGTTTTACAATTCGGTGAGAAGGGTAAATTAAGTCCCAGGTACATCGGACCTTTTGAAATTCTAGAACAAATTGAACTTGTACCTTATCATTTGGAAATGTCACCAAGTCTCTCCAAAGATCATGATGTGATCCACATATCACTATTGAGAAAATACATGCCTAACCCAACACATGTACTCACCTATGAATAAATAGAACTAGAACCTAATATGTCTTATTGTGAAGAGCCTGTCAAGATTCTTGATACCATAGAAAAGTGTGGAGAAACCGAATGACTCTTCTGGTAAAAGTTATTTGGAGAAACCATAATACGCAATACACAATGTGGGAACCTTAGGAACTTATGATGAAGAACCAATCAAATCTTCTTATGCAGTAAAATTATAGAAATTTTGAGGATGAAATTATTTTAATGAGGGAATAATGTAACACCCAAATCTTCCACGGTATGCTTCTCTTTGAATAATGAAACATCTTGCGTTGTACGCAACTTTGAGTTCTAGCCCACCACGACCAATTAATCTAGCTATTATGAATACTAATACCATATTTTTGAAATCTTATATATATTTTTTTCAAAATGGACTTCGTTTTGAGATTCAGAATATCTTAATTAGCTTAGGGTGAATTTTTGGTATTTTTCTGAAAAATTTCAATTTTTGATGAATTGTGAAAAACACTATGTTATTGTTTAAAATAGACTTTTTATTTTCATAATTATTTATTTTATTTAAATTTATTTTAAGTAAAAATAGATACATAATATTTATATTAGTTCAATTTAATTCATTGGAGTCATTTTATAATAATATTATATGTATAAAATTTTATTGAATTTTTTAACGTATTTTACCCACCTTCTAAGAACATTTGAAAATTTGCATAAAAAATAATTTCACCACTTCTGTAAGTTGAATTTTAAAAATTAAAGAGACATGGTTGACATTAGTAAGTAAAATTTTGTTCAATATGATGGAAATAATTTTTGGTGAATAGTAGCTTTGAAATTTTATTTACCACGGTTAAAAGTAAATAGGGTAATTAAAGGTAAAAATGATATTATAATTAACATAACACATGTCCTAATTCTATTGGATAAGTATATTTTGACCAAAATCATCCTTATGAATAAAATATGATCCTTTTGGTACACTTGGATTATATTAGGACATTTATTATTATTTTATTTAAAGAAGAATTAAAAGTGCTAAATTAAAAGTTCAATAACAAAACCATTTATAATATAGGGTTATACATAAGATAAATTAGACTATAAATATTAATTAGAAATATAAAAATATATCTTACATAATAGTATTTTATTTATAATTTTTAGACATTAAATAATTAACTTTATATATGACATAATGATGATGCAGTAATTACATTATTATTGAAAGATTAAAATAATTGATATTATAAATATTAAAATAATTGTAAATATAGACTTTTCATGTATTCCATGAATTTTATAAGTTAATATGACATGTAAGGTTTGATTAAAAAAATTATTTCAAAGTTAGAATGTTTTTATGACTTTCACAAAAACCAAATACTAAATAGTGTTTAAATTTACATAAATGAGTTTTTAAAACAAATACTATATTATTAATTGATATAATATTCCTAAAAATCTAAGGTTTGGAAAAAAAACATAGATAAGTTTATATATATCAATATTGAACCACATTTGGTTCTCTAGTCTTTTTATAGTATCTTTATTAACCATTTATTATAATAATACAAGAATAAATGGTAAAAGTTAAATTGTTTAACTAAGAGTTAAATTTAAAAGTTAAGGTTAATATGGTGACCTAAACCTGTCTAAAACCTATTGGTTGAGAGTTTTTCGACCCATAATCATATTATATTCTAAATAAATCTTTTTTTAGCCATTATAAACCTAATATTATTGTATAATAAATTAATATTTCTAGCTTTTCCTAAAGTGACCCTCACCTCTATTATAAAAGGGTACTACCCCTTCTCTTAATTTCACACCTCTAAATACATTTGGAGCAGCCAAACCCTACTCAAGTATCTTCCAAACTACTATCACTTCAACCTAGGGGCCTTACTGTGATCATAATCCAACCTATGGATCCATTTAGATCAAATCAAAAAGTAGAACCCGATGGAAAGGTAATTACTTCACCACCTCTTTCAAAGTTCCTTTCATTATCTTTCTTTTTTGTTTCCATAAAAAATAATATCACAAATAACTTATAATTTTTGTGATGTTATTATAAATATATTACAACCATTTTCATTATTCTATCCATCTTATGAATGACAAAGTCATCATACTTGTGTATGTACATCTTACCGTCTCCACGTCATGGTGTAGTTTGTTAGTCAACACTTCATTGTTTGGATGGGTATAATAATGAGTATAATTTATGTAAATAATAAATATAACATTTTAATGATTATTAATATATGATATACCATCCAATTACATATGATTTCGCCACAAATACAATGATATTGTCACTCGTGCATACGTACGGGTTACCGTCTCCAAAAACACGATGAGATTCAATCCCCATCATAAGTATTCAAGAATAATTTTCATTTTATGATTAAAAATAATTTTTAAGAAATTAATATCATTATTGATATGAATCAAATACATCATATTCATAAAAACATGACTTATGTGACAAAACATATAAAGGAAAATGAATCAGTTAACACCCGAAACAATGATACTACTAAAATATTATTAACAAAGCAATATTAGAATATCAAATATTATATCATATTTATGTATATGGTTATTTTATAAAATAATAACAATTATTTAACGATTATAAAGGAGTTTAACTTACCCTCAACCATGGAAAAGTACAAGATAAGGGTTAATTTTAAAATATTTTTATTATCCGAGGTTGTTTATATCTAAGCATCTACTAGGAATTCTTTATCATCCTCATCTGTGTATCTTAAAAATATAATTAAAACATTTTTAATATTTCCTAGGATATGGGTTAAGGTTATTTATACCATTTTTTTACTTTTTATAAAAAAAATTGAAATGAAACTTTCCATCGTACTTTACAACCTTTTCTAAAAATTAAGGTAAGAATGTTTTTTTAACTTATATGGTGGGTACGGATATTTTCCACTGTTATAACACCTTCAAAGCTTCCCGTATAGTCTTATAAGAATATTTTCAAAATAAATGTTTTCTTTTATAATTATGTGTCTTTGAATGATTTCAAAATAGAAAGAGATATTTCAATCCAATATTTTTTATTTCATCTATGTCAATAACCTTTGGTGGATTTTACACTTGTTTAAAGTTGATTTATTATGATACAATATTCAATATTGTATTGAAGGTTTTGTTATATGTTTGACTGTGGATGTGTTATTTTTATACCATTCATGGTTTATTGTTAAATTATGAACATTTTGTATGATTTTTTTAATAAAAATTTTTATGTTATGTTTTAACCTTTTCATATGAGGAATGCATTGGACATAGTAAGTGACAGGTGGAGCCCACTATATCTCCTCGATTCATCGAAAGGTCTCATGAGACAAACTAGTGTCTTATCACAAGTCCTTGAAAAATAATTATTTGTAGTATTGGCACAAGGTCGTGACTATGTGGTTATTATTTCTAGCATTATGCATTTCACCATTATGAAATTATCTATTGATATTACATGTGATTATTTGGCTAGTATAATATCCATGTAAATAAATAAATTGAATTATTCGATTTATCTTTTCCATATTAAACTTAATTTTGAGTTTAAAAGGCTTGTGTTTTAGTCTTATACATTTCCTTAAATGTTTATGCTTATTTAAAATAGTTTCCAATATATTGTTATCCTTACTGAGCATCTGAGCTCACCCCTTTCTATGTTTAATTTTTTCCTAGATACGAAGAAATATATTATGATTATCCTATAGGAATAGGCTAAGGGATATTATTTTGTTCAAAGGGAACACAATTGTTTTGTTGTTTTTCCATTTCATGATGTAATGTAAAACTTATGTATGTATCTAGAACTTACAATACTACTAAACTAATCAGTCTCTCGAGACTTTATCTCTTGTGGTCAGGATAATGTTTTGTAATAATGCACCAAATATGGGTAACTAGGGTCGGGGCGTTACAATTTGGTTCCTGTAATTTAATAATTAAATGTTTCTATTTAAATGAGGCATACCATAAAATGTGTTTCCTTTATAAAATAAAAAACAATTATTTCCAAATATTAATGTAAAATTATTTTTATCTAGGAAGGATTTGTTAATTATGTTATTAGTAATAGTTCGCACATAATAACAATCTTTTATAATAAAAATAATTCATGTTAGAAACTGTAGGTTGTAGTCTTTTATATCCAGAGTTGAAATTTTCACTCCATTTTCTATTCAATGATCCACCTCTCCTCTATAACTATTTCAAAATATACTTTGTTCCAAATTTTGGATATAGAAGTGAGAACCAAAAGATATATCTAATACTAAATGTTTAGATATAAAAATATTTCAATTGATAATGAAATCAACTAAATATTATCCCTTCTTCTTTAACTAGGTGTAGTTAATATTCCAACAGATTATCTTTTCATATTCAAAACATAATATGTTTTATTACTTTTCTTACCATTGGCCCTCTTAAACTTAGAAGGAATGTTCTTAAGATCCTTCAAAGTAGATAGATACTTAGGGCCATTAGTCTTGTTCTTCCTTTTCTTATTCACCATAAGAACTGTAGGTATTTCATTCCTTTTGTCTTTATCAACGTGATGAATTATAGTAGTAAAATTTAAAAGATTCTTCTCATAATTACTCATATTAGCAATCAAAAGGAAGCTCGAGAAGATCTTGAATAGTTAATATAAAATGAGATCTATGTGAAAATCATTATGGTTCGTAAATTACATGATGTCTAATAACTTTTTATATCCAATCATCTTGACTACATGAGGCCCAAATGACACTGACACTCCAATATTGCACATGAACAGTGCATCGGTGATCTCATATCTCTTTTGACTCACCTTATCTTGATAAATATCATGAATTATGAGACATCGTGATATATTTATCCATATATTCATGTTTATTTATTCTATTACATGAAATTAATGATATCATTAAACATTTTAAATATTTGGTATCATCCATATGTTTATGGTAAAGTGATGCTTCTTCCTTGCTAGCTCCTTATGAAAGCAACTCAGGAACTTGGGTTTCAGGCATGTATAATTTATATTCAAAGAATTGTATTATGTGAAAGTGTATATATCATTACTAGAAATTTAAGATAGTGAAAATTTATCCTTCTCTAGTATATATTTTAGTGATATATTTTAAGTCATTTCGTTTTCTATTTCTATAATTAATACAGCATAATTTTAGTATTCAATCATGATTACTATATTAGATAATAAATTCTAAATTTATTAATCTCTCACTCTTTTATTTAAACATAATATTCCTCACCCTTTGTCTCGGAATATCCTATCACATGGATAATATAGTAGAAAGGATCCATATTCCCAATATCATAACTCATACATAGGCTGGATAAGTTATTCAAATAGTGTTAGATAAGTGTAACATCCCTACTACATTAACTCACAGCTCCCTGATCTATTGAGTGGACTCCCCTATCCTTAAATATCACATAAGAATTTTCTTAACACTTTAACTCTTATTTACACCAATTCTTACTTTGGTATTCAACCCTTGATGTGAACTATGATAATTCAACCCAAAAATGCATGTTAAAATTCTCTAATAATTAAAATCATTCTGACTTGGTCCATTCAAGAACATTAAAATATCGTTAATTTTTAAATTAGTTTTTATATGTTTTTACTAACTTAATATTATATTTAGGGTATTTTAATCATTATATGTAAATTTACAATTTTAACTTTATTACAAGATTGTTAATATTGAGTGGATTTACTTGTGTGATTAACCATGTTTCAAAAATATTTATACATAGTATACTTTATTTTTATTCCATATTTAGTTATTTTTAATTCATTAAATTATGTGATCAGGAAAAATCATTCATAAATAGATTTAACATGATACCTAATGGAAGTAAAACAACAGAATTGTTGTGATCATGAGCTTCTATAATGATTAGTTTATCTACTAGATGATAAACTAACCCCTAAAACTATGTAAAATACCATGAACCATAACTTTGTTTGTGTTGTAGTATTATATTTATCCTTTTATGAATCACCTAAATTGGTTTCACCTCGGCTCTAAACTTGAATAGCCTCAACTCTCCTATGAGATCTATCTGTTACATAATCATTACTAACATGAAGATAAAGAGAACAAAAGGATTGGTTTATGGGGTTTGTATAAATGAAATTGTGTTCATAAAGTACAATATATAATGAATTGAGGGGATGATGTGCAGAACATCAATTTAATTTAAGTATAATAATTAATTAAAATGCAAAAAAACACAAACATAGGTATGTTCTAAGATTAGGTTCATCCATTCACATGAAATGAATATATATATATATATATATATTAAATTTAACTACTACTAATTTCAATTTTGTATTTAATTAAAACACCGGGAATTAATTCGATTAATTATTTTATTAATCAATTAATTCAATTTATCTTAATTCCATCCAAACCGTCTTGGAAATTTCCATCATCCATATTTTTAAACAAATTATATAAATTTATTTTGTTTAAAATTAATTGAGTACAAATTTACATTTGGATAAAGTGACATGTACTCATCCAAACTACTCGGTATGGTTCGTGTACTATGCACTCACATGGAATCCAATATAAATTTGGTGATATCAAATTACAAGTTTTTTATTGATAATAAATAGGACACTAAAAGGTGTAAATTACATAGAATGTAATTTTATTAACATGTGTGATGTACACTCTATGTAAAGTCCATACACCACTTGTAGTTTAAATTTTAACATTGCAATTTATTTAAAATTTAAATAATAATTTTATCACCTAAAAATTCATTTAATTATATAATTAATTTTTCCCCTCCATGTTAAATTAATCACATAAGGTATAGTAAATTCCATGGCATATATGTGGGAAACATGGTGTGTACTCTCTTCTGCCCATGTCTGTGACACATTCTTATCGACTGGGTGTGTTTTTCAGTTGGAGATGTGTATGAGGTATATAGGATGTACAAAAAATATATGTTGTGTGACCTCAAAGTTTCATGGTTTTCCAATCCGTATGTCATGTAGTAATTACACAGCACGACATGAACCCCTATTTTTTCACCAAAAAAACACATGCACTATATGTCATGTCAATAAGTAACATGGAATGTAGTTTAACAAGTCGCATGTCATCCTAGCCTGATCAACACACATTTTTTATTTAATTTATTCAACATGAAATTAATTCACAATGATCTGCTTTTAACACTAGTCATCCTTGAGCATTAAACATGGGAACACGGTGTGTACCTCAAGCAACATATTGTTTCCTATTGTTTTATCCATCTAAACCCATCAGAATCTATTAATGGAGACATTGGATGTCCATCATGTTAATTTAACCTTTTATTGGTTATATGAGTGAGAATTATGGAGTTATAGAAAATATTTATGTTTGAATTTAAAGAATGAATAACCCAAATATAAAAATAACTACAAAAGTATCTTATCAATAAATAATTAATAAATAATTTTAAATTAATAATGATACTAGTATAATAGAACTTAATGGTTCTGGGAATAGAAAAATTTCATATTGGGTAGTTTCAAATTTTTATTTTTTTCTTAGCCAATGAATAATTTGAGATGTACATGGAAAAGAGTGTCATGACCAATGAAATTGATTCGAAGATTAATTGAATAATAAACTCTATAAACAAAATGCTATATCATTGAATATAATTTATAGTTAACATATAGAAATATTTTCAATTATATTTTCCAATAATTATTTCTTCATCGATGAATTGATAGATCACTCTAATCATATCATCTTTTTTTCATAGGATCAAAGGGTATAAGCCCACTTGAGACTATCAAAACATGCTCAAAAATCTAAATACATCATCCTAGAATCATCAAGTGGTAGAGTGGTAAATTCATTACACATGCATATTTTATTGTTAATCATAGCATGAATCTATTCAGAAAAGGATATTCTCTATGTTTTATTGAACACTTGATAGGGTAGAGTAGGATTGACACTACTTTTCTTGAGCACATTTGTGAGAGTATTATCTTTAGTGAATTAGAGAATTCCCTCTAGGTTTTTTATTCATAATAATTGGATAACCCTAGAATGTGATATAAAGAGTTTTATAGATCTAGGTTAGAGTTAGAAATTATATATAGGCCCTTAAACAATTCCATATTCCTTAACAACCCCCATGTCTAGTAATAATATAATTAATATTATTATTCAATTTACATGCATGAAACCTATGGATAAATATCATTTGTTAAGTAAATTAATTAATATCCATTTAAATTATATTTAATATATAATTTCTATCCAAGCTATTAAAATTGGTTTGGGTATCCTACATCGTAATTACCAAACTTGAATAATGACTACTTATTTAAGAAATTAATCTTATTTCATTATTCTATGATAAATAAAAAAATAATATATTCATTAAATCTTTTGAAATACAAATTTTATATTATTTAACTCAAATATTTATTCTTATTAATAACACATGATTAAATCTTAGTGATCAATTAACCCTGAATAAAAATTAAACCATATATAAAGAATAATATGTATTCTGAATCATTAAATTATAAACAAAATTTTATTAGGATCATAGATACACTTAGTGTGTTACCCTATATGCCTATTTTTTTGTCAAAAAAGTAATAAACATATAAATTCCAATATTTCTATATATAATAACACCAAGTCACCTATTTTTAATGATATTATTTAACAACCCAGAGTTTATAAATTAAATTTTTGTCTTTAAATAAATATTTGTTAAATTATATAGTATTATACGCCTAAAATACATAAAGAAACTAACAAAAATTTATTTAATTAATAAATAGTATTGCATTAATAGGTAACTATACCCATGAAAATTCCAAACATTGCAATGGGACAAAGAATATATAAATTAAGAAATATTGAATAGAAAAATGGGGATCACCCCCAATCTGTTAGAATCATCACCCCCTTAGACAACACTATAAAAATAAAGAAAAATATTAGTAAAACAATCGACATTTTAGAAAATGTAAATTTATAAAATTTAGTGGAATTGAGTTGAATAATTAATGAAGGAAGGAAGTATCATTTATATGAGTTAATATGATCGTTGAAATAGTAATGTTGGGAATAGTAACCCAACTGTTGGGAATAGTAACCTTGCCACTAAGAATAGAAATCTGAATGTTGGAATGTTAATTTGACCTTAATAAATAAAAGGTAATATTAAAAACATTTTTTATGATTAAATTTAATTAAATATAAATATAATAATTCCATAAAGTAAATATCAAGACTAAAAAACTCAAAGAAAATATAAGCACCTTATAAACTGTATTTTAAGTTTTTTCATAAAAAACATAATTTTTATTTTAAAAATTAAAATTACCTACTTTATAATTTTTTTTAAAAGATTAATTCTATTTTTTAAATTAGCATATCAAAATAAAAATTACATATGTTATAAAATTATTTTGCGACAGGTGTATCTTGAATTACATCATTCATAATGTAATAATGAAATAATCATTTCATGAACTTGAAACTTGGCCAAAACATATTTAATTTGATAAATAATTAATTAAAATACAATAAACATGAATTATAAACCTAAAAATTACTTCCCAAAGGCTAAAGTCAAAAATATTTCTAAAAAATCATTTTCCTATTTTTCCCCTTTCCCTTTTAAATAAACAATTTATTTCCAATAATAAAAGAGTTTGAAGTCATAAAACCATTCAATTATATTGATAAATAATTAATAATGTCAAATTTTCACTTCTAAAAAGTTTAACTTTGATCTAAAAATTTATTTGATATTTTATTCTAAAAATATCTCTCTCCTCAAGTATAAATAACCCCTCGCACTACCATTGTAAATCCACTCCTCCCTCACTTACCAAATCCAAATATATGACCATATTCTCTCTATTAATCATTTATCAACCTTATGGATGTTTGAGAATAAACCAACTCCATTCATCATGTAATTCTACTATTGTACGAGAGAGGTACATTGAGAAAAGGGCATGTATTTTTATCAACTCTTCTCTCATTTTCATCCTCTCTTCTCTTTTTTTCAAACAAAATTCAAAAAAAAATCCCCTAAGATTAATTTTGATGTATTTTAATAATATATTAATGATTTTAACCTAATTTATAAATTATATTTTTGATTTATTTATAATTTATACCTCTCTTTCTCCTCATTTTGATAGCATTCCTAATAATAGCCTGTAAACAACCAATGAGGAAGTTTCAAAATTCATTCAGATCTGAAAAATTATAGATGGTTATAATAAATTATTTATAAAATGTAAATTTATAAATATATGTATTCTAATATTCTATATATAATTCTACTTATATATAAATTACCATTAAAAAATAGAAAATTCATAAGGAAAACATGATATCAAAGAATTTCCCCTTTAATGATGGGAATTATAAAATATAATGCAATAATATTAATAGATAAATAGTGTTAAAAATTAAAATAATTCACATTTTCATAAATTTTTAAATTAACCTAATTTTATTTTTTAACTGGTATAAAAATTATCAAATAATGTATGAATAAATGTGAGTGGATTCTCAAACCCACACTATTTCCTCTTGGTTTCCTCCTATTTCACATTTATTTCACTATAGATGTTCCTATAATCCCAAAAATATTTACATTAAATATTATTTCCCCTTTATTTATTAGATAAACATGCTTCTACCCTTCTATATTTTTTTCTAATCCATTTACAATTATTTTTTAAAAATGCTTTAATTTCCAAAACATCTCTCGAATCCTCTTAAGTTGTTTCTTCTTTATATGAAGAAAATTGTTGTTTATGACAATGTATGATCTCCTTTATTCTTTTGAGAATCCTAAATTTCATTTCATGAAGTATGATATGTTAAATATTTTACAAAACTCCTGAATTCCTGAAATCCATTTTTTCATTTTCTAAAAAGACAATTTATGGGTAACCGGTAACCATGCAAACAAGACCCAACATCATCATCAACAACACAACAAGAAGACAGTCAAGCAGAAACAACAAGAGAAAAAACAGGAAGTCACATATCATAGTACATGTAGTCTTCCCCAACTCCCATGCAGGATTCTTCCTCTCCTGTAGCCGACTCCCAATCAGGATGTCTCCAGAAACCTACACTTTGCACTCGATTTTGGAGATTCTCAAGAACCCGCATATCCGGGGGTGCCTTCTTATTCCCGCTACCCTTCTTGACCGCCATAACCACTCCACCATTCCATTTGGAGGCGGACCTTGTCTGCATCGGTCGCGGAAGTTAGGAATAATCCTTCCGTGACCTCCTTCCCAGCATTGCAGGTACTGATTTTCCCCCAGCAGACGCCTTCTGATTCACCTTTTGGACAATTTCTCTATATGAACAATTAACAGGACTCAGGTTCTCCTTTACTCTCCCAGAAAACTCCCTTTCTGCCCCAGCCTGCTCTCTCAAAGGAGACCCAGTGCCCTCCGAAATATTCCTCGGCTCCTGATCAGTAGAGATAACATCTTCCCCATCCATAGAATCCGGGTCCATCCCCTTACCCTCAGCAGCATGATCTTCTAGGACATTACCATTTTCAATGTCATTTTGCACTTGACCAGCATGACCCAAAGGTCCATCGGCATTCCTACTGCTTCCCTCCCCCGTCCTCGGATTAATACCTTCAACAAGACAACGAGACCTTGCACCACTGTTTGGGATTTCCCTAGGACCTGTACCATGATCCTTCTCCAGGAAACCAGTTTGCAGGTACCCCAAGACCACTGCCTCCCCATCAACTTCTGCACAAACATCCTCCTCCCGGACCTCAGATAGCCGGTCCACATCTAGTCATTCAAACCTGTTACTTATGGGTACAAAAGGTCTGGCCATAGAATCAAGGCAATTCACAACCTTAGCCCTGTCCCTGTTAGACACTTCCACAAAAGAAGATCCTGAGACAGCACCCACCTATTCTGGTTCCAGTACAACTGCAGGCCCTCCATTCATCTCCTTCTCCCTAGATTTACCCGAGCAGGAAGCAACAGCAAGGACTCCCTCATCAAAGGCGCCCTTCTAATGTCCAGGTACAGAGGCCTCCCCATCTGATTCATCCGTTCGGAGGTCTCTTCCTCGAACAGCAGGTCCTTCAGAAGTCTGAGCCTGAGCTCCTTTCACACAGTGATCCATTGACTTGCTCTCTGTGCCTTCCACAACGCTCAAGATAGCAGTCTTCCCACTATTATGAACCCTTCTCCCTTGAACTCGAGATCCTACAGGACAGGACTCCTCGGTGTGACCCAACCTCTTGCAGGAGCCACAGAAGTCGGTCCAATTCTCATACACAACCCGCTGTTTGCAGTGGTATTCCTCACCAACCGTGATCCAGATGAACTCAAAGGGAACACGGGATGCATCCATCTCAACACACACCCGAGGGTTAACAGGGTGGCAAACAGCCTCAGTACGGCTATCAGAACAGAGGTATATACCGACCATATTACCCAGCATACGAATAATCGACGGATTCTGAAAGTTTAAAGGAAGTTTAGGGAAGCTTACCCAAACCACCGCGGAAGGTGGATCCCGATTCATATGGAGATCGAAGGACCAACACAGGAACATGAAACGGGATCCGTTGAAATTTCTCGGTGCCCTTGCCCATGCTTGAATCAAATCAGCCTCCGATTCAAACCTAATCAGAAACTGCTTACTATCCAGTAACCCCACCACCGCATGTTCCTGAAGGTCCCAAGCTCCGAAGACAAATTAGTCGAATTCGTCAACTGAAGGCCTTCTGTACTTGAACCGCGCCACCAAGGTAAGATTCAGCAAAGCTGAAGATTCCGTAAATTCTGATAACGAAAGAGGCAGATTCAGGAGACCATCGACAAAATCAGGTACTTTAGGGCTAAGAGAAATTTTCGGAAAGGAAGGAAGAAAGTCCGGATTGGAGAATGGCTTAAAGGATCTCTTCCCCTGATAAGATGATTCCCCTCCAATGCATTCAGAAATGTGATTTATCTTGTCAGATTATGTTCACTATAAATGAAAATGATTTTAGCTTTGGTCACAATGTTGATGTTATTATTTATGCACATATTTTATGCATGAACATGAAGCATATTTATTCAAAACTATGTGTGATATTTGACCTCTATCGAATTATGTTTCATTTTTATGAATATTCCACATTCCATAACCTTATAAAATGTTTCTATCATGGTTATATTTATGATAATATGATTACAATATGATTATTTTTATTATTCACACATGTGTACTATTGATTCAAGTCCCTTATTCCTCGTCTTACTAGGATTTTATCTCATCCTTTTCATTAATTAATATCATTATGTGACTACATGTACTAAGAAGATCATGATAGATTTATAATGATAAATAATAAAAATTTAGATAATGTTTAATTTTTATTAAGTATAATTGGTGTATGATCCTAATTTTCCTAAAACACTAAACCTTTGGATCCTAGATTTGTATCACTATTATGTTTTTTATCTTAAATATGATGTAATGGCCATGTAAGAAAAAGTCAGGTCTCTATAGTTGGTATTAGAGCATGGTTTAGTTAATTTTGCGAATTAGGATTGGATAACGTTAGTGATAACCCTTAGGATCAGTATAAGTATAGGTAAACATACATAATAATTGTTTTACAAAAAGTATTTAAAAATGGATCCCATAATATATGATTTTAGACTTTAGTTTCACCTAGTAATAAATTATTTATTCCTGATTTATTGACTTATGTTTTCTTCAAATGTTTTCTATATTATAAAATTGTGGGAACATGGAATGTAAAAATGTAAACCTATGTTATAAATAATTAGTTCTATGTGGTCCCAAATTATTTATTAATTTTGGTGAGTGGTCCTATGTTTATGGATATAAGATGAAAATAATTTAATTTTAAGATAGTGGGTTATATAAAAAATGATAAAATTTGATCTAAACACCCACACGTCAAAATTGTGGGATGAAGCATCTTGGAAATTTCCTCAAAGTGATGGTAAAATTCTTCAAGTGTGTAAGAGAATTCCACTAATCTCATGAATGTCAAAGAGACAAGAATAATCTTGGTAAAATGATATATGAAAGTAATGAACCTCCTAATGAACCAGCCATGATTCAATGCTTCAACTGTAGGGAGTAAGGGCACTATAAAAGTAATTTAACTAAACCATGTGTCCTTTAGGGTAATTAGTGTTAGAAACCACCAAATCCAAATGAGAAGGGAAAATCTTATTTCATCACTACTACTGAATTGGATCATGAAAATAAATTCATAAAAGGTACACTTCTTATTCAGTAAAAAATGGAAACAGTTTTATTTGACTCTATTTCTATGTACTCTTTTATATCTTATAAGTTTTATAGAGCTATTGAATCAGATCCTTGATACATTTATTTATATATATATGTGAAAACACCTAGTGATTCTATTATTACAACCCAAGTGTTGGTATCTTATCTTGTTAGAGTATGTTGGAAGATTATTCTAGTGAATCTCATAATCCTTACCTTGGGGGATTTGATGCTATAATGGTAATACAATGGCTCGTGTTATATAGATCAAACATTAACTTTTGGGAAAAGGAAATATCTTTCTATATTTTGAACCATATCATGCTCCTATACAAATATAAGTATGATCGTGAATCTCCCTTGAAGAATCCCTCAATAGTGTGGGTGGTGATACCCTTTGGATAAGCATACCTTACCCAAACGGTTGAGCCAAAGTAAAGAATAAACATTGATTAAATTCCCATTGTTAGAGAATAAAATACTGTATTTCCTAAAGATTTTCCCAAAATTATACTAAATCATGAGGTATATTTATAAAAAGAACTTATACATCAAGCCACTCCAATCTCCAAATGACTCTATATGATGGACCTTATTAAACTAAAGGAGTTAAAGAAGTATTTGTACGATAATTTAGACAATGGGTCCGTACACCCCAGTGCATCTATTTAGGGTATTCTAGTACACTTTGTAAAGAAAAAGGATTGATCGATGTGGCTATGTATAGATTACTGGGTTCTCAAAAGGATCACTATAAAGAACAAGTATCCGCTTCCAAGGATTGATGACTTATTTGATCCATCAAGGGGAGATCAATACTTCTCAATGGAGGATCTTCAGTCTGGATATCATCAACTAAAATTAAAGAAGGGAGATATTCATAAGACTGTATTTTGTATAATATATTAGAACTATGAGTTCATAGTGATGCCCTTTGTACTTACTAATTCACATTCATTCTTCATAGATTTTATGAATATAGTCTCGAGAGATAACCTTGAAGTATTTTTAGAAGTCTTTACTGATGATATTTTCATTTACTCTAAGAGAAAGGAGGAACATGAAGATCATCTAAGTATTATAATGGAAAAATAAGGATGAAAAAAAATATTCTGAGTTCAACAAGTGTTACTTTTGGATGTATAAAGTCACATTCTTGGGAAACATAATCACAAGTGAAGGAATTTGTGTGGACCATTCAAAGACAAAGGCTATTAAGGAATGGCCCAGACCCAATAATATCATTAAAATATATTGTTTTCTTGGATTATCATTATAATATAGACATTTTGTGATAAAATTATCATGAATATATAGTCTTATAACTCAGTTAACAAAGAAATTGGTAAAGTATAACTGGACCAAATAATTTGAGGAAATATTTAAGGAACTCAATAATAGGATAATAATTACACCTATACTCACCCTACGATCAGGTGGTGAAGGTTTTTTATATAAATTGATTCTTTAAAGAACGTATTGGGTTGTGTACTCATACATTAAAAACAATTGATAGCTTACACCTCTTGAAAACTGAATATCCATGAGAAAAACTATTTGATGCCTGATATGAAGCTAGCAAATATGATCTTCACTATGAAGATTCGGTGGAACTATCTCTATGGAGGTAAGTGTGACATATATACCAATCAAAAGATTCTAAAGTATGTATTCACAAAGAAGGATATCAACATGTGTCAGCAAAGATGGTTAGATATGATCAAGGAATAAAATTTCTCTATTCACTATCATCTTGTAAATTTGAAAAAGGTTGATGATGATCTTTATTGAAAATAACCTTCTACTTTATCTATGATGTGGATTGAGAGATACTCTATCTTCTAGGATATGAAAATTATGTATATACAAATCATAATGGTAGGGAAGACATCCTACCTTTCCCAAATGATTTCCCAACCATATATCTAAGAGAAGATGAAGGAGGCACAAATGGATGATCTAGAACATCAAAATAGGATGAAATATGTAAAGTAAGGTAAGCTTCATGAATTACATATTGATGATAATTGTGTGATTCAATTTTAAACTAGGATTTGTGTGCCTTTATCACCTTAGATATAGAAGGATATATTGGATAATGTGAATAGATTATATTTTTTCATCCATCCTGTAAGTACCAATATGTATCATGATCTTAGAGAACGCTTCTGGTGGGACAACATGAAAAAGAAGATCACTGAATACACCGCAAAGTGCATGGTATATCAAAAAGGTAACGTAGAGTAATATAAGTCCAAGGTGGTGATGAAACCATTTAATATACCCATGTGGAAATGAGAGAACATCACCATGTACTTTGTCACTAGTATCCTAAATACATCTAAAGGAAATAATGTGATATGGGTTGGGTGGATTAAATCACCAAGGTTGATCACTTCATCACTATTCAGGAAGATTTATTTCATAAATAACTTTCCAAGATATATGTAAAGGATGTGGTGAGGCTTAATGGGGTAACAATTTTGATCATATATGATCATGATCCAAGGTTAACTTATAAATTTTAGAAAAGTATTAAGCATTTTTTGAATACTAAATTAGATTTTAGCATGATGTATCACAACCAAACTAATATCCAATATTAAAGGACTATTCAAAAACTTGAGGAAGTGCTGAGAGCCTACTCAGTTGACTTTAATGGAGGAAGGGATAAATATCTGATATTAGTTGAGTTCTTATAAAATAAAATCATCCACTAGAGTATTCAAATGGATCCATTTGAAGCACTGTATGGGAAGTGATGTATAATTCCTACTTGTTGGGATGATTTTAGAGAATGGAAACTACTTGGTCCTGAACTTGTGCAAGACATGATAAATAATGTTCAATCCATCCAAAAAAATATAAAATCTACTTAGATTTAGAAGAATAGTTATGCTGACAACCAACAAAGGGACTTTGATTTTATGGTTAGAGACAAATTTTTTTCCTCTAAATATCATAATTGAAGAAAGTCATGATATTTACAAAGAAAGGGAAGATTTCCCCTAGGTACATTTTTCCACTTGAGATCCTTGATCACATAGGAGCAGTGGCCTATGATATTTAAATTCTACCAAACATGCCTCAAATTCATGATTTGTTCCACATGTCTCTCCTGAGGAAGTAATAACTGATTCATCACATGTACTAAATCTAGAGGTGGTACAAATATAGAATGACCACTCATATGAGGAGAATTTGGTGAGGATCTTGGACTGTGGAGACAAACTCCTACGTAATAAGACAAATCACCTTGTCAATGTGTTGTAGCATTACTATAGTATGAAGACACATCATGAGAACAATAAGAAACATTGAAATATAAGTACCCTCACCTATTCTAAACCAAGAATATGAGTTCAAATTTTAGGCATGAAATTTCTAATGGGAGAAAATGTAATAACCCTGAGTTTATAAATGAATTTTTTTTCGTTAAAAAATTGTTTGTTATATTATATAGTATTATACACATAAAACACATAAAGAAATTGAAAAAAAATTATTTCATTAATAATTATTCTTATATTAATATTCAACTATACCTATAAAAATTACAAACATTACAATAGTACAAAAAGTAGAATGGGAAAATAGTGATCACCCTAATCTACCAAAATCATCTCCCCCACAACCAACACTATAGAAATAAAACAAAATATTATTAAACCAATCGACATTTTTGAAAATTTAAATATAGATCCTTGATAGGAATTGAGATGAATAATCAATGATGTAATTAGGTAATATTTACATGAGGTAATATGACCATTGGAATGGTAATGTTTGGGATAGTAATCTAACCATTGGAAATTGTAATCTGACCATTGAGAAAAGTAACCTAATATTTGGAATAGTAATTTGAACACAAAATAAAAAAAATAAAAAAAATATTTATCAGGATTAACTTAATTAAATATAAATATTATAATTCTATAAAATAAATATCATTATTAAAAAACATAAAGAAAATATAAGAACCTTTTTAATAAACATTATTTTAATGTATTTTGAAAAAAAAATATTAAAAATTAAAACTACCTATGGTAGAAGATTATTTTGATATAATTAATTTCATTTTTAAAATTATCATGTTGAAATTATTTGACAGTTATTTTTAAAAAAATTATAAAATACTTCAATTTTCAGATAAATTGTAAAAATATAACTTTTCCTATAACTCGTGTATCTTGAATCACATCATTCATGGTATAATAATGACCTAATAAATTAAATAACTTGATTCTAGACAAAATCATATTCAATTTTATAAATGAGACATTAAAATACAATAAACAATATTTACTAACCTAAAAATTACTTTCCAAAACCTAAAGTCAAATGTATTCCTTTAAAAAAAATCTTATTTTTCCCCCATTCATTTTTAATAAACTAGTAAATTCGAATTATAAATGGTTTAAAAGTCCTGAAATCATTATATTATATTTATATATGTTCTATAATGTCAAAAATTCACTATTACAATGTTTAAATTTTATATAATAATATATACAATATTTTATTCTAAAAATACCCCTCACCTCAAGTATAAATAACCCCTCTCCCTCCCCTTGGAAAACCACTCCTCCCTCACTTACCAAAGCCCAATATATACCCAAATACTCTCTAATAAGCTCTTATAAACCACTGGTATGTTTCATAATAAACCAACTCCATTATTTGAGGAAGTTTATTTCTTTACAAAAGAAACATCAATAACATATTGTGTTTTTTATCAACTATTCTCTCATTTTACTCATCCACTCTCTTTTTCCAAAATTTATTTAAAAAAAATCTTCTAAGATTAATTAGGTAGTATTTTAACATTATATGAATTATTTTAACCTACTGTATAAATTATATTTTTGATGTATTTATATTTATTTAGATCTGAGTTTGAACACGAAGACCATTTGATTTTGGTTCTGGAAATCCCAAGGATTCACCATTTGAATGGAAAGATTTTGAAAAGAAATTTATGGAGTCTAAAAGGTGAAGTTATTGGGGAACATGGTTTTTGAAGACGGATTATTACATTTCCTGAGAATGTGAAGAAAGTTTTTACATGGGAAGAACCATGTAATGTCCTTGAGATTCGGAGTTTCCTTGGCCTTGAAAGATACTACCAACAGTTCATTTTTACATGGGAAGAACCATGGAATGTCCTTGAGATTCAGAGCTTCCTTGGTCTTGCAAGATACTTCTGACAGTTCGTCATAGATTTCTCAAAGTTTGCATCACTTTTGACTTCTCTTATCTAGAAAGAAATGAAATTTATATAGGATGTAAAGTTTTGATATTATTTTGATGAGGTAAAATGACATCTGACATCAGCTCCTTTTTGGTCTTACCTGATCCCGGTAAGGGGTAAGTGGTTATCTGTGAAGCATATGGGGCTGGTTTGGGTTGTGTTCTCATGAAGGATAATCATGTGGTAGCTTAAAATTCCTTTCAGCTTCAAATTCATGATAAAAATTTCCCCAATATTTATTTATAACTTTACATGGTTATTCATGTTCTTATGTGTTGTTGGAACTATATTTTTGAGGAGAGGTACATAGTCTTTTCAGACTATAAGAGTTTTAGCTACATCTTTTCTCAGAAAGACCTGAATCTCATAAAGAGAAAAGTTGTGGAATACCTTCATATTTTTTACTTCTATATCATTTTTATCCTAGAAATTTGAATGTCGTTTCAGATGCTCTATGTTGGAAATTGTCATTGTAGAATGTTCTGGAATCAAAGGAAGAGTGGATCCTTATATGGTTTTTTGCTCAGTTGCATCCAGATGCTCAGGGGAATTTTTCATGTATAGTTAAGTCCATTGTATAGTTGTCATAATATAACCTTGAGTATATTCTATATATTAATTAGCATGATGATGAGTTCAATGGAATTTGAGAAACCATTTATGGTGGGTAGGTTGTTTTTGGTAGGACTCTCTCTTTAGATGGTATTCTCTATTTTAGGGACCGGTTTGTCATCCCACCACGTGAGAGGCGCTTGATTTTGTTTAATTATCATAATTATTTATGTTTTATTCATCCAAGTAATAAAAATATGTATTATTATATGAGATTATGATTATAGTGTCCAAGTATAAATCCTGACATTATTGATTATGTGTCCCACAATTACACATGAAACTGAAGAGGTATCAAAGGAATTTATTTTTACTTTACCATAGACTCCACAAGGAATAAATTCAATCTAGGTGTGGTTTGATTGGTTGACAATGTCGGCTTATTTCATTTCAATTTGGGACACTGCTAAAGTTGAAGATCTAGGTAACCTGTATGGGTAGGATATTGTGAGGTTACATGGGGTTCCTTATACCATTTTTTAATATAAGGATACTAGTTTTACTTTTAGGTTCTTTAAAAGTCTCTAGGAGGTGTTGGGCCTCAGCTCAGGTTGAGTACAACTTATCATCCACAGACAGAAAGTTGTATGGAGCATGCAATTCTAATCCTAGAGGATATTCTATGTGCTCGTGTCTTGAATTTTGGTGGATATTTGGATAGAAATATAGTATTGTTTGAGTTTTATTATAACAATTATCACTCATTGATAAGAATATATCCTTTAAAGGTTTTTTTATGGTCACCTGTGCAGGTCACCTCTTTGTTTGGAAGAGGAAGGAGAATCTTTTTTGGTGGGATCAATTTTGGTTTAGGAGATGTCTATGAGGATTCAAGATATATATTTGTATATGGTTACAATGTAGGGTCTGTTGAAATATTATGTAGATTAGAGGTTTTGTCCTTTATAGTTTTCTATAGGTGATTGGGTTTTCTTGAAAGCTTATCCTTAGTTAGGTCATTGTTGGCTTGGAAAATAGGTAATGTTGGCTTTGAGTAATGTTGGACCATTTGAGGTCATTGAGCAGATTGGGAAGGTTGCTTATCGATTTGAATTACCAGTTTAGTTGAGAGAAATTCATTATGGTTTCCACATATTATATCTTAGTAAATACCAACCAAATCCTTCTCATATTCTAAGATGGGAAGAGATTGAGCTATATACATATGTTTCTATTGTGAAGCATCCATTGTAGATTGTTGACTCTTAAGTGAGTAATTATAGGGGATTTTAATTCCTTTGTTCAAGGTGTTATGGAATCATGGATTATATTATCATGAAACATGGGAGCACAAATCATTGATGAGGGAGTAGTGGACTCACCTCTTTACCAAGCTTCATTCTTCCACGTGACTTTTCTGGGATGGAAAGTCATACAATGTGGGGTTTTTAACATCATGTTACCTTATTTTAAGAAATTTTCTTCCCTTTACTTATTTTACTATTTAATAGGGTGTGTCTTGGGACTCTAAATAATAGAAACATTTTACTATGGAAAATGATATAATGTTCAGGGATGTTTTTTTGTTGAATTAATGGAGTCTAGGTATAAAAGTGTAACGAAATTTAAGGGTTCCACCTGAGTTCATATAATAGCAAAGGTGGATTTGGGTTTTTATGTAATAATGTTTAATTTTTGTATTATTCTAGGATATTACATGTTGTGTAACTTGTTTACACATTTTGTATTTAATCTTCAGGCTCATGTTGTGAGAAAAGCACACAACATGAAATTTTACATGTCATGTACATATTACACACCGTGTAATGTTAAAAATCAAGCCTTTAATAAAAAAAGTGATGTGTTTTTCACATAATGTCTTATTTATTATAAAAGACTGGTTGATGAAGTGTAATATAATTATAGTTTTATATTTAAAAATTTATATCTTAAATTTTACTTGGTCTATAACTTCACCTTTAATAGATTATGCTGCTACAAAAAATTCAAATTCCATCATATATAGGGGTCAGTTCATATATTGTAAACATAGTATTTTGACATATTATATAATAGCTAAAAATATTTTTCTAACATTTAGAAAAAAAAATATATTCTAATTATGAATATGATATATCTAAAATATTAAATAGTAAACCAATCTATGGAAAAAAAGATTGAAAATTTTACGATATGATGCGAATTCGAAATCCCTTTCCTTTAAAGAAAAACATGGTTTAAAAAAACTTGATAGATAGAATAGGAATACTATGATTCTACCCACTTGTTATTAATATTATAACAATAAATAATCATTTATAACCCTCTCTATGATCTGAAATGCAATAGAGATGGAGTGATAAAACCTCATGTGATGATGGGGTGAAAATGGAATGAAAAATAAAAGTAGTAGAGGATGGGATGGATTTAGCATGGTATGGTAATGGGTTACCATGAATTGGAGAACATTATAGTGGTTGTTCAGTGTTGATTGGATATGATGGATGATTTAATGGCTATACAGTGTTGTGATGGTGGTGATAAGAGCACCGACAAGGACACAAGGAAGGCTTGGATGGTGGTAGGTGGTGTGATAGGTGTGATTGAGGCTGAAAATCATAATGGTCATGAATAGATTAAAGAATATCAAGATTATATAGATGTTATGACTATATGGAATATAGTTTGAGAAACACACATCATGTATTATTAGGTTTGTAAAGAAATGTTTTTTGATGATTATAAATATCTAATAGAAGAAATCTAGGTATCACATGCCATGTATTTATAGAATCACATTACTTTGGTTAAGGCATAGTATACACACATAAATTTCATTTATTTTACATGGAATGTAGTTAGTGTACATGAAATAGATTGGGTAACAATACATTCCTATAGAAACTTCCTAGGGAAACACGTAGTGAGTTCCCTAAGGCATGTCATATAGTGAGGGACTTACACAACTCGAATTGTAGTTATATATGTTGAGTACCCCCATTGATCTCACATATCATGTACACCATTATACATTCCATGTGGGTAGAACAATATATGATATGGGAATGGAAGTGAATGACTAAACTTTTTTTGAGGGGACGCACACTGTGTAACCCTAGAGTACATGTCATGTAATATTACATTTTTGATCATATCCCATTACT
Organism: Viscum album; assembly: GCA_963277665.1. NCBI lineage: Eukaryota > Viridiplantae > Streptophyta > Magnoliopsida > Santalales > Viscaceae > Viscum > Viscum album. Next base: position 2,015,327,370 of record OY728131.1, on the reverse strand, counting down.
TTTTTCTTCGGATATTGTATTTGTACATGTTATTATTCCATAATAAGAATTTTTTCAATTAGAAAATGATATAAATCCCTCCTCAATATGAAATTTGAGATGTGTGATAATTCAGGTATAGTAGTTTTGTTATGTTTTTCATTGTCACAATTGGGATTAAGTGTAATGATCATAGTAGAAATTAGGTTAGGAACTCCCCTAGTAGCATTATGGTGATAGGTAATGGGTTTCCCACATTCTTCCTAGAGTTTGGAACTCCCCCACCTACTTGAGGCATAGTTACTCTATCCATGGATTTAGGTACTCTCTCATCTAACATATTCTACTCAATGAGGAATAGTTCCTCTATTGGGTTTGGTTACACCCTTGAATAACACTTACCCACTTGGTGGGGTGAGGGTACCTAAAAATAGATTTTATTAGGTGTATATTTTTTTAAGTGTTAGGTAGTTATCTATGGGAGCATTTGGTACTGCCTTTACTAAGAATTATTCCTGGACAAGGTGTGTGTAACATCTGAGACTTTTATGAGAAATATTTTGTTTTTATGTTATATAAATCATCAAAAGAATCATTCACTACACACAAAACTAGCTTGGCTTTCTTTACACTCAATCGCAACCTTCCTCGATAGCATGCATCGTACGCAATACCGAGTTTCACTAAACAATGATATGCTATTAAAATATTTATAAAACTAGCCGTTATGAATAGTAATACCCACTTTTTCAAATTTTGTAAATTTCATCTTTCAAAATGGACTTCATTTTTGGATTCAGAATATCGAAATTATTTGAGGGTGAAATTTTGGTATTTTTCTAAAAACTTTCAATTTTTGATGAATAGTGAAAACACTGGATTACTATTTAAAAACCAACTTTTTATTTAAATAATTATTTATTATATTTAAATTTATTTTAGGCAAAAATTTATACATAATGCCTATATAAGTTAAATGAAATTCATTAGATTCATTTTATAATAATTTTAGATATATAAAAATTTTATTGAACTTTTCACCGTCTTTTACCCACCTCCTAGGAGAATTTCCAAATTCACATAAAACATAATTCTGCCGCTTCTGTGAGTGGAATTTAGAAAATCTGAGATACACGGTTAATATCAAGAACTAAAATGTGGTTCAATGAGATGAAAATAATTTTTTGTGAATAGTATCTTTTTTCTTTTTTTTACCACGGTTAAAAGTAAATAGGGTAATTAAGGGTAAAAGTGTTATTATTATTAACATAACACATGTCCTAATTCTATTGGATAAGTTTAATTCGACCAAAAACAACCTTAGGAATAAAATATGACCATTTAGGCCAACTTGGATTAGATTAGGAAATTTATTATTAATTTATTTAAAGAAGGGTTAAAATAGTTAAAATCAAAGTTTAATAACTAAATCATTTTTAATATAGGGTTATACATAAGAAAAATCAGAATATAAATATTTATTAGAAATCTAAGAAGATTTCTTACATAATAGTATTTTATTTGTAATTTTTAGACTTAAAATAATCTAATTTATTTATGACACAATGATGATGCAGTAATTATCTTATTAATGAAATATTGACATAATTGATGTTATAAATACTAAAATAAATGTAATTTGAAACTTTTTATGAATTGAAATAATTTTATAGGTTAATATGACATGTTAGTATTGATTTAATAAACTTTTTTATAACTAATATTTCTGTTATGATTTTCACAAAAATCAATTACCAAATAATGTCAAAATTGACATAAAATTGTTTTTATAAAAATAATATATTATTAATTGTTATTATATTCTTAAAAATATAAGGTTTGGAGAAATGACAAATATAAGGTTATATATATTAATAATAAACAACTTGGGGTTATTTTGGCTTGTTATAGTAAGTTTATTAACCTTATAGTGTAAGAAAACAAAAAGACACGGTAAAAGTTAAATTATCTAACTTAAAGTTAAATCTAAATGATAAGGTTAAAATAGATACCTAAACTTGTCTAAATTCTATTGGATGAGAGTATTTCGACCCATACCCACCTTATCTTTAAAATAAATTAATTTGGATCTATTAAAAACCGAATATGACTTTATAATAAAATAATATTTTTAGTTTTTCCAAAGGTGCCCCTCTCCTCCATTATAAAAGGGCACCTCCTCCCTCCCTTCCTCACACCACTTTGAGCCTTCAGGCACGTCCAACCCCTGAATAATTCTCTTATACACTTCCCTAGAAACATCCTAGAGGTCCTGGTATTCTTCAAATACCAATTTTAGTGCCCTAAGAGGAAGTCTCAAAGAGGCGCTTCAAAGAGGAGGTAATGTCTGTTACCGATTCATTCAACTTTATTTATTCTTCCACTTCTTATTCTTTAGTTGTTTAATTATGAAGTAATAACATCAGTATAACTCATATACTGGTATTTTATTATAAGTATGAAACAACCCTATTTCACCATCTATCCATCCTACGGAAAATGAAATCACCACACGTGCGTACGTACGGAATACCGTCTCCACGTCGTGGTGTAATCTATTTTCCACCACCACCTTAATTGGATGGTTATAATGGTGTAAATAATAAATATATATGATTATTTTAAAGTGATTTTGATTCTAAAATAGTATACATACACTCCAATACAATTCCATGATCATGGGAATGATATCATCACTCGTGCGTACGTACGGAATATCGTCTCCACGATGTGATGCGACTCGTTCTACATGATCTTCATTGCATAATGATTATATAAATGAATTGAATGAATTAATATGATATATATTACACTAATACCATTCTGGAAATGAGTTATCTATAACCTAAAGAGAAGAATAAGAATTTATTCCACAAAACACGCATAAGAACAAAAAGTAATAAACACTCGAATAACAATTAGCAATTAAATATTACTAATATGAATCTAAAAATATGGACATACATGATATCATAACAATGAGAATGATTCAAGAATAAGTAAATGAAATTATTTAAATCATTATACAGGAGGTCCGGACACTTATGAAGCAAATCAGACCTAAGGTAAGGGAAAATATCACAATCTCATTTTTATCCAAGATTGTTTATACTTTGGTATTTACTGGGGTGTATTTTATCATCCACATCCGTGTTTCCTAAATATGTAATATTATTTCCATCCACCTACAATTGTTTAAATCCAATTTTACCCTTCGGTGAGTTCTTATTAAAAGATATGAAAGGAATCTTTTGTTGTTTTTCGTACGAGGTACTTTTTGACTTTTCCGACAAAAGAACGAGAAGAATGTTTTTTTAACTTATACGACATGAATGGATTTTTAAAACATTATTTCCAAGAATCTACCTTTATAAGTTTTCAAGTTTATTTGTAATCAACTTATTTTAGTTTAAAATTTTATGACATGTTAAGAAAGGGAAAATGTTTTTGAAGTAGAAATGATATTTTCTTCAAGAATGGAGTTCAAGTGTTTTATCAAAATTATTTTACCTCTAAGATAAAATAGGTCTCTATTTATATCCCTATTATTACATTGATTTGATTATGTTGTGATGGAATTATTTTTATGAATTCCTTTATCTTATATGAATTGTTTTATGATGTCACGATGTTTAAGAATCCCATTTTTATTACATGGGTTATGAAATGATGTATGATTTATGATTTTGTGGCACACATAAGAATGGTATCATTATTAAATGGTTGGGAACTATATCTCCCTCCAATTCATTGGGTAAAGATTTATATCTAATGAGATAGACATGGTTGGAACAGCAGGTTAAACCGGTTCAGTGAAATAGGACTGAAACGAGGAGTGAACTCGGTTCAGAAATGGACTTTGTCTGCTAACATAGTCTTGTCTATGAGTCTTGACTACTAAGAAATGATTATCTATGATTATTTGTTTATACCACAAAGTTTTATGTTTTAAGTTATGATTATTGGGATTACATTTCACTACTATGATTTACCCCATGTTATGAAATTATGATCTCTTTTGCAGGTTAAGATTTCCAAAATGATATGTTCTTATGAATATGATGTGATTGATATTTATTTTGTTTACCCTTACTGAGCATTTGAGCTCACCCTTTTGTATGTTTTCTTTCCCCAGGTCAGGAAGAAGGCTATTAAGTAGGATATGCCAAAAGGGACTCTAGATATGATGAAATAAGAGTGAGACAATGTAGATTCTTTATGAACCAGTTGTTTATGTTTCCTAGTTCCTAAAGACAATATACCTATACGGTCCTTCAGGGTTTTGTTATATGTTGTAATAAGTTTACTTCAATTTTGAAGTATTAACAATGTATGTAATGTATGGGTCGTTATAGTTGGTATCAGAGGAAAGGTATATTTAACCTTTGGAAACTAGGATGTGAAAGACTTAGTAAGAACCCTAAGGATAATTCTAAGAATAGAACACAATATTAGTGTTTTAGAAATGGCCATGAACAACCTATGATAAGACCTTAAGTGTGAAATTTTATTCTTGATTATGTGTTTTTTCTATTATAATTAGTGTTGATCACACTATTCTTCTTGGTTTTAGTCAATGGCTGGAACCTGATGGAATTGTTTTAATGCGGAATGCCATGGGAATGAAATGATTGTCCCCTGGAGCAACCAAACATTATGGGAGTTGGAATGCAAAATCTTATAGTCATGCTCACACAACTTTCTCAAGCTATGAATCATGAAGGACTTCCAAACGAGAAAAGGAAAGAGCAACATTCTGTTGAATCCTTCATGAGGCAGCATCCACCTTCATTTAGTGGGTCTTCTGATCCATTAGTGGCTGAACAATGGATCAGTACCACTGAAAAGATATTTTCAGTTCTTCAATGTTCTGAACATGATAAAGTCATCTTAGCAGTTTATTGTTTGGAAGGAGATGTTGATCAATGGTGGAATCTTAAGAATACGAGGCAAAGGGATGAAATTGAGTCCATGGAATGGGACGAGTTCAAGAACTTATTTTTCAATAAGTAATTCCCTCGTATTCTCCGAACAAATATGGAGAAGGAATTTCTTGAACTAAAGAAAAAGGATGATGAATCTGTTGGTCCCTACGAAGAAAATTTTACAAGACTTCCAAGGTACGCTTCTGGTATTATTATCCAACCTGAGAGTAAGATCGATCGATTCTTTAGTGGCTTAAAACCAAGTATTTGAAGGGCATTATCCATAAGGGACTTCAATAGCTGTGAGGAAATTGTTTGATGTGCTCTCAAAGTTGAGATGGAGATTAGAGTAACCCATCAGTCATATGGGTTTGATAAGAAGAGGAAAATGGAATTCAAAGGAAAATCTAAAGAGCACACTGAAAAGAAGATGATTTTTCCCTTATGCTCAAAGTTTGGAAAGAAACATGGAGGAAAATGTCTTAAGGGGGCAAGAAAATGTTATAAGTGTGGAAAAGAAGGTCATCAGGCAATTGAATGTTGAAATAATGGGAAGAAGATATCTAATGATTCAATAAAAGGAAGGGATACACAGAATGAACCTACTACACTTCAATGTTTCAAGTGCAAGGATATGGGGAATTATGCCAATCAATTTCCAAATCCAAGGGTTGATGATGATGATCGACGTCAACAAACTCTTAAGGCCAAAGAAAAAGGAAACTCACATTCAATTACTATCGGCGATGTAGACTACGACAATGAAGTGGTGAAAGGTACACTTACCATCTACTCTAAAGTATCAAATGTTTTATTTGATTCTGGATCCACCCACTATTTTATTTCTGAAGAATTTTCTAACGGTATCGCTGTATTACCTCGACAATTAGATGTTGAGTTAGTTTTGACAACCCCTAATGGCACAACAGCCACATCAAAAGTTTATAATTATTCTCCGATTGAAGTTTGTGGGAAAGTTATTCCTGCAAATCTTGTGATCCTTCCTATAGTGGAATTTGATGTGATTCATGGCATGGATTGGCTTTCTCTATATGGAGCTCATATCAATTTCCAAAGAAGGGAAGTCACATTTCATATTCCAGATCAATCTATGATCGTCTATCGATGCAAGGATGAACATTACCTTCCAGTGTAAATTTCTTCCATCTTATGGGTCTTGATTCCACTAAATGAAGGTTATTTATCTCAAATGGTTGGTGAGAAACTCATTATTAAGAATATTCCCATTGTACAGGAGTTTGATGATGTCTTTCCAGAGGAATTTCCAGGTCTTCCACCAAATCGTGAAGTTGAGTTTTCAATAGAACTCATACTGGGTGCTTTGTCTATTTCAAAGACACCTTATAGAATGGACCCAATAGGGTTGGAGGAATTGAAGAAGCAACTCCAAGAGAATCTTGATAAGGTATTCATACGCCCTAGTGCGTCACCTTGGGGAGAATGTTCTGTTTGTTAAGAAGAAAGATGGATCAATGAGACTCTTCATTGATTATCGATAACTTAACAAGATCACTATCAAGAACAAATATCCTCTCCCGTGCATTGATGACTTATTTTACCAACTACGTGGAGCTCAATACTTTTCCAAGATTGATCTTCGTTCAGGGTATCATCAATTAAGGGTTAAAAGGGAGGATATACCAAAGACGGCTTTCCGTACAAGGTATGGACACTGTGAATTTATAGTGATACCATTTGGTCTTACTAATGCCCCTGTTATCTTCATGGATCTGATGAATAGAGTCTTTAGAGACTATCTTGATCAGTTTTTGGTAGTCTTTATAGACGATATTCTTTTTTATTCAAAGAGAAATGAAGAACATGAATATCATTTTAGAATTATATTGAAGACCCTGAGAAAGGAAAAAGCTTTATGCCAAATTTACCAAGTGTGAATTTTGGCTTCAAAAAGTTGCATTTTTGGGTCACATAATCTCAAAAGAAGGGATATCTATGGATCCAGTAAAAACAGAGGTTATCGAAAGATGGTCAAGACCAACAACAGTAACTGAGATCCGAAGTTTTCTTGGTTTGGATGGATATTATTGACGTTTTGTGAATGACTTTTCACGATTATCTAATCCACTCACCAGGTTGACTCGAAAAGGAGTTATGTTTGTTTGGATAGAGGAATGTGAAGATAATTTCAAGGAGTTGAAAAGAAGGTTATCCAGTGCACCTGTACTCACACTTCCTTGTAGTGGAGAAAGGTTTGTGATCTACAGTGATGCATCCAAGAATGGGATGGGGTGTTTTCTTATGCAAAATGATATGGTGATAGCTTATGCCTCACGAAAGTTGAAAATCCATGAGCAAAATTACCCAACTCATGATTTGGAGTTAGCTACAGTAATCATTGCATTAAAGATTTGGATTCATTATCTTTATGGAGAAAGGTGTGATATTTATACTGATCATAAAAGTTTAAAGTATATTTTCACACAAAAGGAGTTGAATATGCGCCAAAGAAGATGGTTGGATCTGATTAAGGATTTCTAATGCTCAATTCATTACCACCCTAGGAAAGCAAACAAGGTGGCAGATGCATTAAGTCGACAAGACCATGCTAGCTTATCCATAATGAGGATCACAAAAGATACAATATTTATGGATTTACAAAGGTTGGATATTAGAATTATAATGAAAGGCGAAAAATTGTATCTTTCTCTATTGAATGTTCAACCATCTATACATGTGAAGATTAAAGAGGCACAGAAAGAAGATGTAGAGTTACAAAAGAAGGTGAGAATATTCCTGAATTCATCCTTGATTGTGATGGGATAATAAAGTTCAGGAATCGATTTTGTGTTCCTCCCATCCCCGAATTAAAGGAGCTGCTGGATGAGGATCATAGTTCTTCATTCTCTATTCATCCTGGAAGCACGAAGATGTATAGGGACCTGAAAGAGTACTTCTGGTGGGATGGCATGAAAAGAGATGTTGCTGAATATGTCTCTCGATGCTTGGTTTGTCAGCAAGTTAAAGCTGAGAGACAGAAGTCTAAGGGGATGTCACAACCATTACTCATACCCGAATGGAAATGAGAAAACATCACTATGGACTTTGTCACCGGAGTTCCTAAAACCTCCAAAGGCTATAATTCTATCTGGGTCATAGTTTATCGTCTTACAAAGTCTGCACACTTCATTGCTCTTAGAGAGGATTTCTCTCTAGATCATCTTTCCAGGATATATGTAAAAGAAGTTGTTAGATTTCATGGAGTACCAATTTCCATTATATCTGATTGGGATTCGAGGTTTACCTCAAAGTTTTGGAAAAGTCTTTAGCATACTCTGGATACAGATTTGAGTTTCAGCACTCTTTATCATCCTCAGATAGACAGTCAATCTGAAAGAACAGTTCAAACTCTAGAATATATGTTGAGAGATTGCTCTATGGATTTCAAAGGTGGTTGGGATCAACACCTACCTTTTGTGGAATTTTCTTATAATAATAGCTTTCACTCCAGTGCTCTGATAGCTCCTTATGAAGCTCTCTATGGAAAGAAATTCAGGACTCCAACTTGCTAGGATGATGTTGGGGAAATAAAGTTATTAGAATCTGATCTTGTTGATGAGATGGTAGAAAAGGTCAGATCTATTCAACAACACATAAGAGAAGCTCAGAGTCGACAAAAAATTTATGCCGACAACCGAAGAAAAGACCTAGAGTTTTAAGTGGGTGATAAAGTGTTCTTACAAATATCTCCCTGGAAGAGGGTCATGAGATTTGGAAAGAAGGGAAAGATGAGCCCTAGGTATATCGGTCCTTTCGAAATACTAGATCGTGGTGGGAAGGTAGCTTACCGATTGGCGCTTCCACCGAATCTCTCCCAAGTTCACGATGTGTTCCATGTATCTCTCCTGAGAAATTACATACCTAGTCCTTCACATGTACTCAGCTCAGAAGTTGTACCGCTGGAGCAAGATCTTTCTTATAAAGAACAGCCAATAGAGATTCTGGATCATAGAGAAAAAGTCCTACGGAACAAGACCACTCACTTGGTGAAATTTTTATGAAGTAACCACCAATTAGAAGAAGCTACATGGGATCTTGAGGATATGATGGGGGAGAGGTATCCTCATCTATTTGTTACAACGTGACGAATTTCGAGGGAGAAATTCATTTTAAGGGGGGTAGAATGTAACACCCGAGGATTTTATGAGAAATATGTTGTTTTTATGTTATATAAATCATCAAAGGAATCTTTCACTACACACAACACTATCTTGGCTTGCTTTACACGCAATCGTGTCCTTCCTCAATAGCTTGCGTCGTACACAATACTGAGTTTCACTAAACAACGATATGCTATTAAAATATTACTAAAACTAGCTGTTATGAATAGTAATACCCACTTTTTGAAATTTTTTAAATTTCAACTTTCAAAATGGAATTCATTTTTGGATTCAGAATATCGAAATTATCCTAGGGTGAAATTTTGGTATTTTTTTGAAAACCTTCAATTTTTGATGAATAGTGAAAATAATGGGTTACTATTTAAAAACCGACTTTTTATTTAAATAATTATTTATTTTCTTTAAATTTATTTTATGTCAAAATTGATACATAATACCTATATAAGTTCAATGCAATTCATTGGATTCATTTTAAAATAATTTTAGATATATAAAAATTTTATTGAACTTTTCACCGTCTTTTACCCACCTCCTGGGAGAATTTCCAAATTCACATAAAACTTAATTTTACCGCTTCTGTGAGTGGAATTTCAAAAATCCGAGAGACACGGTTAATATCAAGGACGAAAATGTGGTTCAATGAGATGAAAATAATTTTTGGTGAATTGTAACGTTTTACTTTTGTTACCACAGTTAAAAGTAAATAGGGTAATTAAGGGTAAAAGTGTCATTATTATTACCATAAAACATGTACTAATTCTATTTGATAAGTGTAATTCGACCAAAAACAACCTTAGAAACAAAATATGACCATTTAGGCCCACTTTTATTAGATTAGGACATTTATTATTAATTTATTTAAAGAAGGGTTAAAATAGTTAAAATCAAAGCTTAATAACTAAATAATTTTTAATATTGGGTTATACAAAAGATAAATTCTACTATAAATATTCATTAGAAATATAAAAATATTTCCTAAATAATTTTATTTTATTTGTAATTTTTAGACTTAATATAATTTAATTTATTTATGACACAATTGTGATGCAGTAATTATCTTATTAATTAAATATTGACATAATCGATGTTATAAATACCCATATAAATGTAATTTGAGACTTCTTATGAATTAAAATAATTTTCTAGGTTAATATGACATGTTATTATGGACTTAATTAACTTTTTTTGAACTAATCTTTCTGTTATGAGTTTCACAAAAATCAATTACAAAATAATTTCAAAATTGACCTAAAATAGTTTTTAAAACAAATATTATATTATTAATTATTGTTATATTCCTAAAAATCTAAGCTTCTGCCAAATGACTTAGATAAGGTTATATATATTAATAATAAACAACTTGGGGTTCTTTTGGCTTATTATAGTAAGTTTATTAACCTTATAGTGTAAGAAAACAAAAAGACACGGTAAAAGATAAATTATCTAACTTAAAGTTAAATCTAAATGATAAGTTTAAAAGAGATACCTAAACTTGTCTAAATTCTATTGGATGATATTATTTCACCCCATCCCCACCTTAGCTTAGAAATAAATCAATTTTGAGCTATTAAAAACCGAATATGACTTTATAATAAAATAATATTTTTAGTTTTTTCAAAGGTGGCCCTCTCCTCCATTATAAAAGGGAACCTCCTCCCTCTCTTCCTCACACCACTTTGAGCCTTCAAGCTCGACCAACCCCTGATAAATTCTCTTCTAAACTTCCCAAGAAACATCCTAGAGGTCATGGAATTCTTCAAAGACCAATTATATTTCCCTAAGAGGAGGTCTCAAAGAGGCTCTTCAAAGAGGAGGTAATGTCCGTTACCGATTCTTTCAACTTTATTTCTTCTTCCACTTCTACTTATTTAGTTGTTTCATTATGAAGTAATAACATCAGTATCACTCATATACTGTTATGTTATTATAAGTATTAATCAACCCTATTTCACCATCTATCCATCCTATGGAAAATGAAATCACCGCGCGTGCGTACGTATGGAATACCATCTCCACGCCATGGTGTAATTTATTTTCCACCACCACCTTACTTGGATGGGTATAATGGTGTAAATAATAACTATATATGATTATTGTAAAGTGATATTGATTCTGAAATAGTATACATACACTCCAATACAATTCCATGATCGTGGGAATGATATCATCACTCGTGTGTACGTACAGAATACCGTCTCCACGATGTGATGCGACTCGTTCTACATGATCTTCATTGCATAATGATTATATAAATGAATTGAATTAATTAATATGATATATTTTACACTAATACCATTCTGGAAATGATGTATCTATAACCTAAAGATATTAATAAGAATATCTTCGACAAAACACGCATAAGAACAAAAAGTAATAAACACCCGAATAACAAGTAGTAATGAAATATTACTAATAAAAAGCTAAGAATATAGCCATATATGATATCATAACAATGATTATGATTCATGAATAAGTAAATGACATTATTTAAATCATTATACAGGAGGTTCAGACACTTACGAAGCAAATTGGACCTAAGGTAAAGGAAAATATCACAATCCCATTTTTATCCAAGATTGTTTATACTTTGGTATTTACTGGGGTGTATTTTATCATCCACATCCATGTTTCCTCAATATGTAATATTATTTCCCTCCACCTACAATTTTTTAAATCCAATTTTACCCTTCGGTGAGTTTTTAGTAAAAGATATGAAAGGAATCTTTTGTTATTTTTCGTACGAGGTAATTTTTGACTTTTCTGACAAAAGTACGAGAAGAATATTTCTTTTAACTTATACGGAATGACTGGATTTTTAAAACATTATTTCCAAGAAGATTCCATTAAAATTTTTCAAGTTTATTTTTAATCAACTTCTTTTAGTTTAATATTGTATGACATGTTAACAAAGGAAAAATGTTTTTGAAGTAGAAAGGATATTTTCCTCAAGAATGGAGTTCAAGTGTTTTATCAAAATTATTTTCCATCTAAGATAAAATAGGTTTCTATTTCTATACCTATTATTACACTGATTTGATTATTTTGTGATGCAATTATTTTTATGAATTCCTTTATCTTATATGAATTGTTTTATGATGTCACGATGTTTAATAATCCCATTTTTATAACATGGGTTATGCAATGATGTATAATTTATGATTTTGTGGCACACATAAGAATGGTATCATTATGAGATGGGTGGAACCTATATCTCCCTCCAATGCATTGGGTAAAGATTTATATCTCATGAGATAGACATGGCTGGAATGGCAGGTTAAACTGGTTCAGTGAAATAGGACTGAAATGAGGAGTGAACTCGGTTCAGAAATGGACTTTTTCCGCTAAGATAGTCTTGGATGTGAGTCTTGACTACTAAGAAATGATTCTATATGATTACGTGTTTATGCCAAAAAGTTTCATTTTTTAAGTTATGATTATTGGGATTACATTTCACTACTATGAGTTACCCCATGATATGAAATTATGATCTCTTTTGCAGGTTAAGATTTCCAAAATGATATGTTCTTAGGAATATAATGTGATTGATATTTATTTTGTTTACCCTTAATGAGCATTTGAGCTCACCCTTTTGTATGTTTTCTTTCCCCAGGTCAGGAAGAATGTTATTAAGTAGGATATTCCAAAAGGGACTCTAGGTATGATAAAATAAGTGGGAGACAATGTAGATTCTTTATGAACCAGTTTTTTATGTTTCCCAGTTTCTAAAGACACTATACCTATACGGTCCTTCAGGGTTTTGTTATATGTTTTAATAAGTTTACTTAAATTTTGAAGTATTAACAATGTATGTAAAGTATGGGTCGTTATAGTGTGGGTTCTCCAAAAACTATTATTGATTGATGGAGTAAAAGTGCATATAGAAGGATGTAGTACTACCTCAATTGAAGTGCCTACTTCAACGAGGAGTGGGCTCCCCATTATTGTTCTATATTGAAATGTTGAAGAAAAAAGGCATATTAGTTTGGAAATGTTTAGCCTTGTGATAGCTCAAGAACATCTTGGTAGAATTTAAGATGAGACTTATAGTTGTCCTATTTAATAAATATTTTTTATCCTTTAATGGATCTGAGAATTATTAGTTTCTCATGAGATAAAAGCTTCATTATATTTAGAGCAAAGACGATAGGAACTTTTCTATATCTCTATGACTTTTATTTATATATATTATATTGATTTATTTCCCTATTTTTTTCCCCTCTTATTTTTTAGTTTGATTTAACCAATTTCTTTGACTTTCCTTCATGGTATTAGGGTGTCCAATTGAGTGTAATTATACTCACACATGCACAATATTTAATCCCACACATGTTGTGTATATGCAGACAACAAATATTTTATAGATGGTCTGAGTGGGTATGGAGCTAGTGCATCTTGTTCATATTTGACACCCAGTTGATATTTGTAGTTCATTGTTGTATAAATAACTATTGAATTTTCATATTGATCAAATAGACCTTATAGTGAGGAATATTCTCCTAGTTTCCCATGTCCCTTAGAATCATAGTCCTTGTCAAAACTTTTGTATCAAATATATTCTTTAGGAAATTCATAACAGTAATTATGAAAATAAAAATGTAATTCTATATATACTTTTATATTTATAAATTTTATGCTTCCCATGTTTTTAAGATGATTTTATAATAAAATTAAATGTTTTAACAGATGAAGAGTACCATGTCCAATGAATATAAATTTATTATATTTTCCTAAACATAGGATATCATACAAAACATTATTACCAGATGAACATGTACTTCATACATAGGACAAATGGACACAATGTTCACTAGAAAGTGGTTTTCAAAGTCTAGAAGACCACATATAATGAATTACATTAGACATAGTTCTTTCAAGTCTACCATATAAACATTATCAGATAGAGTCAAACATGATTTCTAGATAAACCATTAGAAATCCTACCAAACAAAGAAATACATATATTCAACAGGATGGATAAACTCCATTCTACTAGAGGGAAACAAATAAACTATAGTGGTGTAAAAAACTAAAAATATAAAATGGTCAAGATGAGATAGAATTCTCAGGTGAAGGATTTCATTCGATATTGTGGAAACCACATCTGAGATATGTGAAATATGGATTTTTGGAATGATCTTATAAATAAAGATGCATTCAAGTATTGTGAAGTGTTACCCAAGTGATCTAAAATCTGATGTGAATATTTTGTAAAATTTTGTTATGAGATAGTTATTTAATGTAATCTTTAGAGAGTTTTTCCTTAAGGCTTCTAATTATGAGGATACATTATAAATGCCTAAAGAATTTTCTTTTGTAAATGATCTATTAAATATGGTTTGATCAATGACTTCCCTTGTTAAAAAATATGGGGGATATACCAATCATCTGATCGAGGGTTCTTAGGGATAAGGAAATAGTGGTTTGGAAGATAATTGTATCAATGGATTTCTCGGTGTAAAAAGGATAGATCCAAAGATAGGGTGAATATCATGGATACCCAAATTCAAGGTTATTTAACTCTTTAACACTAAAGGATAAAGTGTATAATCTTTGTAATAAATTTATTGTTATGTTTTATTACTTATTTTATAAATATTTTTATTACATATTTTTCAATTTTGTTATTCCTTTCTTAATTTTATGTAGAAAAGTTTTAAACTACTTGTTATAAACTTTTCTAACTCTGATTATAAAGTTAATCGATATTAACTTCATCAAAACGCATTCATAAAGAGGATGGATAAAATTATAAGTTTTATTTTATAAATTATAATTTATCCCCCCTGTTTTACTAAAATATATACCCCTTCAATCCTAATATTTGGTATCAGAGATAATTTCTACTTGTTATAAATTATTAAACTAATTTTTTTTTAATAAAAGAGTATATTTTTTTAGATGGTAGTTTCATCCACTATGACACTTGAAATTTTAAATCTATTTTAACCACCAAACATTGATGGTGTTGATTATTAATATTATAAAGATTGCCTAAAAACTTTTATTATCAGTATATGAGCTGATAATTTTTTCATGTTGACTATAAATTATCTAATTCATGATAAGAATATTTTAATTTTACAATAAAAGAGAAACTTTAGTATCAACATAACTATTTAGTTAAAAATAATTTATTATGTTCAATAACCATAAATATATATATCATCTTATTTCATCCTATGAAACCTTAAATAATATGGGGAATAAACTTGAAGTAACTCACTTTGGAAACAAAAAATTTTTGGTGAAAAGAAGAGTAATATTAACAAAGGACTACCAATCTTTCAATTTTATACCTGGAGGATCTCTTTCCAAGATGTAGAAATACTTTATGCTAATTGAAAATGTTCAACAATCTCATGGAGATAAGGACTTAATATATGAGCAGTTAGTTGAAAAGATTATTTATATCATACTGAATGAGTGGGAATCTAATAGAACAAATCTTGATGATATAAAGAATCTTACCAATCTGTGTATAGATGATATTATTGGTACTCTCAGGAAATATGAGAGAATATTAAAAAGAGATGTAGAGAAAGAGAAAAATAAAAATAGAGTATATTTTTCTTATATATCAAATGTTTCTAAGACAAATAGATCTATTGAGAATTCTATTAATTATTCTAAGAATAATAATTCAAAAGTTGAGAATGAAAGTATTTCATCTTAATAAAGTGAAAATGAAATTTCTCAACTTGAAAAAAGGATTAATAAGATTATTCTCAAGAAATATTTTTAGTATAAATATATGAAAAATTTAAAAGAGAGAATTGATTAGAAATGCACTTCTAAAGTTATTTTTTATGACAATAATAATCATTGATACATAAAACCATATTATCCATGGTTAAAAAAGGAAAATAAGAATTCAAGAAAGTTAGACAATAATAAAAGGGAAAAATATAAAAGATTCATGTACATGGAATATAAGTGGTGTATATAATTATTATAATAATTATTCTAACAATAGAAGTTATATTTTTAAATTTTTTATTTTCTATGTGTATATTCTAAAGACTAACCAATGATGCACAGATAAGGTATTTTCTGAATCCTTAAAAAAATTAACTATAAATGAAAAATATCAAAATTTAGATGATGAATATTCTACTTATTATAATGAATAAAAAGATATAACATCTGATTGTGAGGACTATTCACTAAGATTTAAAGAATTATATATAAATTCAACCTTTCTTGAAAAATAAAATAATAAATTTTTGACAAACCTTTAATGTGGTAAGGAAAAACATTCCAAGTAAAATTCAAAAATTTAAAAACATTTCTTTGAGATTTCAAATATTACTTATGAAATATATAAGAAATATAATTATACCTTATATAATAAAGATAATAATTTATATGTAAAACTAAAATATAAAATATTTAGACTGAAAAATATTCTCTCAAATTTTACTTCTAGGAAGAAAATTTTTGATAATCTATATAGAAAAATGATACCTCATAAAAATATCTCTATATTTGGTTTTACTAATTAAACCCATCATTTTAAAAATCATTATTTTATTCCAAAACATTCCCCCATTATGTATGAAATTTCGAAGAGGTAGAAACTGTATGAATAAATGTTTTTCAAACAAGGTGAAATCCTTTATCATTTATAAAGAATATATTTATAAATAATTGGTAGTTGTTTAGAAAAATAAATTTAGACAAATATGGACTCTAAAGGGGTTATTTTCTATGAATTAAGGCCCCAGAAATTTTGGGTACCAAAATCATAAATTTTCTATTTCAGAGAGAAAATAAATGTACCAATTGTAAATATATTTGGTATATGGATTGTGGATGTTCTAGGAACATGACTGAAAACAATAAGTTTTTCTAGAATAATATCATGATTAAATATGGAAAAGTAACTTTCATGGATAATGATCTCAAGGAAAAATATTCAGTATTTGGGATATTGTACTTATTGATAAATCTTTAATGTCCAACATTTTATATGTTTTAACACTTAAATATAACCTCATTGGAATAATTAAATTATGTGAATAATCTTATCTTGTGCACTTCAAGAATGATAAATGTATTGTTCATAGTTCATAAGGTAAATTTATTTTATTGGTTGGTAGTCATGATAATGTATAGACTCTAATCTTATAATACATTATAAGTCATGATTTACTTTCCTAAGTGAAATTTAAGATCAGTATTGGTTATATAATTGATGTTTAGCAAACTCTAATGTTATAACATTATCTAAAATTTAAGGACTAGTTAGATATCTACTAGAGTTAAGTGTTAACAATTCTAAATTATTTGATCCTTTTCAATTTTGAGAGTAACAAAATTCAAGATTTAAATATATAAGATAATTTTGAACATCTATTGTTTTATAGTTAGTAAACAAGGATTTATTTGGTCTAACACAAATAGGGAGTATTATATGAAAATATAATGTATATATATTATTTGATGAATACACTAGATATACATGGGTTTATTTTCTAGCGAAAAATTTTGAAGAATTTTTTTATTTTAAAAAGAAATTAGCCAATGTTAAAAATGTTAAAAATATAAATTTTGTTGCAATTTAAAGTGATAATTGTGAATAATTTTAAAATTCTTATTTTTAAACTTTTTCTAGTAAGAAATGTGTTATAGAAAAAGAAATTCAACTCCTAATGCACCTCATAAAAATGGTGTAGTTAAATGAAGAAATAGAATTCTTCAAGAAATTACTAGAACCATGTTGTATGAATAATAAATTGAAAAAAATAGTCTGAAGCTATTAGTACTACCTAATATTCTATAGATTTATTTCTAATCAGACCTTTTATTAACAAAACTCTTTATGATTTTTGGACAGGTAGAAATATAGACCATTCTTACTTTAGTGTTTTTGTATGCAATGTATCCATCTAGAATACTAAATATAATTTACATAAATTTTTTATAAAATATAATTAAGGAATTTTTCTTGGTTATTCTACAACCAGTAAGTCTTATCATATTTTTAATAAAAATTCAAGTAATGTTAAGGAAATTGGGAATGTGAAATTTGATGAATTCATCCCTTTTTTTAAAATTACCCAAAATCGCATCTTAAAATAATTTTTCAACCCATGTTGGAAAATTATACACATGAGTTAACAAATTAGGAAACATTTTCTATATTTATACCTCTACAAGAAACCCAACCTTTTGTTGAAGAATGATATTTTACAAACTTAATAAATTAG
Source organism: Viscum album (assembly GCA_963277665.1). Lineage (NCBI taxonomy): Eukaryota > Viridiplantae > Streptophyta > Magnoliopsida > Santalales > Viscaceae > Viscum > Viscum album. The sequence continues at coordinate 2,015,309,097 of OY728131.1, read as the reverse complement.
AAAATATTAATGAATAATCCCTCTAATAAAATCATTGGCAATGTTGATCAACTGGTGAAAAATAGAAGTTTTTTAAAAAATGAATGTGAATATTTTTAGTTTTTATCATAATTTGAATGGAAGACTCATGGTATGGCTTCTGGTGAAGAACATTGGATAAAGGAAATATAGGATGAACTTAATAAATATTAGAAGAATAATTTTTGGACTTTTGTTGAACGTCGTAACGATGTTCCTGTAATTAGAGTAAAATGGGTATTATATAATAAAAAAGATGAAAATTTAATAATTTTAAAAAATAAGGCATGAATTATTTCAATGTTTATAATCCAAAAGATTTAATAGAATATAAATAAACATTTTCTTCAGATGTTAGACTCGAATCTATTCGTAAACTTCTATCCTATGTAGAATTCATAAATTTTACTCTTCATCAAATGAATCTAAAGTGCTATTTTATTAAACACTATTTTCATGAGTAATTTTATAGAGAAGAAATATATTTTTAAAAACGAAAAATCATCATATAAGGTTTTTAGAATTACAAATAAACTTTATTTAATTAATCAAGACCAAGATCCTGGTATGATGGTCTTATCGGATTTTAGTTACAAAAAAACTGTTAAGGGAGTTACTAATCTAACTAATTTTATTAAAAAAAATTAGGACACAATAATTGATCAAATCTATGTCTATAACATTATATTTGTCTCAAATAAAAAATTACTTTCTAGATCTTATGAAATATGAGTTTCAAATTTGTATGATGGGTCAACTTACTTTTCTCCTTGGTTTTCAGATTTCATAAAAACCATAAGTAACTTTAATATCTCAAAATAATTGTATAAAATATTTATATAAAAATTTTGGATATGAAAATTATAAAAGTATTATTAATCCTCTTGAAACTGTAAAAACATTAGATCTTGATGAATCTAAGAAACTGGTTGATCAAAAAAACAGAATAATTATTGTTAGTTTACTATATCTTATATATAGTCAGCTTGAATTAATGTTTTCTATATTTTTATGTGATATCTTTTAATAAAATCATAAATTGTATAATATTAAAGATGGTGAAAAAATTCAATACCTTAAGAAAACTATGGATCTGGGACTATTTCATTCTTCTGGATATTATTTTGAACTAAAAGGTTTTTGAGATACTAATCTTGGTGGTTGTAAAATAGATAGAAAATTTTTGTATGGAACTTTTAATTTATTAGAAGATTATTTAGTTTCATGGTCATGTAAGAAAAAATATTTAATATCCCTTTCAACTACTAATGCTCAATATATAGTAGCAGGAAGTTGTTATGCTTCTGTTTTGTAGATACAATACACACTCACAGACTTTGGCATCATATTTAATAAAATTCCTATTTTGTGATAAAAAATGTTCCATAACATTAATTAAATACTCATTACATTTCTTGTGAGTTAAGAACATAGATAAAAGACACTATTTCTTTTGAGATCAAACACAAAAAGTAGAAATTATTCTATAATTCATCAAAAATTCACAAAAAACATTTCCACATTTTTATAAAAAAAAATTATTTTTCATAGATTTAAATATATTAAAAATCATATATTGTTCAAAATAATAATTATTTATCTACATTTTTTAGCCATATCTTTATGGTAAAAAACTTCTTGAAAATGGGGGAGAAAATGTTTTCTTTTTAAAAAAAATTCTAAATAAAATTTAGGACATAATTCTATTAAAAATATTTTGGACCAAGTTTTCATAAACTGAATTTGGGAAAAAAATTAGAAACGTCTTAATTTTAATCAAAATTATATTCTTATGAAATATCTCTAGACACTCTTTTATTATTTTTTAGGCATGAAGAAGTTCATATTACCTAAAAAATTCAGAAGGAAGTTTGCAAAAAATTATCCATGACGAAAATTTTTCAATATTTTACTGTAAAATTTGTTATTATTTATTATAAATTTCTTTTCTATTTATAATTTTTTACAAAAATATTCTTTCTCAACAATTTCACAAACTTTCAAGTTTCATCAGAACAAATATTTGATCGATAAACTTTTACCAAAATTTACAAAACATCAAGTGTTCGGATATTTACTTCATCTTTCAAAAAATGATAGAATTTATTAATATTTATGATGTATTGAAATAAAAACATTTGATATATTTAGAAACATAATTGTATCTCTTTTAGGCCTATATAAATAATAAGTGGGTCACCGCACCTTCAGTGTTGATTTATTTAATTGGAGATAAATTTCTTGTAAAACTTTATTCTTCTAGACTTTCTCAACATTTTTGATCCCCCAAAGTACATACGATAAGAAGTAATAGTAACTTCTAATGACTTTTCCAATATATAACCCATTATGGAAGTATTTATAGAGAGAAAATGTTGTGAAAATAATTATTCTTTATTTAAGTCATTCATCGTGCCTTAAGGTGGGATTATTTGACTGTTTCCAATGATGATTTTTGACTTTCACTATCTAGATATTGTGAGATTTTCATACTTCTGATGTGTTTATTGAATTTTATGGTCTCAATATTGTAACCTTTAATTTGTTTGGAAACTACTAAAACTTGAATATAAGACAAGTAGCTAAACTTTTAGAGATCCCATTAGAGGTAGAAGTAAATATAATACCCGTTAAAATTCTTAAAAATATTATATGTTTTAAAAAATATCAGGTAGAAGCCTTATTTTTTGCTTCATATAATAAAGTGGGGAATGTTTCATATCTCTCATTATATGTAAGAATAATTTCATTATTGATTCAAAACATTATTATATCAATAAAATGGGGTTTATAGACTATGAAATTACAATATGTATATTTACTTTATTTTTTAAGAAACAATAGAAATTTCAACATAGTAATGTTTTTTTACAGATGCATTAAAGAATTACTGGTTGGGATGCTGAGATTGAAAATTATTCTTTATCTAAGGTTTATTAATAAGTTTTTTGTGAACTTTGTTGAGTTAAAAAAATAATGAGGTAGTTCCTATTAGATAAAATACATATTATTTTGAAAAAAAAAGACAATAAACAAAATGAAGCTAGTTTTATTCCTTGAATTTTTTTAAAATCATAAAAAGTTGTTTCTATTAGTGAAGTCAAACTACATAAAGAAAAAGTTTTAAAAATTGAAAATCTAGTCAAAAATATCCTTCAATAACAAGGAAAAAGTAAAAAAAAAACCAATTTATTATGTGTCGCTTTCAGTATTTATCAAAAATAATGGTGAAAATAAATATGATAGATTATCTTTTGGTTTGGATACGGGAGAATCTTTAGCACTAAATAAGTAGGAATCTGAAAAATTCTGTGTAGAAGAGAATAAAATTTGGAAAGTGCAAAAATAAAAGAAATAAAAAAATAGCTACATACTTCTTAAATGGAATTGATGAAATTAATTCAAGAATTAAAGTTGGGACCAAAGAAAAACTTATTCGGTATATTCCTCCTCCAACCATTCATTCAGAAGAAGTTCTATCCATTGAAAAAGAAAAATTAAAAGATGTTTTTGTTAATAAAATTCAAACTAATTAAAATCAAGATAGTAAAAAGTTGTTAAAAAAATTAACTTCAAATATAAAAATTAGTTGAAAATAAAAGAGGTTTTTAGATGATAAAGAAAAATGATATTGCTAAAGATTTTATGAAATATTTGGTCATTGAAGATATATCAGTTTAAACTTTAACTTTTTTATCTTATCTGTCTCAAAATTAATTTGATCTGGGTGATTTGGAAAATGAATAGTCCTCAAAGAAAGAAGAATATAATTCCAAAAAAAACATTCCTATAAATCTATGTCTGATGAAATTTTTGATATTTTGGAGATTTCACAATCTTGCTTTATTGAAAGAGAATATCCTCAACCTTTAATACCATCATCCCCCTCTGTTCCATGTGTTTCTTCTAATTCAATAGATTCATCTCAAATTACAGGTGTATAAATAGGACACAGATAAAAATGAACTATTTAAATGAGGTGATAAATAGGATTATATTATTTATTCATGTATTTATATACATTCAAGCTAGGTGAAAGTATATTCAAGGGAAATTATATTTCTTGAAAAAAGAAAGTTCCTTAAAAACTTTTAGAAATAGTCATCCAAAATGAGGATAAGTTTACGTATTTTAAAGATAAATATAAATAAGAGTTTTAAAATCTCAAAAAGAATTATTAAGTGGATAAATCACATAGAAGAAGATATCTAGTACTTATATGAACAAGTTGATGGAATCAGATAAGCAACAAAATCAATTTCAATGTTCAAAAGTAGTGTCAATTCTGAATTTTGTGAAATTTCAAGGGAAATTGACAATCTCGAATCTCTCATGAAGTAGTAATTTGATGAAATTTTAGAGAAATTAAAGAAAATTAAAGTATTAGTAGAAACATTTATAAATTTGAATAAAATATATATTGAATCTATGAAAAATCAAAATGATATCAAGAAGATTGACATTTTGGTAGAAGAAGTTTCAAAAAAGAAGACAATAGTTACTAAGTTCAGAAAGTATCAAGATGATGTTGAGAAGATGAATGAAATAATCTATAATATTTCCAATAAATATTGACAATTTTTGAAATCTTGAATGTCTTTATAATAAAAAAACTCTTTATTTTTCTATAGATGTTTAATTTTTTTGAATGGATGTTTTTTATAATATTTTTGGTTGGTTGTTTCTTCCAATATTATTGGATAAAAGTATTTTTTATATTTTTGTACGAATTTATTACATGAATGAATTTTTATTTAAAAATCAATTATTTTGTTTATAAAATTTTCCTAACATTTGAGGTATCACTTCAATCTCTAATAATTTTTTTTTTTGAAAATCACAAAGTTAGAGAATAGGACTAAATTTTTGTCAGAAAGTATCTAAATATTCAGATAAAGGGGGATAAATTATAGAGGGGAAACTTATCAAATAGAAGAAAAAGGTTAAATTTATTTATAGTTATAAATCCAGGAGGGTTATGATTTTATAAAAATATAAAAAAAATCTCTTTAAAAGTTAATTTATGTGCTTTTCAATAAGGGGGTATTTTTTAGACAAATGTATTCTTTTAAAAATTTCAAAAATTAATTTTTAAATTCAAAATCCAATTACATATATACTTTTATATTTCTAACTTTTATACTTCCCAGGTTTTTAAGATGTTTTTATAGGAAGGTTAAATGATTTACGGAATGGATAATATCATTTCCAATATATGGAACTTTACTAAACTTTTCATTACTGAGTATATTGGGTGGAACTTTCTAACATGAAGAACATGTACTTTATATAATATTTGGGAAAACACAAAGTTCATTGGATGGAGGTTTGTAAATTTTTTAAAATATAGTATATTGAAGTTCATCATACATAGTTCTACCAAGTCTACTAGATAGACTATTGGATAGTGGTAGCCATGCTTTCTTAATGAACCATTATAAATCCTACTAGAAGAATAACTAGATACATTACATTGAATAAAAAATTCTATTTTATCATTCGAAACCTAATACATTGTAGTTTTTTATAACAAGATGGCTATTAGATGACTAAACTAAGCTAAACTTTCCAAGTTAATGGGTGACTCTGATACTATTGTAACCACATATGAGATATAAGGAATATGACCATTAGGTTTTAGTATATAAATAAAGCTACATTTGAGGATCAGGAAGCATTGCATAAGTGATATAAAAGTTTCTATGAATATTTTGTAACATCTTGTTATGAGAAAGTGGATTATTGTAATCTTTAGAGAGTTTTTACTCAAGTAATATGATTTTGGGGATGCATTTAAAATTTCATAAAATGTTTCTTTTGTAATCATTGTGTGTGATCTAGTTTGATCGAGGTCTACAATTTTTAAGGAAGAAAAAGGATATACTGATTATCTGATCAAGGGTTCCTTAGGCTAGGGAAATAGATTTTCTCTCATATAATTGTAATGAGGGCTTTCTTGGTGTTAGAAAGACAAACCCAGTGATATGATGAATATTATGGACACCCAAATTCGTGGTTATTGGATTCCTTAACACTAAAGGTTAAATTTTATAATATTTTTTTTAAAGTTATTTATAATGTTTTATTAATTAATTAATTAATATTAGTATTACTTGTTTTTACAAGTTTTTTATTCCACTTTTTATTTTATTTAAAAAATTCAATATTTTTTATAACGTTTTCTAACACTTATTATAAATTTGATCACTAAGAAACTTCATCCATTAAATTTCATAAATAGGTTGTCCAATATTTTATGTTTTATTTTATAATCTATAATTCACCCCCCCCCCCCCCCTCCCACCCACTTGTAGTAAAAAATATACTCTTTGGATCCTAAAGAATATGTAGTTATTTTGGTGTCATTGAAGGGAAAATATTTTTCATAAATCTCTATTAAAATGTGTATCCCCTAATAATGTAGTGATTAAAATCCTTCAGGTTGTGTCATGTGGAGGTTACAATGAAGTTAAAGTTTTAATTTTTTATTATTGATTTTTTCAATTTTTTGGAAGAGGTTCGATGATTTCTGGGTAATTAATGTGAAGATCGGGAAAATAGAAAATTTAAAATTATAAAAGTGTGTGGGTGAATTTAAAATAAATTAGTTATGATAACCAAATAATTCACTTCCAAATGGTGAATATGTGTAAGATTCTAGGTTTTCCTAAAAGTTATGGATCATTTTATATTTAGGTTAATATTTTTTAACTAATGTGGTTTCCTAATGAGGTGGAAAAGGTTTTGGTGGTGTATGGGGATTGTTCGGATCCCAGAGTCTTAGTTTTTGGAAAGGGAAGTTATTATTCATGGTTAGATGAAACTATACAAACTAGGATACACGGTTTGATAAATCATATGGGGTGGTCCAGGCCTTTATCCAGGGATGCATGGTTTAAAGAAACCATGCAATTAGGAACACATGCTTGTGCGGGTGCTATAGTTTTTAATAGAGGAAAAGGGAATTATTTTTGCACAGTTTCCAAAATCTTGTGCATAAACTATGCAATGTCTTCCTTTGGATAGTCAAGGGTTCACAACTAGCACTTGGTGTGTCCAAATATGCATCCAAATCATGTGACGCAGTAATTAGAGGTAAATTTATTGTTTCTCACTTAAAAATTATTATACCTGAAAACTATTTTCACTTTCTTCCAATAGACAGCCTCAATGACATTTGGGAGCCATTTTTGAGGCCTTCAAGGTAAGATTTGATCAAGTTTCTTGATATAGACTTTAATTCAAAAAAAATAATCTTGTCAAATTCTATCCAATAAGTTCTTCGTTTATCTTATTCCTTTACTTTTTTGTAATTGTATTAACATAGTTATTTTTTGCGCAAGTTGATATTCACTTTTTCCAAGTTAATCATTTTTTCTTTCAAATTATTCTTATCTGACTTGATTCAAGAGTAGATACTGGATGATTTTTTTACCACTAATATATTGTAGGAGGTCTATACCTTTCCATTAATGTTTGGTTTTCTTATACCTTATTATTGTAGTTCCACATGAAGAACCTTCTGGAATTACACCTAAAATTAATTAAACATATTGAATAAATTTTTGAAACCTTTATAGGTTTACCACTTAGTGTCATTTTATAATTGGATATTTTTATCCCCGACCCATACCACCCATTAGGTGTCTTATTCTGTAATTTCCTGGAATTTATGTATATATTTTTTTATTATATGGAATTATCTTTAGACAGAAAAATCTGACGGCTCGTGATTTCGAGGCCCGATGTGCCTGGAATGATCCGTTTAAGTTTTGTTAAACTTTAAATAGCATGCATAAGCAGTTTTACTGAAAAAATGGAATAACTTTTAAACGGTTTCCTGGATTAGAAATCCAAGGGAACCATTTTGCTCAGGATGGCGTGTTTACCCTAGGTGCGACTTAAGTTTAGTCGGCGCAGGCCTCCTATGAGAAAACCTAAAAATTGCATAATCGTTAATAAAATAATTAAATAAAGTTATTTTATTTTTCAAATTCTTATAACTCATAAATGGTAACTCAAATTTAAAATCAAAAGCCACCACTGAACTCGTGATGGTATGCTTTCTTTAGGCTGATACTAACTTTTTCCAGCACGGGCGACCAGTGAAAGTTAGTTTTTGGCCGTAAATGAAATAATTAAGTGGAAATTGTTTTATTGTAAAATTTATAACTTCGGAATGGTAACTCAGTTTGAAAATTAGAGAGTTCCATTGGGTTCTTTGGGGTGTGTTCTCTTTAGGTGAAGCCGAACCTTGACTAATGTTGTTCGAGGGTGAACACTAATAATTTATTGAACTTTTTTTCGGGTACGTTCAGTAAATGCGCGAGAGGTGTTTTCTAACATCTGGACCATTACTCAGATTAAAAATTTGAGGGCACTGTTGAATCTGCAGTGTCGGTATTCTCTAAGTGGAGGCTTTACTTTGACCATAGTAGGTCTGAAGAAAATGTTAAGTTTTGAGACTTTTTAAAAGAAATAAAATAAAACAATTTTATTATTTAATTTCATATCCTTCAATAGACAAGCAAAGGGGTGGGCCAGCAATGTGTCAAGACAATAAATGGCTTCACCTTCCAACCATAAGTAATGACGTCATTGGGGAATTATGAAGTTTTCTAATTGATGAGCCCCATTAAACTCCAATGTCGTTACTTACCCTCCCCCTCTCATATATATATATGGAGCTTGGGTAGGGGTATCGACACAGCTTCTCCAAGCAGCGAAGTGATGAAGGAGCGCTGTGATGCTAAAGCCTTAGAGGACGGAGCCAATCCTAGCGGGAGGTGACAAGCGACACTGAAGAACAAATCGTAGGATGATGTGTGAGTGTCGTCATTGGGAACCAGTTACGAAAACGAAGAACATGATCTAACTTCAAGCCGTTGACGCTCTCCAATGGGTTACGATGTAGGGGTTATTTTATTTGTGCATTTTTTGATTCCCTCTTCCTCATTCTTTAAATTATATGAAGAATACGGGTCAACCGACTAATGGGTTGATCCATGATTCATTCATTTTGCGAGAGGTTGTTACAGAGTATCTTTGTGGGGCTTGTTTGTTGTTTAATACAAGAAATTGTTAAACCCATTTTATCCTCCCTTTGATCACGAGATAATGTGAAGGTTTTAGGCCTAACGAACCCGGCCTGAACCCTCTGCAACTTTGTTAAACTTCACCTTCCATGGAAAACCGCCGGTGTAGCAGCACCAACCGGCTAAGAAGGAGGCGACGAGCCAACGCACACCGCTAGAAAAGGTCGTGGCACGAAGCTGCGGCAGACATCGGAGTGGCCGACATCGGCCTGCCGCAAAGGAGGTGTAGTACGCTGTTACACGCCGCTGGTGTCCAAAGGGTCCGCCGAAGTCGGAGAAGGTGGTCGTCTCATCAACCGGCCATGGAAGGGAAGGGCGGTGCACCATCGTATGCTGCCGGTGAGTAGGAGACAGCGGCCGAAGACATGGTGGAGGAGGCAGAACCTGCTCCTCCAGCGGGTTCCGCGGCAACCGGGCGGTGCCTGCATGGAACTACTACTTCAAAGGCCGAATGGCCTCTAACCGTTTGGAATCTTGCAGGAGCGGCTCTCTCGAGACGCATGGTAGAAGTACCGCGGGTCGCACCCTAGAAGGTCGTCGCCCTAGCGGGCAGCCACCCAACCGGGCCGCCACCCAACCGGGTTGCCCCCTTGCGGGTCGGGTTTCCCCTTTTCAAGAAACCCTATGTGGATTGGGCTGGACCATAGACCATTGGGATGAGTCCGCCGCGGCCCAGCCCAGACTGGGTTGGGCCGGGTCGGACCGAGCCTAGAAACACTTAATTGACATTATCTCGAGAACCGGATTTTTTTTTGATGAACCATCTACGACTTTGGGATCCTTGGAGTGAGACAGTCCTTTTGACATACTCTATGATAGTTTTGGAGAAACATATAGTTTGTCCGTGTTGGATTTCACCCGAATCCAAACGGGCCCTCGGCACTGAAATGTAAATAACACACAGACTGGGCGTCCAGTTGACTTGTCGTCTGTTACATTGGAACCCTTGTGACATGATGGATTATCAGGTTACTTCTTTGTGATACATTGTGCTGGTTGAAATATGACTGATGGCTTGGGGAGCGGTTCTCCTAAGCACGCAACGTACGGAACCCTGCGACTGGCTGAGACCTGATGATTGCAGACTTTTCGACTCGGAGTCACTCGATGGCCATGGTATGCAATGGGGTGGAGTACCTTAGCAGTCCATGGTGTGGAACGGCCATAGTACACAATGGGGAAGAGTGCCTCAACAGGCCATGATGGGGGAGCGGCTATGTGTGACTCGACAGACGCACGGTAGGTGATGGGGAAAAGTACCTCAGCAATTCATGGTTAGTGGGAAGTGCCTCTGTGTGACGTGGCAGGCCTAATATACTCAATATAGGAGGATTTATCCAGCAGCTGAGGTGTTCAAAGTTGTGATTGTGAATGTTACTTGTTCCTAGGCTTGGAGAATCTATGGCTAGCTATCAACTTCCATATCGATATTATTTGGGTCCGCATCATAATTCAATTTCTCTATGTTGATGCATGGTTTGAGATGAGACTTTGTTTTAGCTAAGTCTTTTACCTTTGTGGTACTATCTTCATGGTGTTTCTTGTGTGGTACTTCTACCTTCATGGTGTTACCTTTGTGGTATACTTCCCTCATGTATGAGATGAGTGTATCTTGATAACTTAGTTATGTGTATGGTAATATACCTAAGTGGATTTGATGTATTGATCTGTGGTTTTTCCTTTGTGGAACTTTAGGAGACCTACGGGTTCTTAGGGTTCCTACTGAGTATTGTTATACTCACCCATGCACGGGCTTCACCCACACATTGTTATGTCTTGTGCAGACGATGTACGACATTGATCGAGGATGAGGGAGCCAGGACTGGACGGTGCTTGTAGGTGGACCATTTTTTGTGACGCGACACAGGGACTACTGATCGTGAGTTCTACCTACCCTTCGAGTAGGATCTGTGGTGGATGATCCAAGAGCTTCTTTTCCCTTTTTCAGTTGTATTTTTCCTTTTAGTTGTATTATTACTTTTCAGTTGTACGCGTTCTTTCAGTTGGGCTTGTATTATATACCATTTTTATTTCAGCACTCCTTTTTACTACAACAGTTTACTTCACAGCTACTTCTTTTCATGTTCTCGGACACTGTTTTTGTACAGTTTTAAAGGCAACGCCTTCCTGTTTTAGAGAATATTCATTTTAGTGCAAGTCTCTAGCCCCTGGCCTATAGAAGGTGGGCTTGGGGTAGTCATGGCACAGGACCTGGGGGATGGGTCATGACAAAGTGGTATCAGAGGAGTTCAGTTATTCCTAAGAACTAGTACTCTGATATTTTTTGTGTGGAAATAGTGTTAAGTCTTATGTGTGTGGTTTTCAGTTTGGGGAGTCCAGTGTTGGTGCGGCAGCCGATGTATCCATACACCAGGACCCTGAATTCTGGTTTTTGACTCAGTACACGGAAACACTAATTGCGTGTGTTTTTGAAGAGTTTTTCTTGTGATTTATTTGGAGTCAGCTCACCAGGTATAACTTAATGGCCATGGTGCACCAGTTCTTTATCAGTATTTTTCCATGTAGAAAGCCAGTTAGGATTCCCGAGAGGGTACGCGATGACGTCACTGTAACACCTGAGACTTTTATAAGAAATATTTTGTTTTTTATTTTATAAATCATCAAATTAATCTTTCACTACACAAAACACTATCTTGGCTTTCATTACACGAAATCGCGACCTTCCTTGATAGCTTGCGTCGTACGCAATACCGAGTTTCACTAAACAACGATATGCTGTTAAAATATTATTAAAACTAGCCGTTATTAATAGTAATAACCACTTCTTGAAATTTTGTAAATTTTATTTTTCAAAATGGACTTCATTTTTGGATTTGGAATATTGAAATTATCCTATGGTGAAATTTTGGTATTTTTCTGGAAACTTTCAATTTTTTATGAATAGTGAAAAAACTAGGTTACTATTTAAAAACCGACTTTTTATTTAAATAATTATTTATTTTATTTAAATTTATTTTAGGTCAAAATTGATACAAAAAACCCATATAAGTTCAATTCAATTCATTGGAGTCATTTTATAACAATTTTAGATATATAAAATTGTTTGACCTTTTCACCGTCTTTTACCCACCTCCTAGGAGAATTTCCAAATTCGCATAAAACTTAATTTTACCGCTTCTGTGAGTGGAATTTCGAAAATACAAGATACATGGTTAATATCAAGGACTAAAATGTGGTTCAATGGGATGAAAATAATTTTTGGTGAATAGTAACTTTTTACTTTTTTTTACCACGGTTAAAAGTAAATAGGGTAATTAAGGGTAAAAATGTTATTATTATTACACTAACACATGTCCTAATTCTATTGGATAAGTTTAATTTGACCAGAAACAACCTTAAGAATAAAATATGACCATTTAGGAACACTTGGATTAGATTAGGACATTTATTATTAATTTATTTAAATAAGGGTTAAAATAGTTAAAATTACAGTTTAATAAGTAAATAATTTTTAATATAGGGTTATACATAAGATAAATTCGACTATAATTATTCATTAGAAAGATAAAAATATTTCCTACATAATGGTCGTTTATCTGTAATTTTTAGACATTATATAATTTAATTTATTTATGACACAAAGATGATGCAGTAATTATCTTATTAATGAAATATTGGCATAATTGACGTTATAAATACCCAAATAAAAGCAATTTGAGACCTTTTATGAATTCCAATAATTTTCTAGGTTAATATGATATGTTATTGTTGATTTAAGTAACTTTGTTCGAACTAATATTTCTGTTATGATTTTCACAAAAATCAATTACTAAATAGTTTCAAAATTGACATAAAATAGTTTTTAAAACAAATATTATATTATTAATTGTTATTTTATTCCTAAAAATCTGAGGTTCGGCCAAATGACTTATATAAGGTTATATATATTAATAATAAACAACTTCGGGTTCTTTTGGCTTGTTATAGTAAGTTTATTAACCTTATAGTGTAAGAACACAAAAAGACATGGTAAAAGTAAAATTATTTAACATAAAGTTAAATCTAAATTATAAGGTTAAAATAGTGAACTAAACTTGTGAAAATTCTATTGTATGAGAGGATTTAGACCCATCCCCACCTTATCTTCTAAATAAATCAATTTGGATCTATTTAAACCCGAATATGGCTTTATAATAAACTAATATTTTTAGTTTTTCCAAAGGTGCCCCTCTCCTCCCTTATAAAAGGGCACCTCCTCCCTCTCTTCCTCACACCACATTGAGGCTTCACTCTCGGCCAACCCCTACCAATTTCTCCTCTCCACTTCCCTAGAAACATCCTAGAGGTCCTGGTATTCTTCAAAGACCAATTTTAGTGCCCTAAAAGGAGGTCTCAAAAAAGCGCTTCAAAGAAGAGGTAATGTCCATTACTGATTCTTTCAACTTTATTTCTTCTTCCACATATTCTTCTTTAGTTGTTTCATTATTAATTAATAACATAAGTATCACTCAAATAATTATATGTTATTATAAGTATGAAACAACCCTATATCACCATCTATCCATCCTACAGAAAACGAAATCACCGCGCGTACGTACGTACGGAATACCGTCTCCATGTCGTGGTGTAATCTATTTTCCACCACCACCTTACTTGGATGGGTATAATGGTGTAAAAAATGAATATATATGATTATTGTAAAGTGATATTGATTTTTAAATAGTATACATACACTTCAATACAATTCCACGATCATGGGAACGATATCATCGCTCGTGCGTACGTACGGAATATCGTCTCCACGATGTGATGCGACTCGTTCTACATGATTTTCATTGCATAATGATTACATAAATGCATTTAGTGAATAAATATGATATATATTACACTAATACCAGTCTGGAAATGAGGTATCTATAACCTAAAAAAAAGAATATGAATTTATTCGACAAAACACGCATAAGAACAAAAAGTAATAAACACCCGAATAACAAGTAGCAATGAAATGTTACTAATAATAAGCTAAGAATATGACCATATATGATATCATAACAATGATTATGATTCTAGAATAAGTCAATGACATTATTTAAATCATTATACAGGAGGTTCGGACACTTACGAAGCAAATCGGACCTAAGGTAAGGGAAAATATCACAATATCATTTTCATCAGAGATTGTTTATACTTCAGAATTTACTGGGGAATATTTATCATCCACATCCATGATTCCTCAATATTTAATCTTATTTCGATCCACCTAAAATTTTTTAAATCCAATTTTACCCTTCGGTGAGTTTTTGGTAAAAGATATGAAAGGAATCTTTTGTCGTTTTTCGTACAATGTACTTTTTGACTTTTCTAGCCAAAGTACGGGAAGAATGTTTTTTAACTTATACGGAATGAATGGATATTTAAAACATTATTTCCAAAAATCTTCCTCTAAAAGTTTTCAAGTTTATTTTTAATCAACTTCTTTTAGAATTGTATGACATTATAAGAAAGGAAAAGTGTTTTTGAAGTAGAAAGGATATTTTCCTCCAGAATGGAGTTCAAGTGTTTTATCAAAATTATTTTCCATATAAGATAATAAAGGGTTATGTTTCTATCCATATTATTACATTGATTTGATTATTTTGTGATGGAATTGTTTTTATGAATTCCTTTATCTTATAAGAATTGTTTTATGATGTCACGATGTTTAAGAATCCCATTTTTATTACATGGGTTATGCTATGATGTATGGTTTATGATTTTGTGGCACACATAATAATGGTATCATTATGAGATGGGTGGGACCTATATCTCCCTCCAATGCATTGGGTAAAGATTTTATATCTCATGAGATAGACATGGCTAGAACGGCAGGTTAAACCGGTTCAGTGAAACAGGACTGAAACGAGGAATGAACTCTGTTCAGAAATGGACTTTGTCCACTAAGATAGTCTTGGAAATGAGTCTTGACTAATAAGAAATGATTCTCTATGATTATGTGTGTATTCCACAAAGCTTCATGTTTTAATTTATGATTATTGTGATTACATTTCACTACCATGATTTATCCCATGTTATGAAATTTTGATCTCTTTTCCAGGTTAATATTTACAAAATGTTATGTTCTTATGAATATGATGTGATTGATATTTCATTTGTTTACCCTTACTTTGCATTTGAGCTCACTCCTTTGTATGTTTTCTTTCCCCAGGTCAGGAATAAGGCTATTAAGTTGGATATGCCAAAAGGGACTGTAGATATGATGAAATAAATGGGAGACAGTATAGATTATTTATGAACTAGTTGTTTATGTTTCCCAGTTTCTAAAGACTCTATAACTATATGGTCCTTTCATGGTTTTGTTATATGTTGTAATAAGTTTACATCAATTATGAAGTATTAACAATGTATGAAAATTATGGGTCGTTATAGTTGGTATCAGAGGAAAGGTATAGTCAACCTTTGGAAACTAGGATGTGAAAGCCTTAGTAAGAATCCTAAGGATAAGTCTAAGCATAGAACACAATCTTAGTGTTTTAGAAATGGCCATGAATAACCTAGGATAAGACCTTAAGTGTGAAATTTTATTATTCATTATGTGGTTTTCCTATTATAATTAGTGTTTCTCACACTATTCTTCTTGGTTTTAGTCAATGGCTGGAACCCGAATGAACCGTGTTAATGCGGAATGCGACGGGAAATGCAATGATTTTCCCTCTGAGTAACCAAACATTATGGGAGATAGAATTAAAAATCTTGTAGCCATGCTCACACAACTTTATCAAGCTATGAATCATGCAGGACTTCCAAACGAGAAAAGGAAGAAGCAACATTCTGTTGAATCCTTCATGAGACAGCATCCACCTTCATTCGGAGGGTCTACTGATCCATTAGTTGCTGAAAAATGGATCAGTACTACTAAAAAGATATTTTCAGTTCTTCAATGTTCTGAACATGATAAATTCATCTTAGCAGTGTATCGTTTGGAAGGCGATGCTGATCAATGGTGGAATCTTATCAAGATTACGAGGACAATAGATGAAATTGAGTCCATGGAATGGGATGAGATCAAGAACTTATTTTTCAATAAGTACTTCCCTCGTATTCTCTGAACAAAGATGGATAAGGAGTTTCTTGAACTAAAGAAAAAGGATGATGAATCTGTTGTTACCTAGGAAGAAATTTTTACAAGACTTTCAAGGTACGCTTTTGGTATTATTATCCAATCTGAGAGTAAGATCGATCGATTATTTAGTGGCTTAAAACCAATTCTTCGAAGGGCGTCAGCCATAAGGGACTTCAATAGCTACGAGGAAATTTTTTGATGTGCTCTAAAATTTGAGATGTATATTGGAGTAACCCATCAGTCATATGTGTTTGATAAGAAGAGGAAAATGGAATTCAAAGTAAAATCTAAAGAGCACACTGAAAAGAAGATGAGTTTTACCTTTTGCTCAAAGTGTGGAAAGAAACATGGAGGGAGTTTTCTTAAAGGGACAAGTAAATGTTTCAAATGTGTAAAGGAAGGTCATCGGGAATTTGAATGCCGCAATGATGGGAAGAAGATGTCTAGTGATGCGAACAATGAAAAGGCTACACAGAGTGCACCTCCTACACTTCAATGTTACAAGTGCAAGTAAATGGGGAATTATTCCAATCAATTCTCTAATCCAAGGGTTTTTTATGATGATCGACATCAACAAACTCTTAAGGCTAAAGATAAAGGAATGTCACATGAAATTTCTATCAGCGTTGTGGAGTACGATAACAAAGTGGTGAAAGGTACACTTACTATCCACTCTAAAGTAAAAAATGTTTTATTTGATTCTGGATCCACCCACTCTTTTATTTTTGAAGAATTTTCTAAGGGTATCAATGTATTACCTCAACAATTAGATGTTGAGTTAGCTATGAAAACCCCTAATGGAACAACAGTCGCATCAAAAGTTTATAATTCTTCTCCGATTGAAGTTTGTGGGAAAGTGCTTCCTGCAAATCTTGTGATCCTCCCTATAGTGGAATTTGATGTGATTCTTGGCATGGATTGGCTTTCTCTATATGGACCTCATATTAATTTCCAAAGAAGGGAAGTCACATTTCATATTCTAGATCAATCTTTGATCGTCTATCGATGCAAGGATGAACATAACCTTCCAGTGGAAATTTCTTCCATCTTATGGGTCTTGATTCCACTAAATGACGGTTATTTATCTAAAATGGTTGGTGAGAAAATCACGATTAAGAATATTCCCATTGTACGAGAGTTTGATGATATCTTTCCGGAGGAATTTTTGGGTCTTCCACCAAAACATTAAGTTGAGTTTTCAATAGAACTCGTATCGGGTGCTTTACCTATTTTAAAGACACCTTATAGAATGGCACCAATTGAGTTGCAGGAATTGAAGAAGCAACTCCAAGAGAATCTTGATAAGGGTTTCATACTCCCTAGTTCGTCACCTTGGGGAGCACCAGTTCTATTTGTTAAGAAGAAAGATGGATCGATGAGTCTCTTTATTGATTATCGAGAACTTAACAAGATCACTATCAAGAACAAATATCCTCTCCTGTGCATTGATGACTTATTTGACCAACTATGCGGAGCTCAATACTTTTCCCAAATTGATCTTCGTTTAGGGTATCATCAATTTAGGGTCAAAAGGGAGGATATACCAAATACGTCTTTCCATACAAGGTATGGACACTATGAATTTATAGTGATGTCATTTGGTCTTACTAATGCCCCTGCAATCTTCATGTATCTGATGAATAGAGTCTTTAGTGACTATCTTGATCAGTTTGTGGTAGTCTTTATAGATGATATTCTTGTGTATTCAAAGAGCAAGAAAGAACATGAAGATCACTTGAGAATTATATTAAAGACCCTCAGAAAGGAGAAGCTTTATGCCAAATTTACCAAGTGTGAATTTTGGCTTCAAAAAGTTTCATTTTTGGGTCACATAATCTCAAAAGAGGGGATATCTGTGGATCCAGCAAAAATAGAGGTTATCAAAAGATGGTCGAGACCAAAAACAGTAATTGAGAGACAACGTTTTCTTATTTTGGCTGGATATTATCGACGTTTTGTGAAAGATTTTTCACGATTATCTAATCCACTCAATAGGTTGACTCGGAAAGGAGTTAAGTTTGTTTGGACGGAGGAATATGAAGATAATTTCAAGGAGTTGAAAAGAAGGTTATCCAGTGTACCTGTGCTCACACTGCCTTGTAGTGGAGAAAGGTTTGTGATCTATATTGATGCATCCGATAAGGGATTGGGGTGTGTTCTTATGAAAAATGATATGGTGATAGCTTATGCCTCACGATAGTTGAAAATCCATGAGCAAAATTACACAACTCATGATTTGGAGTTAGCTGCGGTAATCTTTGCATTAAAGATTTTGAGGCATTATCTTTATGGAGAAAGGTGTGACATTTATACTGATCATAAAAGTTTAAAGTATATTTTCACACAAAAGGAGATGAATATGCGCCAAAGAAGATGGTTGGAGCTGATTAAGGATTACGACTGCTCAATTCATTACCACCCTGGGAAAGAAAACAAGGTGGCAGATGCATTAAGTCGACAAGACCATGCTAGTTTATCCATGATGAGGATCACAAAAGATCCAATATTTATGGATTTACAAAGGATGGATCTTGGAATTATAATGAAAGGGGAAAAATAGTATCTTTCTCAAATGACTGTTCAACTATATATACATGTTAAGATTAAATAGGCAGAGAAAGAAGATGTAGAGTTATAAAAGAAGGTGAGAAATGTTCTTGAATTAAACCATGATTGTGATGGGATAATAAAGTTCATGAATCGGGTTTGTGTTCCTCCCATCCCCGAATTAAATAAGGAGCCGCTGGATGAGGCTCATAGTTCTTCATTCTCTATTCATTCCGGAAGCACGAAGATGTATAGGCACCTGAAAGAGTAATTCTGGTGGGATGGCATGAAAAGAGATGTTGCTGAATATGTCTCTCGATGCTTGGTTTGTCAGCAAGTTAAAGCTGAGAGACAGAAGTCTAAGGGGATGTTACAACCATTACCCATACCCGAATGGAAATGGGAAAACATCACTATGGACTTTGTCACAGGACTTCCTAAAACATCCAAAGGCTATAATGCCATCTGGGTCATAGTTGATCGTCTTACAAATTTGGCACACTTCATCCCTGTTAGAGAGGATTTCTCTCTGGATCATCTTGCCAGGATATATTTAAAGGAAGTGGTAAGATTGCATGGAGTACCACTTTCCATTATATCATATCGGGATCCGAGGTTATCCTCGAAATTCTGGCGAAGTCTTCAGCATACTCTAGATACAGAGTTGAGTTTCAGCACTGCATATCATCCTCAGACAGATGGTCAGTCTGAGAGGACAATTCAAACTCTAGAAGATATGTTGAGAGCTTGATCTATGGATTTCAAAGGTGGTTGGGATCAACACCTACCTTTGGTGGAATTCTCTTATAATAATAGATTTCACTCCAGTATTCGGATGGATCCTTATGAAGCTCTCTATGGAAAGAAATGCAGGACTCCAACTTGCTGGGATGAAGTTAGGGAAAGAAAGCTATTAGGACTTGATCTTGTTGATGAGATGGTAGAAAAGTTCAGATCTATTCAACAACACATAAGAGCAACTCATAGTCGACAAAAAGGTTATGCCGATAACCGAAGAAAAGACATAGAGTTTGATGTGGGTGATAAAGTGTTCGTACGAATATCTCCTTAGAAGAGAGTAATGATATTTGGAAAGAAGGGAAAGTTGATCCCTAGTTATATCGGTCCTTTTGAAATATTGGATCATGTTGGGAAGGTTGCTTACCGATTGACACTTCCACTGAATCTCTCTCAAGTTCACGATGTGTTCCATGTATCTCTCCTGAGAAAGTACATACCTGATCCTTCACATGTACTCATCTCAAAAGTTGTACTGCTGGAGCAAGATCTTTCTTATGAAAAACAACCGATAGAGATTCTCGATCATAGTGAAAAAGTCCTATGGAACAATACCACTCTCTTGGTGAAAGTTTTATGGAGGAACCACCAATTAGAAGAAGCTACATGTGAGCTTGAGGATATGATGAAGGAGAGGTATCCTCATCTATTTGTTACAAGTGACGAATTTCGAGGGAAAAATTCATTTTAAGGGGGGTAGAATGTAACACCCGAGACTTTTATAAGAAATATTTTGTTTATTATTTTATAAATCATCAAAGAAATCTTTCACTACACACAACACTATCTTGGCTTGATTTACACGCAATCGCGACCGTCCTTGATAGCTTGCGTCGTACGCAATACCGAGTTTCACTAAACAACGATATGCTATTAAAATATTATTAAAACTAGCCGTTATGAATAGTAATAACCACTTTTGGAAATTTTAAAATTTTATTTTTGAAAATGGACTTCATTTTTGGATTCGGAATATCGAAATTATCCTAGGGTGAAATTTTGGTATTTTTCTGGAAACTTTCAATTTTTGATGAATAGTGAAAACACTGGATTACTATTTAAAAACCGACTTTTTATTTAAATAATTATTTATTTTATTTAAATTTATTTTAGGTAAAAATTTATACATAATTCCTATATAAGTTCAATTCAATTCATTGGATTCATTTTATAATAATTTTAGATATATAAAAATTTTTGAACTTTTCACCGTCTTTTACCCACCTCCTAGGAGAATTTCCAAATTCACATAAAACATTATTTTATCGCTTCTTTGAGTGGAATTTCAAAAATCAGAGATACAAGGTTAATATCAAGGACTAAAATGTGGTTCAATGGGATGAAAAAAACTTTTGGTGAATAGTAACTTTTTACTTTTTTTACCATGGTTAAAAGTAAATAGGGTAATTAAGGGTAAAAATGTTATTATTATTACCCCAACACATGTCCTAATTGGATTGGATAAGTTTAATTAGACAAAAAACAACCTTAGGAATAAAATATGACCATTTTTGCCCACTTGGATTTGATTAGGACATTTATTATTAATTTATTTAAAGAAGGGTTAAATAGTTAAAATCAAAGTTTAATAAGTAAATAATTTTTAATATTGGGTTATACATAAGATAAATTCAACTATAAATATTAATTATAAAGATAAAAATATTTCCTACATAATGGTATTTTATCTGTAATTTTTAGACATTAAATAATTTAATTTATTTATG
Source organism: Viscum album (assembly GCA_963277665.1). Classification (NCBI taxonomy): domain Eukaryota; kingdom Viridiplantae; phylum Streptophyta; class Magnoliopsida; order Santalales; family Viscaceae; genus Viscum; species Viscum album. The sequence continues at coordinate 2,015,287,831 of OY728131.1, read as the reverse complement.
ACACAAAGATGATGCAGTAATTATCTTATTAATGAAATATTGACATAATTGATGTTATAAATACCCAAATAAATGTAATTTGAGACTTTTTTTGAAATAAACTAATTTTATAGGTTAATATGACATGTTATTATTGATCTAAGTAAGTTTTTTAGAACTAATATTTCTGTTATGATTTTCACAAAAATCAATTACTAAATAGTGTCAAAATTGACATAAAATGCTTTTTAAAACAAATATTATATTATTAATTGTTATTTTATTCATAAAAATATAAGGTTAGGCCAAATGACTTAGATAAATCTATATATATTAATAATAAACAACTTGGGGTTTGTTTGGCTTGTTATAGTAAGTCTATTAACCTTATAGTGTAAGAACACAAAAAGACACGGTAAAAGTAAAATTATTTAACTTAAATTTAAATCTAAATGATAAGGTTAAAATAATAAACTAAACTTGTTAAAATTATATTGTATGAGATTATTTGGACCCATACCCACCTTATATTTGAAATAAATCAATTTGGAGCTATTTAAAACCGAATATGGCTCTATAATAAAATAATATTTGTTGTTTTTCCAAAGGTGTCCCTCTCCTCCCTTATAAAATGGCACCTCCTCCCTCTCTTCCTCACACCACTTTGAGCCTTCATGCTCGGCCAACCCATGAAAATTTCTCCTATACACTTCCCTAGAGACATCCTAGAGGTCATGGTCTTCTTCAAAGACCAATTTTAGTGCCCTAAAAGGAGGTCTCAAAGAAGCGCTTCAAAGAAGAGGTAATGTGTGTTACCGATTCTTTCAAATTTATATCTTCTTCCACTTCTTCTTATTTAGTTGTTTCATTATGAATTAATAACATCAGTATCACTCATATAGTGATATGTTATTATAAGTATGAAACAACCCTATTTCACCATCTATCCATCCTATGGAAAATGAAATCACCGCACGTGCGTACGTACGGAATACCGTCTCCACACCATGGTGTAATCTATTTTCCACCACCGCCTTACTTGGATGGGAATAATGGTGTAAATAATGAATATATATGATTATTTTAAAGTGATATTGATTCTGAAATAGTATACATACACTCCAATACAATTCCACGATCATGGGAACGATATCATCGCTCGTGCGTACGTACGGAATACCGTCTCCACGATGTGATGCGACTAGTTCTACATGATTTTCATTGCATAATGATTACATAAATGAATTGAGTGAATAAATATGATATATATTACACTAATAAAATTCTTCAAATGAGGTATCTATAACCTAAAAAGAAGAATAAGAATTTATTTGACAAAACACGCATAAGCACAAAAAGTAATAAACACCCGAATAACAAGTAGAAATGAAATATTACTAATAATAAGCTAAGAATATTACCATATATGATATCATAACAATTATTATGATTCTAGAATAAGTCAATGACATTATTTAAATCATTATACAGGAGGTTTGGACACTTACAAAGCCAATCGGACCTAAGGTAAGGGAAAATCTCACAATCTCATTTTTATCCGAGATTGTTTATACTTCGGAATTTACTGGGGAATATATATCATCCACATCCATGATTCCTCAATATTTAATATTATTTCCATCCACCTAAAATTGTTTAAATCCAATTTTACCCTTCGGTGAGTTTTTGGTAAAATATATGAAAGGAATGTTTTGTCATTTTTCGTACGACATACTTTTTGACTTTTCTGGACAAAGTATGGGAAGAATGTTTTTTTAACTTATATGGAATGAATGGATTTTTAAAACATTATTTCCAAGAATCTTCCTTTACAGGTTTTCAAGTTTATTTTTAATAAACTTATTTTAGAATTGTATGAAATGTTAACAAAGGAAAAGTTTTTTTGAAGTAGAAAGGATATTTTCCTCAAGAATGGAGTTCAAGTGTTTTATCAAAATTATTTTCCATCTAAGATAATAAAGGGTTATGTTTCTATCCCTATTATTACATTTATTTTATTATGTTGTGATGTAATTATTTTTATGAATTCCTTTCTCTTATATGAATTGTTTTATGATGTCACGATGTTTAAGAATCCCATTTTTATTACATGGGTTATGCTATGATGTACGATTTATGATTTTGTGGCACACATAATAATGGTATCATTATGAGATGGGTGGGACCTATATCTCCCTCCAATGCATTGGGTAAAGATTTTATATCTCATGAGATAGACATGGCTGGAACGGAAGGTTAAACCGGTTTAGTGAAACAGGACTGAAACGAGGAATGAACTCGGTTCAGAAATGGACTTTGTCCACTAAGATAGTCTTGGCAATGAGTCTTTAATAATAAGAAATGATTCTCTATGATTATGTGTGTATTCCACAAAGCTTCATGTTTTAAGTTATGATTACTGTTATTACATTTCACTACCATGATTTATCCCATGTTATGAAATTTTGATCTCTTTTGTAGGGTAAGATTTCCAAAATGTATTGTTCTTATGAATATGATGTGATTTATATTTCTTTTGTTTACCCTTAATGAGCATTTGAGCTCACCCCTTTGTATGTTTTATTTCCCCAGGTCCGGAAGAAGGTTATTAAGTAGGATATGCCAAAAAGGACTCTAGATATGATGAAATAAATGGGATACAGTGTAGATTCTTTATGAACTAGTTGTTTATGTTTCCCAGTTTCTAAAGAGTCTATACCTATACGGTCCTTTCATGGTTTTTTTATATGTTGTAATAAGTGTACTTCAATTTTGAATTATTAACAATGTATGAAAAGTATGGGTCGTTATAGTCACACTGAGCGATGAGGCCTCGGTGCAGGGCCCTCTTACGGTGTTAGCACCATCGGGTGGTGCACCAGTAACACCACCACTTGTTGGGCAGTAGATGCCACAAACCCCACCAGTAGATGGTGAACACCGACTGAGTACGTTTCACGAGTTCCATCGATAGAGGACTTCGAGGTTTCAAGGAGAGACAGATTCCCAGGCAGCTGAGGACTGGATGGAGGCCGTGGCTAGAGTTTTCCGCCTAGTTGGGACACCATTTGAGTAGATGGTGATCCTAGCTGCTAGTCTTTTCTAGATGTGACCATGAGTATGGTCTGTAGGGTAATGAGGCATCGGTACTTGGATTGTTTCCCAAGATAGTACCTTCATGTAGTGTTTCATCTATATCATTGCTCGTGGGCCAGTAGTTACAACTGGCGGTACCGGTAGGGGACACATGTAGGCTTAGTGCCTTACACGTGTCTGAACAACAGATACCCCTCAGGTTCCGAGGTGAACCCGACTCACAGGTGTCTAAGGACTGGCTTGAGGTGGTAGCCTAGTTTCCATATAGCCAGGGCACCATTCGATCAGATGGCGGTCCTGGTAGAGAGCCTTCTATGTGTCTTAGTAAGATGATGACATGCTTTAGGTTACCATGATCTTGCAAAGAGGTGACTTTTCTGTGGATAAGATTGAGAATATCTCTTAGAGTAGGGGGTCTCTTTCCATTAAGAGATAAAGGATGAGAGTTTCCTAGAGCTTCTACAGCATCATCAAGACGACATGTTGGTAGCTGAGTATTCATCGAGGCATACCGACCATCCCAGGAACTCGATGAATACAGTATGATTAGTGCTTTAGGGAATGGACCTCTGAGAGAGGTTTGTTTAGGGATATCTGATCCAGCACAATTCATCTATGCATTCCTACTTATGTTAGGGTGTAGGATAGAACCTTTGTGGTTGAATGTTTGTTGGCTGAGAAAATGCATCCAGTGAATGTTTACAGTAGGAAATCAAGAAACTGACGATAGTCTCGGAGACCTGGGCATGTAAAATGTTTCAATAAGAGGATGTGATAGGGACAGACAAATTTCTTGGGCTGCAGATGTGTAAGCTGAGCTAGGAGAGCATCATTAGATGGTGTACATTTCGACATGTTACAACCCACCCCCCCCCCCCCCCATGTGGTCCCCACCAGGCTCATGGAGCTGGAGGACAGGGGAAGGGAGTAGCTGCATGCGGTTAAGGAGTGCGACCAAAGGGCTCTATGAATGATTTGAGGTACGATCTATGTATACTACTACCTTCCGTATTAATAGTCATATGTACTAATCATTCCTTCATTCCACAAATCTTGTCCATGAACTAGAGTTTCCGATTAAATCATTGGCATGACATTCACATCTGGAGATACCTTTGGTAGTAGACTCGATATTCACACATACGCTGATGGTGTGATCTGACCATTGAGACAATAGCTTCAGTTGAAACCTCTTTGGTGGCAGTGTCGAGGATTTACGACGTTAGATTGGGTATGGACTAGACATCCACAGTTCATACTTAGATTTACTGTATTAGGCAAAAAGGTTGTGGATTATCTACAATCTTTGAATGGGGTTTTCCTTGGTTGGCAAAAAAATAAACCCATACAGCATAGGATAAACATACGCATAGGAGGGTTCATCCAATCACTCTTTAGTCGGCCAGACTTACCCTTGTGGCAGCAGGATTTTTGAGTTTTCGGTTCATGATAGGAGTGGGAGAGTGTGGGACATCTTTTCAAAATATGTTTTGAGGATTACCTCCCCTAAGGGAGAGGGACTTCTGCTTTGGCTGGGTACTCTCGGAGATTCACGCCTGAATTTTCCAGAGTTTCGGCACCCTTTTCAACTTTCATGAAGATAGGACAACCCTTCATGTGGATAGAGGGATGCCATCAGAGCTTTCAGGAGCTGAGGCAGAGACTGAAAAGTTCCCACATCTTGATGCTACCAGAAGAGGACATTGGGTATGTAGTCTACTATGATGCATCAGGGACCATACTTGGTTGTGTCCTGATGTAGGAGCGAGCAGTGATCGCTTATGGATTAGGGAAGTAGAGACAGCCTAAGAAGAACAATGCTACCCATGACCAGAAGTTAGAAGTAGTGGTCTTCTCATTGAAGGTGTGGTGACATTACTTGATGGGTAAACGGTTTACTAATTACTCTGATCACAAGACTCTCAGGTGTGTCTTTTCATAGAAGGTACTAAACCTGATACATTGAAAATTGCTAGAGTTCATCTAGGACTATGACCTTGATATAGTCTATACTCCTGAGAAGGGGAACATTATAACAGATGCACTCAGCATGAGGTATGGTCTACAAGTTCTAAGTGAGGGTTCATAGCAGCTAGACACACTATAGATATCCTTCATGGATATATATGGAACAGAAGTGCTCCAGTCTATGATAGTCACTCCTCCACTCCTTTAGCGAGTCAGGGGGCACAACTTGAGATGTTTACTGTGAGGCCTGACGTGCTTAGATATCCTCAAGATGGTCTCTTGAAGGATTCTATGAAGGTGGAGAGCATGTAATCCTATTCAGAGGATGCACACCAATGATGCTTTGGGAGGAGTTATTGTGGGAGATCCATATATCCCCTTTAACGGTACATCCTGGAGTGTCGAAGAAGTATCAGGACCTCCGACATCCGTACTGGTGGACGTGGATGAGAGAATCACTGGAATAGTTTTTATCTCGACGCCTCACTTGTTAGAAAGTGAAGACTACACAGAGCCGGAAGAAGTCTTATGTCAACCGGCGGAGGGAGACCATGCCTCCATATGGGTCTCACCTCAATGAGGTTTGCAGAGATTTGGTTAGGGTGGAAAGTTATCTCTGAAGTTCATCAGACCTTTATAGATTCTCAACAGAGTGGGAGAGGCGGCGTATCTTCTATCTCCTTCCCCATAGATGCACCGAGTGCAAAATGGTTTCCATGTTTTGGTGCTGAGGAGATGTGTGAATGATCTATCACACGTTATCAAGTATGAAGAGTTGAACATTGAAAATGGGGTGAATTTTACAGAGTCCCCAGTGTAGTTTAAGGATTTATAGTAGTAGTTCCTTCATGGTTTGTTGATACTTTTGGTGTGCGTTCACTGGCAGTACGAGAACCCCCAAGAGAGCACATGGGATCTGGAGGCTCAGATTCGTGCTTAGTACCCTCATTTGTTTTTTTTCCTTTGTTTGGGATTTCAGGGACATAAATCCCTACGGTGGGGAGAATTTAATGTCCCATAATTTTGGTATAATTTTTTTAATTATATGGAATTATTTCAAAGCTGTGAACTCTGGCAGTGCATGATTCTGAGGCCCAGAGTGCCCGGAATGATCCGTCAAGGTTTTGTTAAACATTAAATAGCGCGTGTAAGAATTTTTATAGAGAAGTGGAATAACTCTTAAATGGTTGCCCGGATCATAAATATGAGGGAACCATTGCACTCTGTGTAGCGGGTTTACTCTAGGTGTGACTTAAGTTTAGTCGGCACAAGCCTCCTGTGAAAAAACCTAAAATGGCATAACCGTAAATAAAATAATAAAATAATGTTATTTTATTTTTCAAATGCTTATAACTAAAGAATGGTAACATGGATTGAAAATATAATACCACCGCTGAACTCATGATAGTATTCTTTCTTTAGGATGATACTAACATTGGCTGACATAGACCACTAGTGAATGTTAGTTTTTGGCAGTAAATAAAATAATTAAGTGGCAATTATTTTATTCTAAAATCTATAACTTATTAACGGTAACTCTGATTGAAAGTCCAAGAGTACTTTTGGGTTTTTTGGGTCGTGTTCACCTTAGGTGGAGCCTAACCTCAACCAGTACGAGTCGAGGGGGAACACTAATAATTTACTGAACTTTTTTTCGGGTACATTCAGTAAATGTGCTGGTAGCATTTTCTAACTTCTGAACCGCTGCTTGGATTAAAAATCCAAGTGCACTATTGAATCTGTAGCGTTGAGATTCACTTAAGGGAGGATTTACTTTGACAGCAGTAGGTCCAAAGAAAAAGTTATGTTTTGTGACTTTTTAAAAGAAATGAAAGAAAATAATTTTATTATTTTACTTCATATCCTCCAACGGACAAACAAAGGGGTGGGGCCAGTGATGTGTAAGGCCAATAAATGGATTGAACTTCCAACCCTATATAACAACGTCGTTGGGGAATTAAGAATATTTCTAATTGATGATCCACATTAAACTCCAACGTCGTTACTTACCCTCCCCCTCTCATATATATATGGATCTTGGGGAGGGGTATTGACACATATTCTCCCAGCAACAAAGTGTTGAATGGGCATTGTGACGCATAACCCTTAGAGGATGGAGCTGATCCTAGTAGGAGGTGACGGGAGACATTGAACCACGAACCGAAGGAAGAAGTGTGAGTTCCGTCGTTGGGAACCAGTTGTGGAAAAGAAGTACACGATCTGACTTCAAGTTGCAGACTCTCTCCAATGGGTTATGAGGTAGGGGTTATTTCATTTGTGCATTTTTTATTCCATCTTCCTCATTCATGAAATTATACAAAGAATGTGGGTCAACCGACTAACAGGTTGATCTTTGATTCATTCGTTTTGTGGGAGGTTGTTACGGGGTAACCTTTTGGGGTTTGTTTGTTGTATTATTCAAGGAATTGTTAAACCCATTTTATCCTCTCTTTGATAATGAGCTAACATGGAGGGCGCGGGCCTAACGAACCCAGCCCAAACCCTCTACAACTTTGTTAACCTTACACCTTCCATGGAAGACCGCTGGCGTAGTGGCATCAACTGACTACGAAGGAGGCGACGTGCCAACGCACACTGCCAGATGAGTTCATGACATAATTCACGGTGGACATTAGAGTGGTCAGCACTGGCCGGTCATGGAGGAGGTGCGGCACAGCGTCGCACGCTGTCAGTGTGCAAAGATTCTACGGCTCATCAACCGCGGCAGTCAGAGAAGGCGGTCATCTTGTCGGTCGGCTGTGAAAGGGAGAGAGAGCATGTCATTGCACTTCGTCGGTGATCAAGAGACCATGGCTAAAGCCACAATGGAGGAGGCAGAACCGTCACCTCTGGTGGGATCCACGGTGACCAGGCCGCGCCCATGTGGTGCTGATGCCCAATAGGGCCGCCGCCCAAACCATGTCGCCACCCTAATAAGTAGCGGCCCTAGAGGGCCGCTGCCTTTTCCGGTCAGGTCGCCCTTGCAGGTCACCCCTTTTATGCGGGCCGGGTCAGTCTAACCGGGTCAGATAGAACTAGGGCCTCACCGGGCCCAAAAACACTTAAAGGGCCTTATCTTGAGAACCAGATGTCCATTGGAAGAACCGTCTACAGCGTTGGGATCCTTAGAGGGAGAAGGTCCTTCTAACTTATTCCAGGTGAGTTTTAGAGAAACTTGGAGTATAGATGGGTTGGATTGTACCTGAATCCAACTAATCCCTTGGCACTGAAATTCCAATAACACACAGACTGGGCGTCCAGTTGGTGCGCCTTCTATTGCATTGGAACCCGTGTGACAGGACAGATCATCTGGTTACTTCTATGTGAGACTTTGTGCCAGTTTAAATGTGACTGATATCTTGGGGAGTGGTTCTCCCAAGCACGCTACATACAGAACCCTACGATTTGCTGAGACCGAACGACTACTGAATTTTCGACTCAAAGTGACCCAACGGCCATGGTACGTGATGGGGAGGAGTACCTCAGTAGGCCATGGTGGCAAGAAACCATGGTAAAATATGGGGAGGATTACCTCAGCAGGCCACAGTGGGGGAGTGGCTCTTTGTGACCTGCCAGACCCACGATATGCAATGGGGAGGAGTAGCTCAGCAGTTCAAGATTAGTGTGAATCACCTCTTTGTGACACAGAAGGACCACTGTACTCAATATAGAAGGAGTTCTCTAGCAACCACGGTGTTTGATGTTCTAACTGGGAATATTACTAGTTCCTAGGCCAAGATAATCTGTTGCTGGCTATCAGCTTCCATAGAGATCATGTGTGGGTCAGCATCATAATTTTGTTTCTCGGTGTCATATACCTACTTTGAGTTGAGGCTTTGTTTGAACTAAGTCTTTTACCTTCGTGGTACTGTCTTCATGGTGTTACTTGTGTGGTACTTTTATCTTTGTGGTGTTACCTTTGTGGTATACTTCCCCCATGTATAATATGAGTATATCTTGATACCTTAGGTATATGTATAGTCATATACCTAAGTAGAGTTGATGTCCTGCTCTGTGGTTTTTCCTTTGTGGAACTTTAGGAGACCTACAGGGTCTTGGGGTCCCTACTGAGTATCGTTATACACACCCCTGTATGGACTTCACCCACACCATGTTGTGTCTTGTGTCGATGACGTAATACATTGATTAAGGCTGAGGGATCTAGGACTGGACGGTGCTCGAAGGTGGACCATTTGGTGTGACGTGACATAGGGACTGCTAATCGTGAGATGTACCTACCCTTCAGGTAGGATCTGTTCTGGATGATCCAAGAGATACTTTTACCATTTTCAATTGTATTTTTTTATTCAGTTGTATTAGTACATTTTAGTTGTACTTGTACTTTTAGTTGGGCTTGTATTCTGGCCCCTTTTTCTTTCAGCACTCATTTTTACTATATCATTTTACTTCACAGTTTCTTCTTGTCATGTTCTCGGACCATGTGTTTGTACATGTTTAAATTCAATGCCTTCTTGTTTTAGGGAATACATCTTTTGGTGCTAGTCACCAACCCCTGGCCTATGGAAGGCGGGCTTGTGGTAGTCACGGCACGGGCCCTGGGGGATGGGTTGTGACATATTGTATCTTCCCCTTGTTATACAACAATGTTAGGTGTGTGTGAGCTCACCATTTTTGTGGATACCTTAATTAATTAAGTGATAATTAAATGATTGAATATGATAAGGTTTAGGCCTCATTTTCCATGTGGTTACATGTTATTAAATGTATAAATGTAGAATGAATTGGTTTAATGGGTTTATATGAAAAAATTGAGATGTTTTGGATGAACTCATGGCTTATGACTTGATAATGAGATGATGAATTGATTATGGTAGTAGATTCATTGGAAATTTATACTCCTTGGATCTTTATTCCATAGGATGTCATGGAAATTTATAATCTATGGATATAGTTCACTTTGGATTCCTTTAAAATTTATACTCACAATATATGTCTTGATTATACCACATTAGACATGCTCCCTGGATCCAACCAAGTCTTTTATATGTTTTCTTTGTAGATTCTCCAGAGAATTGATGAGGATGTCTTTGTCATTTTATACCTTCGATCTGGACTTTCATGTCTGACACCATATTAAAAAGCATAGGATGATGTAAATGTTTTATCTTTCATTATAGTTAGACAATGATTATGGTGGATTTATTATAGTTAACCCTTGTTCAGGGTGTATGATTATAGTTTATGGACTGGACAGTATCACTTTTCTTTTACCTTTCTTGATTCTATCATATATATTTCACACAGCTTCTGCTTACATAAACTGACTTGACATGTTATAGGCTTCATTAGTGATGGTCTACTGAGTGTTTTCTTACACCATGTCCAAACCTTCATTGGGTACCTGGATAGACTCCATGGATGTATGTAGGGACTGGGGAAAGCTCTATCATTACAATTCTTGGTTGATTATACTAGGAGCAGGGGAGAAAAGGAATGATCTATGCTCATGATCATATCTGGAGATGTTTTTTATTTTTTTTATTTTGATACATGTATTGTACTATATTAATGTTTCCATGTATTTCCTGCCCTTTTTTAAAGATATATGACATGTTCATCATATTTTATATGACATTACTTATGGTTTGGAGATTTATTTTAGTCTTTTGGTTGTTATTCTTATGATTTTCATTTATTTATATACTTCTACTATTGATTAATATTATTATACCACTACACTACACTCTAATCAGGAGATTGTAGTCTCCCCACTATACTACCTTAGACTCTTGCTTCTAGTATATAGCCTCTATCATATAGGGGGAGTGCTTTAGGCCATGTTACCCACTAGCTCTGTGCTCTTTTTAGTAGATCCTGGGTCTGGGCATTAGAAAGTGGTATTAAAGAATTTATTTCCTTGTCATGATATTTTGAGACAATAAAAAAGATATTAATGATGAATTGGAATTTGTTAAAGAGTTGTTCATAAGAGTAGCTAACCCATGTATAGAAGAAAAAAACTAAATTCATAGACTAAGAAATTGTTGATCTGTATTCTGTCTCTTATAATGGATTTGATTACACCATTGGGTGATGAACATGAAATGTGATGTTATTATAACTATGATTAATGAATTTCATTTTATCCTTGGATAGATATGGCAAGGAAGCATTGATCATGCATCATTTTAGGCACCTTACAGAATTTACATTCAAGGAATATACCATTCCATTTAGGATGCAATTATTGACTATATGATATTTGTTATGTGTGCCTTGTGTGACAAAAATTATATTCAAATAACACCTTATATAGGGATTGAGAAACATATTTGGTACTTAAAGTTCCTTTTATAACCTTTTTAAAGGTTTAGGTTCATGCCCCCTTTTATTGACTAAAAATTAAGGAAAACCTCTTTTGAGTACTGTGAGAAGAGGGAACCCCTTTTAAAACAGTGACACAAATGCCATAAAGATATGACCAGAAGGCCTTAACAAGTACATGAAAGAAAAAAACAGAAGTATAATTCAATAAAAGCATCAAAAAACATCATAACCTCCTTACAGACCATGAAAAGTAAGATCAGTTGATGGAGATTCCTCCCCCCCCCCCACCCCCCACCCCCTGCCAAGAAGTTGTGTCATGATAGCAGAAATATGTGGTAGAGAACTCCTCCAACCCACATAGTCATGTGGGAGGAGGACTAGAAGATATGTTTCATCACACCTTTCACTCTTTTAAGTCATCCACCTGACAATGCATGTGAAAAAAACCTATATAGTCAATCTCATGTGAAGAAAAACTAGATATAAATCATAATGAAATGGAACAGATAGGGCTCCCACCCCTCCCAATAGAGGGATGGATGATGATTGGTGTCATCACAGCTATCCCTCTTTCAAGGTATCCCACCCAACATCCACTATAGGGTGCAGAAAAACCTTCAAAATGAAAAAAATAGAGATCAAATGCTCACAAATCCATCAACAACCAACCAGGAAATCAGATCCATGAAATAATTATAAAACATTTTTCCTTGAACCGAAAATATGGAACCACCATCTGGATACCTACCACAGACTACAAAAACACCACTAGAGCAAGAAGAGCACCACTGGGTCATCGGTCAACAAACCTATAGAAACATAGAACCATCATCAGATGAAGTCACCAAACACCAACATTCATATGCACCAAGACACCTTAATATGACACCGGATGAACCCATAGCCCTAACCATACAAATATAAGCTTACAAAACCACCTAAAGTCTAAGATTATTCTTTAAAAATTCACAAAGTTGAGGGAGCAACAGATAATCCAACACCCCAACCTGATAATATCCTATATTTCCAGGTCAAGAAAAACATCCATCTCCACATCCTGGAAATCGTGAGACCTTCAAATTCGAAGCCCTCTAGTGACAAATCCATAGAAACATCAATGTTTCTATTATCATCACTTCCCACCAGTGTTGAAACCACAACTTTGATTTTTCCCTCTCAAATCATCATCTCATGGCGAAGGGAAACCAACCAAAAGGTCAGAAAATCCATATCAAGAATAGATATAGATGAGGAAACCAGAGGAAAAGGAAGAATAAGAAACACTATATATGGACCAAACAGAGTGATAAAATAAACATGAACTTAGAATGATGGGGAAATGGTGAAAGGAAGAGCTTTGACACTAGAAGAAAGTCCAACACCCTCCTTAGAAAAAATAGAAACCATTGATGCTAAGGAGGAATCCCACAAAATCCCTCGATAGGGGAGTGAGAAGAACCATCGGAGAAGGGATCCATCTTGATTTTAATAGTGTTTTACAATTTGGGTTATAGTAAACACCTTAAGCGGTCAATTATTGAATTCTGATTCATGGACCATTAGTCACATGGTCTGTAACATGCTATGGTCAGGATTAAATGGATTCTATATTTTAGTTTATAAGGTTTCTGGGCCCTTTCATATTTTAAGTGGTGTTCTATATAATTCAACTATTTAAAAAAGTTGTTAAATAAATGAGAATGAACATAATAAAAAGGAAATTATTAAAAGGAAATTTCACTGATAAATGAATTTGAAATTTCACTTGGCATTTCATATATCAGGACCCATGTTGTGAACCAAAGAGCTTGGCCCAGACCCAGCTTTAGGAGTGGGAAATAGGAAATAAATCTAGTGATCTTTATGATCATTACTATTACCTAGTCACGAATTTAAGAGTTGGAATAGGGGTGAAGCTTGTTTATAGTATGTCTTATGTGTGTCTTATTTTTATATATATGATATGTTTATTACCAAATCGTTTATGAGGCTTGTACAAGGAATTTGTGGAGATATTACACCATGGAGACCTAGATCCATATTTCAGGAGGGTGTCGAATGACCATTCTCTAGAGTTGGTGGGCCTTGGGCCACCAATAGAACATCTAGTAGTTACACTTGAGGAATCTAATGTCATTCTTGATATGGGTGTTGATTCCCAATTCTGATATGGATTCCTAAGCTTTATTAATACCGTTTCAGGAGCCCCAAAACCTACCTTCTCTACGAAGGATTTGACATGTGTGTTACAGCTTCATCATTCACCCACATTTTTAGAGGATGGAGATCCATAGGCTGATGAGTTGTGGATTGAGACTAATTTTTTGATTTTTGAGAAACTGGAGACACCTCTTTAGAGGAGAGTTAAGATCACAATAAATATTCTTATAGGAGGATATAAGTGCTAGTGGGATGTTTTGAACCATTTTGATGGGATTTAAGACATGGTTTGGAGTGATTTCATATCTAGTTTTTATAAATAATTATTTCCTAAGACTCTAAGGGAGAAGGGGGTAGTGATTTTTTTCATCTGGAGTAGGTTTAAATGAAAATTATGGATTATTTTTCATTCTTTATATATATTCAGTTCTTTTTACTAATTTATCTTGTTGATAATCCATCGAAGGCGAGATGCTTTTGGTACGGTCTCGATCATGTCATCTGATCATTGGTTAATGTGTTTTTATTTACTAATATAATAGACATAGTAAATCAAAATCTTATTACTAAATTTTACCTAAGGAAAGTTGGGGGGTGTAGAGTTGTAAATTGTAGCCTATCAACCCAATGTTTCAGTGTCTAGTGGTAGAAAATGACATTTGGGGCTTATCAAGAGGGGAATACTAGCCAATTTGTGATTACTAGTATATATTTATTATATCATTAGTGTGGTGGATGGGTACATATGAAGACCCAGTGTGATAGATACCCAGTCAATTGTTGAGGATGTGGTAGGATTGTCTATATATAGCAATTTTTCTGGACCTTCCCCCCATAAGTCAATGGAAGATATTCAAATATGGATATAGGTTCATGAGTGGGATTCAAAAATCATCGTTATTCTAGGATTTGGAGTAGTTCCATTCATTTAGGATGAGGTGGTGGTCATTGTCAATTAAGCCAAGAACTAGTTCTACTGTGATAATAGAGTGGGCCTACTTCATGTAGTGAGGTTGTTTCACAAGGTCGTAGTTTAGGCTAGATATATTTTGTATAGTCTACACCTGAGGAGCAGAGTGTTGGTCCATCTATGATGAGAGGTACGATTTTAGTAGCTTCTACTCTAGTATCTACCCTTTTAATATAGTTTCTTCACATATCATTATATTTATACCTGTGGTGGAGAGCCTTGGGATCATTGTTCCATTTTCTGATGGCATTGTGATGCTTGATACTCCATTTTGGAATGATATCGGAGGATATATTCTAGTGTAGGGAGTTTCCTTGAGTTAGGTGGGTTTTACTTCATATGGGATCTCTTCATCCTCGAGATTACTAGGTTTTACATCATTCTCAGAATGGACTATTTTTTCCATTCATGTGTTTGTTGATTTCTATCATCTGAGGGTAACCTTCACATCACTAGAGAGTGGAGTTTTTATTAACAAGGGTGAGTGGGATTTCCATGTTAGTATAGATGAACCAAATCATCATGGGATAGATGGAGTGATAACCCAAATTTCTAGTTTATATATGGATGATTAAGGAATGTGTGAGGAATACTTCCCTATAGTGGTTAATCTTTTTAGGGATGTTTTCCTGAATGTATTATCTATTTTACCTCCATAGAGAGTTACATTTTTTCAAAAATCTAGTTCTAGGAGCTACACTATTATCCATTCCTACTTATATGATAGATACTATAGAGTTTCATGATCTCAAGATGCAGCTAGAGGACTTAGAATAAAATGGTTTTATACAAACCAATACTTATCTATGGGGTTTAGCAGTCCTTTTCACCAAGAAGGTGGATGGAACCCTTAGGATATGTGTGGATTGCCAAAAATTGAACCAGATTATAGTTAATAGCTGGTATCCCTTACCTCTGATAGATGAACTCTTCAACTAGCTCTGAGGAGCTCGGGTTTTCTCAAAGATCGACATGAGTTTGGGTTATCTCTAGTAATGTGTTCAACCCTCATACATTCCTTGTATAGCTTTTCATAGAATGTATGGTCTATATGAGTATCTGGTTATGTCATTGTGTCTTATGAGTGTACCATCAGTTTTCATAGCACTGATGAAACGAGTTTTCTATCCTTATCTAGACTCTTTTGTGGTGGGTTTTTTTGATGATATCTTAGTGTGTTCTCATACTCTACATGACCAAGATAAACATCTTGACATCATGTTGGATACACTTAGAGAGCATCATTTATATGCTAAAACCCCAAATATCTAATTTTGGATGGATAATATTCACTATCCAGGTCAAATTTACTCACATACAATAATATCAGTTGATCTAGAGAATGTGAGAGATATAGTTTCCTAGGGAAATCCGAAGAATGTCTTTGATATAAAAAGTGTCTTGGGGAAAATTAGTTATTATAGGAAATTTATATAGGAATTATCATGCTTAAAATCATCTCTTTTGGGATTTACTAAGAAGTGATTGAAGTTTTATGGCTAGAAACCAATGAGATAGCCTTTCAAGAGCTGAAAGGGTGACTTACTTTAGCAATGATCCCAATTATACCAGATTCAGGCAGAATCTATACTTTTTATTGTGATTAATTAGGCATTAGGATGGGATTTATAATGATGTATGGGGATAGATTCATGGCATATTGGTCTTGTCAGTTGAGTCCACATGAGAGTAAATACTTGACAGATAATCTCATGTTATCCACTATTGTTCATGCCTTACATTGTTGGAAGCTTTATTTACGAGGAGATCATTTTTGGTGTACAAGGACCATAAAATCCTCAAGTACATATTTACACAGTTTTATCTGAATTTGAGTCAATAAATGTTGGTTAAATACCTTCATTACTTCAAATTCAATATTTCCTACATTCTTGGAAATAGAAATGTTTTTGCCAATGAAATGAGGAGTAGGACTCAGATACAGGTAGTTTAGGAGTCCAATAATGAGTGGAGCTTGTGGTCATATTTTCATACATGTACTTATAAGTGTAAGATAGTCTCTATTATAATTTTATCTCATTCATGGTAGTGACTTATAATATTCTATATATGATGAGGATGAGGAAGCAATCAGATTTTGAGGGCTTAGTTTGATGGTAGATCGTGGCAGGTGAGGACCCATCACCTGGTTGGATCCTTGTTGGGGATGAGATTCTACATATACACGGTTTTGTTTGGGTTTCAGTAAAAATATACGAGGAGATGATGTAAGAATTTCATCCGTCGGTTTGGGATGTAAATCATGACATTACCAAGATGTATCATGAATTATGATGTCAATACTGGTGGCCTAGTATGAAAAGAGAGGTGGATGGTTTTTTCGAGAGTTGTTCCACCTATCAATAGGTGAAGTCATAACACCAATGACTAGCTAGGATTTTATAAAAATTAATCATTCCCAAGTAGAAATGAGATGGTGTTTCAATGAATTTTGGGACCAGTTTACTGATGTCACCATACGGTAGTGATGTAGTATTGGGTTTCTAGACAGACTCATGAAATTTTCCAACTTCCTACTAATCAGGGAGACCTTATTAGTATATTATCTTGGGAGACTTTATATTCGTGAGATTGTGTTCCTTAATGGGGTTCCTCAAACCATTGTATCCGATAGGGATGCTTGGTTTACATCAAAGTTTTGAAAATTCTTACATAGGGAATTGGTTACATAGGTACTTTTGAGAACAACATACCACCCTCAGACTGATGGCCATTCCGAGCGCATTATACAGGTTCTAAATGACATTCTTAGAGAATTTTTCCTCAATTTTGGGGTTTCTTGGGAGAGGTATGTACCCATGGTTGAGTTTACATACTACAAAAGCTATCGGGATAATATATAGATGGAATATTATTTGTATTTTTATGATAGGCTATGTTGGTAACCTCTATGCTGGTTAGAGGCAAGAGAGGTGGTGATACTTAGTCCGCATCTCATGAAGAAGACTTCAAATTAGGCCTAGTTGATCAAGAATCAGATAGATATTATAGATTCTAGAGAGAAATCATATGTATATCATCATTCAAGGTCTCTAGATTTTGAGGTTAGGGATCAAGTCTTTTTACATATATCCCCAATGTTGGGACATAGATGGATTTAGAGATAGGGTAAACTTCCACTGTGATATGTTGGGATGTTCGAGATTCAAGAGAGATTTGGGAAAATATCATATCGGTTTTAATTACTATAAAGGTAATGATCCTTTTATGATGTATTCTATGTATATCAGCTACAAATTTATCACTCAGACCTATCTCGTACTCTACATCTAGATGAGGTTGAGCTACAGGCAGATGCATCCTTTGAGTATCATCTTATAGGAATAATTGATCAGATCATTAAAGACCTATAAGGCAGGATAGTATCTTTTGTTTGGGTGTTATGTTAGAACATCTGTATAAATGATTTTACCTATTAGATATTGGTATATGTACAAGCTCAATGGTCGAAACTCTTCTCAGTTATCATTTTACCACTCATAGAAGAGAAACTTGGGGACAAGTTGTCTTAAGA